>CM054114.1:122355306-123555306 GCA_028673005.1 Tanypteryx hageni
TGCGAGGAAGGGAGAAAGAGATGGCGACGAATTCATGTAACGTGCAGACACAGTAGATGGAGAAAATGGAGATACGGAGAGAAGGAAGGAGGGTAAAGACAGAAGAACGCGAGGGAATAAGAGAAAGGGGAAAGGAGGGAAGAACGAGGAAAATAATGAATGGATCAGGAAAGATGGGGATGGAAAAGAATGATAGAAGAGGGAGATGTATATTACGAGAGAGAGATTAGGGGGGGCGAAGGAGGGGACTGTGAAGATACAGAAAGAGGTAGGGAAATAAAAGAGAGAAGAAAATATCGAGACAAGCCTTTATTCTGGCGATTTTGATATTATGCAGCCTTTTATCGTTAAGAGAGGGTAGAGGGGGGAGTGGGAGAGATAGATAGATATGCGTCTTTATTTGGGCGAGATTGAGACTAAATAGTCTCTTCTTCCATCTAACCCATTGTCAATTACAGACAAGAAGAAAGTGACAAATAATAAGAATAAAATAAAAGATTACATAAAATAAAGTGCTACATAAATACAATAAGTACTTTAGGAAATGAAAATAGATGGCGGATTTGTTTGTGGGGAAAACTGAGATAAATAAAATACTATTCCCTTGGAAAAACCCCACTGCAGGAAAACACCCACAAAAGAAGGGGGGTGTGAAAAATCTACTGATAGCAATATTTAAAGATTGAAAGGATCATGAAAGATATATACTTGAAATATACATAAACACACCTATACATAAAAGAATTTAAAAAACCATGAGAGAGAAAGGTAGAGAGGGAGGAATAGTGGAAGAGAACATGGGAAAGGGAATGAGGGGAAGAAAGAAAAGGAGAGATGGAGGGAGAGGTTGATAAAGATTTGGAGAGGAAGGAGGTAGTCAGATATGGGAGGAAAAAGGGAGAGGAGGAGCAGAGGGAGGGGGAAAGAGAAGCGACTAGGGGGAGTAGATAAAGATATGGAGAGGGATGAGGAAGAGGGTAGAGGAAGAGGCGGAAGAAGACAGAGAGGGGGAAGGAAAGAGGGGGAGAAGAGAAATTGATTGATTGGACCCTTCATTGACGAGGTTAGGTCCTGATAGGCCTCTCTACCTCCTAACCTCGTGTGTCGATTGATATAGAGTTTGCATGAAGTTACAAAAGGCAATAAGTAAGCAACAAGTAGAGCCACAAATAAATAATACAAAAATAATGCCGAAAATGTAAAACACGAGAAAACAAAGTAAAGGGAGAAAAAGAAAAAACACGAGACAAATACCGAAAAAATGCAAAAAGTGCAACCAAAGAAAAACAATTAAATAAGAAACGCATGCATTGTACACATTAAGAGTATATAAACTGAAATTCTCAAAATATATTATCTCATTGGGAAGGAATTTATAAGGGTGATCGAAATACCATGCTCATAATGAAACTTAGAAGATATTACTACAGAATTATATGGTAGCCATTACCAATGAGATAAGGGATGCATAGGTGAATTTATCAGGTAACACTCTAGCATAAATAGACGTTTAGGGACGAGGTTTTTATGCGTTCTTTCCACGAAGTTAACGCATATAGGGGAGGTCGTTTCCGTCCGTCCGTCCGCATGTTTAAACTCGGGAACCGCTGGACGTACTACGATGAAATTTGGTATTTGGGAATTTTGCTCAAATTAATTGACCGGTCCCAATTTTGGTTAAAGTTAAACCATAATAACGACAACTTTATATGAAGATCTACATGTATTTTACAAATTATTTCGCAAGCATTTCGTTAAATACTCATCTGAGCGAACAAAAGTTCAATAAAATAATTAAATAGACATTTTTAGTCAAATAACTTTTCCCGTAAAACGTAAGGCTTATGATAAATTTAAAGAAGAGGAAATTACGGATTTGCGTAATTATACGATTTTCGATGTATTTTGTTCATTCCAAAAAATAATAATTAAAAATTTTACAACTTAAAAACCGCTAAACATATTTTAATGAAATTTGGTATTGGGAAGTTTTACTAAATTTTGCTGACAGATTCCAATTTTTGTTAAAATCAGACTAAAATAACGAACACTTTACATGAAGACATTATTTTACAACGTGCCTCTTTTTCAACTCGGGTACCACTGGTCGTATTTTGATGAAATTTGGTATTGGGAAGTTTTAGCGAAATTTGACGATGGATTCCAAATTCGGTTAAAATCGGACGATGATAACCACCACTTTACATGAAGAACTACATGTAGCTTGGCTTATACGTTTCAACTAGTAAACCGCAGGACATATTTTGATTAAATTTGGTATTGGGGATTTTTAATAAAATTTGTCGATCTCAAAGAACGCATTTGGAAACTGTGTACTCCGACGTGGAATACATCTTTCCATACTTGTTAAAGATGGACAGAGTTAGGAATATAGAGAAAGGGAGGGCGAGAGTGGGAGAGGGATGGAGAGAGGGATGTAGAGAGGGACGGAGAGAGGGACGGAGAGAGGGACGGGAGAGAGGGACGGAGAGAGGGGATGGAGAGAGGGATGGAGAGAGGGTTAAAGAGAGGAAAGATGAGAGGGAGGGAGGTATTGAGAGAGGTAGTGAGATAAGGAGGGAGATAGGGAGGGAGATAGGGAGGGAGATAGGGAGAGGGATAGGGAGGGCATAGGGAGGGAGATAGGGAGGGGGATAGGGAGGGGGATAGGGAGGGGGATAGAGAGAGGGATAGGGAGATGAAAATATAGTATGGAAATATGGGATATATTGTTACAGCTGATTGATTTTACGAGAGATGGAGAAAGAGAAAGAGGGATGAGATGAGAGACAACACATCGGGCGGGTAGACAAGCGGGTGTGTATCCCGAGTAGTGATTTTGCAATTGATTGATTGGTCATTTCGGCGCTATCCGTCCTTTCCCGGAATGCTGATGGCGGGCGCTGTGATCGACGCGTGTGTAGGGGGTTGGGAAGGGGAAAGTGAGGAGGGAGGGTTGGGGAGGAAGGTGGTCTCGCGGAGGAAAACGGCGACGAGCCGACGAAAAGGATATCGAAGCCCTATCACGTGATCGGACCGCTCACGGTGGCGCTCATGAATCAGGTTATTGTGGGATGGATTATCATGGGGGGGTAGAGGAAAGGAATGTAATGCTGGGCATTCGACGCACACAAACGCAGGCATTCGGAACGAATTTCACCAAGCCCTGCAATTTTCAAAAGTCTGGGGATGTGCCGAATGTGGTAGGAAAGGAATGGTTCGCGGGCCAAAGTTACAAACAAAAATTGCTTTCCTTTTCCAGCTTACGTGGCTATTTAAGCTACATACAAAATGAAATAATTTTATGGTTCAACTATGATAATTAACTCTGAGACTTAGAGATCAGAAGACGATAGATTGGTTACATAAATTTAAATTTAACATCTAAAAAATAAACATCGTCCCAGATCATTCATGGCCGAACGGTCGTTATAGAGCAACAATCATTTCGTTCTCTAACAAAAGTCACTATTACTCAATTATTTTATCAACATTATTGCAGCATCACTAGAAGTAATCTTTTATATTTCTTTAGAAATGGAAATATACCTATTAAGGAGACAAGAAACTATTTTTTTCTGTGCGTACCACAACGAAAATCGTCTCGCGGACCTAAAGTGGCACGTTTTGCGATCCTTGCAGTAGGACCTTAACATTCGCGGTAGATACGGTCTTCTAAATCGCCGCGAATGTCAAATCCGCGAACGTTACAACTCTGCGGCTGAAGTATTTACAGCAACAACCTGCGCATGACGCCGCTTGTTAAATCCGCGAATAGCCATGTTTATATTTCGCGAATATCAGATCGGCGTAGACAGAAAACGCTCGCGAATAATGAAAAAACGTGAATGTTGAAGGTTTACTTTTTTAAATAACCGTCATTTTAAAATGTAATGTGCACGTTATAGGGATAGGATAACATCTCCTCTACGGCCGAATAGATGCTATTCACGATGTCTTCCTGTAAAAACGCGAAGTAATACCTACATAATCTACGCGTACACATAAAAATACAATATATACGCAGAACCAGCTAACTTCCGTCAACTCTCACATCCTGTAACTGAGAAAGATTCTGATTACCGAGCAAACTCGAAAAAAATAAATTGCTGCTGGTGTTTTATGAAGTTCTTTAGAAGCAAGAGGAGACTGCTGGGTATCTTTTTTTTAAAGGGGGTTGATAGCGCAACTTTTTCATAAATAAAATAGTAGGTCTCGTAACAACTGCGATGCTGCATTGCCGGGGGAAAAATGCGATTATTTATTTTCGAAAGGTTGACATTCCTGACATCTATGCGGTGAATCCTCGAACTACTTCATTCTGCGCGAAACCAAACTCAATATTCCAATTTTATTTCCGATTTTATTTCGGAATTAGTTTGGACGCTAACTCGAATCAAATACACAATAAAATTCTGAATGTTGGAGTTAGAATATGCTTAAATTTTGAAGCGAAAGAATAGGCGTTGCAACTCGCATTCGAAAGCGAAATTTTCAAAATTTTTCGAAAAATGCGTGAATTAGAGTGGTCGATTTATTGTAATTGTCGTAAGAGAATGACAAGACGAAATAATTCAATATAACGAAAGGTCTATCTAATAAAGGACAGTATAGAATTACCATATAAGAAAGATTAAAAATTAAAACATCTATGTAAGACAAAAATCATGCTTTGTACTTATATTTAAAAAAAACCTAGTTTCAATGTTAAAGTACTCAATAAACGTAAATAATGGATAAAATAAAACTACAACACATTCCATAAATCACAAAAAGTTCATTTTAGAACGCGAAATATATAAAAAAAAAGTCCAGTTCGTTAGAGCAGAGTTTCTGCATACTATTCGATGAATGGCGTCATATCTTCCAAAAACAAAAAAAACTAGTTTCTGCCTCGCAAAGAATTTCATAATAATTCCAAAGGAACATCTATTAAAAAAATCTGATGTGGCCACTACATGACTTTCTCCATATCTGTAATATTTCTAAAAATACCAAATAGGTTACATAACAATAAATATTTTAAGAAAATGCGAGAAAATTTTAGACTTTACAAAGAACAGAAATAAAATCAAACCATAGCCTTCTGATATTGGATATAGCCACAAAGCTCCATCAATTAAGAAAAGAAAAAGGAGAGTTACTAACAATAAGACGTAACTAAGCGTCGATTGTTAACAGTAGTCGTTCGTAGGTGGCGTGGTGGTGACAGCTAAAAATATAATATATCTCTTAAAAAATGCATTATATTGGGAAATGTTTCGAACAAAAGTTGTAGAAAATTAAATTTTGTACAACTTTTATTCCAATACATTTTTACATTTATCAAATATTAAAGAAAATATTTTTAAATAACGAATAAGTGACAAAAATGCTAGATAGAAGGGTGAAAGGAAATAGGACAGAAAGGGAGGAGAGAATATTGAAGAGAGAGAAATGGAGAAAGAGAGGGAGAGGAGGGAGAAAGAAGGGAGGAGTGAAAGGAGGAAGAGAGAAATATGGGAGGATGTCGATAGAGGGATGGAGAGGTAAGGGAGAGAGAGGTAAAGGAGAGAGAGGTAAGGAAGAGAGAGGTAAGGGAGAGAGAGGTAATGGAGAGAGAGGTAAGGGAGAGAGAGGTAAGGGAGAGGGAGGTAAGGGAGAGAGAAGTAAGGGGGAGAGAGGTAAGGGAGAGAGATGTAAGGGAGAGAAATCTAAGGGAGAGAGAGGTAAGGAGAGGGAGGTAAGCAGAGGGAGAGAGAGGTAAGGAGAGAGAGAGAGGTAAGGAGAAGGAGAAAGAGAGGTATGGAGAGGGAGAGAGAGGTAAGGAGAGGGAGAGAGAAAAGGAGAGGGAGATAGAGGTAAGGAGAGGGAGAGAGATAAGGAGAGGGAGATAGAGGTAAGAAGAGGGGGAGAGATGTAAGAAGAGGGAGAGGTAAGGAGAGGGAGAGAGAGGTAAGGAGAGGGAGAGAAGTGAGACGGAAGAGAGTGGAGGAAAGGGTGTTGAGGAAAAGGGAGAGAGAGAGAAATAGGGAAGAGAGGTTGGAGAGAGAGAGAGAGAGAAAGGAGTAAGTCTAGCAGGAAAGCGGAGGGTGGAAGGAGAGATAAAGATTTGCGATAGTAAGAGAGATAAAGAGAAAAATATACGAGGGAGCGAATGAGGGCGAGAAAAAATTATATAGAAGGAAGGAAGAGAGAAATGCGGGGACAGAGATGGAGTGACAGCAGAATTGGAGATAGTCCTTCATGAGAGAGGGGGGGGGGGGGGGGAAACGATCGCTTGAGGAAAAGAGGACGGTGAGGAAAACAGATTTTGGCAGTGAGAAATAATCGGAGGAATTAGAATGAACAAAATGAAAAGGACTGCAAAAGCAGTTTCCAAATGCGGTTTTTAGTTCTTCGTGATGTCCGTCCGTCCCTACGCATATATCAGGGAATAATTGGCTGAACCGATTTCAACCAAATTTGATAAATAGAATACTCACATACGTTAATGACCAAAATGACGTATTTGGACCGGATCGACTAAGCAGGGGTACCAAAATTGCAAAGTTAAACTTTTCCGTAATTAAGAATTTGGAAGGAATTGGCCAAACCAATTTAAACGAAGTTTTGTAAGAATGAAGTGTGAAACATACAAAAACAATATGTTTAGTATAGATACAGAAAGCAGGGCTGCCACAATACAAGAAATAAAAAACATTCTTTTTACACATATTTGTGTTGAAATGTCAGCATCAATTTGAACTAAATTATAATATAAACATATATAGATAACCATAATAGCATATATAAACCGAACCAGCCAAACAGGGGTCCCACAATTACAAATTAAACTCATTCAGTAATGAAGGATTTGTAAGGAATTGGCAAACGGATTTCAATTAAATTTTGTAAATAATATTTGTACAACATACCATAATGAAATCAAAATGTATGAAGTGGAGCTAAATAGCTGGGCTACCACAGTAAAGAGTTAAATAATATTTCTTTTGCTTGTAATTATAGAGAACCTACGGCATGGATTTTAACCAAATATTATATATATATATATATATATATATATATATATATATATATATATAATATCTCAAGATTAATAAATAACCAAATTATAATATTTAAACTGGGTCGACTAAACAAAGCTACCACAATATCAACATTAGAATTTTTCTGTAACTATAAATTTGGAAGGTATTGGCTGAACGGATTTCAAAGAAATTTTGTTTTTTTGGGTGAGTATATAATTGCGAAATGAAATGAGCAAGTTTAAAACAGATCTAAAAAGCAGGACTTTCACAATATAAGGAAAAATAATTTTCTGATTTCAAATCAAATATACGATTACCACGGCGAATTTGACGAAAAGCACTTCTGACCACGGGGAACCCGTGTACATCCCTACTTGTATTCAATTATTCTATTTAATCTTTTCACAATACAAAAAAATTAACTTACCTACATACATGATTCTGCGAACATCAGATTTAGCGATCAAACTGCGTTATTATGATGTAAAACTTTATTTCCATTAGAAAAGTAGCATTAAAAACAAAACGTCAAACCTAAAATCAATCAAAAGTTATTTAATATATACATCACCGCAGTTAACCCATTGTAATATGATGTATTACTCTCATCGAAAGTAAATTGAAAATATTTACGCTTAGCTTTTATTATTGTAGCAATGTAAACAAAACGAAACTATACCACAATAACGGATCCGTATAGATAGTCCATAAGGGATTTTTGAGTGCTTTTCGTCATTGCTGAAAAGCACTATAATCTTCGTGATGTCCGTCCGTACGCATATATCAGGAAAGAATTGGCTGAACCGATTTCAATCAAATTTGGTACATAGAATATTCACATAAATTGATGACCATAATTGCATATTTGGACCGGATCGACTCAGCAGTTAAACCTTTTGGTAATTATAAATTTGGAAGGAATTGCCTTAACTGATTTCAATGAAATTTTGTAGGATGGAGGAGTGTAACATAAAGAAATAAAATCAAGATGTTTAGTATAGATATAGAAAGCAGGGTTGCCACAATACAAGTAATAAATACATTTCTTTTACAAGTATTTGTGTTGAACTGTCGCCATCAATTTTAACCAAATTTAAAATTTATAATGTACACATATATACAAAACCATAATAGCATAATTGAACCGGATCAACCAAACAGGGGCGCCACACATACAAATTAAATTCATTCAGTAATTACGGATTTGGAAGGAATTGGTTGAACGGATTTCAACAAAACTTTTTATATAAAATTTGTACAACATATCATAATGAAATCAAGATGTTTAAAGCGGAGACAAAGAGCAGGGCTACCACAGTAAAAAGTAAAACAATATTACTTGTACACGTATTTCTAGAGAACTGACCGTATGAATTTTAACCCAATATGGTATATATGACCTTCATATAAATAAATAACGAAAATAGTATATTTCAACTGTGACGACTAATTAGGGCTACCACAATATCAAGGTTAGAAATTTTCTGGAACTATGAATTTCGAAGGTATTGGCTGAACCGATTTCAAAAAAGATTTCGTTTGTATGGAATGGCAAAATGAAATGAACATGTTTCGAGCGTATCTAAAAAGCAGGGCTACCACCATATAAGGAAAAATAATTTTCTGATTTCAAAGCAAATACATTAGATTACGATTTTACTACAGCGAATTAAAGGAAAAGCACTTTTGTACCACGGGAAACCCGTGCACATCCTTACTTGTTAAATTCTGCTAATAGGCAAACGGACCCCAAGAAAAATCGAGTTCATGTCTTCTACCAACCCAAAATATCCCAGCTATTTTCGTTGATTCAAAATGTTCCGCACGGACGGACGGGCAACGTGAAAACGTAAGCGATTTTTTAAATAAAAAACCTTTTATAAAGAGAATACCTCCCGGGAGGGTCTTCGGAGCTCCACTTAAGATGAGGAATTAGAAGATCCAATCAAACACGATTTCATTTATATATATAATGAGCTATGCCGGTTACTCGGTAACGCTCATCTATACGCACTACCGGCAGTATATGATCCATGAACATATAAATATCTATATTAGGAGTTCCCAAACTTTTTACTGTAAAGGGCACATGAGGCTTTATATATTATTTGGGCCACATACGACCTTTTAATTGACTGATCGGGACGCGTCGAGCGATATTTTTGAAAAACTTTTGTATGTGTAATTTGTGATACAGCAACATCAAAAGTATATTGCATCAACGTGCTCAAAAACATCACTTGTATTTCATAAATAATCTCTAATGAGACTTCCTGCTGCCAAATATACGAATATGCATGTTTTAAAGAAATTCATGAGGCACGGAGCGCCGGATAAAACCATTTCGGGAGCCGGATATGGCTCTGTAGCAGTAATTTAGTGACCTCTACTATATAAATAAATGAGCTGTTTGTCATTCCGTCACGCCGAGTGAAATAGCCAACTTTTTGAGTGGAGGGTAAAATGGTAAGGGGGAGGAAATGGGAGGGGGAGAGAGAGCGTGCAAGAGATAGATAGATAGATGTCTTTATTCGGGCGAAATTTAGACAATAAGGTCCACTCTTACAGTTAACCCTTCTTCAATGTTATGTTACATTATATAAAATACCTTAAATTATATCAAAAACGAATAAGATAATAAAATACTAATACAGATAGAGAGATAGGTACGTATTTAGGAAAACTTGAAAGATAGACAAGGTATTTGTGGGGAAAACCAACAAAGGTCCTGGCTTGGCCAACCTAGTAAAAACCCAAGCAGGAAAACACCCACGAAGGGAAGGGGGGGTGGAAAAACTTGCGAATACCCTAGATACATAAAAGAACAATATAAACGATACAATAACATAATAAAGTGAAAAATCAAAAATTAAATGTTAGTATAGCAGCTTAAATAATATAATAATAATGATGAAGAAGTAAACGAGAAAATATTAAGATAAAATGACAATGAATATATAAGAGACCTATGTATCAATGAGAAAAATAAACAATATATACATAATAAATGTACGCACAACAATAACACAAAGAAAAAAGAGTTGCAGGAAATCATACAGAGAAGGAGGGAGATTGGAAGGGTTTTAATTTTAATTTAGCTTTATATTCATGGACTGAAATTTGGTATGAATGTTTGATTCTTATAGCAAAAGCCATTTATGAAAAATAATCCCCAAAAAAGACTCGGGTTCGACTCCAGTAGATAATTTTCATTTCCCATAAGATAACAGGTAAAAATCGATTTTTCGACTTAAAGGCTTTTACTCTTTTGCAAATTAAAATTAGAAATAATTGACCTACGATCTTCGGACCTGGACCGTTTTAAAGAAAGATAAATAACGTTTCTTATTCTTATCGTCACATTTTGCTTACGATTCGAAACCACACACGTTATACCTTAAAATCAAATTTCTTGGAAATTTTTTAGCTTTTTAAAGATATGTTGTCTTTCCGATCGTGTCATTGTTAAACCTCGAGATTGTATTGTCGTCTCAATCTGTATACTACATACGTATGGAGAGAGAAAAAAGGAGAGAGACAGGAGGAGAGAGAGAGAGGGGGGGAGGGAGACAGAGGAGGGAGAGATAGATAATGGTCTTTATTAGGAAAAGATTGAGAACAGTTAGTCTAGTTTTCCAGAGAAGGAGAGGGAGGGGGAGTGAGAGATAGTGAGAGAAAGAGAGAGATAAAGGAAGAGAGAGGGAGGGAGACAGAGGAGGAGGGACAACGGGAGATAGATAATGGTCTTTTTAGGGCGAGATTGAGGCTAGGAAGTCTATTTATCCAGAGAGGGGAAGATGGAGGGAGAATGGGAGGGAGGAGGATGGGAGAGAGGAAGGCAGAAAAGGAGGAAAAATGGGAAGTGCATAAATTTAATACTTAATCCACGCATATCCGTCATATTTGACGGGCAATTACGGTAGTAGTCCAATAATAATAACCAGAGTGGCTATAGGAAGACCAATGTTACACCGGTTAACGATTTCGGTTGCCACGACAACCACCTAGGAGAGATTGGTGGCCATCCAAAAAATATCGAAATCATGAAGCTTGGCAAAACAACCCTCCAAAAAAGATGTGAACTCTCTCTCTCTCTCTCTCACACACACACACTCTCTCTCTCGCTCTTTCTCTCTCCCTCTCTCGATATTTTCGACCGAGTTCTTTTCCGACGGCTTTGTGCCCGGAGAATGGAGTGGGAGGAAGATGGAAGTTATTCGGGGGATAAAGGAATCGGGACAAAAAATATATAAATTCACAGACGAGCGACCTGGAGCTGTTTGCGTAGGAGTGGACGGCGAACCCAAATCCCTACCGAATTTCGTCGCCATGACAACGCGTGAGGGATACATACCTAACCTCCGTAGGAAGCGACGCGCGAGAAGGCGAATGGGGGAAGAAAAAATTTCACCTCCGTTACCCATAAAATTGCTCTGAGTGATTCTTTTCGTGGCTGGAATATATAGGTGATTTTGGGGAGCAGGTGATGGTGAAAACTGCGGGAGAATGAGGGATGGCGAACGAAAGAGAGAGAGAGAGAAGATTAGGAATAAAGGATGTAGATATAGAGAATTTCAAGCTCGAGGAGGCCAAGTTAAAAGCGATGCATGACTATAGAAGAGACAGAGCTGTAAAAGCAGACTTTATATAGAGAATTGGACGTAAGTTATTCCATTAAAAAAGAACAATTTGAAAGACGCATTTCATTACAGACATAAACCTTCATTTTCACAAAAAATGTATCTACATAAAATATCAAACGATTTAGTTTAGACATTCGAGCCGCAGTCATTCATTCATTCTAGTCTTCCGTCTTAAGACAGGTCCTGCCAATCCTTGATTGTTTTTGACTAGGGAATATACATACAAGGTGTGTTGGTTTCTCGTTGCCTTCCACACCGGACACACACACACACACAAAAGGGAGGAGGGAAACTCGAAGCCGGCATTTGCCTACTCTTTGCGAAGAGCACCAAGGGGGCCAACTGTTTAACGTCCCTTCCGAAGGACGGGGCGTAGACTTTTGCGCGGTCTCCTCAAACCACGCAAGTAGGGGGACGGTCGAGCTGGGAATAAAACCCTCTTTCGCAGGATTCGTGCCCGGTGCCGCTTAGCGTATTAGGCCAACGCCCTTACCACTACACCACCGACACCCCCGGGCCGCAGTAAGGAACAGAAAAGAGCCGCATATGGGCCGCCAGGATGAAATGTCTCTGATATAGTGGAAAGTACTAAGAAAGTACACAGATTGGAGATATGCAGGGAGGCAGCGGAGAAGTGAGAGAAACGGAACAGGACAGAAAGAGGTAAACAGTGGGAGAGTTGGATGGAAGGATAATGAGAGAGAGAGAGAGAGTGATGGGGAAGATATACATAAGAGGAGAGAGATGAGGAGAGAAAGAGGTAGGGAGATAGGGTGGGAAGGAACGTTAAAGGGAGAAATAGAGAGAGAGAGGGAGGAAGGAGAGAGAGGTGGAGAAGCACAGGATGGGAACGTAAGATAGTGGTAAGAGGAGGGAGAGAGAGATGGTGTGAGACGGGAAGGGAGAGAGGAGCAGGAAGATTGATTGATTGATTGATGTGGTATTTATTTGGGGCGAGATTGAGAATAAGAAATTCCATCTTCCACCTAACCCCTCGTCATGAAATATATATAATAATAAATAGAACATTAGCTACATACATACAAGTAACAATAAAAATACAAGTATTTGAAAAGAAAAGATGTGATTTTGTGGGGAAAAATATGAACTGCTGAATAATGAAATCCACGTAAAAAATCCACTGCAGGAAAACACCCACACAAGAAGGGGGTGTGAAAAACCTGTGAAACCTACTGAGATTCACTGAAGACATCAATAAATTAAATTTAGGACAAAATATAAATAAATTAAAATCATAAAGAAAAAAAAATGGCACAACACGAATAGATCATTGATAAAATAAACATATAAAAATGACAAAATGAATAGATATTAACATTGATATGTCTAAACAAAATGGAAAGAAAAAAACAAATAAATGAATAAAATACAAGAGAGGAGTAGGAAGAGAGGTAGATGCGCAAAAAGTAACTGGTAACTGAGCAAAGACTACTCATTCCATTAAAACCAAGTAATCTTTTGCACTTCATCATACATAAAATCTGACTGACAGACATGGAAGAACGTTGTGGATTATTTAATAAATAATTAAAAAGGGAACAGATGGCCTAGAACAAGAGTCTCAATCACGCGGCCCTATCTAAACATGATTCTATTGTAAGCCGGTGGAAGACAAAGCTTGAACGAAACAATAATGGAGGAGAAAAGAGATGCGAAAATCATAACATTACTTAATAGCTAGGAATTGCACGTTATGATAATCTGCTCTTAATTAAAGCATGCAATTTTGAGTCGTGAGTTTTAAGTTGAAATAAAACGGGTAGGCTAATTATTTTGGCATGTGGCCCGCAATGTACTGAAATTATCACATTCGGCCCGTTATGTATTGAAATTTAATGTATGTTTGGCCATCGTGTGATTCGAATTTGAGACCCCTGGCTTAAAAAGTTCATTGGTTCCTGCCACCGGAGGGTTAGCCGCCGACATCAGTGGTACCACCCCGGGCGTTGGTTCCGAAGGTCCGTGAAAGTGTTTGAAACAAGTCAAGGTCGATCCTATCGGTTACCCAGGCCGCAGAGCGATTTTAATGTCTCATTTTCTCATTTTTCGGTGCGAATAAAATTATGAAATTAATGCGACGTTGCGTTATTGACGAAACTCTCGTAGGATAATTAAACGAGGTTTCAAATCAAAAGGCCTTAATTAATTCGACACTTCAATTCGATTAAGACGAAAAGGGAAAAAAGCTTTATTGGTTTTTTTATTTTAACAAATCGAGCAATACTGAAGGTTTTTCCTCGAATCTGTAGAAGTAGTTAAATAAAATATGTCTTGCCTTCAAAAATTCTATCGAAAGCCGTTTTCGAGAAAATCAAACAAGATATCCTGATTCGCTTCGAACTTGAAACATTTCTTGCGTGGGTTTTTAATTGTCGACAACGAATATAATTTTCGTAGCAGCTGGAGTAAACAACATCTGCTTTAACTGCGTAGATACGGTTCGTTTCCTTTCGTGCACACAAAGAGTAAAAGTAAGAAGAAATGAACATTTTAAGAAGGAATGAACGTAAACGTAAAGATTGCGTTAAAACAACTGAAGTGAGGAAAAAATAATAACTAGAGTTTTGGAACCGGGGATTCCCGTCCCCGGGAATTTACCCGATATTTCTTATTCACGAATCCCGGAAGAATGTTTAATGATTTCCGGAATTTGTTCGTTTGAATTTTGTGCCGAGTCATGTTTTTCCAGAACTGCCTTCATAGCTGGTTTCTTTAAATATTTCTCCGAATTTCAGCTCCAAATATTAAGCTATCAAAATTAGTTTTGATTTTTTTAAATTTTATGCATGTTGTACGTTTCCCGCTATTACTTCAATTTTAATGGAATGCTAAAACAAGGTCCAAAAGTAATGGATGTTGCGCGCACGTCGCATGAATCTGAAACTAGGCCCTTCGCCTCCTATTCTTCTTCCTTCCCCCCTCCCTCCACCCCTAATCGACCAAATGAGCTACTCTGACCAAGTGAATTAGATATAAACTAGGGAGATGCCCGTTGAAATTCAGAGGGAAGATTTTTTTATGAAATTTCATGAATAGATGCGACGCGAAGCTATTATCCATGACAATGGTACGCAATTACTCGATACCGGCAACAATGCAATTCACTAATAATACCTCAAATTCTTGTGTTAAAAACTGATCTGTTGATCAATTCGACGCGTATTTCACCTATAAGTTATGAAATGATAATAGTATTTCAAGATTTAACAATGTAATGGGTTGGCAAGGCAATGTCCCGTTAAAATGGCAAGATTTCCCCAAAATATGTGAATTAAACGTTTAACATGAGAAATTTTGAACTGAAGGCGGAAAAAGATTAACAGAATAAGAAATATTGCAATTTATCTTTAAAATTGTTTCAATTGAATATCGCAGGTTAATTATTTCTAATTTAGATCTCAAAAAGAATAAAAGTCTGCACGTCGAAAAGTCGATGTTTACGTGTTATTTTATGGGAACTGGAAATGTCTTCCATGGAGTCGGACCCAGGACTTTTTTCGAGTTTTTTTTCGTCATTACCTTAAAATATGTAAATCGAGCATTCCTGTTAAATTTCAAAATTGTATATCCATCCTTTTTTGAGTTATTCGCATTTTTATAGCGAGACAGAGGGAGCCACAAAGGGGCGGAAGAAGGCTCTTATAGATTTTAGATTGTTTTTAAACCTCTTTCATACATTTTCGATCCTCAATTTTAACTTTGAGGGAATTTCAATATCGGATACATTAGTAGTTGGTCTCTTTTTATCTCCACCTCGTAACATCGAGGAAAGATCGGTTGCGCAAGTGAAAGTCCGTCGGAATATTGAATCTGCTAACAATTTGTCGCAAATAATGTATCACATGTCATTGGGATTTTTAAAGACTTATATATATATATATATACGTTGTATCAATAATATGTATCATGTTTAAATTAAAAATGATGTATTAAATATTAAAAATGCAAAAACATTCTTATTCCTGGGTTCCCGGGATTGCCGGGATATTTGAAAATCTAATTACCGTTTCCCAGGAAAAAAATATCGCCGGGAACCCAAAACTCTAATAATAACCTTCCAAAAAGTTGTAGTGTAATAATAAAATTACCTAGAATTTTCGAAAGGAAAAGCAGTTACGTCGTAACAAGGTCGTGACAAGGTCACAAGATTCGCAAAGAGCGCCTCTGCTTTGCATATATGCCAGCATCTATCCTCTCCTGTTTACAGGAATTGCAATAATTTTCTTTTAGCTTGGCAGGAAGAAATATCTTACTTGCAAAGTTACACATATTTTACGAATTAAAATTTCAAATTTGTTCGATTCTTTTGTTTGTTGACCTCTGCCACAACTTCCGCTCCGTCAATTATTTTATTATTTTCCGTTGCGGGGCAACGCTTTCACCCGAGCAACGAAATTTGGTTTTTTACTTGTTAGCAACGGGTGGAGTGTCACTCTCAACGAAGCCGTAGGTGGCGGCGCATTTTGCATGAGCTCAATAGAAAATTCTTGCGTTCAAAAAACTGATAATGTGCCGAGACCTGCGTTAAGAAAAATAGAATTTCGATTTATGATCTAATAAATAAGGGAAAAGTTGGGATCGCTTCATGCAACTACGATCAAAACTGTTACGAAGCAAACTTTATAACTTAACGAGCTTTGCAAAAAATATAGTCAATTGGTGGCCAACGAGTTACTTCCGAAGTGTTTCCGACAATCAGCGCCTATAGCAGAAAAAAATGCCAACTTCAGTGAGATTTTTCGAACGTGTTAAATAATGTGTGTTAAATAAAGACCTAACTCCAAATTTCCAAAAGGAATTTACGGAAATATGTAAGATCAATAAAAAAAAAACAAAAAGAACAAATTAGAACTTATAGAAGAGAGGAACGGGGTGAAAGACAGACGAACGAAAAGGACAGACGGACGGAGATATCGACATAATGACGTTTCGTTAAAGAAAAAACGACCTGAAAATAAAAATTATATTAAAAAATCTTTTTAATTTATACTCTTTTTTTATAAATCGCACTGAAAAGTATAAAATAAATTTTTGGGTCCCAGAAAATATCTGGATCTTAAATTTTCATTAGATATAATCATGAATCTCTTTAAAAGAGATGTGGCATAATATGTCGATTAAACAAGAATTTTTCAGACCATAATGTAGTGAATAATTTAATTAACATATGCCATACATCTTTTTAAAGAGATTCATGATTATATCTAATGAAAATTTTCAACCGGGTCGACTAAACAATAAACCACAATATCAAGGTTAGAATTTTTCTGTAACTATGAGTTTGGAAGTTTTTAACTGAACCGATTTCAAAAAGAAATTTCGCTTGTAGGGCGAGTATAGAATGGCAAAATGAAATGAATATGTTTCGAGCGTATCTATAAAGCAGGGCTACCTCCATATAAGGAAAAATAATTTTCTGATTTCAAAGCAAATACATTAATATATGATTACACTAAGGCGAATTTGACGAAAAGCACTTATGTACCATGGGAAACCCGTGCACGTCCCTACTTGTTTAGTGCTTTTCGTCAATGCCGAAAACCACCAGTATCTTCGTGATGTCCGTCCGTCCGTACGAATATATCAGGGAAGAATTGGCAGAACAGATTTCAACCAAATTTGGTACATAGAATATTCACATAAATGCATGACCAAAATGACATACTTGGACCGGATCGACATAGCAGGGGTGTCACAATTGCAAAATATACCTTTTCGGTAATTATGAATTTGGAAGGAATTGGCCGAAACGATTTCAACTAAATTTTGTATAATGGAGGTGTGCAGCATAAAAAAAAACAAAATCTAAATGTCTAAATGGCAAAATGAAATGAACATGTTTCGAGCGTATCTATAAAGCAAGGCTACTACCATATGAGGAAAAATAATTTTCTGATTTCAAAGCAAATACATTGATATACACTATATATATATATATATATATATATATATATATATATACACACTATACACTAAGGCGAATTTGACGAAAAGCACTTATGTACCATGGGAAACCCGCGCACAACCCTACTTGTTAGTATTTAAATCTGATAATGCTCTATTAATTTGTTTTCCAATTTTTCTCTATCACTGATAAACTATGAACTTACGGTAGTATGAGAATTCCTTGGAATGACTAACACATATTGAAACATTTCTTGTCGATATAAGTAATCAATTCGGGACGTCAACTTTGGGAAACCAGCCTGCATTAGTCCTGGTTTGGAGTTCTTGTTTTATACTTCCTAGTGAAATTAATTTATAATTATGACAATGAGATCAAATTGTAATGTATGAATTTGCATCAGACATTACTATTCAATATATAAATTAATATTGTAGCTAATATTGAACCATATTGGCCAAATCCGCCATCGTGTTTTATATTTTGTATAAAAGGAATTGCACGGGAAATCAAGCGTTTTTCTACGGCTGACAAATTTAATAGTTCATCTAGTATAATTCCAGGATCCATATTGTTCCAGTGATATCTTGAAGGGCATTCTTTTCGATTTATTTGGTAAAAAGCTTTACACCGATTTCATAACTAGTTTTTCTGGCTTTATAAGCTCAACTGGCAATACGTTAGGCAAATCAACTCTGTTATTGTTCCTTAAAACCGATAATGAGAATTAGCTACACAGGAATTGATAACACTGTTTCTAGTAAACACAACAAATTTGATCGGCGAATTTGTGAATTTCAGTAATAATTTAATTCTTAAGATGTAGAGATCAATTAAACTTAACTGATTTAGAGGTTTACCTCGCGCCCCTTCGGTTTCGTTTGCCTAACATCGTGATTGATTTTCCCTCAGCTTAACGAAACATGCTTCTCTTTGTTCTTTTGTTTCTTTATTTACACCAAATTCATAACTTACTATGGACTTTTCTAATCGTTCCAGACGCTTTTTTCTTTTCCTGTCATTGCCTTGTTTTTCATTCGTTCCATTCTATTCTTTCTCTGCTCCGATGTTTCCCTATCTTTTCTTGTAGTATATATTCTTTTTGCCTCGTAAATCTCACTAGTCTTTCTTCTTCTGCTTCATGGATAGTTTTTCTTTTCATGTAAGGGATTTGAAGCCAATTTCAACAATTATGATCTTACAATCAAACTCAATATCGCGTTCTTTGTTTTCACAAGTATTGCATTTTTCTGCCGCTTGGTGTCACTAGGTGCGCAGTCGATCTGTTCTTAAATTTCAAAATATAATTAAAATACCAAAACGTGAAAACGGTTTAAATATTTTTTATAGAAAGACATCCTAATATTTTTAATCATGTGCGACTTTTGATTCAAATTCATTAATTTACATTTATATTTTGGATTTTAATACATGAATATATCTCAGGTGAAGTTAATAAAAAAGAGTATAAAAAAGTGCATAACAAAAAGTGAAAAATCAAATAAAAAAAATTTCCCTATCTATATCTATAAATCTGAAATTTAGTACGTTCGTTTGTCCGCTGTACAAATCCACATCTTTGAAGATACCGTCATGAAACTTTGCATAGATATATAGTTATACCCTTCGAGTAACGTAGACTATATGGCAAAAACAATTGGGGAGGAAGGGGTGCTTAATTCAATAAATACTGTTTACCATCTATCGTTGAGGACATTGTTATTTATGTCAGAATAATCTCTTCATAATAAAATTTATTATAATATTGTTTTTTAAAGTGTATTCAATAAATTACATTTTAGAAAAAATAGAATAAAGTTCTAGCGCGGAAAGGGTCCGAGCGCACTTTGCAACACCTTCAATTGCAAAACATTAAGCTTCTGAAGCAACGTTGACAGATAAAACTTAAGCGATGATTGAAGCCTATTCCCAGTATTTTATACACTTAGAGGTAGCTTAAAATGCTCCCGGACAAAGCCGGGCACTCCAGCTAGTCTTAAATATAAAAAAACGTTGGAATCGAAACAAAAACGCAACGCGTGTCGACGATCGATGAAATACCATCCGATAATAATATAAACAAGGGAACGCGCGCCCGGGTGAGCTATTGCTTGTATTCGTTGGTTTTTTGTTTTCTATATCTTTCGCTAAAAAGTAATACGTCATTTTTTCACGCCTTCCCGCCGCATCCTTAAGAAATAAAAATGACAACACGCGCCTGTAAAACAAATAGGGAGTCGCCTTTTCCGTCCATTGATGGTTTTCCCCTCCCTAACCCCCTTCCCCCTCTTCCCCTCCACTCCCCGTCGTCGTGGAAAAAAGATAAAAAAATCTGAACAAAAAATACATAAACAAAAAGCTCTAAGAGTTCTCTGGAGTGAAAAAAAAATCGCGTTCGCTGAAGCAGAGATTTTTCTTAATGTTTTTATTTTTTACTCTCACTTTTCCCATTCGTAGTAAAACTTTCCTCGCGTCCATTAATGGGGATGAAAAGAGTGGCGTGAGAAATATGAAGGGAATGCCGACCCACTGGGCGCTTGGGATGAATTGCGTGCGCGTTCATTGTTTTTTAATGCCTCTTATTTTATAGAGGCAATATGAAAAAATCTGATGTGGTCACTACATGACTTTCTCCATATCTGTAATATTTCTAAAAATTCCAAATAAGTTAGATAATAATAAATATCTTAAGAAACAGCGAGACAATTTTAGACTACAAAGAACAGAAATAAACTCAAACCATAGCCTTCTGATATTGGATATAGCCACAAAGCTCCAACAATTAATAAAAGAAATTGGAGCGTCAATTGTTAACAATAGTCGTCGGTAGGTGGCGTGGTGGTGGCAGCTAAAATATAAGATATCTCTTAAACAATGCATTATATGGAAAAATGTTTCACAGGTTGTAGAAAATTAAATTTCCTACAAGGTTTATTCCAATGCATTTTTACATTTATCAAATATTAAAACAAATATTTCAATATGATTATTATTTATGCCACTGGATCTTATGCCGTCGGTGGTGCATATAGTTCAGCGTTACAGAATTACAAATATAGCTCGTTATTTATATAGCTTAGCGTGGTTTATCGTAGGGCTGATCTTACATTACCATACTGATTAATCCACTCCGCTGAAATGAAGTGCTCGAGTAACTTTAAAGGTATTAATTTTTTCCAGCGTTACTCTAATTGAGGGAAAACATTCACAGAACCACCGGTAATCCTGGACGTCTGTACTCTGATTTTCATTAGAATAACTGCATCACTAAAACTCTGAACCTAAAGATTCATTAAAATCTGTGAAAAATTAGTGTTTCAATTTTACTCCTTATGAGTGCGTTCCTCTCAAAGCAGACAGTAGACATACTTGGGGTATTGTTACACAAGCGGTTCAGCACAGTTAGCTGAACTCCTACTACAATGCGTTGAGTAGCCATGGTAACGTAATTTTTCTGAAATCTAAAGTCCTGAAAATGAGCGTCCTTGCGTATATGCAACGCCGGAAACATTTTTTCCCAAACATACTCAAATTCAACGGTAGGATATTACCCCTAGAAATACCAGGCGATTTTCACTACCATGGACTACCAAGGGGACTCAGAGCCCCACCATCTAAAATACAATAAAAAGTCATAGTAATCCTTCGAACCTATTTTTATACATTTAAAAACATCAATACAGCTATACAATTTTAGTAATTTATTTGAAATTATATGTACATAAAGACGAATATTTACATTAGAACAATTCTTTTACATTCTTCCTCATTATGCTTTCAAGATCAGATTAATATTGCAGTAAGATCGTATTTACAGAAATAATAACAAATTGATTAGAAGAATGATTTAATCTGATTCATCTGACACAACATTTTAAACAAATAGCGCACTTCACACTGCGCTTTCCACGCATATAGCGCCCTATAAGTTAGGCTACCCGCGTGTCAAGGCTCGCAGCCAATTATTAAATAAATTTCAGAAAATTAAAATATGAATACATTGATGAGAAACTTCGGGTAATTATTTTACATAAGTCTCTGCACAACCTAAAAAAATATCCAGACTTTTCCTTTGTTTATAAAAGAGAAACATACAAAAAGACAAGTTATGGGATTCGGAGCCCCCCTCCCCCCCACTAGGTAGTTCTAGGGTCAAGGTCAAAAACAGTTTTCTACACGTTAAGAGCAAATGTTTGTCGAAAGCAAACGCTTCGTTTTGAATCCTGTTATTTATTTTTTGCGGCAATTCTGTAGCCGAGAAAAAGGTCGAGACTTTGAGGTTGTAAATCGAATTTTGCGGAGTTGAAAAATCTAGTTCGCACGAACGTTAGCGAATTGGGCGACGGTATGTTGGGATATATTTATCAAGTCAAGCCGAAATGCTCATATGATTTTCTAACCTTGTTGTGGCTATTGGAGATACCTAAGGCAAGCACATTTTTAAATTGCTTGTTCTTGAGTAAGAATGCTGTCATTCATCATTAAAACGCAGGAAAAAATGACATTCCACGTAACTACAAAATTCGCTTCCTAAAATTTTTAACACTGGCGCTAACATCTCCCAACTACGTCTCGTGTCTGTTATTGTTATGCAGTCATACCTCACATTGCGCGACCCCGTTTTAAGCAGATTCATTACAGCGCGAAGAAGGCCCGCGCCTACCAGGTGTTCAAAAAACAAGGCGGCCTAACCATAAATGCATTAGAAATTCCGTTTATAACAGGCTCGTGAATTTTACTATAGTCATCTTTGGAACCCCATTCAAGGCCAGGATGCGGGAAACCCATACTATACTAAAAGAAATCCCCAGAACGGCACACCGTTTTTATCACTCGATCAGCGATTATTTTGGCGTTATTATTTCTAAAAAAAAGGGTGACTTTCCGAATAAGACTTCCTCGTTGATTTATTTAGGATTTCATTCGCATAGAAAATAATTACATTTTCGCTCGAATGTAATGAAGTTTTTTAGTTTCCTATAACATTTGAGAAATACCGATGGAGATAAGTAGTACATACTGAAGAAATGTAAAGGTTTGTATCTTGCGTGGATGCATGGAAACCGACAAGAAGCTGTTTTTTCTCAGGTTAACGACGTATTTTTACTTATATTAAACTTTATTTTTCTCGTTCGGTAACCTATCCTCATGGATCTAATGACCACGTTTTGCGCGAATGTCGCATAGCGCGAAATTTTCGGGAACCTATTTGTTGCCTAAACCGAGGTATGGCTGTATTTCAATTTAAATTAGCTGTCAGTTCGCTCAATATGAATGCATGCGTATATTTTTAATTGTATGCGCGCATTATCCTATGCATGCGGCGGAGGTTTTAGAACTACAAAATTTATTTTCCCCCGGCAAAGAATGTTTTAGCTTTGCAGGGACGTAATTAGGGGAGGGCCTTGGAGGGGTTTATAAATCCTGGGACCCTCTCTTTCTCCCCCTGTTGATCACACTATTTAAAAATGCGAATTAACAATGTATTTTATGTTTTTGTTCTCAATGAAAAATGTACCTTTCATTTAGGACTAGCGCAGTAAAAAATCAGTTAAAAGATTTGTTTTCGCATTATTACTTAAATTGTATTTTTTAAATTTTGGTGCGTCCTTCAAAATATTTTGGCAGTCATGCTACCATTCCATAACACATGATACCGTCCAGCAGTAGGGAGGCTAAACACGTCCCTGCGAAAAACCTCTCTAAAATATTCATTGCGAGTCGAATTTTTGCGTCACTTTTGTTCTTCCGTTGCGCTGAAATGGGGTCCCGCGTATTTAACGCTTTCATCGAAAAAAAAAATTTATAATTAAAAAATAACTAAATTTGAAAAATTTTCAGCGTAAAAATTCTAAGCGTCTATCTTTTCGAAGAACTCTTCCCTCGTCAAATCGCCGGCCTTTTTTGAGGCGCGGTGGCTGTGGATCGAGAAATTGAAAGTAAAGAGGATAGAGGAGGAAGGGGGAGAGTGGGAGGGGGAGCGGCAATATTGCGGCGCCAGCAGGATCCGTAATAGCCAGACGATGCCGTGCAGAATTTACAACGAGCTTATTGATTCAGCGGACACGAGCCCCGGCGTCGAAGGGATTTTTATACTTTCGAAAACACCACATTTTTCACCGCTCGGTACCAAGGTCTCTCGGTTGGTTTCCAGCTTAATTTCGGCCTGTTGGTGAAGTCAGATGGGTGGAGGAGTTTGGGAGGGGAGGACGGGAAAAAATCTCCTTAATTGCATTTACTCTCTCCTTTTCGTCGCTGGCAAGGTCGTGCTGGCGAGATGGCTCCGGGTAGTTCGCCAAACTTCGGCAGAGGGGGCGATACGTGTCACGCTTTCCCTTTCTGTCGTGGCGCTTTGGTGAACTAACACAGAACTACCCGGGGAGCGAGATGGCCACACCTTAATTTAGAAACCGTCCCGCGAAAGTAACTTTTATGCCTGCATTTAATTCGTTTATCTCAAACTTCAAAGTAACATATTAACGGTAGCGAATATTGAAATAGAAATATTAATTAGTCGAGATTTTAAAACGGGGCGTTATAACCCGTGAATCTGATGCTTTGGAACAATAAGGAATGCGTAGATTATACGAACAATAAGTGTGATAAGGAAAACTAAGAACCATAATGGACGAAGGAAGAAAAAAGTGAAGAAATATAAAAAATTCCACGCAACAGCCTTCAATCTAAGTATTCTTTCACTCGCTGCGCTCCTAAGTGGTAATGATAATACAAAGCTGAAGACTTTTAATAATTCATTAGCATCTATACTTAATTTTTTAAATCAATTAATTTCTCTGCGATTGTATTCTTTGTTGTTTGTTTTCTACATGGCTATATTGTATAATCTGTTTACAATTTTGAGTGTTGAACAATTTTGTTTAAAAAGTGGGACATTTGAAAGATAAGTCGGGACGCGGGAAACACGTTAACAAGTCGGGACAATCCCGCGAAAATCGGAACGTCTGCCCACCCTACCTTAGCACTTGTTCACTATTTATCGAGGATGTGTGTGAGCTAGGAATTTTTTGGGCGCGGTGTTTCAAAACCTCTTACTTAGATCAGCACAAAACAATATATTTAAGGTTTTCATTGAAAAATCAAGGTCTGATTATATTTTGGCTGAAATTAGTCAACCTGAAGTGGAGATTTACTCTTGTCATTGTTCCGGTTTTGCCAAATATCTTCTATAGGATTTAATTAACGCAAATATTTGTCATTATTAAAGTGTTAGAGAATACAATTTTCTATCACTTTTGTTTGCTAACGGTAATTTTAATCGCGATCCAAATTATTCCAACACCATCTAGTCATATTTTGTAAACAAGGTTTCTTGTAAAAGTTAACAGCGGCAGTGCAGCCTCAATTCGGAAATATTTTTATTACTATTCGCCACTCAAAGAGGCCATTTTAGTGAATTTCACTGTCCTTGGTATTTAAGTTCGCTTTTCTGTTGAGAAAAAGGTGAATAGATGTCTCATATATAATGTTTGAGCAAAGAA
Source organism: Tanypteryx hageni (assembly GCA_028673005.1). NCBI lineage: Eukaryota > Metazoa > Arthropoda > Insecta > Odonata > Petaluridae > Tanypteryx > Tanypteryx hageni. The sequence goes on from CM054114.1 coordinate 122,380,385, forward strand.
GATTCAGGATCTGTAAAAGTGTACTGACAATCGCTGCTGAGACAGAATTAATAGGTCCGCACGCCCGTACGTCCAACCAGTTTGTGCAGCAAAATTTATTGTGGCTTTAAAAAAATTATTTTCCACACCTGTAGCAATCTCGTCGGCTGATAGATCGTTCGCAAAGTTGAAAATTATAAAAAATTATGTAAGTTTGACGAAAAGCCGATAACAGTTTTCTTCCTCGTCTGTTTCATCGGCTGGAAATGGAATTGAAAGAAGTTATGGTTATGTTATTTCAGATTATTTTGCAAAAAGAGAAAGGAAATTGTGTTGAAATTTTGTAATTGGTTCAAATTTCGTACGATGAAGTGAATAAATGTTATATGTTTGCATTTTTTTCAAACAAAATTTACCTACAATTAAATTTTTTTCAATCATAAGAGGCTCCACATTGTATGGGGTTAAGCGATTTTTCAAGTCGTCAATGAATGTTTCCGAGTATGTTTCAAGCAGATGATGCATAAAATAAGATATAGCCCTCTACGTTGATAAGAATATACGTACAATAAATCCTCTATTATTTAATTTGTACTACTTAGAAATATCAGCAAATATCATTTCAAAGTTTTAAATCCTCCAATAATAAGTGCAGGAAGTAGAAAAATATGCAGTACATGAAAAAATTTGTACTAATTATAAGTAAATTTTTCGGAGTCATCTAACTTCGAGTTAATAAAAAAATTGGAAAAATAACAATTTAATGATTACATGCACAGATAGCGCTGCCTCTATTCAAAATTAACCATTCGTCTGTAAAATACTAGTAATACCTTCAATAAAAATCTGATGTGGCCACCACTTGACTTTCTGCATACCTGAAATATTTATAAAATTCCAAATAGGTTAAATGGTAATTAATATTTCAAGGATCTGTGAGAAAAATTCAAAGACCTTACAAAGAACAGAAATAAACTCAAACCATAGCCTTCTGATATTGGATATAGCCACGAAGCTCCAACAATTAAGAATAAAAAGGAGCGTTAGTAAGACGTAACTAAGCGTCAAGTGTTTGCAAAAGTCGCCGGTAGGTGGTGGTGGTGGCAGCTAAAAAATAGTTTTAAAAATATCTCTTAAACAATGCAATATATGGGAACATGTTTCGGACAAAAATTGTGGTAAATTAAATTTCCTACAACTTTTATTCCATAAAATCTTTTCATTGATCAATCATTAAAGCAAATATTTGAAGGAAAAGAATACGTGATAAGAGAAAACACCCACTTCCGGTTGGCCGAATGTTACCAAAAACTAATCAACGCTTCTCCCTTTAATAAAAATGCCAAATATAAAATTTTAAGATTTCTAATAATAGTTTTTTTAGTTGGAGCGGCCCCAAATTTCATATAACACACATCATTGAGAAAATGGTGAAAACGTGCCCATAAACCGTGTATTTCCGTTGAAATCCCGAAATAGATTTTTTTCGTGATTTTTTTCCTATACAACGGATGGATAAAGTAATAATACAGTATGACATGTAATAAGCGTACTATATCAAACACAAAGTTGCCGGCCTCCGAGGAAATCCAGCGATCTTTTATTTCAATACGACTCTATGTGTGTGTGTATATATATATATATAGATATATATATATATATATATATATATATATATACACACACACACACACACACACACACACATATATCTCATCTTATTCGTCGAAGTATCATTCATTAATGCAGCTCAGCTGCCACCTAACGGACGTCTCGGGAATGTTCTGAAAGAGATGACGCGCTCATTTGATTACTCTTTCGTCCGTCCGATGCAGACATTGATGCGTTTTCATTTGATGCCAATAGATCGCCACCCTAGAATAAGGTTTTTCTCAAACATGGCCCCGTTTATTCCATCCTCGAAAATTTGCATCCTCATAAGTGATTGCTTATCGCCAACATTATCCTTCGTTGTTTCGTCGTCTAATTTCCCTCTCAAAAATGAGAATGAGTAACGTTTTTATCATATCTTGATATTGATGGATGAATAAGATACGAGGTAAATTAATTGGGAAGTCACCTTTCTTCCTAAAAATTTTAATTGACCAGCTATTCATTGCACTACCTCTCAGATACCCATTGCGCGTAGGCCAGAGGGAATCAGCAGGTCGTAAAATGATAAGATACGTGAAGTACGCCAATTTCTCTCGCGGTTACAAAATTAGGCGATGAAGTATGGTGGCGGAACAATAAATAATAAATCACATCCTCCTCCTTGCTGCAAAAGTTCCGTAAAAAAACGTGGTTGCACAAAATCTAGCAGTTTATACAAAATGACTCGGGTTTATTTTATTCGGGTCTAGAAAAATTCGCCGCCATCAATTCATCGCCGCGGAAAATTCATCGTCAGCAATTCATCGCCAAGGAAAATTCACCGCCAGCAATTCACCGCCACGGAAAATTCACCGCCACGGAAAATTCATCGTCGTGGGAAATTTATCGCCTTGTATTGATCATGCTGTTAACAAAGGCTGTATTACAAATGCGTGTGCGGACTCTACGCCGACAGAAGAATATAAGGGCAAATAATCCAACTATAGCGGTTTTAATAAATACTATGTTTCATTTTTTGACCGAGGACGAAATGGAAGTAAACCACATTTACAATTGTTTATGACAACCGAATGAGAATTTTTAAAATAATGATATGCAGAAAAAGGTAACAAAGAGTAAGGGAGGGGGGAACCTGCCTCCCCCCTCTGACCCCTCACCATCTTTTTTCCTTTTTTTTTTTCTCTTCATACTCTTAATTGTTGTTGAATTCCTAGTTGACAGTTATCAATATTGCCTATATTTGATTCCTAGTTGATTGATATCAATATTACTTATGTTTCGTTATAATTTCTTACATGCCCCCCCCCCCCTTCCTCCTCCCTCTAAACACTTCTCCATTTCTTTATTACATCCTCCTGCCGTTCCCCCCTCCCTTACACTTTGTTAACTTTTTCTGCATATCATTATTTTAAAAATTCTCATTCGGTTTTGTACTCGATATTCACCGGTTTGATGCCGCAGAATCTCTAGGTGACGCACGCTGTAAACATTTTAATCCGCTACCCCGAAGCGCTCGCAACATCTAATGCGGCCCGCTGAAGCATTCTAAACTACGAATGCGGCACGCTTTCACGTTGCCTAGGAGAACAATTCACTTCCAAACGAAAGTAATCTCGAGCAGCTGGCCTATGCCTCTTAATCTCCAACCATATTCTGCCGACTAATATGCTAAGCCATGTGGTCTCGAACTCAGATTGCATAGGGGCTAGATGGACAATTTTGACATGAGAAATTTTCAACACATATGGCGGGCCACATGACGTAATAATTAAACTGCGTAACGGTAAATTAAGTCGTAATGAATAATATTGAGTCGGAAACAAGTTTATCCCGTAACTATAAATTAGGTTATAAATTATGTCAAAATAAGTGTACTTTAAACCTATCCCTCACATTGCACAGTACAGGCGTTTCTGGAATAGACCGTGTGAAGCGAAACCGTGCAAAATGGGATGGGTTTCCTCATAGGAATACGTGAGGTTACGTTTGAGCGCAGTCTTGCGTTCAACAATCAACAATTTAGTCATATTTAAAGGGATCATTTTTTCGAGCCCATATCAGTACATTTGGCATTTGTTGCACATTAAAAGCAACAAATTGGGGATTGTCGGGATAAATGAGGCAAATACAAAATTCTTCTGCTACTATTTCGAGTATCAACTTTTCAGACTATGGAAATATGTCATAGTATATAAATATATTATGTTATTTTTTAACGAATACTTTAAAGTAAAAGTTTATTCTATCACGAAGTATCATTTTAAGTCATTTATATAGGTAAGAAAAGAGCGTTTTAAATGGTAGGGAAAGAGATCTATGATATCAAAATACCGATAAGTGAGCTAAGCTACCGTATTAAGGCAATATATACCGAACAAGGAATTATAATAGTTTCATGAAAGTATAAAAATCAGTACAGAAAGGAGATCAGGACAATATCGTCAAAATCACTCCAGTACTGAATAAATCATTGCGGTTGGTCGCTTTAATCATATTGTATTCAGGATAGCTTCGTTTATTCTTTCTTAAAACCTCCTGAAACGTTTTATAATTTTTTACGATAAAAGACCGTTCCGAAAAGGTGCTCAAGTGAAATCTATGGCCGCAAAATTCGAGGCGGTCCTAAAAAATCCGTGCTAAACCGAAAACGCGTAAAGCGAAGCCGCGCATTTCGAGGGATGAGCGTACTGTAATTTTTCCTCATTGAAAGCGAAAGTAAGCCTCGGTGAAATTTTCGTCGAAACTTCACCGCAATGTATGTACTTACATACCTCAATGAAAATAATATCAGGAACAGTTTTTGTGGTCGACCTTGGGACACGAGAATGGAAAAAGTTAGTTTTCTTTTTCCTACGACAAACATGGAACACAATGGGAAGAACAAGATTGCGTTAGAAAATATTTTCGGAACAGTCCTCTTCCAAACGCCATTCTAGCGAAAAGTAGGATAATAAGTAGAAGAAGGAAACGGAGAAATTTGCGGAGAATAGGAGAAGTGTGGTTTGGCCTATGACCTCGACCTGTCTGCGTATATGACAATATGACGGCGATAAAGATGAGGAAATTACTGGAGAGGAAGACAGGGACTTCCCCATACGTCACCCCTGCTTAGCACGTTTCTCGTTTAATTTGCTGCGACACGTTTTTAGAAGGAAAAAACAAATGCCAATACAAAAATTACTTTTATAAACAGCTTTTATGCAGACAATGTCCAACTATGAATACAAAAATTACTTTTATAAACAGCTTTTATGCAGACAATGTCCAACTATGAATTTTTGAATTTTTCAAATGAAACAATACACTGTCGCAAAGATAACTGGGAAACAAGAAGCCCAAACCAGGACTAGCGTGGGCTGGTTTCCCAAAGTTGACGTCCCGAGTCGATAACTTATATTGACAGGAAATGTTTTAGTATGTGTTAGTCATTCCAATGAATTCTCATGCCATAAAAACATTTGTAATTCAGAGCTTATTAATGATAGAGAAAAATTGGAAAACAAATTAATAGGGCATTATCAGGTTTAAAATGTTTACTATAAGCAATGTCAAAATCTCTTTCTGACATATTTTGCATGTATTTTTTCAAAATAAACGAATTTAATAAATATTACTGTTTATCCGCTAGTATGTATGGATCAACTGTCCATTGCTGAAGGGTAGTCGAGTGGAAAATAAAATAACACATTTGTTCACTCTTCTATACCCGAGCCGAGTTCGGTAATAATCATCCCCATGGCTACAATCCGATAAAATGCGATTTAAAACGCTATGTTTAGTAGAAATTCAAGAAAATACGATCAACTCAAAATTCTGTGATAAGAATTAGAATTTACATTCTTTTCCCCTTACAAACCTCGATCTGATATCACAGTTTTAAGATATTTTAAAGTATTAAAGAAAACATCTCTGCACGATGTATTTGAGACTTCATATGTAAAACAAGTAAGGAAAAAATAGGTTACATAATAAAAATATTTGAAGAAACTCCGAGAAAATTTTACTTTACAAAGAACATAAATAAACTCAAACCATAGCCTTCTGATATTGGATATAGCCACAAAGCTCCAACAATTAATAAAATAAAAAGGAGCTTTACTAAGGCGTAACTAAGCGTCAATTGTTAACTAAAGTCGTTAGGTGGCGTGGTGGTGGCAGCTGAATAATTAATTTTTAAGATATCTCTTCAACAATGCATTATATGGAAAAATGTTTCAAACAAAGATTTAATTTCCTACAACGTTTATTCCAGTAATTTTTAAGTATATCATATATTAAAGCAAATATTCCAAAACAACGGATAGTGACAAGAGTAAACACCCACTTCCGGTTGACCGATTTTTACCAAAAACTTATCACTTCTTGTGACTTCCATAAAAAGTGTTAAATATAAAATTTCACTATGATCCGATTAATAGTTTTTGAGTTAGAGCACCCACAAAAAAAGCTGTCACACAGACATCGAGAAAATGGTCAAAACGTGTTCAGGGATCTCAAAACGTATTTCCGTTGAACTCTCGAAGTCGATTTTTTTCATGAAAACAATACTTTCCCCTATACTACGTATGGAGAAAGTAATAAAAAGAAGCGTTACTAATTGTAAGACGTAACCAAGCGTCAATTGTTAACAATAGTCGCCGGTAGGTGCTGGCAGCTAAAAAATTAGTTTTAAAAATCTCTTAAACAATGGGAAAATGTTTCAAACAAAGATATGGACAAAGTAAAAATGTTTCTGGAATCGGACCTGGGAATTCAATCTTTGCCATATAAAATATAGCCCGAAGGTGGGCCCTGGCAGCCTCCTACCGAGTGAAAATCGGTCCATTAATGCAAAAGTTGTTAGTAGCGGCACATACAGACAGGACCATTTCATAAGACTACGTTTCCTCTGGAGACCAGCCTAAATACGAACATCTGAGGATAAACAAGTGACATAATATACATTAATTTTAATAAACAACTTTCGTATAGATAATACATTAATATGAATTTTCCATATGATGCAATACATCGTCCGTAATTTCGCTTAATGAGCAGCGATGGCCTTTTTCTTGACTACGAAAGTTTCCCACATCAAAAGACGAAAATTTTCGTGCTCAAAAGAAATTCGTGCATCAGATGTGAGCGTATCTTAAAATGGTCGGCAGGAAAATGAATGTTCATTCTTCGGTTTAAGTCCCTAGGTCCTAAGATTTTCAGCGCGATTTTTAATGCGCATTTGGTAAAAAGTAGATGGACGGGGACCTCGCGGCGGTCAGTCCCTTGGACCGTCATTAGTGGGCGAAATCTTTCAAGTTCTCGGTTCCGCGAACCCTTCCTCGACTCCTGAGCTCACCCTTCTCAGCGGGATATGCCCTGACCTCAGAGATGATCAAGCACGAATTAATCAAAACTTTTTAAATGCATTTCTGATTAATTAATTAATATATCGAGTCTATAAAGTCCATTTAAAAGCGTTACATCAATGCTATTTCAACACAGTTGAACTAAGATTTAGGTACGATTGTTTCCATGAATCAATGAGAAAATAGCAATCTTTCACAAAGAGAAATTTTGATAAAAATTACAAGCTCATTGTTACTTCTTGCATTTTAGATGATTATTTATACAAATTATTTACGTCAAATTATATTGTCATTTCATAGATTCACAAGTGAGAGATGAATTGCCGAGCAAATTACATAAGGGGCTTTTTTCTAGTTTTGGGATTATGACATCATTATAATATTACTAATGGCTTTGTAATATAGTCTAAAAGTTCCAATTAAAAGCATTATATATCAACGCTATGTAATAATACGTTTCCCATTTAAAAACAGTGGAATCGTTCCCATGGCAGTTTTTTTTCCTATTGCTAAAAATCTAATGTGGCCACCACATGACTTTCTCCATACCCATAATATTTTTTTAATTCCAAATAGGTTAAATGATAATAAATATTTTAAGGAACTGCGAAAAAATTCCAAGGCCTTACAAAGAACATGCATAAACTCATACCGTAGACTTCTGATATTGGATGTAGCCACGAAGCTCCAACAATTAAGAAAACTAGTGGTAGCTTCAAAAACCTTTGCGAAATCAGCCAGAAATCTGCTTGTTTAAAAGCCATCTTAGAGAGGAAAATAATGAGGCGCAGCAATTACTTTCGAAGTTTGGTGCCATTAATGCTTTAAAATCGTTTCTATTTATTGAAATACACGCAATTTTTCCATTCACAGTTAATTCAACCATTTATTTAATTTTTTGCTCATGAATTATTACCAACAGAATTTTTTCGTACTTCAAAATTTGTTATTTTTCATTTATTAGCAATGGCCCATTTTCTTCCTATACAATTAGACAACTGACATTTTGAATGTGATGTTTGTTTTTATAATTTATATGTGCGATTATAGTTGCCTCTCCATTATGAAAAAGGTCACATTCCAGTATTGAAATAAATAAAGAAGATCTTTTCTTTTGATCGATCGTTAAAAACGCCCACAGTCCACAAGCAGTTTACCGAATAATAATTATCTGCAATTATTAACGTATCAATCTATTAAGTTTGACGTTGCTATAACTATAATTCTGATGCTTAATAAAAAGCGCAAAGCAAATAACTTAATTATTTCGTCTATTTAAAGGCTAAATAGTCGCTAATTGAATCGGAGGCAATAATGCGGATCGCCTTGCCAACACTCGGAAAGTGCACGAAAAAGCCCTAAAACTTAGAAATGAAATGCGTATTTCTATCAAATTCTTCCGTGTAACATCTAGACATCGCAAGAATAAGATATTTTCTTGTTTTTGGCGTAGAATAAAGCAAAAAAGGAGAAAACTGGTCCATATTTACGTATTTTAATGAACGAAGGAAAGAAATCCTGTACTTTGAAAAATCGAAAATCCCTTGTAAACTTCTGGGAAAATGTAATCATCTTCTGGAGTAGAACCTGGGACACTTCTGTAAACGAAAACAGTTTTTCCGGGGTCTCCTAGTTGGCAGAAACAAAATGGCGTTTATTGCATTTCTCTATAACAAACTGTTCAAAACGGACTGACAGACATTGAGTAATTATATATAAAAGATGAAAAGAAGCGTTACTAAGATGCGACTAAACGTAAAATGTTTACAAAAGTTGCCTCCAGGTGGTGTGGTGGTGGCAGAATAATATTTAGTTTTTTAAATATCTCTTAAACAATGCATTCTAGGGAAAAAAACATCAAACAAACGTTGTAGACAATAACATTATCTGCAATTTTTGATGTAACATTCTTATAAATTATTAAGTATTAATGGCAAAAATCGGTAAATACGAAAAAGAGACCTTGAGTCAAGTGTCACTTTCGTTTTACCGATTTTAACCAAAAACCACTCAACACTTGTCCCTTTACTAAATATGTCAGATATAAAATTTTGCGTTGATCTGATAAATAGATTTTGAATTAGAGCACACACAAAATTCCCATCACACACAGACATCATCGAGAAAATGGTCAAAACGTGTTCAGGGGACCTCAATATGTGTATTTCCGTTGAAATCTCGAAATCGAGTTTTTCCATTAAAACAATAGTACGTACTTCCTATATTACTGGTGGAGAAAGTAAAAATCTGAAATATTTCCCTCCTTTTTGGATTAAAAGCAATTGTTAACTCTCATTCAACATGGATTTGAATTCTGTTGTCAAAAAATATAAACTTCAGTCTTTCGGCTACAAAACTGTTCATGTCCCGAGCTCCTATCTTATTTTTAACTAATAAAAAATGCAAAGATATAATGCCTAGCACCGATATCATGCATTTCTTATGGAGATATAATGGAAACAAAAGGGATGGAATAAGACATCGATTACTACTCGGCAACTAACTCTAGATCTACCAAATTAGTACTATTTGTAGTTCTTAAGCAGGCCTTCCTATTCTGAAAATTTGACCGCTCCAGGTTGCAGGATTCCAGAGAAATAGCCCAAACGGACGGACTGACAGATAAACCAAATAAAAAACATAAGCGATATTTTTTAAGCGCTAAAAAATCTCTGCAAGATAGATTTTAGACTTTATATGCAAATGAAATAGGAAAAGAGCTTTCCTGAATTGAACCCGGGACTTCAATCGTAGCCAAATAAAATATAGCCCTGATATCGGCCCTGGCAGCCACGAGTCTATTGCCGAGTCTCATGAAAATTGTTCGGAAGCCGTCCTAAAAACTACGCCGAGCATTTTCTTGTGAGAATTGCAAAATCCCGTCGCAAATAGAAAAACTCCATTTCGTAACAATTCCGAGCATTGGTCGAGACATTTAGAAAGTGAAAAAATAAGAGGAAAAAATAAAGAGAGAAGGATTAGAGGGCATCTTATTTCCTCCGGGGGTCGTAGTTTAAATCGCCGTCTGTTACCAAACAGATAAATTAAGTGAACGAATCGAATGGCCGATAAAAGGCGTCCGGACTTGTGACACGGTTGCCCTTGACTCGCGAGGTCGTAGTTCATTATTTTTATTTTTCAAGAGTTTAATGAGAGATATCGGAAACTCGAGGATATAGCAAACAAGCCCTTCGTCTACTCTCTTTTGAAAATGACGTTAATGAGGACTTAAAATGATAACCTTTTCATGAGCGCAATTATGGGATTTTAAAAGCAGGAGGGGATGGGGAGAGGGAAACCACTTTTGTTGCATAGATTTTTTTGGTAAACCGAGGGAGAATTACGCAAGGTTCATTTATTGTTAGCAACAATTAGCGAGTAGAGGGCAGTGGTTTAAGACGAACAGAAATTGGACAAAATGACGGAATTTTTCATCCACTTTGATGGCAGATTTAGTAGTATGGCCACAAATCAATGGACTGCGCGGTGCGTAAGGGGGCCTAATGAGGAACTCAAAAATCATCGCTTTTATTTCTGCTCGCGCATAAATATGCAGAGTTATATCTTTTTATTCACTCACGACAAAAAACAATAATTATACTTTTTCCTCCGGAAACTTTGGCGTTTGTTTTTGGACTGTTCTCCGTTTGTTGCTCAATAGAGTGACCCAACTTTAATTCTTGCACTAGGGCCCACGCTGCGGTAACTACGCTGCTGCTACAAATTAAAAACAAGTTAGAAAAGTTTACCACAAATAACTATATACATCAAAATGGAACCGACTGCATTCTCCGTAAGGGGATTTTCCGTAAGAACGGCAATGGGTAATGTGTGTGTATGTGTGTTTGTTTCTGTGTGTCTCCCACTAACATCTTATCCATAAATGGGGAATGCCTCTGGGCCATAATTTATATTCCGAGTTTACAGGTGCCAAGTTCGATTCCAGATGAATTCTTAACCCATTTGATTTACATGGTTTATCTAAAATCCGTCGTGCAGAGAGTTTTTCTTTTGCATAATAAAATATTTTAGAATGATGATATCGGAGTGAGATTTGTAGTGTTCTAAGGGGAACAAAATGAAGATTCTTATTCTTATCACGCAATTTTGGTTTTCGATCGTGTTTGTTTGAATTTCTCTCAAAAACATTCGTTTCGGCGTTTTGAAAGCCAATTTTTCGATTTGTTGCTATGGTGATGACTATTGCCGCACTCGGCTGGAGCATAGCCGAGTACACATTCCAGTCATGTTTCGATTCATAGCTATCGAAGTAACAATCGACCCTTAGGTCGATTAATACCTATCGGAATTCCGGCGAAAAATATGAATACTACATATTGTTGTCAGCAGAGGCGAAACTGGGAGATATGGCGCCTATGGCAAAATTTTAAGGAAACACCTTTTCTACGTAGATTATGATTTTTGCTACATTTTCATAAAGAATATTAGCGTTTTTATTAACAAACTTAAATATTTTAGCTAAATTAATATTTATTTATGGGAAAATAAACTTAATGCATTTTTGTGGGAACGTTTGGCGCCTTTTGCAAGCAGCGCCTATGGCAAATACCACCTTCGCCATACCCGACTTACGGCACTGGTTGTCAGTAACCATACCGACTGTGTAAAGAAAATCTGATGTGCCCACCACATGACTTTCTCCATATCTGTAATATTTCTAAAAATTCCAAATAGGTTACATAATAATAAATATTTTAAGAAACTGCGAGAAAATTTTAGACTTTAAAAAGAACAGAAACTCAAACCCTAGCCTCCTGATATTGGATATAGCCACAAAGCTCCAACAATTAAGAAAAGAAAAAGGAGCGTTACTAAGACGTAACTAATCATCAATTGCTAACAATAGTCGTCGGTAGGTGGCGTGATGGTGGCAGCTAAAAATATAAGATATCTCGTAAACAATGTATTATATGGAAAAATGTTTCAAACAAAGGTTGTATAAAATTAAATTTCCTACAACTTTTATTCCAATACATTTTTATATTTATTAAATATTTCAAAATAACGGATGTGACAAGAGTAAACATCCAGTTACGATTGACCGATTTTTACCAAAAACTATTAAGTTCTTTTGACTTTTATAAAAATGTTAAATATAAAATTTCGCGTTGACCTGATTAATAGTTTTTGAGTTAGAACACCCACATAAAAGCTAACAAATACACACATACAGACAGACACCATCGAGAAAATGGTCAAAACGTGTTCAAGGAACCTCTAAACGTGTATTTCCGTTGAAATCTCGAAGTCGATTTATTTCATGAAAACAATACTTTCCCCTATACTACGTATATGGAGAAAGGAAATATTAATTTTTACTTTCTCCATACGCAGTTAACCCATTCCTCTCATTTGCTAAATGCTGCGTGGGCACGAAAGGAAATTAAGCTTTTTTACAGCAGATCTTGTTTATTTTATTTGCTACGAAAATTAGTTTCGTACAATTTATAAACTCTGCAAGAAATTTTCGAAGTTCAAAGTGAACTACGACTCTCTTTTAATATTTTCTTGATAACGGCTTATCCCACGATAGAAGCGTTTTTGTCAAGAAATATTCTATCACAAAGTTCAGGGATCCTCAAATTTTCGAACTGACCAACAGAAATCAACCGTGAATTGCCATAAACCAGCTGTTCACAAACTGAGGTTCGCGAAGGGGGAACATTCTATATGTAAAAGTTTCAATGTTTCATTTTTTCGTTAATTTTAATTGCATGATTCTATTTCTTTATTAATATTGACAAAAATTCTGATTTTGTCCAAATATTTCAATCACATTTTCTATTTTTTGGCTGATGGATAATTTTAAATGAGTTACGATAAGGCCGGCTGCCTTAATAGGGAGTCGCTACAAGATCGGCTGCCGTAAGAGGGGGTCCCGGACGCGTCAAATTTGGGAACAGCTGTCATAAACGATATTTCTGTAGCCGGGATATATTACCAATTAAAAATTATATAAACTCCATTTAGACACTTGGGCACACTCCCGGTTTCGTAGTAATCACTTCTTATCTTTTACAGTAGTCAATAACACTTTAGTTAAAAATTTTAGAAAAATATGAAAAAACAGTTTAGTCATATTGTATCTATAATAACACCACAATAACTGACGCAAAGTCAAAAATTACATTTGCTTAAGTAAAAAAAAGACAAGGTTAGCCTTAGAACGGCTCCAAATACCTATTTCCATAGATGTAAGATGGGAGGCCTCAGTCGTGTATTACTCCTAAAGACGGAAGTGCGGTTGTTGAAATTTTAACTACATAATAAAGTAGGTGTTGCTTATTATTATTGATTGTTGCTATCGGCCGGTTATTGCCACCAAACGCGCAATTCCAAAACCAATTCTAATTTTAAGAAAGATTGACATATATTACTTAATTACTAACCCCATGTGAACAAATTAGTAAGCGGAACCGACTATGTATATTACTACTGCTATTTTTATTGTTGTTATCATTGCCATTTTAATTAGTTATTGTTATTATTGCATTATTGCGTAATGTCCGCTTTAAAAAAGTGATTTTATCTGTGTTTTTGCTCATCATTCGTCATGGTATTAAGATTTGTTTGTGGATGACGCTTTTTGCCAACGACAATGTAGCGAAGCCAATCAAACGCGAATCACTCAAAAACATTACATCCTTTCTCGATCAATCTTTCAGGAATTACTAGGCATTTTATCAATTCAGCGCCATGTAAACGCAATTATTAAGTTCTATTTTCGACTTTGTCCGCATATTCGAATTAAAAGCTGAATATTTCCGCTACTTTATAACTTGCATGCAATTATTGTATTTCCTGTTAACAGGTTTAAAAATGCAATACACCTATCCTTAAATCATCAAGAAGATCGGTTCCACTGTAACAATTCATACGTTTGAAAATGGCCGCCATCCGCCTGCGACGGCTGTCTCTTTTTCATTAATAGCGAATGGATAGCAATAAAAGCGGCATTCGCAATTTTGGTTTCTTCGTCACTCATTTCGGACGCGTTCCAAACTACTCCATAAAATGAAATGTTACTAGAGACAGTCGAAACGAACGCCACAGACTACTACTACTACTTTTGTGCTTTGAGGAGACCACGCAAAGTCAGCGTTCCGTCCTTCGGAAGGGACGTTAAGCCGTTGGTCCCCTTGGTGCTCTTCGTTAAAGAGTAGGCTAATGCCGGCACCGGGTTTCCCTCCTCCCTTGACTGAGTGTGCTCGGTGTGGAAGGAGCTATGGCTATAATAATCCAAGAGGTTGATTAGCCAACAAAACACACACACGCCAAAAAAATAGGCGAACATTGCGAGCACAGAAAATCACTTGCAGAGCAGCTACGAGCACCGCGAGCATCCCGAGCGCGAACACAGTAGCAATCTGGACGCGGCTTAAGAAAAGAGTTCTTTTATTGATGGATGGAGAGAGAACGCAATTGTGAAATTCTATTGCTGGCTTTATCCTCATCTTCTTATGTATCATTTTAAAGTGTGGGTTTCTTTATATGTGCGGTTCCCTTTTTCATGAAAACGGGAGACAAACCCTCTTTAAATGCGGTAATATGGTTGGAAAGTATGGACTCACGTGAGGGTGCAACGGTTATCTCAAGTTCGTTGGTTTGGTTCTAAACGCGTTTAATTTTTACTTTCTCCATACGTAGTATAGGGGAAAGTATTGTTTTCATGAAAAAAATCGTCTTCGAGATTTCAAAGGAAATACACGTTTTGAGGTCTCCTGAACACGTTTTGACTATTTTCTCGATGATGTCTGTGCGTGTATGTGATAACTTTTTGTGGGTGCTCTAACTCAAAAACTATTAATAAGGTCAACGCGAAATTTTATATTTTACATTTTTCTGAAAGTCACAAAAAATGATTAGTTTTTGGTAAGCATCGGTCAACCGAAAGTGGGTGTTTACTCTTGTCACATCAGTTATTTTGAAATATTTGCTTTAATATTTGATAAATGTAAAAATATATCGGAAGAAAAGTTGTACCTACCGACTATTGTTAACAATTGACGCTTAGTTACGTCTTAGTAACGTTCCTTTTTACTTTCTTAATTGTCGGAGCTTTTTGGCTATATCCAATAGCAGAAGGCTATGGTTTGAGTTTATTTCTGTTCTTTGTCAAGCCTAAAATTTTCTCGCAGTTTCTTAAAATATTTGTTATTATGTAACCTATTTGGAATTTTTAGAAATATTAGAGGTATGGAGAAAGTCATGTGATGGCCACATCGGATTTTTCCATTTCATTAACATGTATGAACTGTGTAATCGTAAGATGGAAGTCCTGTTTACAACGATTCATGGGCGGTATGCGGGGGTGGCACTATATAGGGGAAGGTGCTAATGCGAAGTCTGACTGTATTTAATGAACAAAAATTTTATGACGACTTTAATCTGTATTCCTTCGAATGTTTAACAAGCTGAGAGTCGCTCAACTTTTTTAAAAACAATTTTTTTGGAGTCTCCTTCTAAAATTGATTTTAGCACTAGCTAAAAAAACAGCAGTTTTTCCAAAAAGAAATCCTCTGGTAAATTTTATTCGAATCGTAAATGCGGTTAATAAAATTTCGGGACGAGATAAGTTTTTATTTGGCGACGTGGAAAAGATTCGAGGCCGTCTAATTTTTTTCGCCCCGATCGTTCGCTTGTTTATTTTATCTTGTTTCATTCGACTCTGCGCCTGCTCGTTCGCGCGAGACCTTCCTTTATCCGTCCATCAAACCTCGTCTCGGTCATGGCTGAATAAGGTCGCTCGAACCGTTCTACTCTGCAGCGTTTCGGCTGGATGTGAACGGACGCGAGCAATAAAAATGGGAATTCTCTTCGTTTGTTTTTTTTTAAGTTCATCATTCGGAAAGACTGTGCTGCCGCGTAATTACTAGCGCTCTTCACTTTCTCATACACGTTTTGTATAGAGAAAGTATTGTAATCGCGAAAAAATAATTTTACTTCTAGATTTTTGCGGTAATACGCGTTGTAAGTGTCCCTGAACCTGCAGGGTGGCCCAAAAGTCACTGAACGATTTGATGAGTCCAAAACAAGCAACTTGTGTGTAAATTATGATCTAAAATTCCAGATTCGCTGTAGTATAACCGTGTACTAATGTATTTGCTTTGAAATCAGAAAATTATTTTTCCTTGTTGGTAGCCCTGCTTCTTAGATCCGTTCTAAATATGTTTATTTCGTTTCGCCATTCTTTGCTCGTCTTACCAACAAAATTACTTTTTGAAATACTCGCAGCCAATACCTTCAAAATTCATAAAGAAAAATTCTAACCTTGATAAAATGTAAGCGAAGGAAATTCTCCAAAGCCAGTCAAACTGATAAAACCCGGTTAAAAGGCCGGATAAAAACAGATGAACCCGGATAAAAACCGGATAAAAACCCAATACGTATTTCGGCTACAAAGTAACCATCATCAGGGGTTAAAAAACGGGGGGAAGGGGGACTTGAGAGAGGGCAACTGAAACCAAGACCAGTGGCACGCTCTCAAGTGGATGTCCAGGGCTGTGTCTGTGTATTTATACCTGGTTGGTGGGCAGGGGGGGAGAAGAACTAAGTTAGGGGTAATAAACAGCGTTCTTTTTAAACTAACCTCCCCCCCCTTTTTCTCCCATCACCTAGGTCATCTAGGTCCCCCCCTTTTTTCTTCTCCCCCCCTGCCCACCAACCAGGTATAAATACACAGACACAGCCCTGAACATCCACTTGAGAGCGTGCCACTGGTCTTGGTTTCAGTTGCCCTCTCTCAAGTCCCCCTTCCCCCCGTTTTTTAACCCCTGATGATGGTTACTTTGTAGCCGAAATACGTATTGGGTTTTTATCCGGTTTTTATCCGGGTTCATCTGTTTTTATCCGGCCTTTTAACCGGGTTTTATCAGTTTGACTGGCTTTGGAGAATTTTCTTCGCTTACATTTTATATATTTGCCAGTGTAGCTCGCTCTCTTTTACTTATCTAACCTTGATATTGTGGTAGCCCTGTTTAGTTGACCTGGTTGAAATATGCTATTTTGGTTATTTATTTATATTAATATTATATATTCCATATTGGGTTGCTATTGCTAATTTAAACATCACTTTAAAATGTACTTGGGGGTACATGGCCACTAAAAATGTTCTAAGGCAGAGAAAAAATACAACATCAGCAGCCACTTGAACATCAAACATGGTAGATGCTTCAACAGTCTGAATGAAGATGGACAAAGAATAAAAGCCCAAGAGCTCCATTCTGAGTTAAAATTGCAGTCAAATATGTTCATGGGACAACAAAATACTCAATAATCAGCAACAGAAGCTAGCTAACAAGTGGCATAGCAAGAGCTAAAAAAACATTTTCCAAAGGGGAATTCATTAAAGAATGCTTGGCCAATATAGTCCAGCTCATGTGTCCCAAGGAAAAAACTTGATTCGACTCCCTGTCCTTGTCTAGACGAACTATTGTGGATATATATAGTTGAGAGAATATCCAAGAATTTAGAGGACCAGCCATCTGCCAAAGCTTAGGAATTCTTCAAGTACTTTTCTATTGCTTTGGATGAGAGTGCAATTAAGGATTCTGCCCAATTGTTAATATTTATCCACAGTGTTGATAATGACTTTTTGGTTACCAAAGAACTTCCATCCATACATTCAATGAAAGGTACAACAACAGGAAGTGATTATTTTGAAAATTTTCAACAATAAAAAGGCTGAATTTAGATTTAGCCGAGCTCATATCCATAACAACTGATGGGGCATCTAATTTAACTGGACAACATAAAAGACTGCTATCAAAAATATCTTTGAAACTACAAGTATTAAACTCTGATTCTAAAGTAGACTTTCTCCATTGCATTATACATCAGCAAGTCCTATTCAAGAATATTCTGGAAATAAGGCATGCACAACATATCATTGTTCAGATTGTGAATTTCTTAATTTCTTGAACCACCGACAATTTCATTCATTTCTTGAGACCACAGAAGCAGAATACAATGATATACGTACCACACAAGTGTTGATTTTATCTAAAGTATTTGAATGAGTTTGGTTTCTAAGAATTGAAATAGAACCCTTTTTATAGGGCAAAAACAAACTTGAGGAATTTTCTGTGATAAAAGACTCCAATTGGTAGAGTGATTTTGCAATATATACCAATTTGCAGGAACATATAAGCAAGCTCAATGTTAAACTACAACGAAGGGATCAGTTGATTAATGCACTCTATCATCATGTAAAATCTTTCAAGATGCAGTTACATCTTTTTAGAGACCAAGTATAAAAAAATATCCTCTTTCATTTTCGAAAACTTCAATCTCTGAAATTCAGCTTGACAGACATGAAAGTGACTGAATACTACAATACTCTTACGAAACTTCATGAAGAATTTGAAAGAATATTTACAGACTTCAGAATGATTGAAAATAACATTGGTGTATTTTCCAGGCCATTTTCTCTCAGTATTGAAAGAGTTGATACAGTTTTTAAGTTGAAATTGATCAAAATTCAGTGCGATGACATTCTAAAAGATCAGTTTAACGTATGTTCTCTAACTGAATTTTATAAACAGCTTGACAAAGGACCAATATCCAAATTTAACTAATCTTGCAATGAAAATAATAGCAATGTTTGGTTCAGCATATGTGAGCAAACATTTTCTGTTATGAAACACAGCAAAACTGACAAAAGGTCAAGTATAACAGATAGCCACCTTTCATCTCTCCTCCCTTCTCAAATTGAACCCAATTTTTCCAGGCTTCTGGAGGAACAAAGGCAGTTTCATTCCTCGCACTAGAGTTTGGTATGTAATTTTTTTATTTTCATTTAAAAAAAATTATAATTCAGATCAACTCTTCCAATATAGTAAACCTATAATTTTCCCAATTTTTGTTTCATTGGCCAGTGATTATGAGTTAAAGTGCTCCACTTATTTCTTCTTTCCTCACGAGCTATGTATGCTCTATAATTTTTTCTATTAGACAAAATATTGTTTTCTCTGATTCAAGGCATCCATGTAGTTCACCATACCATGTTATACCAATTACTACTTATTGTTATACTATAATTGTATTTCAGTTACACTTGTGGATCAAAAATGGAACTGTTAAAAGTTTAAAAACTCTAAGTAAAAACTGAGTAAGCTATGTAAAAAATAAGTAAAATTTATTTAATAAACATTAAACTTATCTCATTTATATTGATTTTCTATGTATGGGCCACCAGGTGAAAAAACTTCTACTGGCCCCTCAAATTATATAGTTCCTGCGATACACCTGCCCCACCAGCTAAGATCATCATCATCATCATAGGTAGTCTGTCCATAGACAGGTCCAGGATTATTCATGGTTAAACCTGGTTCTCCATATACTCCTATTTTCCACTGTCCTCTTCATATCTTGATAACTTATTTTCCCTTTCAAATCGTCTATCAGCTGAAACCTTTTCCTACCTCTTTCCCTTTTCCCATCTAGTTTTCCTTCTAACACGTCTTTAATCATACTCTTTCTCCTCAGGTAATGTCCAACCCAGTTTGCCTTCCTCTTTCTAATAGTCTGTATAATCATTCGCTTCTCTCCTATTCTTCATAGCACTTCATCATTTTTCATCCTATCTGTCCATTTTATCTTCAGCATTCTCCCCCAAGTCCATATTTCAAAGCTTTCCAAGTATTTGATGTAATTTTTCCTTAGCGTCCATGTTTCTGCCCCATACAAAGCTATACTCCATACATAGCATTTTATGAACTTCTTGCGGATATCTTCCCTTATATTCCCTTTAAGTAGGTGTATCTTTCTTCTGAAAGCCGCTTTTGCTTTTCCTATTCTAGTCCTGATCTCATCCATATATTTTGCTTCTCTTGTTATGATGCTTCCAAGGTATTTATAGTCTGAAACTTGTTCTAAAGTATGTATATCTTAGCTGTTCCTTTAGAAAAGCTAAGATATATGTAGACATATGGCCCACATGCCAAAAATTTTCCCCACCCCTGCTCTAAGGGGTAGGCAAATGTTAACAAAATGCTTTAAGGGGTACGTCAGCAAGAAAAGATTGAAAATCTCTGCCCTAGGGAGCCATGTATGATGCATGGGTCATAGGTTGCCCACCCCTGGCAGAGCACTAATAGTAAACTGATGCAAAAAACTGGGGCCCATACAACAAAGAAGCATTTCAGCAAAAATTATTTGTATTTAGTCATATTGATTTTTTTTAACTTGCTATTTTCTGTAGATTATTTTTAACCATTCCAACTCATTGGTCAGAAGATGCCCAACATCAAAATTTTTCTATTTGTCAGGAGAGCGCGACATGTAATTATCTTAAATTAT
The DNA here is from genome assembly GCA_028673005.1 of Tanypteryx hageni. Classification (NCBI taxonomy): domain Eukaryota; kingdom Metazoa; phylum Arthropoda; class Insecta; order Odonata; family Petaluridae; genus Tanypteryx; species Tanypteryx hageni. The sequence continues at coordinate 122,400,643 of CM054114.1, forward strand.
CGCAACATTTCTGGTGAGACTCAACAAAATAATTGAAACTTATTTGCTACCATGGTATCATATTGAAAGCTGCATAGTTTTGCTCGCAGTAAGTTGGTATCTAGTTAAAAAGTTATTTTTTAAAATAAAAAATAAATTATATGATGAACTAAAAAGGATTTTGCACAGGGCCCTCCAAAAAATTTCCTACACCACTAACAGTCAATAGGCAATTCACTTACCATGATCAGTGCCTGCAGTCTTGCTACATGGGATGATATGGATTCAAATGTTGGCTTACACAGAGGCAAGCAGAGAATATATAGTACATCTGTAAAAAGTAACATTGTTCACTAATGTGAGGATGGAAGAAATTTTCACAATATACAACATTTGTTTACATTTGGAAGAATGTCATTTATAGATGAGTAATAAAAATGCATAAAAGCTGAGAAGTATGTACTAGAAATTTTTAAAAGAAACAAGAAATACAACTGCATGAATTGCAGGTAAATTGAAGCTCACCAGGTAAAGTATTTCATCATTCCCTGTGTTTATAAATTTCATACCCAAGTCAAAGGTATATAAGGCACGAGGGATGACTGAAAAGTTCTCGGACTAAGTAGGAAAGTAATAGGGGAGAGAAGTTTCACTTATATATGTTGTAGCTTGACATCTTGGGGCAATATATACACAGCTTAATAATAATATTCTCTGTGGTTCATTCCCAAGTTATCATTTAGTGTAGTCATGCAAACCCTTAATTGATATGGAGAAATTCCTCTGCCGAGCTGTGATTCATTATTTTTTCTGAAAGTTTTAGCGTTTAATTGCTAAAGACATCCACATGGATATGCAGCAGAGATTGCATCCAATTATTTAACTGTGGAAAAGTGGACAGGAAATTTCAAAAGGAGAAGAGAGAACTTTGAAGAGAAACCCTGAGTTAGACTAAGTGGATAAATTCTAAAAAGCTGTGAGGAGTATCATGAAACTCTGAGCTACAGTGCATATAGGCAACAATTCCCTAACCTATTCTCTTCCTGCTTAAGTCAAGAACTTTTCAGCCATCCCTCATATATATATAAATATGCACATCATATACATAATATTTCATTAAGTTATCATATCAATGTTTATTCAGAGGGAAATATCCTATGCTCTTGGAAAATAAATTTATTGATTTAAAATACTGTCAAACCCTGATTTAGAGCCACCATTTGTTTATCACTGACATTGGTATTATAGAAGGGGTGATGGAAAATCAAGGTAAATGCTTGGTCTATGTAATCATAAGATGGAAGTTCTGTTCACAAAAATTCATGGGCAGTACACAGGTGGCACTATATAGGGGGGCACTAAATTAGGGTCTGACTGTAGTCATTTATTAACAAAGAGAACATGCACTGATCATTTTCCACTATAAATGATTATTCAAATAATAAAAAATATTTTTATAATCTAATCTAAATTGCATTATCATTTACAGTTTTAATGTAAACTTGAATGGTTTACCACACTTATTACAGTAATGCTATAAGTCAATATTCTTCAAATTAAGTAAATAATTAACCACTATAAGTATACTGCCAGCACATAACAATGAATCATGCATGAATTGTAAAGTATGCATAAAACTAATTGAGTAAAAAGAGAAAAGACAAGAAAAATCCGCTATGAGCACATTCAATAAAACATGGCTTGCTTTGAACAATTATGCCAATCTTTGAGCTATAGAACTATTCAAGATGAAGATGAGATATCTTTATTAATACAGAGGTGAAAAAAACTATGTAAAATAAATAACTTTATTCAATAAAAATTAACAATAGCAAATTGTAAACCTAAAAATAACATATCCTCAAATAAAGATATTCCTGATAAAGATGTTAAAATAGTTATTTCAAGAATGATTAACAAAGAGAAGTCAAATTCATCAGATTACAATAATGATAGGTCTAATTTCGGTATTAACACTTAAATTTATTTATTTATTTAATCATTTTTTCACATACAGCGATAACACCAATTTAAAGTGAAAAATTAAACATTCAAAGATTAACAACATAAGTACAAACAATATAAAATAAAAATTCAATGTAGTAATAGTAATAAAACAAATAAAACTAAATTAAGGTCAAATTTTTATAAACATCCAAATCCAGTTGAATGGAGTGACACACTATGTTCAAACCAAACTAATCATGCAGCTTCACAAATGTCAATTTGCATGTCAATGAGAAAAATTTTGTATTAGTGGAAGGTCAGCATACATTGGAGTGCAACCGAGCATGATGGAATTCAAACAATTCATCTATGGGAATTTGCTAGCAAGCTGATAAATATTTATTTAGCACTTGCTAAATTTCAGCCATGACAATCAAATAATTTCTGCATATAGCCTAATTAATATTTACTAATAAATTAGCTGATAAATACAAAAAATTCCTAACTACCCATTACACTTGACAAAAAAACAAGTGAAATCCTTCCATCCATTTGTCCATCTCTCATTTAGGCACACATGTCAACTTAAATTGCAGTCAAATTGTTAGGCATATGAAACCGTAATTTTAAGGTAGTGAAAACCCATTCACAACACATTTCATGACTTTCTTTGTCTTTCAAGTAGTGAATTTGAGTAGTGATACTCAAAAAACATATATGTACATGAAAAAAAGGAAAACTGTAGAAAAACAGATAGGACATGGGTCATCCTGCTACAATATGTTTTTATTACACAATCATGTGAGATCAGCTGAGATCATTTAATCCTGCATGCAGACTAAACACAGTCATGTAATGGAAAAAATACAAGTCATTGGCAAATGATGCTAAAATATTTGGCCCCAAAATCAAAATAAAATCCATCATGTGTTTATATACGTAATACAGTCAAACCCCAACTTAGCGCCACCGTTTGTCCATCACTGACATTGCCGTTATAGCAGGGGCAGCAGTAAATCGAGGTATATTCTTGCTCTATGTAATCAAAAGATGGAAGTTCTGTTCACAATGATTCGTGGGTGGTACGCGAGGTTGCACTATATAGAGGGGCTCTGAATCAGAGTTTGGCTGTGTATAAAATTAAATACACCTGACTGAAAAAAATCACTTAAAGCATTATACATGAATCACAATTTTTAAGCGGTATCACTGATATTAACCATTGCATGCCAAAACCTCATAAATATCATCTCAAAAATACTATGATATGTTTGTCATGAAAACACTGTCATTTTTACATCAGTAATGAATACTAAAAAGCTCAATTTCATGTGAGTATGAAGGAAATATAAAAATTTTCTTGATAAATTACAGAAAGAAGTCCAAGTATTTTTTTATAAAGCCATAATGTTAAGGTCAGCGATTTCAAAATATCATGTCCCGCTTGAAAGGGATGACGCACAAAGTTTGAACATCTCTGATTGGCTGCCTCATTCAGAGAGGTCATTCCCATGTGTGCATATAAGCTTTAAAGACTTCTTATAGATTCATTCCATGCTGGAGGGCATCATCAAAATGTGTGCGGTATTGATTTCATTCCAGTGCCTTATTACTGTGATCTGCATTACAACTGCTAGTTCATCAGATTTGAACAGAAGTCTATCATTTTCTGTGACAAGTCGAAAAAACCAGACTGGCCATGTTGTCACACAATTGTCATTAGATAAGTCATCAAGCAAACTTCCAAATCAATGGAGGTTGAGCATCCAACATAGCGTGTCAGAGCATGATGGAATCCAAACATTTCACTTAGATGGGACTTTTGTTGGTGAGTTAATTGATACTATAATGCAGTCTTTAACTTTCTATTAATCATTCTGGAATGCCTGCTTGCTGCCTTTTTTAAGTAAATTATCAAGTGTGCAACAATAAATCTTGGTAACCTTAATAGAGTTAAAATTTATCAATAGATGGGTGTTTTTACTATCAGAATCTTTCAAAAATCATGAAGAAATTGTAATAAACTGATTTTATAAATTTTACTAATAGCACCACCAAGAAGGCCAGATGATTATGAGTTATTTCCTGGAGTTGGATATTATAAATTCCATACATTATTTGCAAGTGGATTTGAAGATGCATCTTCAATCTGCTCAAGTGAAGGTGGTCATCTCACAATTTTAAACTCAGAATCAGAACATCAAGTCCTACAAACAATGTTTTCCAGGCATCCTATGAGCGAATTGAAGACTGGTTTAGCCTTTGTAGGCTTCCATGATAGATTCAAGGAAGGAGATTATCTTACCATATTTGGTAAGTGGAATAAAGTAAAAGTATAAATAATATAAGACATCATATAATGATGAAATCATATTATCTGCATTATATTTATACCTCCACATAATTTTGAATGTTGTATTTTAGAAAGTTTATAATTATGAGGGTATCAAATTACGATTATACTTAACAAAAGTGGTTCCAAGTTTTTTTGTATCCATGGATCACTCAAGACAGCCTTGGTAGAGGGGTGGTTAGCGCATCTGGCTCCCAATGCTAGGGTCGTGGGTTCGAGTCCCACCTTGGTCATGGTTGTTTGTGAATGTCTTTAGTATTGTAAATCAACTGGCTGTAATGGGCCTCGTGCTATAAGCCGATTGTATATAAATAAATAAATGACAGAATATATGAACTCCATCAATATTAGTAGTTGTGGTCTATTAACACCAGCAATCTTCATGACTGCTTCCACATTTTTACCTCCTTTGTTCAATCACTAACTTGGACTACCTGCATAAAATCTATATACTATAGGTTGAGAACCTTTGATGATGAGTTTTTCATAGAATTAAATTCAACTCCCATAAATCAATACTCTTCCATTTAACAAAATTAACTTGAAGATAATCCCAGAATTAAATGTATTTTTTATTTGAAGGGCAACCTCTCAACTCAACTGGCTACATGAAATGGGCAGGTCCAAATAATCCGGATAATGTGAATGGGATAGAAAACTGTGGCTCACTTAATCGCATAGGTGGACTAAATGACATTAAATGTGATGAAAAATTACCCTTTTTCTGTGAATATGACCTTTCATGGACTGATAATTAGAAATTTTTGTATGCTGAATTTGTGAAGTTGTGATATTTTCAAGAACTATTAATGGTGGTATAAGCTGAATAAACATTTATTTGAGTTTTGATTAAAATAAAATTAAAATTGATTTTGAGTCACAAAAAAATGGACATTATTTCTTCAAATAAGAAATTTTTGTGCATTTTACTTAAAAAAAAGCTAATATAATTAACTAATCTCTCTATCACCATCTGCATAAAAGTTGATTTTATCATAATAGCCATGCTTCTGAAGCTTCAAATTGCTAGGCAGGTGAAAATTTTGAATTTTCAAATTCCATAAGTACAATTTTATCTCAATTGCTCTAGTAGAGGATGGTAAAAATACTTAGTATGTCACATTAAACTGAACCTGCACAAGTTTTGATGATAGGGAATTTTATAGTTATTTAATGTCAAGTTTATAAAAACATTGATAAAGGATAATAACAATAACAAGCTAAATTAAGAGTTTTATCTGTAATATAAAAAATGATAACATTTTTTTTAAAGAACAATATGTTAAACTTATTTCCTGAATAAAATTTTCTATCCCTGTAAAAATCTTCAACAAGTTAATTTCCATATTTTCCACATTATAAGATGTAATATATTTCAGTAAAATTCACCTAAAATAGTGCTAAATCTTATAGTTTGAAGGTATCCTGGTTATAAAGATTACATTAAAACTGGTTAGTTTTAACAACTATTGGTACTAGCAGGAAATAGAAGTAAGTTAAAAGGCCACGTGCAACAAATTCACCTTCTTGAATAAGATGGTTAAAATAATATTCATACAAAAAAATTGGCATCAGTAATATTCAGTGATGGTGAAGACATGGGACCATTTTAAGAAATGACATTGCATGTTGAAATACTATTGGTGATGATTGTAGCAGCAGTAATGAAGATATTTTAGGTATCCAAAATGAACTAACTCACTTGCAGATTTCTGTCTATGAGAAAATTCAACCATTTACAATCCTCTTCAGTGGCAGCTCGTGTATAGGCACTGCGGAACTGCAGCACCCCCTATTTCCACTTGATATTATTGATAACATTTAATATAATGAGTCCTTTTTTCTTTAATTCTTTCTTTATTTTTGAAGTACAATACATATTCCTTAAGCTTAATGTCAGTACTTCAGTAGCCATCCCCCAGTTTATGAAAAAGATACAAAAATCTTTGTATGGAACTGTGCGCTTCACAGTGCCAGCGACGTGGTGTTTGACTGTTGTGCGCATGCGCACATAGGAGGGGGGGGGGGGTGGGGAGGAAGGCGGGACTGCCAGGTAGAGAGAGCACTGTTGCTCTCGCAGTGCCGGCTCTGGCGTGATGGTGGAAGGAAGTTTTTTTTTACTCAGCGTGTGTTGTGCTTAAAAACCGTGTACCATATTCTTGAATGTGATAAAGTGTAGAATTAGATTATTATTCTGCAGCCAGCTATTCTATTTGATTCATTTTTTTCGGTTCTTTTATTTAACAGAAAACTTTAACCATGGCCTTGCATCCCCAAGAAATAAGTTCTGTGACTGTAAGTGAACTTCAACAGCTTAAGTTTTCACAGCTATCTCTCCATGAGAAAGTTACAGTTGAGAAAAGAGGTCGTTCAACACCTGATATTCTAATATCTCAGCCAGGCAAAAGCAACAACAAGAAATATATTCGTAGCTTTAATTCTGAATGGTACCAACGGAAAAGTTGGCTTTGCGGCTGTGAAGTAAAAAATGCACTGTTTTGCTTCCCGTGTTTGCTGTTTGGAGGTGATGTACCGTGGACAAAAGATGGTTTTAGAAATATAAACAAAATGAAAGAAAAAACTGAAAAGCATGAGAAGTCAAAGAAGCACGTTGATAATGTTGTTTCACTGTCACTTTTAGGAACCGTAAGTATTAAGGAGAAACTTAGTGAGGCATACAGACTTTCAATCAATGAGCATAATATAAAAGTTAAAAAGTACCGTGAAATTTTGTCCAAAATAATAGACTGCATTTACTTTTGTGAAAACTTTGAAACTCCCTTACGTGGACATGATGAAAAAGACGATTCAGTAAATCCAGGAATATTTAGAGGATTAGTAAATTTTGCATCTAAATTAGATTCAGATTTGAAGAATCACTTAGAAACCAGTGCAGTCTTCAAAGGTGTTTCTAAGACCATTCAGATTGTTATACTTGACTGCTTGCTACAAAAATTTCCTCAATTGTCATCCAGAGATCAAGGAGAAAATTATTGAACTTTTTGCGCAAATTAAAACAAGAAGAATGGATTTCATTTTTAAATGAATAGATCAAGCTTGAACTGTAACAATTTAAGTGAAAGTAAGTAAAAAATGTTTGGTTTTTTTTGTTAAGATTTTATCAAGTTCCTGAATAAATTTTCTTTTTATACATGTTTTTTTCCTTTTACACAATTTTAAAACAAAGGCTAAAAATTTTCTGGAGCAGCACCCCCACTAATTTTAGCTACGAGCCGCCACTGATGCTCTTAAACTCTTGTATAAAATAAATTGAATAAAAAATCACAACTAAATCAGACAAATGCATGATATCTACAAAGAAATATGTTGAACTAGAATGGCTTAAATCAAATCGATTTACTTCTACAAGTGGTAATATTATGTGATTATGTTGGATCTGACAGAAATGAAATGAAATGAAATGTAAGGCGATCAGAAACAAAAAATTACAAAATAAGCATAATCAATAAGCTTAATTTAATGCAACATATTTTGGTATAATTTTTACGTAAAGCATTCATAGTATAACACATAATAATAATTAATTAATTAATAATTTTGTTGGCATTCATCTATAATTAATGGTGATTGTTTTAATAAATATTTATTTGCTTATTTTCTGAATATCTCAACTAATTTCAGATTTCTGATGTTGGTCTGAATGCATCCTAGTGGTAATATGCAATTTTAAGGAATGGTTAGTATGCAAGGTGTATATCTGGTTTGTTTGAAGTTGATGTAATTGATGATAAAAGGTTGATAGAATATATTTTCCAAGTATCCTCATGGAAAACCCCCTTTCTCATTCTCCTCTTCAGACTATGATGTAAAAATAAAAATGAAAACCAACATTGCGGAAAAATATAACTGATGATAGAAGCTTCTGGATGAAAAAGGACTAAAAAATCAATTTTTATTTTATGGCATCAGTGAGGCCAAAGGTTTAAAGATATCCCATTCTGCTTCAGTGAAATGACGCACGAGTTTTCAAAAAACATGATTGGCTGCCACCTTTAGGTTAGTTACCAACCATTACATATATAAATCTTGAGCATTTCTGTTTATCTAAACCATTCAAGAAGATAATAGCAGTCAACAGGGCCAAAATGTCAATTCTGTTTCATTGCTTTACAGTTTTGGTCTTCCTTTTGATCTGCAGTGGAAATGCAGGTGCATCACATTCAAATACAGGCCTGTCAATCACTCTAGCAAGTCAGAAAAATCAAACTGGCCATGCGATCACCAAACTCTTGTTAGATAAATCATCAGCAAAAGTGCCAAATCAGTGGAAGATAAGCATCCAACATGATGTTACAGAGCATCAAGGAATTCAAACATTTCATCTTCTGGGGATTTTTGCTCGTAAGCTAAAAGATACTTGATTTTAAGTCCTTATACTTTAGTTCTATCAATTCAGTAGCTTCTGCATATTGCATCACAAATCTTGTCTACTAATAAATTCAAAACAATAATAATAATGTATCTTTTAATATTTATTACTATAATAGACAAAATTTTTACCCTTTAAAACAACCACCAAAACAATAATAACCTCTTACTTATTTAGTTCCACCAAAACGGCCAAGTGATTATGAGTTGTTTCCTGGTGTTGGTTACTACAAATTTCATACATCATTCGCAAATGGATTTGAGCAAGCAAATTCTGTTTGCACTAAGGAAGGTGGCCATCTTGCCATCGTGAACTCAGAATCAGAACACCAAGTCCTACAAACCATGTTTGCCAAATATACAAGGGGACAAGTGAATACTGATTGGGCATTTGTAGGCTTCCATGACCGATTTAAAGAAGGAGAGTATGTTACAATATTCGGTAAGTCACATTAACAGAAAATTTCATTCATCCAATGTTCAATCCCTTATACATGAATGTTAAGTGCTTAAAATATCATTTCACAGGACAACCTCTCCATTCAACTGGCTTCAAAAGGTGGGCAAGTGCAAAGGAGCCAGACAATTATAAAGGAAATGAAAACTGTGGCTCAGTTCATCGGAATGGGGGCCTCAATGACATTACTTGTGATTCTAAGCATCCATTTTTCTGTGAATATGACCTTACCTGGGGTGAATTTTAAATGTTTATCCATGTCAAGTCTAAATCAAGGTAAAATTAAAAATGACATAATCAGTATATACTATTATTATAGCATAAAATAAATTGTTTCATAAAAATAAAAGCTATAGTTATTTTACATCAATACTGAACATTTCCAGCAGGCATACATTGCATGAAGAGTCTACTTTAAGTTCTACTATCGAAAGTGTTTCTCCCAATGGTTTTACATTTTGTAAGAATATTCTATCTATTATTTTTTAAATTCATTAATATAAATCATCTTTGAATTTATTTAATGCTGCAATGGGCATTCTAGTGAAGATTTAATAATTTTTGTATTTAGAAAGTTATAGAATATTAATAAAACATATGCTTTGGAGCCAATATAATTGTCATTTTCATCACTGAATTTAACCCTTTCACTCCTGACAGTAAATATAAATTTTCAATATAATACAACCTAGAGAAATAAACAGACAGATTTCTTAAGAGACCATGATCACTTCAAGACCACTGCTTTGATACATCATTGACTAGGAGATACATTTTAACCCAGCATTTGATATATCTAATAAGAATAATATTTAGGTATATTGGTCCTTAGATTGCTGGTGGCGGTTTTCGGGTTTCGCTGCGTTGGCGGCATTTTTGGCTCTCGACGTTTCGCAGACGTTGCAGTCTGCATCTTCAGGAAGAACGTCTGCGAAACGTCGAGAGCCAGAAATGCCGCCAATGCAGCGAAACCCGAAAACCGCCACCAGCATTCAGCAATGCTGAGAAAGCCTTCAACTCAAATTGGTCCTTAGATTAACTACATTGATATTTAATCACATCAATATTACAATCCAATAGCATCATACATGACTTTGATTAAATTTTATGCCTATATATTTAGACATTCGTACTCGCAAAGATAACTGATAAATTTTATTGTAATAACCTCAGGCGAACTGATAGCATGTTCTGATTCGGACATTTAAAAACTGTCCATCTGCTAGATTCATTTAGATTATACACACGTTTGAGGAAGGCAGCAGACTACCCAGTCTCAAGCTGTTTCGTAATTTCCATTTTCATATGCAATGACACAGTTACCTTAAGTTTCTTCAGAGGTATATCTTGCGTTACAGTAGATATATTACCGCATTTGGGTTTTGTCATGATGCAATTTGTAAGAACATAATAAATCAGTAGGTTTCACAGGAGTGATGTGTGGCAGCAAGTATGACATTAACTGAAATATCCAGCATTGGTCAGACTTGAGCATGCACTCCACCTGGATTCCTTAACCCCTTAACTCTTTTTGATGTAATATTATGCCATCTCACCCCATCTTCACTCTGTTATTGATGTAATATTACACAACAATGCAGACCTTCACATACTGCTTGTTTTTTATGCAATATCTCAAATCTGCGATTATTGCCTGTAAGGTGGAGCCCTCTATTGGGGCACATGGACACTATTACAGACTTTTTCATATAGAGACCCAAATTTTAGAAAAGAAGAATGAATTTACATTCCATAAGTGGTGGGGGGAGTAAACAAATGTGATCAGATGTTGACTGCCTACCCTACTGAGAGAAAAAGGATGAAGATTTGGTACAAGATGACATTTTGCCACCTGGTAAACATATGCACATTCAATTCACATGTTTTACATCAGAAGCTAGGAGATAAAATGGATGCGCTTGAATTCCAAAAGGATCTCATTGAAAGAATTATTACCAAGTATCCCCCTAGCATTGGAAATGCTCCTGTGAAATGTGAGAGAAAAGCAACAGAAGAGAACCCTCTACGGCTAGTTGAAAGACATTTACCTGAATATGTGCCGACAACAGAAAAGAGGCAAAATGCTACAAGAAGTTGAATAGTTTGTGCAAAGAAGAAAATAAGAAAAGAATCATGATTCCAGTGTGCTGAGTGTGATGTTACACTCTGTGCAGCACCATGCTTCAAGATATATCACACTCAAAAAAATATTAGTTTCCTTTCTTACAATGCTATTATTTTTTAAATGTGTAACTTTTGATAAGAAATTAACAATGTGTTCTAATAAATTATTTTAAAAAGAAACAAAATTATTGACTTCTATCCAAAACCTGGATTATAAAGTTTAAATAGCCACATGAATTAGAACAGGGTCTGGAGGGAAAGCAGTCAGAATTGATACAGTTAAGGGGTTAAAAGCTATATTTCCTTTCATGCTTCTGTACCTTTATAGCAACCAATTTCGCCAATCAGAATGTGTCAGCTGATCAAATATCAAAGCTAGCTGAGTTCCTTTTATGAACATTTCAAGAATCAGCCCTTCACCAAGATATAACAGGAGACATGCTCCTCTCATATCTATAGTTATTTATATGAGCCTGTGCAGGCATTCCTTTATTACAAAGAACTAAATAAGCTGTATATTGAAATGGGCCAATTAAAACTATATTGAAGCTATCTGAGTTGTTTTTGTAAGAGTTTAAGGAAGCAACCCTTCTCCAAGATATTTGTTTAAGGCGAGACAGATCCGAGTATGAGAATCAGAATGTGTTCCCTATAATTCTGCTCAAACTCTCCTGTATTTACTCATGCATGAGAGAACCCCACTCCATGTATGGTGAAACCAAATATTAAGAAATTAACAGTGCAGTCTTGGCCTGTGCAAAGCAGGGGAAAGGTATAATACAAAATAACATGTGAAATATAAAAGTGCTGTAAGTAATTAGTTTTCTCAATTGTTTATCCATGAGAAAGAGAATGCTTATAAAAACCCTTTTGATGCTAATTGGCTAAGTTGTATACTCACATGATTTCCTTTTATTTGGAATAGAAAAATACACTGTAAGAAAATGCATTCTCCATAGAAAGAAAGATGTTGGAAAAGAAGCACCCAGCTATTCTAAAAACTGTACAGGAAATGTTATGCTGTTTTCTCCATTGTACTATGCAGTCCACCAAAGTTTTACAGAAATTTACCCAAAAATAATGTAAGTAAAATTTTCACATAAAATTTTAAAGAAATTTCAGTACAAAAATTAATACCAAATTTAAAGTTATACTTTGAAACTACTGGGAGGCAAATTCAAATCCTATCTCCTAGATTTTATCCATTCTGTAAAACCAGCATTCACAGTAAAGTGGTACTACATAAAAACAGGATTTCATGTGCAATGTTAATTGCATAACTTTATTTTAATTTTACCATTACAGTAAACCCTTATTAGTACAAACTTGGGTAACACAAAAACTTGGTTTAGACAAGCAAATATTTTCCCTGGTCCTAAATGTATGAATGTATGGATTAGGGTATGTGAGTTGCTTGGTTAATACAAAATTCACTTAGGATGAACTTTGAACATAATAATTTAAGAACCAAGAACATAAAAACTTGTTTTAGCCAAACATATTTTAGAGCCATAAGACTTTGTTTCCAGAGTGTAGAGAGATTTTATGTGTAAATAGTTCAACATGCAGATGCAGAGGGATTCTAAGAAAGGTGATTCAGTAACTGTCTTCATTCCGAGTTAGGGTTGCCAGACTTTCTGATTTTCGCAGGGTTGTCCCGACTTGTTAACATGTTTCCCGCATCCTAACTTATCTTTCGAATGTCCTGCTTTTCAAACAAAACTGTTCAACACTCAAAATTTTAATCAGAATATATAATAAAATCATGTTAATATAAAAACAATCGCAGAGAAATGAGTTTATTTTTTAAATTAAATATAGATGCTAATGAAATGTTAAAAGTCATCAGCTTTGTTTTATCATTACCATATAGGAATGCGGTGAGTGAAAGAATATTTAGTTTGATGGCTGTTGCATGGAGAAAAGACAGAACAAACTATTGCTATCCAATTTTGAAGCTGAACTTATGATTAAGCAAAACTTTCAAAAGAGTTGTAGGGAATTTCGAATATATCTGGATACAGAAGCTGGTAAGAAAATACTCGAGGAAGCCAAATCAAGCAAAAAATATGTATAATTAATTTAATTTCAAATTAATTTCTTTAATGTGTGTTTGAACTTAAATGTTTGTAAAAATATTTATGAATAAATCAATCTTTTTTCATTTAGTTTAATGCCTTGAAATTTATTTCATAGAATTTAAAAAATCTGGCAACCCTATTTCGAGCTCTACCTGCTCTTGACCCTTTGTTCATTTTTCATCTTTCATGAGTGCCTCAAAAAAGGGAAGATGTGACATATGTGGACATTTTCATTGTGTCAACATGTGTTTTTCATTAATTGTGGTAATTTTTTTCAGTCAAACAGATCACCGAGGAAGGAAGGAAGGAAATTATTTTGTCTGGCATCATTATTCATGATGAACAGCAGTGTGAGTTGCTGCAATAGCAATTCTAATAAGGATATATGCAAGGCCAGTCATAGGTGTGTGACATGTGCCACCGCACACAGGCCGAGGCTTCTGAGGGGCGGCCTTCGGATCGCTACTACATGTATTCCACTCATAAACATTCTTAAATTTGTGCTTTAAACCTAAATAATGATCCTAAGAATAAAGATTGCATATATAGGATAACACATAAACTGAACATGTGTAAATTGAGAAATATCTGCATTTGGTCAAGCTAGAAGAAGGGGTGGTCAAATTTTCCTTCACACACCCCTATAAAAGCCTGACTGACCCTGGATATAGAGCTGCTAAATGCTCAAATCTGCAAGGTAATGACAGCTTGCTATGTTTCTGCATCATTTATTGAGCCTGCAAGAACATGGCTAAGCAGATACATGTTTTTCTCTCCCTACTAGGAGGGAACTTCCAAAAACTTGGGTGGTCTCTTGAGGGTCATCAATTGTTATTTGAAAAAAATTGGAAAAATCCCAGACCAAGCAATTCTAACTTTGTCCTCTGTTTCTTCTCAAACCAAAGAAAAACATATAATATTTAGCAGAACAACAATGGTCTGACCAATAGAATTGCTTCCTGAGAGAGAAAGAGAGAAACATCTACATCTCTACATCTCCCCTCGTTCGAGTACAGTTATATGTGTAAGCATCCAACCATACAAATCGATAGCACAAGTTGCAAAAGAAGACAAACTTCAATTATGCTGGCAACAAAAATGAAAATACTAGAAGATGTGGAATGGGGTATTCTCTCAAAAGTAATAATTGCAGAAAAATATAAAATTCTAAACAACACTTTCCACAATTATAAAAATCTGATCAAACTATCAGGCATTCGGGCAGGCCCTGTTGGGCCATTCACATTTATGCTAAAACTAACAAAATTTCAAATGAATAAAAAAATTGTTGAAATATTTTTGCCACAGCATGGAAAAACAATAATATAATGTTAATTCCTATGTGAATAATGTTTTGAATTTTGTTTGTGAGTATATATAAATATTTAACTAAAAATATCATATAACTATAAGGGCCAGTTCAAATAAAAACCCACTGGCCGATATTCTCCCTTGATCTGCCCCTGTGGACAGGCAACATTTTGTTGCAAAAGGAACCTAAGATTTCACTTTCATACCCTTAATTTATTTATCCAGTATGTGTTTTACAAGTTAAATTATATCAGATAACAGAGATTTTTAAATATAATTTCAAACTACAAGGACTTACAAACTTGTAGTTAGTTTTTTAATTTAATAATGTCTTTTTGTAACATTTTATAGGACAACCTCTCAACTCCACCAGTTTTACAAAATGCTCAAGTCTCAATCAGCCAGAAAATAATAACAAAACAGAACACAGTGGTCCAATTCATCGCAATGGTGGCATCAATGCAGTGTTAACCCTCGAGCAGCAGCACTGGTGCATTTATGCTACCGTGCATACATATTTTCTCTCTGCTAATACAAGCAGAGGCTCTGTGAGAAATCCTTCTAGGTATTCCTCAAACAGGCCTTAGTAAATAAATTAGTAGTAGTAGTATATCTCTGATTTCAGTTTCAGTGTAAGAAGTCATATTTGATTCAAAATTGCTCCGCCACTGTCACTCGTAAGAAAATTTTACTTACAATGTTTTATTACACTTGTGGGTACTTGTGCTGGCGAAAAGTTTTTGCTTGTGTTATACTGCATGTAGTACACTTTTAAATGATTTAAAATCCATCTGTAGCTCTGTAAGGAATAGAGTAATTATAAAATTGGAAGGCCATGAAATACATAATTTAAAAACTGCTCTGGCCCTACTAATCATGTAGGTAAATTTTAGTTAAAATGTTTTATTATGCTTGTGGCTATTTGTACAGACAAAAAGATTTTGCTTGTGTTATATTGTATGTAGTACATGTTTACATTTTGTTGTGCAGTATAAATAAAATCGTTTTACAGAATTAGTTATTTTGGTTGAAAAGTTTTTTTAATCTCTACAAATATATTTGGGGATTTTGTGAGATATAGCTAGAAAGAGATTTCAATAGTGACTTAAGGAAAGGGAAATTTATTTGTGACTTAATATGGCTGGTTTGTTTTTATACATCAACATATTCACATTAAATTGGCTTGGTAGCAGTTTTGCTCCATGCTGTCACTGGTGTTAGAATATTTGGTGCTGCCGCTTGAGGGTTAAGCAAACATTTTTCTGTGACTATGACCAATCATGGAGTGATAATTGAGTTTTTATATAATTTCTGACATTACAAAATTTTTAAATAAAACAGGTATTGATAAAATGTTACACATATATCCTTAAGTTAAATATAAATTACTGATAGTACATTATTTTAGTTTTATTGAACTGCTCATCGCCTATTTAATATATATATATATATATATATATATATATATATATAATTGTCGACAAAGTTAAATATGGACTTGCCTAGTATTAACAAATTTATTACAAAATGGCTGAAAGTAACTGTTGGTGATCCAAAAATGACATGAAAGCATAAAATATAAATTGGATAATATGGAATTGAAATACAGACCTTTTTAATGCATTTTTGAACCTGGAGAGGGTTATAGGAAACCTGAGATCCACAGTTTAACTATGGTGGGTGAAATATGGGGTCAAGTGAATAAAAAATAAGCAAATGCTTATGCTTAAGATTTTCCTCACTTTTTAAGCAGATGCTTAATTTGGGGTGAATAAAAAAATAGCATTTGCTTTTGCTAGAAAGAATAAGCATTTGCTTATTTTTAGGAATTTTCTTAAGCATTTGCTTAAAATTGTGTGAATAAAACCGAGCTTTTGCTTAATGCTTTAAGCATATGCTTAAACTTTTTTAAGTGAGGTAAAAGGCTTGCTAAAATATTTCCAAGTACTCTATTTTCATGATAATTGATCCTAAATATAAATATGGTAATTTATGGTGACACGAAAGGTTAAAAAATACGAGAAAAGTTTCAACAACCAACGGTTATAAAAATTTATATCGTTTCTCTGAAGAAAATGTTAAGTACCTATATTTCAAATCTGTTACTCGGAGAATATCAAGAGAGATGTGGCGGGGTACTGTCTTCCAAACAGAAGAAATATTTTTAAGGTACTTAAGTGATCCCGAATTTAAAATAGGATTCGGGGAAGATCACTACGTACAATGCACAACTGTATGTAAGATAGAAAAATTTGTGGCGTCCAAAATCACTATAAAGGCAAATGACTGGATAAAATTACTATAACTAATTGAATAAAAATACACCCATGATTTGTGATATTATCGAATTCAGTTATAAAAGAAATAGTTTTAAAAAATTATTAATTAACTTTAAAAAAAAATATTACCCAATATATTTATGTTTTTAGTTTGAAATTCAACTATGTAAAACTTTAAATGCAAACAAAAACAAGTGAAGGAAAAGTTGCAAAGAACTTTCTTCCGTAAAATTTAAGCATTTGCTTAAAACTGAGTAGCAAATGCTTATAAGCAAAAGCAAACTTTTATTCACTCAATATGAAGCAAATGCTTTTAGCATTTGCTTATGCTTTTAGCATTTGCTTATGCTTTTAGCATTTGCTTATGCTTTTAGCAAATGCTTATGCTTTTGTTTAATGCTTTAAGCATTTGCTTAGTTTTTATTCACTCGACCCATGGAGTCAAGTTTTCAGAATGCTTACGAATTTTCTCTTCATAAAAGCCTTTAGCACATAATCAGCCCAAGTAAAACTGAAAATTTTGTACATCGGGAAGAACTGCTTTCTATCCAGCACAATAACTTAACGTTGAATATTTCTGATACATGCAAACGCGAACAAAAAATCGTAATACCCTATCGTGAAACGATTAACACAAGTTTTATCTATATGAATAAGGTATGAATATCTCTGATTATTTACCTCATTAAATGTAGGCCAAACGCAATACAGTAAGCATTAAAATAGAAGCTGCTTTTTCTTCATGTTCACTACACACATTGAATCATTTCCACGCTAAATGTCTCAAGAGTTTTGGGATGCCCCTTCTTTCAAAGATTCAAGGCGGGAAAATGTCCTCCCGTACATTTTCGCGCATGCGCTTGAGCCACTCTCCCTTTCCACTGCTCTCGACAACTACCGCTTGCGTTCCGTTATTCTTGTAGATTGTAGATATTTTTTGGTTCATAGGGTGAAAGGAGTTGTTAGGAATGAAGTTATCAGTATGTGTAGGTTTTCTAAAATGTTTTTTAGAAAACCTACACATACTGATAACTTCATTCCTAACAACTCCTTTCACCCTATGAACCAAAAAATAGCTGTTTCAATTTTTAACACACAGATTATGTAACATCCCCCTCAATAAAATCAGATGTGCAAAGGAACTCAAACACATAAAACAAATTGCCGCTAAACTTAGATATGATAATAATTTAATTAATAAATTAGTGAGAAAACATAACTTTAATAAAACCTTGTCCAATGCCACTTCCCTCAAATTAGACAACAAAAAAGAGGACAAATATGTAAAATTGCCTTATTTTCCACCATTAAACAGAGGCTTGAACAAAATTTTTAAACATAAGAATTATACCATAACATATACAAATCCTTATAATTTGAAAATTTTACTGGGCAGTACAAAAGACACAACAGAATCTTTGAACAAGTCCGGTATTTATAAAATACAATGCTCACACTGCGACAAAAAGTACATAGGACAAACAAGAAGGAAACTAATAACACGCTTCAAGGAACACATGGCTCACTATAAATATAATCGTTTTGAAAAATCAAGCGTTGCCAACCACATCTTTGAAACATGTCATAGTATACACGAAAACGATTTAACATTGATAACTTCAGCCAATAACTCACTAAACTCGTTAGAAAACCTTCACATTTACAAAAACCGCGATACACTTATGAACACGGACACAGATTTCAACAAGACCCTATACAAACTGACAGATTTAAATGACACACACGCCGAAAAATCTTTCCGCGCTTCACTTGTTTCTCGGTCGTCTTCTTAATACCTTAATACTTTCCGTTTCAAACCATGCAGTTGGCTCCCAGTCACTATTGAAATAGGTTTTACCCCTGACAATGCCCACCTTGTGGGCGAAATGCATTGGGTTTTGTAACCCTCTAATTGTTTGGCTAAAGGAGTATTTCACCTTTATTGTTGAAAATGACAGCTGCTAAACTGAACTGACGAATGTAAGGGATATGGGTATAATGCCGTCACCCATATCATGTACGGGCATAGGCTTGAATGTGTTAAATCAGTTCACCTCGAGTGTGCTATTCTGAAGAGGAGGATCTGTCTTTGCTACTTGAAGCAAAGCTGTCAAGAGATCAGTATTAGATGATTAGATCTCAAGCCAAAGAAAGGAATACAGACCTTTATCCCTCTTACAAAAGCGTAAGGGAAGCTCAAAAAAGTGCTACCCTCAAAGAAAATCGATCGAGGTAACGGAAACCTGTGCTGAAATAAAGCTTCAAGTTTTACTGAAACACTGCTGAACATCTTGTTACGTTACAAGATCCAGTAATTACTGCATTGCCAGTTACTGAACTAATTGAACCAACTAACCTGATGCTGGTAAGTAAGTGGGTGTTTATGGATGCAGTGGGCAATCTGCATACAAACAAAAGTTTTCTGAGGACCGTTATAGTGATATTGGTCTATTTGTGACATCGATTGTCCCATTGCAGATGTCCTTTGAGCCCCCAAGTTCTGGTAATAATATTTTAATATGGAAGAACGGCAGACCTTCCTCTCTTAGATTTTGCCATCCCATTCCCCTTCAGCTCAAAAAAGTCAGCTATTGTAACTGTAGAAGAAAAGAACTACATTGAAGGTCAGATCAGATGCTTAGTACCCTCTGCTGCCAAAACTAGTGTTGAAAAAGCATCCATGTTACCCACAAGTTAGTTTTTTCTATGGTTGATGGAAAAGTCTGCAGTGCAATTACAGGAAAATCTTTACAAACTTGCTACGTATGCCAGCAAATGAACGATATTCAGGAGGTCACTAAACGGGAAGTAGATATTGAAATCTTTAATTTTGGACTATCCCCACTTAATGCCTGGATAAGATTTTTCGAATGTCTGCTCCACGTGGCCTACCGCCTAGGAATCAAGAAGTGGAAGGTTCGAGGTGAAGCAGATAAAACGAAAGTTCTCACCTAGAAGAATCTCATTCAGTAGAAGTTCGAAAATATAATGGGCTTGTTAGTGGATCTCCCAAAACCAGGAAGGAGTGGGACCACGAACGAGGGAAATATAGCTCATCATTTCTTTCAGGACCCAACAATGACCTCATTAATTACCGCGATTGATGAGACACTCATTGTTCGCTTCGGGGTCATTCTGCAAACACTTTCTAGTCAGTATGAAATAAGCACGGAGACTTTTGGCAAGTACACCCATGAAACTGCACATCTTTTTGTTTCTCTCTACCCCTGGTACTACATGCCAGTTTCAGTTCATAAAATACTAGTCCATGGCTCAGAAATAATATTTTCTACAATTCTTCCTATTCGACAATTGACTGAGGAGGCACAGGAAGCTCGCCACAAGGACTTCAAAAAATACAGAGAACAGTACACAAGAAAGTGTATCTTTAATCCAAAATAACTTTTCCATCAGATGGATGTAATGATAATTATGATATAATTTCTGTTAAACTTTCTTATACGCAACTTTCCTTCAACATCATCATTTTCCTTAAAATATTTTCCTTTATTTATTTCTACCGGTTTTAGGTCAAACACTAACCAAGATGTTCTACAAAGGTTGCTGATATCGTCCGATCCAATTATTTCATCCATGAGACATAAGCCATTTTAACCAAGGGGACATTCTCCCCTCATGTTTTGTGCCTTCTACTTTCTCCCGAAACTAATAGGACAGATGCAATGCTCTCCAACTCACACCCTTCCACAACCAAAGCTGATATGAGCAGCAGTGATGACAGCGATTAAGAAAAAAGTCAGTTTTTTGGACTTAAAATGAAATATTGATAAAATATGACCATTTCTTATTGTTTTTATAATGATTATGTCTTCTCATCATAAATAGGAACATCTTCTCATTGCAAAGGATTGTTTTCTTTACACTTTTGAGTTTTGGCCACCTTTTTCGGAATTGGTCCCACTGTGCAATGGCCTGAAAGGATGACATACCTAAAGCAGTAGGAAATAACTGCTGAATGATTTATTTAAAAAATTTAAATGAATAAACTAGCTCGAATAATGTTTTGAATCGATTAATCATTTAAATAATTCCTGTAGTTAAGTTTGTGGTCAAAGAAATTACCTTGGTCATCAATATTTGTCGCCTAAAAAATATGCTTAATCTTCCAACCTGAAATAAGATCCTTCCTTGTTTATGAATTTATACAATCAAGAAGTCCTCATCATTTTCAAACTAATTCTAATGCATATGTGCTCAGATAATTCCAAAGCCCAACCATGGATTAATGGGCTGTGGGCAATTATCCCCTTCCCCCCCCCTCCCCATCCTTCCATTTGATACATTTTTAAACCCATAGGGCATGTGAAGGAAAGATTCTGACAGAGTTTGGGATTTTCAGAATAGAGGGTCGTCGGCACTGGTAGATTGAAAAGGGAGGAGGGGTGAAAATGGCAATCACTGCTCCCCATCCATTAGGAAGTTTCTGTATCCAGCCCTGGCTGTGGTATAAACTAATGGATGAAGGTCGATTTTGCTTCAAAGTTGACATTATTTCCTCCAGAGCCAGGCCCCTCTGAACACCAGTGCTTCAGGTAATGGCTCTCTTTATTCCTCATATATTTAGGACCTACATCTTTCATATGGGCACTTCTCAAAACCTTCAAGTCACATCACTGTCACCCAGGCTTTCTTAATTGCATTCAATGCAATGAAAACCTCATGAGAAATGCATGCTTTTTATATACAAAACCAAATCAAATTATTTTGCCATGGCTTTTGCTCCTGTTCTCACGAAACAGATGATTTTGATTTAGGTACGGTGTCTCTCCGGTGAACACCTGGAAATGGTCAAAGGGAATACTTTTTCTCACCAGTTTTAAAATATAATTTTAAGGTAAAATTGAAACCAGTTCTGTCAGGTTAATTTACATTTATTTAATTAAAACCACAAATATCTTTATTATCGCAGTGAAAATATACAACAAACAAGTCTGGGTACATATATCATTGTACATGCAACACCTCTGAATAAGACATACATACATGTTTCCTAATAACAGAACAACACCTGCGCGATGAGAATCGCCTTGTGCGGCCAGGCGGCTGTGTCCAAAATTTGGATTAGAAACGCAGCAGCGATCCTATTTTGGAGTAACTCTAAGATGCAGGCAGCCCTGTTAATAACATGGACTGGGAACTCTCACCCACGTAGCCTCCTAATACTGTTTACATTGGATCCATTAACTGCATTTTTTCCGTCCGTCCGTCCGAGCGCCAACATTGAGAAGTTACTGCAATCGGATGTGCCGAACTGTCCTAACTCCTGCATTCATTCCCTATCATTGATTCTTATGGGAAAAACTGCTTTGGTTTTCGTCGATTCAATTTACGTCTCACTTTTCAGATGTAAATTGGGGTATACCTTGTATATACCTATATTCAACTGTTTTAGCTGTCATACGGTAGATTTCCATGTTGAAAATTGAACGACAAAATCTAGAAAAATAAATTTATTAAAAAACTTGGTACAAATTCCACTGCAAAAATAAAATTACTACCAAGGTTTAAACTCAAAGAGTCATCATCAGATATGCCATCAGGTAATGAATTTATACTGATTAGTTTTTATGTTTTTCGTTCATTACTGCATACATCCATCACTGATAAAAAATTCCATTTTTAATAGAAAATATATTCTTCCATTTCTGTCCTCATTGTGTGATAAAAATCCAAGAATTTGGCTTTTGATTTGACCACATAAATCATGAGATGAACTTGTGGAAGTTATCAAAACTCAGATGTGAACTCAGTGAGGCAAGCACTTTGGTTGCAATATTTTTCAATATAAGATTTCTTGGAACAGTATCATAAAGGTCAGGGGACCCAAGATATCTCATTCTGCTTGGATGAAATGACGCATGGAATTTCCATGTTTGTGATTGGCTAAGGTTTCTGGAAAGTTAAAAATCCCCATATATATAAGGCTCAAATATTCCCCATTTATTCATACCGTCAAAGAAATAATTAGGAATATCACCATGTCCAAGATACTGATTTTGTTCCAGTGTCATGCAATATGGCTACTCTTATCTGTCTGCATCGGCAGCACAAGCACATCACATTTGGACAGATCTCTGTCATTTACTCTGATAAGTAAAAAAAATCAAACTGGCCACGTGGTTACCCAATTCTTGTTAAATAAATCATCAGTGAAACTTCCAGATCTGTGGAAGTTGAGTATCAATCACAAGATTACGGAACATGAAGGAATACAGACATTTCATCTTGATGGCATTTTTGCTGGTAAGTAATTGCATTGATATCCCTTCATATACTTATAACCTTTGGTCCTGATACATCTTTAAATCCTGTGTAATGTCTCATAAGTTTCATATGTGTATATATATATATAAAATTACATCATCATTATCATTGCTAAAATATTCATATGTATAGAATACATATTAAGAAAATATATTTATTGTCATTATTAAAATGATGTTCTATGCATGTATTTCAAGTTATTTTTAATTTCTTAAATATTATGTAATATTAAGAAAGTAGTTGCAGTGGTGCAACCGAGAATTTACTTTTGGGGTGGCAAATAAAAAGAGGGATTTTTTTCATAAAGAGATTACTTTCTTGATTTTCATCAATGATTTTCAATAATAACTCATATACATAAATTACTTATAAATAAAAAATCATAAGTCCTTTAATAAATATATTTATTTTCAAGCTAAAGTGGAAATTAATGCAAAAGCAGCAGAAGCACAAATTATTTGCAGAATTACGGGGAGAGGAGGAGGAAAAAGCCAGTCTGCCATCCCCCCTTTTGCTGTGCCACTGTGTAATTGTAAAATTTTATTTTTTCAATTTATCCCCAGCTCCACCAACAAGGCCAAGTGATTACGAATTATTTCCTGGCGTTGGTTATTATAAATTCCACACCTCACTTGCAAATGGGTTTGAAGATGCCTCTTCTATATGCTCAAGGGAAGGAGGCCATCTTGCAATTGTGAACTCAGAATCAGAACATCAAGTCTTGCAAACAATGTTTGCAAGACATCCTGAGAGTCACTTGAATACTGTGTGGGCATTTGTTGGTTTCCATGACAGACAGAAAGAGGGAGAATATGTTACCATTTTTGGTAAGTAACATTAAAAAGATGGCTCTCTCTCTCAGATAGAATTTCTGTCTAAGATATTTCACTTGTTCACCTATTCCTTCTCCACCACTCTTGAGTCTAGCAGCTAGAGAATCAAGTCATCTGTTCATGACAATCATTTGTCAAAACCTGCAGTGTAAATTAAATTTGAGGAAAAATTATAAAGCTTTTAAGCCATTTACAAATTTTTTATAACACTTCAAGTTACACCCATTTACTCCCATTTTTTAAAGACAATGTGATGCTAATTATTAGTTTAAATTTCTAGTAGTCAATTAAAGGCAATTCTTTGAACACCTGTAGCTGTATCAATAAGTGAGAATAATTTTTAACAATTTTACCACAGTTTTCAGAGTATATATTTTCAGGAAAAAATGTATTTTGTTTCACCAAAGCATTTACGAAGGGCCATGTTGTGTATCATTTCTAACTGTGCTTGAGTCCTTATCTGGTAACATTTAAAGAAAATATTATGGTGTGATAAAACTAAATATAATGCTTAAGGTAAATATAATTTGTGAAAGTAAATAAGAATGATCGAAAGCATAAATAAATGCTTCAAAACATGTATAGCTAAATATGGCATGCATGCACTTAGCAGTCCTGTTGATTTGGTTATCAGAGTACTTATTTTAATATCTAATAAGTGGAATGTGTATTTAATAATGATATGCATGCTCAAGCATATATTTTAATATTTTTCGGACAAATGACAGCCAATAATTCCATGTTGGCGATGAGTGGGTTCGTGTCAGTACTGAATACAGTAATTATCTTACCTTCAGTCTATAAGATACATGCTGATTTTGGAAGTAATTCTTCTGGAAAAAACTGCATATTTTAGCCTGAAAAAGATGGTACACCACTTCCAGGTTATAATGCGGATTTTGGGGGAGGAGCTTTGACCCGCATTATAAGACAACCGCAGGTTAACCAAAGACACAGTTGTATTGTAAAATACAGTATGTACATGCAGCTTTTTTATTATAAAAATTTTATTTAGTTGCTACAAAAAAAAATAAGAAAAACGGTATAGTCAGTACAAGAAATTTCTTTAATTGCTTTTTAAAAAGTCATTAATTTATTTTTGTTTTTTACTATAGTATTTAAAAAATTACAGAACTTTCTTTCCAAGAAATGGGGTGGAAGGAAGACCCACGTTATATCTGAATCCATGGTATAAGTGGCCACATTATAATCGAGAAGCGATGTATTTTTTTTCTTTGATAACATTTATTTCTGTAATTGTATTCTTTTATATATTTTCATTCACAGAATTTTGATTGTTCCTCTCTCTATAGTGCTGATAATTTAAATGCCCAAACTATTGCTTTATTGAATATAATTATCAATGATTATATTTCAAATTAAAATATTAAGTGCAATGTATGCCGGAAGGCAAATGATTGAGGTGTTTACTCTGATACCCAAAAATGGTTGATAGAATCAGAGATATATTTTGGATGATACATCTGTTGCAGATTTTAGAAATAACAATGCATTATATGGAAAATTGTTTCAAACAAAGGTTGTAGAAAATTAAGTTTTCTGCAACTTTTATTGCAGTACATTTTTATATTTATCAAATATTAAGCAAATATTTTAAAATAACGGATAAGTGACAAGAGTAAACACCTACTTCCCGTTGACCAATTTTTACCAAACACTAATCAGTCTTCTAACTTTTATAAAAATATTAAATATAAAATTTCGCGTTGACTTGATTAATAGTTTTTGAGTTAGAGCACCCACAAAAAAGCTATCACACACAGACATCATCGACAAAATGGTCTAAACGTGTTCAGGGGACCTCAAAATGTGTATTTCTGTTGAAATCTCGATTCATGAATACCATACTTTTCCCCATAGTACGTAGTGTATGGAGAAAGTAAAAATTATTAGCTTTTGCTCACAAGGCTCTCAGTTAAAATGCAATCATAATTATTTCAGGGCAACCTCTCAACTCAACTGGTTTCACAAGATGGTCAAGTCCTAACCAGCCAGATAATTATAAAGGAGTTGAAGACTGCGGCTCAATCCATCGCAATGGTGGCATCAATGATATCACATGTACATCTAAACTACCATTCTTCTGTGAATATGATCTTTCATGGGTGGAAACTTAAATTCATTCATAAATTTTATTATGAAATGAATCAGAATTTAATCAATCGATGTCAAGAAAGCTACTTTTAGTGAAATACAAATACCTTGTGATGCTATGTATCAATGATACCTCAGTAGCATCAATAAACTTTTTTATCTGTATTATTCTGTTTAATTTTATGAATGAGAATGGTCCAAAAAATGCATACTAATCTTGAAACCTCACCACATGTAAAATATTAATAGAACTCAGGAGGCATGTCATGTCTTTACTGCTGAGTGTAGAGGAGGTGTCAAACTTCTTTTTCAATCAATAAAAGTACTATAATAAAGTTTACTGTCCCTTCTCAATAGGTTTCCTAAACTTCTATCTATAGCCAGTGAAAATAGAAATCATTGTTTTCAACACACCAAAATTTATGTTACAAGATATGTTGGGAAATTTGACGACACGAGAAAAAGTCTGTCATGACCAGGAATCCAACCTGGATCTTCCACTTGCCAGGTGGATATTCTACCTAAGAACTATCATAGCAGATGAATTTTCCTTTTTCAGAACAGGAATGTTTTCTTAGGTTAGGACCAGTGTAGCCAAGCTAGTATCAACAGCCTCCATTGGATGCCCTCAAAGTGTTACATTAAAGAAAACATCTACTATAAGATGCACCCCGGTTTTTTAGAAGATTTTTCAGGAAAATAAGTATTTTTGTTTAGCAAGGCATTTACGGAGAGTCAGGTCATGTAACATTTCCAGCCATGATTAAGTCTGTATTTTGCAACATTTACAGAAAATATTATGGCATGATAATGGTTAAATATAGCATTTCAGATAAACATAATTTGTAAAATAAATAGGAATGATCTAAACACAGAAATAATTGTTTTGAGATTTGTATAACTAAATGTACACTGGGTGAACTCTGAGTGCACTGCACATATTGCATGCATAGATATTCTATACTTAGGTGTAAGATGATATTTTAATATAATGACAAATAATAATTGGAATGCATATGTAATAATGATACATATGGTCAACAAGTCCTTTTTCTTCTGCAACAAACTTTAAGCTTCTCACCATAATTTCAGTGTTATGTGATGTGCTCCATATGCTAGTCTTGCAGTAACTTGTGATAGAGTTGGGCATTTTATTAGCTAGTTGCTTCATCTGCTGAAGATTAGAAAACTTGCCAATTAATACTGTTGTCTTTCTTCAATGAATTCAATTTCTCTATTGATAGGAAATTTTAATTATTACAAACTTGAAGGATATTAATTATGTAAATTATTTTTTATTCCATTCAATGCCAAAAATTGAAACATTAATATCTTTAAGCAAAAAAAAAGAAACATTCTGAATATGGTAGGTTATGCAATTACAGTCAAAACCTGATTTAGTGTCCCCCTATATAGAGCCACCCCAGCATACCGCCAATTAAACACTGTGAACCAAACTTCCATCTCATGATTACATAGAGGAAGTATCTATATACTTCGATGTACCACCAATGTGAGTGATGGTGGCAGTAAATCGAGGTTTGACTGTATATAGCAGAATGCGTGAAAATGTATAATACTTAAATACAGTTATTAAAGCTAACTTCCTATCCCATTCCCTTTCTTCATAATTTTAACTTAAGACAATAATATACATTTCTTAATTCATACTCGTAAAATTTAATTTTCCTTGATATTCATAAAAAATGTTAATACAAACTGATTCATTTTATACAATAAATGTTTTTTACGTGGAACTCTTCAAAGCAGTGGTCATGTAAAGGGACAATATACTTTCCGCACATAAACACCATTTGTGACTTGCAGTGACAGCAATGGCACCACTTTTCCCCTCAGAAATTGTTATAAATTAATTAAACTATCAATTTTTTACCCTTCCCTACCACCATCATCCTGAAATAATTCGATTCAGAAGAGAACAAGTGTTGACCTCAATTCATACTGGAATACTTGATTATCATTTGATAGATTGTACATTTTCCATGCATTCACTACTGAAGAGTCAATTGCATTAACAAAAAGAGTCTAGCATCATTTCTTTCCTCTTATTCTGTAATTAGCTACCCAATTGTCAAGATGGTCTTCCTCTACCATTTTTTATTCTATTTGTGGGAAACATTATGCTGCTAAATTGGGACTATTCTACATTCCTTAAGACTGTATCGTTTTGCTCCCAACATTAGTTGTAATTGTAGCCACTGAGTTGTGGCTCCAATGCACAATGAATATTTCTTTGTCTTTGTCAAAAGCAAAGTTGTAAAATCTTCTCTCACAAGACTTTGCCAGCTTGTTAGGGGAAGTGAGAAGTAACTTGTGAAAAAACTGTTGAAATAAATCACATGCTTTCCTGGATTTTTGCTTAGAATAGATGACTGAGATTCTTTTCCTGTGTATTAGCTCAAAATCTCTAATGACGTCAGCCAGCCTTTGTATACAAAGCAATTATTTTGAATGTTCTTTTCAGTCATCAAATCATTGGCTTTTGGAGATATAACTACTATTTCATCTTCATTCATAACCTTTTCCACTATTAAAAATGCTAAAACAGCATATGCAGTAAGCACCCTCTCAGTATCAACACACTGAAAAAATAATAATAGTTTCTAATAACATTGGTCTGCATTGATTTTGATGTTTTCAAACTTGCAGCTCTTTTTTAACCCCTTTTTGATGCTGATTGCGAAAATGAAAACCGTTTTTGGCTATCACGAATGGTTTTCTTGCAAACAGCCTTAGTATATTTTTTCAAAATTTATGCCAAGGCTAGAGGTTGGTATATCTTGTAATTGGCAATCTTGCTTTGAGGTGACCACTTGACCTTCAGTAGACTATGCAGTATCTCTTCCCAGCTGGTGAGTTGCTAGTTCAGTTGCTTTCTTGGTGCAGTAGTGTCCACAAGCCTCTGCTGGGTGATTCATGTGATACTTATTGTGACTGTAAACATGGCATGTATGAAAAATCCTAGCATTTTTTTTTACTTATGTGGTAGCTATGTTGTACAGAAGCAAAGACAGAACATCATGGACTTGGTGAAAAAAGCATACTTTGCATACTTCAGAATGAAAATAGGAGATCAAGACAAGTCATGGACACCACATAAAATATGCCTTATATGTTGAAGATTTGCGACTGTGGATGAAGGGTAAGAAGAAAGCCATGCTATTTGTAATCCCTATGGTATGGAGGAAACCTCAAAATCATGGAGAAGACTGTTATTTTTGCTTGGTAAGAGTAGATGGATATAGTGCAAAAACCAAACAAAGTATTGTTTATCCCAATATTCAATCTGCAATTAGACCAGTGCCACATGGACCCAAACTGCCAGTACCTTCTCTCCCAGATGTTTTGGAGAATGTCATCAGACCCTGAACCTGAAATTTCTGGTTCTGAGGAGGAAACTGAATGTTATCAACCAGAAAATTGTGATTGTGCACCAAAATTGTTCACACAACATAAGCTTAATGATTTGGTTAGGGATTTAAACCTAGCAAAATATTTGGCAGGGCATCTGGGATCTAGACTAAAAGCCAAGAATCTACTTTCTGTAGGTACGGTTTTTTCATGGTACAGGCATCATGAACAAGAATTAGTTCCCTATTTTTCTGAAATGGGCTCAATGGTGTATTGCAATAACATTTGTGTCTTAATGAACTACTTTGGAATTGTCTATTGAGCAATCAAATGGTGGTTGTTTATTGACTCTTCAAAGAGAAGCCTTGAAGGAGTTCTCCTTCATAATGGTAATGTGTAAGCATCAATTTCTTTGGCCCACTCATTGTATTTGAAATAAAGTTATGAAAACCTTCAATTTCTCTTGGAGAAAGTGCAATACAAAGATCATTGTTAGTTTCTGTGTGGAGATTTCAAAGTGATTGGTTTATTGCTTGGTCAACAGTCTGGATACACAAAAATGCCATGCTTTTTGTGTGAGTGGGATAGTCAAGCAAGGCATGAACACTGGGAAAGAAGACTATGTCAGCCTTGTAAAACTCTTACACCTGATTCAAAAAATATAATACATGAGTCATTGATTGATCCTAAAAAGGTGCTGTTAGCCCCCTTGAATATTAAATTGGGTTTGATGAAACAATTTGTAAAATCCCTGAACAAGAAAAGTGATTGCTTCAAATACATCTGCAGAAAGTTTCCTTCACTCGCAATCAACAAAATAAAAGAAGGAATTTTTGTAGGCCCTCAAATCTGAAAGTTATTCCAGGACAAGGAATTCGAAAAACTATGGATGAAAGTGAACAACAAGCATGGAATAGCTTAATAAATGTTTTTCATAACTTTTTGGGTAACAACAAGGATCCAAATTACAATATGATTGTGGAAGATATGCTGGAGAACTTTTGAAAACTTGATTGTAATATGAGTCTGGAGGTTCACTTTTTGCACTCTCATTTGGACTATTTTCCTGAAAACCTAGGAAGTGTTAGTGAAGAACAGGGTGAAAGATTTCACCAGGGTATCAAATAAATGGAGAAGAGGTATCAAGAAAGGTGGAATGTGAATATAATAGTGAGCTATTGTTGGATGGTGAAAAGAGACTTCCTGCAAAGAAACTTTCGGAAGGAAGTCAAACAAACAGAAATTTAATCCTTTGAACAACTAAAAATAGGCATAAATATAACAAATTGTAGTATTCATTTCCTTTACGTTCTGCTTCAACACAATTCCATATGTAAAATGACTGTTGAAATTGTACTGTATACCATTGCTGTGAAATGTAAATTAAAGAGCCATATTACAATTACAGAAAATATTTCCTTTAGTTTTTTAATTTGTCAAAACTTCTGACATGTTAGAGAAAAAAGGATGTTATTTTTTAAATTAGCATGTGAAAATGATTTAGAAACATCTGTCATATTCAAAACATCAAAAAAAATTTCAAAAATGCAGACTAGTATAATTAGTGCAAATTAATATACTTTTATTCAGGCATTAACAACAAAGGATGGCAATTATGGCAAAAAAGCATGCACCGAAAGCCAAGATTACAATTGTGACATAAACTGATAATGACTGTACTGTAAGCACAAATGAAAGAGACACTAAAAATCCAGTCATCTTTGAACATGTGAAGTAACTGAAAATTCCCAACATTATGAAAATGCATTATTATTATTTTTCTCACTAAAATAAATAATTTTAGGTGAAGAATATATAACACTTAATTCAAGGTAAAAAAATAAGATGAAATCGTTAATATTATTCAACAAATTCGTAGTTTCAATAAATTTTTATTATTATCTGTGAGTTATAAAATGTCATTGATGAATACACAACATCCTTGATATTTTTTATTTATTCAGTCATCCAAAAAACAACAAAAATTTAATAAAATTGTATCCAATAGTTAAGACATTCATCTATCAGTGTGTAGTACCACCAGAAATAAATTACTCATATAAAAATTACAAAAAATCATTCAAAAACGTTACAATTTTACAACTTAGGGCATTAATGGATTAAGCACTCTTTTAATCAAGGAAAAGGTAAACACATTCCATTTACATATTAGGGAACTATTGGTATTTAGGTAACAACTAAATTGAAGATTTTGATCTGGGAACACGTTAATCATCATAACATAAGGTTATATGGTAAAATGTCTCCTGAGACATGCTTTTTCAACATATGCTCAGTTTCCTAGGAATGCATTCTCAGTGTATCGTAAAGTAAATGTGTAGTTAAATCTAAATTACAGTAATTTTAAAAGTAAAAATTATAGTAATATAAAATATAAAAATTCACCAAGAAATTACATAAGTTAAATTTCTACATGAAATTTAAAAAAATAAGTATAAATATAAATACTGAAGACAATGAAATTTTGTGAATTTTTAGACTTTTATAATTTATTTATATGAAAACAATTATTAAAATAGGTAGCAATACAAAAATAGCGCATTCAAAGCATATTAGATCATACTGGGAGGGATAACTGACTATGCTTACATCATGTTCTAGCAGTTAAAATACTGATAGATTACACCAGCAAAAAATTTAAAATTAAGATATTTTTCCTGTTATGTCATGTAGGCCAGATGTTCAGAGACAACTTGATCACCTTGAATGGAGGAGATGCACAACATCTGATTCTACTGGTGGCCACCTTCAGGTAGTAAAAAAAACTTTCTAATCTCTCTACAGTTGCCATGGAGGTCAACTTGTTCACCTTGAATGGAATGGAGCACAATGTGTGAATCTCTGAGATTGGTTGGTTCCTCCAAAAAATTAACCAATCACAGTAAATATATTAGCCTAAAAGATTTCCTGACCAGTTCATTCAGCAAGTAGAAAATAGAACTATCACCATGTTAAGGAAATTGCTTTCATTCCAGTGCCATCTTATTTGGCTATTTCTCTTGGTCTGCATTAGAAATACAAACACATCAGAACTTGACCGGTCTCTGTCATTCACTCTGATAAGTAAAAAAAACCAAACTGGCCAAAGAGTTATTGAATTCTTGTTGGATAAGTCATCAGCAAAACTTCCAGACCTATGGAAGTTGAGTATTGATCACAAGGTTACGGAACACGGAGGAATTCAGACTTTTCATCTTGGTGGCATTTATGCTGGTAAGTCATTTAATAGGTATATCTTCAGATATTTATAACATTCATTTACAATTGATGTCTAAATCCTCACTTTATTTGTGCAGTTGTATTTATAAAAATAAATTCACATTTATCAACATTTTAAAAATATTTTTCCCTATGAGTAGCTTGACAGCATTCATTTTAACTCTTTAACTGTTAAGTTTATGAAATGGAAGAATTGGGGTTATACCAAGTTTAAAAAAATAGAAAATCAATATTTTACAATATTAAATTATAACAATACATGTAATTTTATTTCATACAAAATGATATGTATTTTTTTGTTAATCATTTTAAAGATTTTTTTCTTGTTGTGATATAATGCGTGCGAGGTACTGAAGGCATAAAAACATAAAATGCATTCACAGCAGTTAAAAAATATTAATAATAATTATGGAATATTTAATCTGTGGTTGTAATGATTTTATATAATAATTTTTTTGCTCCACCAACAAAACTAGGATCCTTTTATAATAATATAATAATTTATAATAAAATTTTAATAATATGTAATTCACAGTTGTACTAAGGTTTATTTATTTCTAGCTTCACCAACAAGACCAAGTGATTACGAATTGTTTCCTGGTGTTGGTTATTACAAATTCCACACATCTTTTGCCAAGGGATTTGAAGATGCATCTTCTAAATGCTCAAGGGAAGGGGGACATCTTGCAATTGTGAACTCAGAAGCTGAACACCAAGTTTTGCAAGCATTGTTTGCAAGATATCCTGAGAGTGAATTGAATACTGTGTGGGCATTTGTTGGTTTTGACGATAGACAGAAAGAGGGAGAATATGTTACCATATTTGGTAAGTGACATTAACAAAATGACTCTCTCTCTCAGATAGAATTTCTCTCTAAGATATTTCACTTGTTCACTCATTCCTTCCTCACCACTCTTGATTCTTGCAACTAGAGAATCAAGTCACTTGTTCATCACGATCATTTGTCAAAACCAGCTGTGTAACTTAAATTTGAGGAAATATTATAAGCTTATAAATCATGTACAATTTTTATATAATACATCAATTTTTACCCATCTTCTTCCATTATTTTTTAGAAAGAATGTGATGCTAATTATTAATTTAAATTTCTAGTAGTCAATTAAATGCAATTCATTGAACACTTGTAGCTGTATTAATATGTGAGAATAATTTTCAACAACTCTTACTTCTTAATTACCATAATTTTCATAGTATAAGACCCCCATTTTTCAGGATATTTTCTCGAAAAATGTATTTTTTTTCATCAAAGCATTTACGAAGTATCACATTGTGTGGCATTTCTAACTGTGCATGAGTCCATATCTGGTAACATTTAAAGAAAATATTATAGTGTGATAAAAGTTAAATATAACATTGAAGGTAAATTTAAGTTGTGAAAGTAAATAATAATGATCTAAAACCTAAATTATGGCTTCAATACTTGTATAGCTAAATTTGACATACATGCACTCTGCAGTCCTATTGATTAGGCTGTCCGAGTATTTGTACTTATTTAAACTTAAGAACAAGTTTAGATTTTAATTTCTGATAAATGGAATGTGTATGTAATGATGATTTGCATACTCAAATATCTATTTTAATTATTTGGTGACAAATGACTGCCAATTATTCCATTTTGGCGATGAGTGGGTTCTTGTCAGTACTGAATTCATTAATTATCTTACCCACAGTCTATAAGACACAGGCTGATTTTGGAAGTCATTCTTCTGGATAAAAAACTGTGTATTTTAACCCAAAAAGTTGGTAGATTCTTTCTTTGATAACATTGATTTCTGTAATTGTATTCTTTTATTTATTTTCATACACAGTATTTTGATAAAGTTTCTTCACTCTATAGTGCTGCTAATTAAAATGCCCAAACTCTTGCTTTACTGAATATAATTATCGATAAATACATTTCAAAATGAAATATTAACCGTAATGTTTGCTGGAAGGCAAATGATTGAGGTGTTTACTCTGATACCCAAAAATGGTCGATAGAACCAGTGATATATTTTGGATGATTCATCAATTGCAGATTGTAGAAATAACTACTGATCTGTGGCTATTAGAGTTAATATTATTGAAAATATATCATGTTTATATAGTATGTATATGCAATGAAAATTAGATGTTAAATTTAAAAATTATTAGCTTTTGCTGACAAGTCTCTGGGTTAAAATGCAATCATAATTATTTCAGGGCAACCTCTCAACTCAACTGGTTTCACAAGATGGGCAGGTACTAACCAGCCAGATAATCATCAAGGAGTTGAAGACTGCGGCTCCGTCCATCGCAATGGTGGTATCAATGATATCAATTGTGTATCTCAACTCCCATTCTTCTGTGAATTTGACCTTTCATGGGTGGAAAATTAAATATATATTTTGATTTAATTACCTAAATGAACTAAAATTTAATCCTTATATTGCAAACGATATACTTAAGGTGAAATATAAATATCTGGTGAGGCTATTTATCACTGAAATCTATGAGTGAACTTTTTTCTGTGTAACATATTAAATGTTAATTTATTTTATGGTTTGCTTACTAAAATACAAGTTGTGTATAAAAAAGTAAATATTAAATGAATGAATATAAGATTTGTTAATGTTTTATTCCATATAAATAAAATTAAACCTTGATATGCAGTTAAGCTGAAGATGTGCCATCACGCTAGCATTGCGAAAATCTATTTGATCACAGGTCTCTTAACTAAAAGGAATATAAAACACAATCTTCCTCACTGGTTTTGCTCAGGTATTTATAAGAAATTGAAAAATATTGAGCATTGATACCTCCTTATAATATTTACATGGAGATTTTATATTTTCCTACTTTTAATCTTAAGTATATTATAGTGTAACTACTTCCTAGATATATACAGGATGCTATGTTTTATGTTAAACTAAAATACTTCTACATTATCTATTTATGACATATAATAATTAGTAAAAATGCATAAATATCAAAAGTATACAATTGCATTGTATGTTACATCAAGATTTTACTATATATACAGTACAACCTCTTATTTACACTTTTCTAGGGGCCTGGGAAAAGTGTGAATTGCGGAAGAGTAATGGAAAAATAGCTCAACTGATTTTACTTTTAAACTTGCTCATTTGGTACAGTAAGACTAACAATAAAATCAGTGTTAAAAGAACTAAATTTATAGTGTATCGATTTATTCATTTACTTAACCAGCGCACTTTTTAGTAATACTAATATTAAAATATATGCCGAATTAAAATGCTTTTATAGTATGCTTGTGTTCCCATTACATTCTCCATATTACATTTGTCTGGAAAATTGTGCATAGACATAAGTATATTTACTTCAGGAACATCATACTTTTTCGAAGCTTGAATAGTGTTCGTTTTTCCCACCTCTTGAGCTACAACTATTTTAAAATTCATGTTATAACTTCATCGGATTCCTCTGTTAACCTGGAATTTGGAAGAACCTTTTTCTCATCATGATCAACGTCATTTTTGTCATCCATTGTTAAAACATCGGATGGGTAAAAACTCGCTAAGGTACCAAGGTACAGAGAATACGCCGACGCACTGATAGCTTCAATTTAATGACTAATGAGGAGTTAAGCTGAGTTTAACCACCGACTGAACTCGATCTATTTTCGCCTCAGATGCTTTTCAGTACATTGTAATATGTACGCTTGTGTTTACAATGTAACAAGTCTTTTGTATCACTTAACAGACGTGCGGAATGTACGGTTATTTATCGAAACACGATTTTACGATCTTTATTTCTATTACTCGAATATAACGCGGGGTATACTTTTAAAATTTCATTTTTTGGAAAAAATCACTGCGTTATATTCGGGACAATACGGTAATTTATTTTACAACAAATTACAAATTAACTTAAATTTAATTACAAACTGTAGGAGCCAAGGGGTAGAATTTGAGTGGAAAGGGTAAAAACATAATAGCGCCAAACTTGAATATCTTTTCAATAGCATTCATACTTGGTTCAAAGAGTAAATAGTATTTCCGTATCTAGGTGTGCTGTTTATGCTCTTCTAGTGTGATTTACGTATGAGGTATTGAAGTTTTCACCCAAAAGAGTTCATACGTATTTCCGTCTCTAAGTACGCTGTTCCTGAGTAGAATCGTATCATCCTTCTTCCATGGTGGCATAGGCGCATAGGCTAAAGGCCTAAAGGGTTAAAGCGTTAAAGGGTTAAAGCGAGTGCTGTTTTGAAAATAAAGAGTTCATATTTCTGCCTCTAGGGGTGCTGTTCCTACTCTGCCGCCGTTTTCGAAATCTTCGTCCAAAAGAGTTCTGATTATTTTGCAAAACTAAGCCGAAAATTGTTTGAAACTGTTGGAAATCGCATGCTAAATTCTTTTTAAAAAATCGGAAATTCTAACGTAAAATGGCGTGAAATAGTGTAAATGCAGGGTTTTACTTACATTGGAACCATAGGAAAATTGACGGGACCCAAATAAAATGTTGTAAATAGCGTGAAAACGTACATTCCGATAACGTAAATACGGGGTTTTACTGTACAGTGTGGGACCATTTATTCGGCTACCCAGTATCCGGAAGTTACGAAAACCGGAAACCAATAAAGTGAAATATTTGATAAACTTTTATTCTCGGTATTTTTCTCAGAATCTTAGTGTTTTAATAACTTTTACATTAACTTAGTCGTGTACATATATATATAGATACACACAGAGCCGTAGTGAGGACAGGGCAACCGAGGCATGTGCCCAGGTCGCAACCTTATAAGGGGGTGCCAAATGGAAATTTCCTTATACACAATTTTATAGATGACTGAAAGAAAATTTGTTGTCTGTGAAGTTGCGAGTCTGAGAATTTGCAATTGCTTCCCATTTAATACGAACTGTCTCTCTCCCTTTCTCATACATACAAACACTTAAGGAGGTTCTGGGTTCCCCTGGAGGTGAGGATATACTTGTGTTTGGATAAACATATTTTTAATAGGGATTAATATGCCATAAGTGGATGCAACGTATTCTGGAAGCAGGGTTTATCCCTTTGTGACAGATTTGGCCAACTTTTACGCCTCCATGTCTTACGGACCTAAAATCCAAAACAGCAGGTTGGCTATCCTCGCTTTGGGATAGTGAGGAAACCTCCTTGACTGCAGAGCTAATCAGCGAATCGTTAGTGAAGTATTCAGTCACTACGTTTACCAAGTGGTCTCAGATCAGTCTAGCGACTGCAAACTGATTTAGGTCGGTTTGGTAAACTAATCGACCTGGCTAGACCGGTCTGAGAAGTGAACTGGCTCAGCCCACTCGGGAAGCCAATCTGAAAGTTGATAATTCATCTGCTATTAGGAAACAACCGTTAAAAAATTGTTAAAATTTTATGGTGATAGTGATTTACCCAAGTTAATGGAACTCAGGAAGACATTGCACCAGACAAAGAATGTAGAAATAGACAAAGTGTTAATGGAATGGATCCAACAGCGCCGAAGCAAAAAATACCCTCTCAATCGTTCTATTATCATGGCCCAGGCAAAACTTTTCCATAAGCAGTTAGGCATAACAACACCCTGTGAGTATACATCAGGCTGGTATGCAAAATTTAAGAAATGTAATGGTCTTCGTATCTTGGCAGTGTGTGGTGAAAAAGCATCAGCTGATTATGAGGCTGCAGAGGCATATTTGGCCGAGTTTGTCACGTACTGAGGCCCAGCTGTTGGATTATGATGCAGTGGAAGTGTGCCTCCATATTGAAGATGATGCTCCAGTTACCCTCAGACTAACAGACAGTGAAATCTGTGACATGGTAATGAATGAAAATGAAGATAACGAGAGTGATGACGAGGGTGATGATACTGTTGAAGAAAAAATCGGTATTGAAAGAATGATAAGCCTTACGGAAGAACTGATTGGTGGAATGGAACAGAGGAGTTTTGCTACAGAGCATCACATAATGTCTCTTTATAAAATTCAAGGATTGCTTATAAAATAAAGACCAAAATATCTTAAACAACTTAGTTTAAAGGATATATTGTGTCTGTGGCAGCTGTGACTCTTCCGATAATAATCGTAGGAACTTCAACATTTGGAATCATGAAAGTTTCAGTGCCAACAATAATTCAAATCAGCCCACAGGGGCCCAAGGGGTCCCCATAGAATGGTCGGGCCAAATTTGTTTTTGAAGATATCTCAGCAACCAATTGACTGATTTTCATGAATCCTTCACCAATAGCAATGTTTTAATGAGACACATTGTTGTTCTAAAAATGGATAAACTAGATCCTCGGGGTCAAGGATCATAAAGTAAGGGCCGGTACAAATTTCGCAGGGTTGAGGAATCCCCATGCAACGATTGATCCAAATTTCGGTTTTTGAAGATATCTCAGCAATTAAATGAACGATTTTGATGAATGGTCCTCCAATATCAATGTTTTGATGAGACATTTTTGAGTTGAAAATGGAGAAACTGGTCCACAGGGTTGAAAGTTATATATCTTGGTAACGAATTGACTGATTTTGATGAAACCTTCACTAATATCAATGTTTTAGTGAGATACATTTTTGAGCAATAAATAAAAGGTGTGAACGAGTTTTACTTTTTCTTAACCATCATGTGATTATTAGAAGTTGATCCTTTTTTCATTATATTATTTACATGTTCCTAACTTTCTGAATAGATATTCCAGATTATCTCCAGAAATATTATGCAGCTTCAGGTTGATCATGAGAGTTGCGGTGCCAAATATAATTTAAATCGGCCCACAGGGTCGAGAGGTCCCCATGGAACAGTTAGTCCAAATTTCGGTTTTTTGAAGATACCTCTGCAAACAATTGATCAATTTTGATGAATCCTTCACCAATATCAATTTGAACAAAGAAAAGCAGAGACTTAAAACTTGGTACACATACTAAAGAGACAATGAGAATGTGCACCTCGGTGCCAGAATTTTGATTTCTTGGGGGGAGGGGGAGGAAGATATCAAATTTGAGTCTATATTTAATTTGTTCATATCAATTATAGGAGAATATTGGTCACTTACCTTGAGAGTACCTTGAGTTTGAATGAAAATATTAGTGGGTAATATGTAAAAGATAAATTTGAGACTCTAAAACTGGGGAAAAGCCCGGGTAATATCTAGTCTTTAATAAATAGTAATTAATTCTGTTAACCTAATTTATAAACTTTACATTATGAATTTAATAAAAATTTGGCAAACAAAATTAATTACTATTTATTAAATTAATGAAATTGTTTACATGTCATGTCCTTCATACTGAACTTAATGAGACTATCCATTTTAATGATTTAATTCACAACCTATTTTGCTCCTTTGCCCACTGAGAATTTACTAATGGAAAAATTGATTACATATTTGCATTGTGCAAAGGTATGCCAAAAAAGAATCCTGTAATTATTTAATGTTGAGAACAACATGTAATATTTCAGCCGCATACACTTGTATAAAATAAAGGTCAGAGGTTCAATGATACCTTGTTCAACTTGAATGAAAAGATACACAACATCTGAATATCAGCAAATAATTTGCTCCTTCAAGATATTCTACACCATCAAGGTTAGAGGTTTAATGATACCTTGCTCACCCTGAATGGAATGATGAAATACATCTGAAGGTCTGCGATTGGTTGGATGTTTAAAAGAGTTGAGAAAAAATAACTTAAATATCCACATAGCTGTCCTGAGAGTCAGAGATAGAATGTTAACTTGTTCACCTTGAATGGAATAGAGTACAATGTGTGATTCCCTGTGATTGGTTGGTTCCTTCAAAAAAATAACCAATCACAGTAAATATATTAGCCTAAAAGATTTCCTGTCCAGGTTCCTTTTATAAAATATAATAATTTATAATAACATGTTAATAATATATAATTCACAGCAATAATTTTTATTTATTTCAAGCTAATCACTGTATTTATCATCATTATATCCAAAAGCGTGATAGTTTTGCATCCCCTAAGTATTTTGGGGACAGAAGGACCATACTGCTCAAAAGCTGGAATGTCTCACCGAAATAGGGATGTCTGGTCACTTAACCTATATAGTGCCGCCCCCACATACTGCCCATGAAATGTTGTGAACAGAACTTCCATCTCATGATTACATAGAGCAAGTACCTACACACCTCGATTTACCACCAATGTGAGTGATGGACAAACGGTGACGGTAAATCGAGGTTTGACTGTATATAGCAGTATGTGTGGAAATGTATACTACTTAATAACAGTTATTAAAGCTAAATTCCTACCCCATTCCCTTTCTTCAAAATTTTAACTTAAGATAATAATATACATTTCTCAATTCATACTCGTAAAATTTAACTTTCCTTAATATGCAGGAAAAAAATGTTACTACAAACTTGATTCATTTTTATACAATCAATGTTTTTTATGTGGAACTCATCAAATAAGTGTTCATGTAGAGAAATAGTATACTTTCTGGACATAAACACTGTTTGTGACTTGCAGTGATGGCAATGGCACCTCTTTTTACCTCAGAAGTTGTTATAAATTTATTGCATAATCAAGCTTTTACTCTTCCCTACCATCATCATTCTGAAATGATTTGATCCAGAAGAAAACAAGTGTTGTTCTGAATTCACACTGAGATATTTGATTATCATTTGATAGATTGTACACTTTCCATGCATATATAATAATAATAATTCTTTATTAGTCTTAGGCAATTTCATACAGTGCATAGCTTCATTAAGAAAGAGACTTAAGGACAAACATACATACAATAAAGTGGGTATTAAAAGTCACATTTAGAATCCTACAATACACAATATTTCCATAATATCATATTTTCAACATGCTGCACTCATATGATGGGGACTCATAATAGCTAACCTATTGCCAAATTGTTTGCTTGTGCAGTAGTTAAGAAACTCCTCCACAGAGTATGGGTTTTTTTTCTAGAAGTAGCCTTTTTAGTTTCAATTTAAATGGTTGAATAGAGTTTTATTTCTTTACCTCTGATGAAAGTTAGTTAAATAGCTTAACACCTTTATGGTATTGGTCTTCACTACTTAATTTACTTGCTCTTGGATGGATATGTAAATTCTGCTGCGATTGGGTATTGTGTTGATGAACATGAAATTAATTCAAATAAAGGAATATTTTTCTTTATAAGGAGAATTAACTGATATACATATAGAGCAGGAAATGGCATTATCTGTAGAGACTGAAAATGATCTCTACAAGATTCTCTAGAGGATAAATTTACAATGACCTAATAGCCTGTTTTTGGGCTCTGAATATTTGTTGACTATGACT
Organism: Tanypteryx hageni; assembly: GCA_028673005.1. Lineage (NCBI taxonomy): Eukaryota > Metazoa > Arthropoda > Insecta > Odonata > Petaluridae > Tanypteryx > Tanypteryx hageni. Next base: position 122,442,686 of record CM054114.1, read on the forward strand.
GGTATCATTCAAGAAAATAACACCATAAGAAAGTACAGAATGGAAATTTGAATAATATACACATTTAAGAATATCCAGGCTAGTAGTGGATCTAAAAGTATCTAAAAAAAAGTTGAGAAATCACTTTGCTTAAATTAGACAGTAGAAATTCTATATGTGAAGACCACTTTAAGGATTGTTCAACCTTAATTCCAAAGAAAGTAACATCGTTGACAATGGATAATTCAGTATTGCATAGTTTAACATTTTGGGGAGAACACCAATTAAAATTAGCATACACTGTTTTTTGGCCATTAATTGCTAATAGATTTTGATTAAATGAGTTTTCCAGTTAGGTCATTGAATAGTTGACTTTATTTTGTAGTTCTTGATTGATTTTGGCTTGAATGAGAACACTGGTATCATCATCGAATAAAACAGTTTTAACATCAGACAAGTAATCAGATAAATCATTTACATATAGAAGAAACAGTCAAAGGCCCAAAATGGATCCCTGAGGGAAGTCATATATCACTTCCCTTATATTAGATCGAAAATTTTGGTTCAATTCTTTTACATTTTCAAAAAAGGAAACATCCACAATTTGACATCTATTGCTAAGGTAAGAAAGTAATCATTTGTTTGCAAATCCTGTAATATCATATTTGACTAACTAGTGCTATAGAATGTCATGGTTTACATTATCAAAAGCTTTTGTAAGATCTAAAAAGACTGGTTGCCAAATGCGTGCTATCAATTACATTTAATATATTCATTAGAAATTCATAAGCGCAGTTGATGTAGACCTATTTTCCTGAAACCATGTTGATGATTGTTAAGAACTGAGTTTTTTCTAAAATATTGTTTAGATGATTATGTATTACTCTTTCAAACACTGTTGAGAATCCAGAAAGCAAGCTAATGGGCCTGTAGTTTCCAACTCCATGAATATTTCCTTTTTTGAAAAGAGGGTTGACCTTGCTAAGCTTTAAATGCTTTGGAAAGATGCCTTTTGACAAAGACAAATTACATAGATAAATTAATGGATCAGTAATAAAGGGAAGAGTAAATTTAATTAATTTGTCAGGAATATCATCCAACCCTGAAGATAATTTGTTAGTAAAGAAATGGCCTACTTCGACGATTTCATGTGGAGTAACTGGATATAAATACGGAGATTGTGAATGCATTGCTAATGGGGTTAAGGTACTAGCCATAATGATAAATTTTGTATGCTTGATGTCTAAAGCCATATTTTCAAGAGTATCTACAAAATAATTATTGAAAAAACTAGCAACATTTACTGGATTACTTAGTAACTGCCAATCATTGAGCAGTTCCAAGTTCGTGGCAGTGGTGCATCTTTTGTTATTTGTTTCTCTTTTTATGATATCCCATGTAGTTTTGGTTACATTGTTAGAATTTTTAATGAAATTATTTTTAATAGTAGATTTGGCATCTTCAACAGTTTTCATGAAAATTCGGTCTACATTTTTATAGTTCAATTTTAGTTCACAATCGTTGGACATTTTTGCAAGATTATATAATTCCTTTTATTCTCACTCATGCTTGTAATTTCTGGGGTGATTCAAGCAGGGCCTACTTTCATATGCGTTAAAAACTTTACATTTCTGAAAAATAGTCTCAAAGTAGTAATTGTATTTATTAATAAATGCTTCCATTTTATTGTCAAAATTTTGGGCTGAGTAAATTTCATTGCATGATTCATTTTTTAATTTAAAAGACATCAGCCCTACAAGATTATCATGAAAACTTCTTTTGTAAACCCAGGAAACATTCTTATACCTGATATTTGAATTATAATACAAATTCTAGAGTGTGACTCTGTGGTCCAGGAATTCTGGTTTAAAAACATTCACATTACTACTGAAGAGTCAACTGCATTAACAAAAAGAGTCTAGCATCATTTCTTTCCTCTCACTCTGTAATTAGCTACCCCATTGTAAAGAAGGTCTACCTCTACCATTTTTTATTATATTTGTGAAAAACATTACGCTACTAAATTGGAACTATTTTACATTCCATAACACTGTATAATTTTGTTTTCACAATAAGATCTATCATCCCAACATTAGCTGTAATTGTGACCACTGAGTTGTGGTTCCAAAGCACAATGAATATTTCTTTGTCTTTGTCAAAAGCAAAGTTGTAAAATCTTCTCTCACAAGACTTTGCCAGCTTGTTAGGGGAAGTGAGAAGTAACTTGTGAAAAAATTGTTGAAATAAATCATATGCTTTCCTGGATATTTGCTTAGAATAGATGACTGAGATTCTTTTCCTGTGTATTAGCTCAAAATCTCTAATGACGTCAGCCAGCCTTTGTATACAAAGCAATTATTTTGAATGTTCTTTTCAGTCATCAAATCATTGACTTTTGGAGATATAACTACAATTTCATCTTCATTCATAACCTTTTCCACTATTAAAAATGCTAAAACAGCATATGCAGTAAGCACCCTCTCAGTATCAACACACTGAAAAAGTAATAATAATTTCTAATAATTAGTGAAAATTAATATACCTTTATTCAGGCAATAGTAGCTAAGGATGGCAATGATGGCAAAAAACATGCACTGAAAGCCAACACAACAATGACACAAACTGGTACTGACTGTACTGTAAGCACAAATGAAAGAGACACTAGAAATCCAATTATCTCTGAACATGTCAAGTAACCGAAAATTCCCAACATTGTAAAAATGCATAATTATTATTTTTTCTCACTGAAATAAATGATTTTTGATTAAGAATATATAACACTTTATTAAAGGCAAACAATTTGGATGATATCCTCTGTATTATTCAACAGATTAGTGGTTCCAATAAATTGTTTTTGATTATCTGTGAATTATAAAACATGACATTGATGAATACCCCACATCCTTGATATTTACAATTATTCAGTCATCCAAAAACCAATTAAAAATTTAATTAAATTGTTTCCAATATTTAAGACATTGATCTATCAGTGTGGAGTACCAGCAGAAATAAATTATTCATTTAACAATTACAAAAAATCATTCAAAAATGTTGCGATTGTACAACTTTGGGCATTAATGGGTTAAGTACTCATTTAATCAAGGAGAAGGTAAAGTTATTGCATCTACATATTAGGGAACTATTGATATTCAGGTAACAACTAAATTGAAGTTTTTGATCTAGGAACATGTTAATCATCATAACATAGGGACAGTGGTGAGCTGTAGTGGGCTCGCAAGAGCCCATTATTAATTTTTTTAAATTTGCAAGCCCATTGTTAAAATTGTCGTTTATTCGGTGTTCTTTACCAGTGAAACAGTAATTCCAGCAGGCCCGGACATAGAGACCCAGGGCCCCTAGGCAGTTAACAGAGTAATTGGTAATTTATCAAAAAACAAACTACTTTTATTTTTTATTTATTTAACGTACTTTGACTTTAGAAAATAGACAAGCAGACTTATAAATGAAATAGACAAGTACCAACTATACTTTTTTACACATTATAACTTTTACATTTACATATAATTACAAGATTACATTGCCACACGACGAACTTTCTTCTCTGCAAAGGAACAGATGACCTCACTATAGTCCACAGACTGCGTTATTTCTGACTCAATGTACAGCACAGAGAGTGAATTAAGCCTGTTCTCTTCTGTGGTAGATTTTAAATAATTCTTTACTCTCTTTAGCGCTGAAAACGACCGTTCTGCCGACCAGTTTGACCCTGGTGTACACAACAGCATCCGGAGCGCTATTCCCACGTTTGAATAAATGTCCAAAAAACCTTCTTCCAGGATGTACTTGTATAGTTCCTGTGACAATAACCCTTTTCCCCCTGTAGCCTCAGTGGATTATTCTACAAAATCTTAAGACACTATACACTAGAAAATTCTATCACATTCTTGAGCTTCCGTCGCCAACACTACTCGTATCATAACCTTAACTAACCTCAGCAAATTCGCGTGGAAGATAAAACCTTTGAGCCGCAAAATTGAAATTGATACAACTTTCTAACACACTTTCAACGCGAACTGACAAGTAGTGACAAGTTATAGAATGAAGTCAGGTGCGATGCAAAACAAACAAAGAACACAAACACAGTGTTGCCACTTGACTTGTCAAAAAAATTAACTATGGTCAATTATTTTCTATTTCGTTCGGAAAAATTGACATTATTTTCCATGTCCTGTGTCCTCAATGTGTACCATTTCAGCCCCTGGTCGGGGCCCCCGCCGAGGTTGGGGCCCTAGGCAGCTGCCTAGTTTGCCTAGGCAGAAGTTCGCTGCTGAATACCGGAATGCCTTATGGGCATGTCTGGTCCATCCGTCCATCTTAACTTTCATCTCCTAAACCGCTGGATGGATTTTAGTTAAATTAAGTATGAGTGATCGTTATTAAAATTTATGACTCAATTGTGATTTTGAACTGAATCCATAAGTTAGAACTTCCACTTTACATAATTACTATAATAGACTTATAATCGTATCTCGTTAAATGGCATCCATCAAGCAACAATGAACTACCAACATTTTCTCTCCCTAGCTCTTATATGATCTGTAAGGTATAGATTTAAAAATTTATTCGGATAGAGCACAACATTTACTACAAGAAGGTTAACGAGACCACATAATTACGACTTATAGTTTCGGAAATAGAAATTCTAGAAAATCCCACGAAAAACATCACGTATTTTGTTTACATCTATTAAATTGTGTGGAAGTGTCAAAATGTTTCATTACATCTCATAATGAGAAAATTCCACAAGGTTGATCCTGACTTTATTAATGATATCGCATATTTTGTTTACATCGATCGCGAAGACGGTTCTCTCAGCAAACAACAATTAAAAATCCATATTTCTCTCCCATGCTCTTATATGATCTGTAAGGTATATATTAAAAAAATTTATTTGGATAGAGAACAACATTTACTACAAGATAGTCCTCGACACCAGATAGTTACGACTTATAGTTTCGGGTTTACAAATTCGAGATTCGCCCAATCTTTCGATAACTTTTCATACGCATATCCCATTAAGAACGCCTTATAAATCTCTATGTATTCCAATTATGGTGGATACTTTTTCATCTTGTTAGGTGCGTTTCGCATTCAGCATAAGCGCTTATTAGCGTGAGTATGTCCATCTGTCCCTCCGTCCGCATATTTGTTCTCGGCTTCTACCGAACGGATTTTAATGAAATTTGATATTAGTGGTTGGCTTACGTGATTTATTTTTGTGATATTCTTATTTTCTTTGACTGTCAGTCCTTAATAAAAAGTTTCATAAAATTCCATTCGGTAGAAGACGAGAACGAACTTGCGGACGGAGGGACAAACCGACGCTAATAGGCGCTAATGCTGACAGCGAAACGCGTCTAAAAAAGTGAGGGTCGAAAAAAATGCGAACCAATTGTTAAAATATTCATAGCTCACCACTGCATAGGGTTATATGGTAAAATGTCACCTGAGAAATGCTTTTTCAACATATGCTCAGTTTCCTAGGAATGCATTTTCGGTGTATCTTAAAGTAAATGTGTAGTTAAATCTAAATTACAGTAATTTTAAAAATAAAAATTATAGTAATATAAAATATAAAAATTCACCAAGAAATTACATAAGTTAATTTTCTACATGAAATTTTAAAAAATAAGTATAAATATAAATACTGAATACAATGAAATTTTGTGAATTTTCAGACTTTTATAATTTATTTATATGAAAACAATTATAAAAATAGGTAGCAATACAAAAATAGTACATTCAAAGCATATTAGATCATACTGGGAGGGATAACTGACTATGCTTACATCATGTTCTAGCAGTTAAAATACTGATAGATTACACCAGCAAAAAATTTAAAATTAAGATATTTTTCCTGTTATGTCATGTAGGCCAGATGTTCAGAGACAACTTGATCACCTTGAATGGAGGAGATGCACAACATCTGATTCTACTGGTGGCCACCTTTAGGTAGTAAAAAAAACTTTCTAATCTCTCTACAGTTGCCATGGAGGTCAACTTGTTCACCTTGAATGGAATGGAGCACAATGTGTGAATCTCTGAGATTGGTTGGTTCCTCCAAAAAATTAACCAATCACAGTAAATATATTAGCCTAAAAGATTTCCTGACCAGTTCATTCAGCAAGTAGAAAATAGAACTATCACCATGTTAAGGAAGTTGCTTTCATTCCAGTGCCATCTTATTTGGCTATTTCTCTTGGTCTGCATTGGAAAGACAAACACATCAGGACTTGACAGATCTCTGTCATTCACTCTGATAAGTAAAAAAAACCAAACTGGCCACAGAGTTACCGAATTCTTGTTGGATAAGTCATCTGAAAAACTTCCAGACCTATGGAAGTTGAGCATTGACCACAAGGTTACGGAATACGGAGGAATTCAAACTTTTCATCTTGGTGGCATTTATGCTGGTAAGTCATTGAATAAAATTATATCTTCAGATATTTATAACATTCATTTCTGCTCAATGTCTGAATCCTCACTTTTGTTGTGCAGTTGTATTCACATAAACAAATTCCCATTTATCAACATTTTAAAAATATTATTCCCTATGTGTAGCTTGACTGCGAGTTCATTTTAATAATAATTATGGAATATTTAATGTAGTTATAATGATTTTATTTAATAAATTTATTATTTCTAGTTCCATCAACAAAGCAAGGATTCATTTATAATAATATAATAATTTATAATAACATTTTAATAATGTTCAATTCACAGTTGTAATAATTTTTATTTATTTTCAGCTCCACCAACAAGACCAAGAGATTACGAATTGTTTCCTGGTGTTGGTTATTATAAATTTCACACGGAAATTGCTAATGGGTTTGAGGATGCCTCTTCTATATGCTCAAGGGAAGGAGGCCATCTTGCAATTGTGAACTCAGAATCAGAACATCAAGTCTTGCAAGCGATGTTTGCAAGACATCTCCAGAATGACTTGAATGCTGTGTGGGCGTTTGTTGGTTTCCATGATAGACTGAAAGAGGGAGAATATGTTACCATATTTGGTAAGTGACATTAACAAAATGACTCTCTCTCTCTCAGATAGAATTTCTCTCTAAGATATTTCACTTGTTCACTCATTCCTTCCTCACCACTCTTGATTCTTGCAACTAGAGAATCAAGTCACTTGTTCATCACGATCATTTGTCAAAACCAGCTGTGTAACTTAAATTTGAGGAAATATTATAAGCTTATAAATCATGTACAATTTTTATATAATACATCAATTTATACCCATCTTCTTCCATTATTTTTAGAAACATTGTGATGCTAAATATTAGTTTAAATTTCTAGTAGTCAATTAAAGGCAATTCATTGAACACTTGTAGTTGTATTAATATGTGAGAATAATTTTTAACAGTTCCTACTTCTTAATTACCATAATTTTCAGAGTATAAGACCCCCATTTTTCAAGATATTTTCACGAAAAATGTATTTGTTTCATCAAAGCATTTACGAAGGGTCACATTGTGTGGCATTTCTAACTGTGCATGAGTCCATATCTGGTAACATTTAAAGAAAATATAATAGTGTGATAAAAGTTAAATATAACATTGAAGGTAAATTTAAGTTGTGAAAGTAAATAATAATGATCTAAAACCTAAATTATGGCTTCAATACTTGTATAGCTAAATTTGACATACATGCACTCTGCAGTCCTATTGATTAGGCTGTCCAAGTATTTGTACTTATTTAAACTTAAGAACAAGTTTAGATTTTAATTTCTGATAAGTGGAATGTGTATGTAATGATGATATGCATGCTCAAATATATATTTTAATTTTTTGGTGACAAATGACTGCCAATTATTCCATTTTGGCGATGAGTTGGTTCTTGTCAGTACGGAATTCATTAATTATCTTACCCACAGTTTATAAGACACAGGCTGATTTTGGAAGTCATTCTTCTGGGTAAAAAACTGTGTATTTTAACCCAAAAAGTTGGTAGATTCTTTCTTTGATAACATTGATTTCTGTAATTGTATTCTTTTATTTATTTTCATACACAGAATTTTGATAAAGTTTCTTCACTCTATAGTGCTGCTAATTAAAATGCCCAAACTCTTGCTTTACTGAATATAATTATCGATAAATACATTTCAATATGAAATATTAAGCATAATGTTTGCTGGAACGCAAATGATTAATGTCTTTACTCTGATACCCAAAAATGGTCGATAGAATCAGTGATATATTTTGGATGATTCATCAATTGCAGATTGTAGAAAGAACTACTGATCTGTGGCTATTAGAGTTAATATTATTGAAAATATATCATGTTTATATAGTATGTATATGCAATGAAAATTAGATGTTAAATTTAAAAATTATTAGCTTTTGCTGACAAGTCTCTGAGTTAAAATGCAATCATAATTATTTCAGGGCAACCTCTCAACTCAACTGGTTTCACAAGATGGTCAGGTACTAACCAGCCAGATAATAATAAAGGAGTTGAACACTGCGGCTCCGTCCATCGCAATGGTGGTTACAATGATATCAGATGTACATCTAAACTACCATTCTTCTGCGAATATGATCTTTCATGGATGGAAACTTAAATTCATTCATACATTTTATTATGAAATGAATTAGAATTTAATCAATCAATGTCAAGAAAGCTACTTTTAGTGAAATACAAATACCTTGCCACGCTATGTATCCATGAAACCTCAGTAGCATCAATAAACTTTTTTATCTGTATTGTTCTGTTTATTTGTATGAATGAAAATGGTCCAAAAAATGCATACTAATCTTGAAACCTCACCACATGTAAAATATTAATAGAACTCGGGAGGCATGTCCGAGATTACTCTTTTTTACTGCTGAGTGTAGAAGAGGTGTAAAACTTCTTTTTCATTCAATAAAAGTACTATAATAAAGTTTACTGTCCCTTCTCAATAGGTTTCCTAAACTTCTATCTATAGCCAGTAAAAATAAAAATCATTGTTTTCAACACACCAAAATTTATGTTACAAGTTATGTTGGGAAATTTGACGAAATGAGAAAAAGTCTGTCATGACCAGGAATCCAACCCAGATCTTCCACTTGCCAGGCAGATATTCTACCGATGAACTGTCATAGCAGATTAATTTTCCTGTTTAAGAACAGGAATGTTTCTTAGGTTAGGACCAGGGTAGCCAAGCTAGTATCAACAGACCCCATTGGATTTCCTCAAAAAGATACATCAAAGAAAACACCCATCCTCTCAAAGGTGAGAATTACCTTATTTTTTGGCATATAAGATTTTTTTGAAGATTTTTTTAGAAAAAAATTATTTTTGTTTAGCAAGGCATTTGTATAGCTTTGCCTTTGATTACAAAGCAATTATTTTCAATGTTCTTTTCATTCATCAAATCATTGACTTTTGGAGATAATAACTACTATTTCATCTTCATTCATAACCTTTTCCACTATTAAAAATGCTAAAACAGCATATGCAGTAAGCACCCTCTCAGTATCAACACACTGAAAAAGTAATAATAATTTCTAATAATTAGTGAAAATTAATATACCTTTATTCAGGCAATAGTAGCTAAGGATGGCAATGATGGCAAAAAAGCATGCACCGAAAACCAACACAACAATAATGACACAAATTGGTACTGACTGTACTGTAACTACAAATGAAAGAAACATGAGAAATCTAGTCTGGTTTTAATTTTTGGTAAGAGTTTACTGTGTGAGTGGATTTTGCATGTTTCTGCGTGTGTGTGTCTCTCCTTTTGACTTAGGTCCTGTGACAGTGTTTACCAGCAACCTGCAGCGTGTGAGTATTCTCTTCATTTTTATGGTGAAGGAGTTTTTGTTTATTTACTATTATATTGTTTCACCATGTCTTGCAACCCTCTCTTTTCATATTTTATAATGTCTCTCCAGACAAGCGAGCTAAACCGCCTACAAAAAAATTTTCTTCTAAATCAGAACCATTGGCACTGACATTCACTTCCTAACATTATGCAGAAATAATGTTTTTCCAAACTTCATTAGCATTTTTCCCAAAACAAATAATCCATCTGCCTCCAAAGCCTTCTTATTCGCAAAACAAAAGTAGTTAAACTCGAAATTCGGCATTTATACAGTAAGCGCAACACACTTGAATTAAAAGCATATAATCAGCACTTAAAAATCACCAAACACCTATCCTGCAACCAAAAAATCACTTGGGACAACTTTCACGCTAAAATGCATGCTGTTATACAACACAAGACTGAATACAAAACACAAAAATTACAGAAAAACTACATTCACTCACAAACAAAAATTATACACGAACACCATTTATCAATACCAAAACCTCAGACAACAATGTTGTCAATCTTTCACATGAATCCTTCAATGCAGAAGAAATTTCTCTCCTCCACAAAGGACTAAAATATTCCCTTCCATACAGAAACCACCACAAGAAGATGTAATAGCTAACATCGAATCCTCTATTAAATATTTTTCAGAAAATACCAAAAACTTTATAAGGAATTTGGCATTAACCAAAATAAAACTAAACATCACCAACACAGCACTATCTACATCCACTCACCAGAAAAAATATCAATTCGTGAAATCATTAAATTCCAAAAACTGTTTTTAGATTAAAGCTGACAAAGGAAATACTGTTGTTATAATGGACAAGAATCAATACTACCATAAAGTGGATCAACTTCTCCAAGAAGACCCCTACACAAAAATACAAAAAAACCCTTTTAACCAAATGATAACTAAAACAAAAAATACTCTGAAAACATGCCCCACTTTAACAGATAAACGACTCAATCTTCAATTAAATATCTCCAACCCGGTTGTCCCCAGGATGTACTGCCTTCCAAAATTACACAAATCAGGCATAAGAGGTTGAATCAAAAAGTTCCCGGAATTATCATATAAAAACAAAAGAAACTCAAAAAGAACTATTTATTTTGGAGTTATTTTTCAATATATTTGCCATTTAACTCTAAACACTTTTCCATTCAATGTTCCATTGTTCTAACCCATTTCTGTAGAAATTTTGATCATTTGAATGAAACCAGTTCAAAACTGCTTGTTTGGCCTCAGATATTGATTCCCAGCGAACTCCCTTGATGTGCTCCTTTAATTTGGGAAACAGAAAAAAGTCCAAAGGAGCCAAGTCTGGACTATAGAGTTGGTGAGACAACATTTCCCAGCGCAATTCTTGAAGCACAGCTCTTGATACCATAGATGAATGTGCTGGAGCATTGTCATGGTGAAACAGAATTAGCTGATGCAGTTTCCCAGGTCTTTTTTTTATAAGTGCAGCATTCAGTTTTTAAAAAAGTTGTTCGTAATAACCTCCTGTTACTGTCTGTTGCCTCTCAAGAAAATCGACCATGATTACACTTTCATTATCCCAAAAAACAATTGCCATAACCTTCTTGATTGATTGTTCAGCTTTGAACTTTATTGGTCCACTTGACCCCCTTGGTAACCATTGTTTAGATTGAATTTTGCTTTCTGGATCATACTTGTAGATCCATTTCATCACCAGTCACTATTCGGCGAAAGAAATCTTTTGGGTCTGCATCAAATCGGTTGAGGAACTCAACTGCATGGTCAGCTCTCTGAGTCTTGTGTTCAGGGCGCAATACTTTCGGTACCCATCTAGCAGAAAGCTTGATTAATCCTAAACTATCTTTGAGGATTGATTGAGCTGAGCCATGTGAGATGTCCAAATGTTTGGCTATCATTTGCACTGAAACTCATCTATCTTCTTTCATAATTGATTGGACGGCAACCATGGTTTCTTTGTTGATCGATGTTGATGGTCTTCTACTTCGATAGTCATCTTTAATGTCTTCTTGTCCAAGCTTAAACCATTTAATCCATTCATAAACTGCAGTTTTCTTAGATGCATCATCCCCATAAACTTTCTACAAAGCCTGAATAATGGCATTCAATTTCCAGCCAAGTTTTGTCAAAAACTTTGGTCAAATCTCAAACTTTAAGTTATCCATACTCATGAATTAATGGGTTAGAAAAACTGCTTTAATATTATAACAAATGAATGAATTGTTACGAAATATTGAACTGTTATGGCTAAGATAATGCTAGTTTTAGGCAACAATGCTTTGTTATTATTTGGAATGCAGGAACATTGTTACTGAAACTTTCTGGGAACTTTTTGATTCACCTTCATACCTATGAGACCCATAGTTTCAGGAATCAACTCGCTTACATACAAAATATCTCAATGGCTAAACTATCAATTCAAACAAATACAACTGGATTGTGACTCTCACATAAAAAATACACAAGATTTCATCAACAGAATAAAAAACACAGCACTTGCAGATAATGAAATCTTAGTTTCCTTTGATGTCACTTCCTTGTTCCCAAGCATACCTATCAAAGAAACCATAGAATTCCTACAGACATGGTTATTAGAAAAGAATATTCCTAAGGTAGCAACAGAAGAATACGTTCATTTAACCTTCCTGTGCATGCAACAAAGCTTCTTTAAAATCAACAACACCTTCTATCAGCAAAAAGATGGTACCACTATGGGTAACTCCCTTTCTCCTTTCATAGCTGATCTCTTCATGACTAATTCTGAGAGGTCTTGTAAATCTTCCTTCCCATATTTTCCAAAAACCTGGCTCCGTTACGTAGATGACATTTTTGCAATCTTTGACACAGCAAAAGAAAGCATCCCTAATTTCATACAATGCCTCAACCAACAATTTGACATGATAAAATTTACACATGAAATAGAAATTAATCAATCTTTACCTTTCTTAGATCTGCACATTACAAGAAAACATAACAAATTGCAATTCAACATTTACAGAAAACCTACACACACCAACACTTATATTCATATGGACTATCACCACCATATCTCACATAAATTGACTCCCTTCCACTCCATGATTCACAGATTACTAAATACACCTCTATCGAAAACAGATTTTTACATAAAACTTACATTTATCAAAAATTGCACATTACACAACGGACTCGACTCACAAATCATCAACAAAATGATTCAAAAACACAAGAACAATATTCGAATTAAATCATGCACCACACTCACGAACCCAAACACAAAGAAAAAATACATAAAACTACCATATGCACCAAAACTAACTATTAATCTTCAACGCATGTTTTCAAAATTTGACCTTCACCCAGATTTTGTCAATGAAAATAAACTATCCAACCTACTAACAAACCTGAAAGATAAAATTCCCTATCACCACAAATCAGGCATTTACCAATTCAATTGCAGTTCGTGTGACAAAATTTACATAGGACAATCTAGATGCAAACTGGAAACCCGGTTTAAAGAACACATAGCACACTACAAAAACAACAGAATAAACAAATCAAGCATTGCAACTCATATTTTTGACACTCACCATCCTATCACCACAGAAAACCTATCCTTACTCAAATCAATCGACCAATACAATAAACTCGATGCATACGAAAGCATCTACATACATAAAAACAAAAACATGGTTATGAACAACAACTTAGGTCCTATCCCCCACTCCCCCTTTTTCAGTTACTCAGTTAACTGTTCCAAATCCTACCACTTTTTTCCCTGTCCCCAATGGTCACTCCTTATATATATACCCCCTTCTCCTTCCTACACCCCATACTACTGAAGATGACAGCTTAGCTGTCGAAACATCTGTGTCTAGTTTTAATTTTTGGTAACAGTTTAATGTGTGAGTGGATTTTTCATGTTTCTGCGTGTGCATGTCTCTCTTTTTGACTTAGGTCCTGCGACGGTGTTTACCAGCAGCCTGAGTGTGAGTATTCTCTTCCTTTTTAAGGTGAAGGAGTTTTTGTTTATTTACTATTGTATTGTTTCACCGTGTCTCGCAACCCTCTCTTTTCACATAGGGTTATATGGTAAAATGTCTCCTGAGACAAGCTTTTTCAACATATGCTCAGTTTCCTAGGAATGCATCCACAGTGTATCTTAAAGTAAATGTGTAGTTAACTTTCAATTACACTAATATTAAAAGTAAAAATTTAGTAATATAAAATATATAGAAATTCACCAAGAAAATAGGTAGCTTAAATTTCTACTTGAAATTTAAAAAAATAAGTACAAATATAAATACTGAATTCAATGAAATTTTGTGAATTTTCAGATTTTTATAATTTATTTATCTGAAAACAATTATTTAAATAGGCAGCAATACAAAAATAGTACATTCAAAGCATATTAGATCATACTGGGAGGGATAACTGACTATGCTTACATCATGTTCTAGCAGTTAAAATACTGATAAATTACACCAGCAAAAAATTTAAAATTAAGATATTTTTCCTGTTATGTCATGTAGGCCAGATGTTCAGAGACAACTTCATCACCCTCAATGGAGGAGATGCACAATATCTGATTCTAGTGGTGGTCTCCTTCAGGAAGTAAAAAAAACTTTCTAATCTCTCAACAGCTCCTATGGAGGTCACAGGTTCAGTGGTCACTTATTCATCTTGAATGGATGGAACACAATATGTGAATTCCTGGGATTGGTTGGATCCTCCAAAAAATTAACCAATAATGATAAATATATCAGCCTAAAAGATTTCCTGTTCAGTTCAGTTAATTCAGTTCATTCAGGAAGTTTGAAAATAACACTATTAAAATGTTGAGAAAATCGATTTTATTACAGTGCCTTCTTATTTGGTTATTTCTCTTGGTCTGCATTAGAAAGACAAACACATCAGAACTTGACAGATCTCTGTCATTCACTCTGATAAGTAAAAAAAAAACAAACCGGCTACAGTTACCAAGTTCTTGTTGGATAAGTCATCAGCTAAACTTCTAGACCTATGGAAATTGAGCACCAATCACAAGGTTTCGGAAAACAGAGAAATTCAGACTTTTCATCTTGGTAAGTCTGGTAAGTCATTGAATAGGTATATCTTCATATATTTATAACCTTCATATCCACTCGATGTCTAAACCTTCACTTTAGTTGTGCAGTTGTATTTATATAAATAAATTCACATTTATCATCATTTAAAAATATTGTTCAATATATGTAGGTTGACTGATTGTTCATTTAAATAGTAATTATGGAATGTTTAATGTGGTTATAATGATTTTATTTAATAAATTTATTATTTCTAGCTCCACCATCAACACTAGGATCCTTTTATATTATAATAACATTTTAATAATATTTAATTCACAATTGAAAGTTTTTTATTTAATTCTACCATCACCAACAAGACCAAGTGATTATGAATTGTTTCCTGGGGTGGGTTATTACAAATTCCACACATCTCTTGCAAAGGGAATTGAAGATGCATCTTCTATATTCTCAAGGGAAGGGGATCATCTTGCAATAGTGATCTCAGAAGGTGAACACCAAGTCTAGCAAGCAATGTTTGCAAGACATCTCCAGTGTGACTTGAATACTGTGTGGGCATTTGTTGGTTTTGATGATAGACAGAAAAGGGAGGATTTGTAACCATATTTAGTAACTGTCATTAAGGATAAATATCGATGACCTATTTATAATTATATCTTTAAATATTTTTAATATTTGGTATATTGCAGTTTTAAAAAATAGGCTTACTCATAGATAATAAATCGTTGAAATATATTTGTGTGTAAATAAAGTATGTTCAGAGAAGATAAATCTCATCTTCTGTGCCTTATAGGGAAAATGTGATATCCATTATCAGCATACATTTCCTGAAGAGCCATTCTATTAAATTTCAATCAAATCATTTTTTAGCTGCATTGACAAATATGAAAATAATTATTTTATGTTTCCAGTTTCCTGATTTAGCTTATTTTGCTAATTTCATTAATTTTCCTAAAAAGATTCTTTTGAGTATTTTCATGCACAGAATTTTGTCCCAGTTTATTAACTCTCTATTAGCGATAATTAAAATGGCAAATATATTGATTTACTAAAAAATAATTTTCAATAAATATGCAGTGTTCATGTATGTGTCTGTGGATCTTTTAACTATTTCAACTCATTGCCAGAATTTAAATGATTATGATGGTGGCTCTGTTATCCACAAAATGATAGTAGAACCAGAGATACATTTTCATTATGAAATTATCTACTGTTTTGTGGCTATAAGAATTCACTTCATTTCAATATATAATGCTTATAACATCATATATAGTGATAATTATTTGTTTGATTAAAAAGTTATTAGCTTTGTTTATAAGGCCAACAGTTGAAATCCAATAATTATTTCAGGGCAACCTCTCAACTCAACTGGTTTCACAAGATGGTCACATTCTGCAGATAATCATCAAGTTCTTGAAACTGGGGCTCCATCCATCGCAATGGTGGTATCAATGACATCAATTGCGTAACTAAAATCCCATTCTTCTGTGAATTTGACCTTTCATGGGTGAAAAATTAAATATGTTTTTTGATTTAATTACCAAAATGAACTACAATTTAATCCTTATATCACAAACGAGATACTTAAGGTGAAATACAAATATTTGGTGAGGCTATTTATCTCTGAAACCTATGACAGAACTTTTATTATTATTTATTTATTCACAGGCAAAAGCCTTTTATAAGATATTATAACATTATTAAAAAATAGTAGTAAAGTACTTGAGATATAATTCTCTTAAGAAAACACAAAGATATCAAAATACAAATCATTGGAATACATAAAAATTTGAAGTAGAAATTATACGAAATACAGAATTACAAAAATAATTCATATAAAAATCACTCATCAAATATATAATACATATAGAAAAATATACATGGATTTATAAATATGCATGGATAAGTACACTAAAAATAGAGTTACACATACCTTGTTAACAACATTAGTTCAAATGGACATATATATGTGTATATATATATATATATATATATATATATATATATATATATACATTCACACATACACATATACCCACACATATACCTATAGATAAATAATTTACAAAAATATGCCAATTTATATTTATCAAAGCTTTCACTTACTTAAAACCTAATACAACAATGCTTTTAATATTGCACTTCAGATATACATAACATCTAAAAGATTAAAATAATCAATTAAAATCTTTGTTAACACTTAACTGTGCTTATATTTCTAACTCAAATAATAACATTAATTTTCCTTTTATATTCTTAGAAGGATCCGAAAAAATCAATTCTGGTGTGGTTCACATTGGTTAGCCTCCCCATATGTATAAGAGGTGAATTAAAAGTGTAATTACTTCTATGCTAATCAAGGTGAAATGGAGCAAAAGATCTTATCGAGTGAGCGGGAATCCTAAAATTTATATGAGATAATAAATTAGAGCAATCAAACATGCTATTAATTATTTTGTATAAAAAATTAGGTCTGTACGGGATCTTCGACTAGAAAGTGTACTTAAATTGAGATGAGCTATTATATCATTTTAGGAAATATCGACCAATGAAATTCCCATTTTAAAGGCAATCAATCTCAGAAATTTATGCTGGACTCGTTCCACCATGTGAGAGTCTATTTCATAATATGGGTTCCAAATGACTGAACAATACTCTAGTTGACTGCGGACAAGAGAAGTATAAAAAGCAGTGAGAGCAAATAAATTAGTAAAATCAGTTGTTTTCCTGCGTATAAATCCAAGAGATGTCATTGCTGCATTTGAAATATACTCAATATATTTAAAATTAAGTGTAGGGTGAAACCAAACCCCTAGATCCTTAATTACTGTTGGTTTGGAGATAAAAGATGACTGAATAGAATAATTACAACTAATAGGGTTTTTGTTATGAAAGAAAGACAACATTACATTTAGCTATACTTATGTTAAGATTATTATTAATCACCCATTCATGGAGTCTTTCAAGGTTAGCTTGAAGAATTTCAGCATCATGTGAAGAATGTACAATTTTAAATAACTTAAGATCTACAGCAAACAACAAGAAATCCATATCTTGAACTGCTTGATTAATATCATTAATAAACAGTGAGAATATCAAGGAGCCCAAATGAGACACTTGCGGTATGCCAGAAGAGGCATGGAATATATATGTATATATAATTCTGTATAATATAATAAATGTTAATTTATGTTATGGTTTGTTCATTAAAATACAAGTTGTGTATGAAAAAGTAAATATATACATTAATGAATATAAGATTCGTTAATGTTTTATTCCATATAAATAAAATTAAACCTTGATATGCAGTTGAAGCTGATGATGTGCCATCAAGTCAGCATTGCAAAAATCTTTTTGATCACAGGACTCTTAACTAAAAAGGATATAAAACACAATCTTCCTCACTGGTTTTGCTCATGTGTTTACAGCATAAAACCTTTTATCTGGGTTCCACTTATCCCAAAATCCAGTTAACCAGCTATTTTCAAAGCTAATGCATTTTTCCAAAATTTGTTAGGAAAAAGAAATTTGGTGCCTCACTAGCAATTACCCAGCTCACCACCATGCGTTGGATGCACTCTAGTACTCAGGGTTTTTTTTTCAGTTCCTTGTTTATCGGTTTATTTACTAGTGTTAAATATCTCCTTTCCTATTTTGCCCTATAAAATGTCTAAAAATCAGAAGCTCTGTTGTTTTAATGGATTCAGGGGTTTCCCTGTGCATTATAAGGCCAATAATAGAGCATAGATTACATCTTCAATATTTATCGAGTTGTACGAAAAAAAATCGTACCCAATGTATAGAAGTGCTCGAAACAGAAAATATTACGAAACGGAACACTTGTTCTGATAGTGGAACAAAAAGCTAGTGGGTGCTTAATAACCGACTGAGCTAAATTTGGATGCATTTCTTATGTACTATGTTGAAGAAATGTGAAAAATAAATTATTTTATATTAACCCTTCGCGTGTGAAATACGATATATTCCGCACTTGCGTTTTTCCCTTGCATGTCGTATACGATATATTCCGCATTCTGTCATTCACTAACATAGCTTTTATTCTACTTTTCGTAATTGATACCATAGGACCATAGTGATGTCAAAGCACCGAGTAAGTCAAAACAACCCATAAAATTTACATTTTTTGAACTTGAATTTCCTGTTTGAAAATGTAAACATCCGTCATGGCGGCTTTCGAAGTATCAGTATCGGATTTGGCACAATTATTAACTGAAATAAGTGACGATGAAGAGGATATCCATGGTTTTAGTGATGAATCAGATAGTGTGATAAATAGTGAAAGGGAATTAGATGAAGATGAGGAGAAAATCGCGTTAAATGATGAACCTATGCCAAGACTTACGACAGGTTGGTCGGACATCGTTTCTAATGAAAGTTTCCAACCTGATTTTTAGTGAGGTTACACCGGGAATAATTCTTCCAAGTGATTTTAATATTCACAGCGAACCTATACAATATTTTCGGCTTTTTTTGGAGATGAAATGATCAGTCTAATACACGTTGAAACCAATCTCGACAGTGAAAACAGAAAATTGGCCAAGCAGAATTCGTCTAAATCATGACTCGCTAATTGGAAGAGTTGTGAATCTTGTGACATCGAGGCCTTCCTTGTAATCATAAACATGGGCCTAAATCCTAAGACTGAAATACAAGAATATTTCAGTACAGAATGGATCAAGCAAATGCAATTTTTTTGGGTTTTTTTCTGCAAATGACTTTCTTCTGCTATTTTCCAATTTACATTTGAATCATGAAGGTGGACATGGAGATGCAACATCAAGGGACCATAAAGTAATGCCTGTATTGCAGTACATTCTTGAAAGGTGTAAATTATTCTACACTCCATCCCAGAATGTCTGTTGATGAGAGCACCATTAAGTTCAAGGGGGTAGTTCCCTTCAAGGTGTACAACCCAAACAAACCAGTCAAGTTTGGGTTGAAAATTTTTGTACTTTCAGATAGTGAGAATGGTTATATTTATTCTTTCTTACCTTATTTTGGAAAAACAAATTATGCATGAAAGCAATTTATTGAAAACCACAAGTTGTACTCCATTTGTGCCAGTCTCTCATCAAGAATCTGAACAACCCTCCACAAGGATATAATGTCTACACAGACCGATATTATACCAGCCCAGAACTTCTGAATGAACTGGTGAAACTGGGATTTACACTAACAGGAACTGTTATGGCTACAAGGAAGAACATGCCTAGCCAACTCAAGTCAAAAATGACAAAAAAATTGAAGAAAGGCGATGTCAGGGCTTACCATAATGACAATTCATTGGCATTAGGACAGAAGGACAAGTGGGTGGATTCGATGCTTAGCAGCAAGCACAAGGGAGATAAAATGACAGAGGTGACTCCAAAGGTGCCAGGAAAACCCTCTATTACCAAGCCAGAAGTAGTTGTAGACTACACGCGTAAGATGGGTGGAGTAGACCGTAGCAATCATCTGATAGCTAACTACCGATTCATGCGACAAAGCAAGAAATGGTGGAGGAAAATTTTCTTCTGGATCTTGGGAGTGAGCATAATCAATAGCTACATTATATATGTAAATAACCAAAAGGCAAATAATCGGAAGCCAATGACTCACAAGTCTTTCCGAAAAAGCCTGGTTGTTTCACTTGTGCAGAAACGTGTGGCAAAAAGGGGGGGCACACAGAAAAGAAAGCAAGGTAGACCACAGCAAGTACCACCTGATGGAAGACAACATTTTCTGGGAAAAAAAGAAAAGGATCTGTGAGATATGCAATTTGCCACAAAAGAAGGAGAGGAAGGAAACTATATATTTTTCCAAGACATGCACGGACAAACCCTTTCTGCATCCAACCAATTGCTTTGAGGACTATCACACAAAGAAAATTTTTTGAGGAGTAGCAGAGTGCAAACAGATGTAAATATTCAGTTAACTGTAAACAGTGTATATATTTAATAGTGTTAGAAACTGTATTCAGAGATGCACCACCAGTTTTAGAAAAATCACTGCTAAACAACATCATACTTGGTGAGTAATAACTACCTCATATCTATAATATTTATGTTATAAGTGCAGTTTTCCTATATATGAATATGTAGTTGACTGATTTGGCTTTTAAAAAAAATATCAATTTTTTGAAAACTATATCTGAAAAAAAATTAACAGGAATTTATAATATCTGTATATTTGAGCGACATGGGAAGGGTTATATTTTATTAAATAAAGGTAACACATCTGTATTACTAAATGTTTGACCAAACTGATCTATTTTACCAATGCATGTGATGAACTGAACATAGTTCTTTTTCTGAGCACTGTTTACGAATATATTCCAGCTATCCCTGTATCCCAAGCTTGCTGGATAAAAGGTTCAATACTGTATAAGAAATTGAAAAATATTCTGCATCGATGTCTCCTTATAATATTTACATGCAGATTTTATATTTTCCTACTTTTAAGTATATTATAGTGTAACTACTTCCTAGATATATATATATATATAGGATGCTATGTTTTATGTTAAACTAAAATATTTTTACATTATTTATTTATGACATTTAATAATAATTAGTTTAAATACATAAATCTCAAAAGTATGCAATTGTGAAGTATGAATGTTACATAATGATTTTACTATACATATATGATTTTATGCTGTAGAATGTATGTATGTATGAAGAAAATTTTGAATAATAGAGTGAATTGCAACAAAGATATCCGTCATCAGCAGGATTATATCCTGTGACATTGCCACAGGCAGGAAAACGTTACATTGACATATATACATCTGCTAGCAATTTTTTCTGAGTATAATGTTACAAATACTACCTACTGAACTTGAAATGTCACCACATGAAAGGCAACAATGGGACTCAGGAGACTTGTCAGAGGTTGAAGGTCTTTAATGCTAGGTGTATAAGAACTGCCCAACTTCTATTACCATCAATAAAAACACAGGATAAATTTCTCCAGCTTTATTGAGTAGGTTTCCTAAGCATCTATCTTTAGCCAGTGAAAGAATTTTTACAATATATCTTTGCATATAAATAAATTTGCTCTTATCAGAATTACTGAATATACAGGCATCCCTTACTATAGCATGCTTATAGCTGTTTTGTTATAGTGTTGTTTTGTTATAGCACTCTTACTAACTCTGGTATCATCAACACATTGTTTTGGTGATATACTTCTATTATACTAATATCATAAGTAGCTTAAGGTGTTTTCAATTTAAACTGAAAATTATGATATGGCAAGTGCATAACTTTCTCTATATTTAGTAGGCCTAATTAGTATCCATAGATAAATTGAGTAAATTAAATATCTCGAAACAATCTTGATACAAAAAGGTTTCTCTTAAAGCTTTTTAGATGCAATTTTGATTGCAGTTAATCTGAAAGCACAGGATTTTATTGATATCAAGACATTAGGTCTTAATTATTCAATGTTGCTGCATCAAGTCACCTTTGTATTTTTTCTTCCCATATACAGTACTTGTACAGCTTATCAGGTTCTCCATTGACTTTTGTTTGCCCATTTTGCTTCTTTATGACTTGACTGACATAGATGTCCTTGTACGCTTAGCTTGCAAACCAGCATGAATGGGATTATCTTCATTAGAGTCATACTGAGGTGTGTCAAGAATGCATTACATAGACATACATTCAAGTGTACTGCAGTGACAGCTTCAAATGCACTGCTTGTTGAGTGGGGAGGTTTGCCACATCTTATCTGTAGGAAGAGGTGAGAAAAAAGTTTCCCCATGAGAAACGACATATTGTAACAAAACCGCCCTCCACCCTCATTTAGTTTTCTGCCTCATGTGCTTTTAGTCATGCGCTTAATGTGTCAATGTGGTTTTATTGCATTTTTTAAATGTGCGTATAGTTTCACTTTGGAATCTGTATGTCTGCCTGTGCACTTGCTTAAGTTGAAATTGTGACAAAACCATAAACAATACATAGCTGAAACTAGGAGTGTAGATTTCTGTACAGCTGCCATTTGTTTTCCTTTAGATCTGAGTTTTGAAGAATGTACAGGGTCAGATAGGGGCCAATTTAATTTTTTTTTATCTCCAAAGGACTAAAAGATGAAATGCAAAATTTTGAGCATATACTTCCACATTGATGCCACTAAAAACAAGGCTCTAGTGACAGAATAATTGGGTTTTTAACATAATAAAAACAAATTAAGATAAACTAAATATATGCATGTATGTGAACTAATTCCAAATTCTCCTAAGGTCATCAATTACATTATTGGGAGAATCTTTATGGTGAAATAAAATAAAATATCAACAAATTTAATAATAGAATAAAAAATACACTAATTCTATCCACTAATTATCCATTTGTTTTAATTGTTTTGAATCCTCAAATTATTTGAGATTAGGCAAAAACACGAAAATACCTGTGCTAACTTTGGCTATTCATTAATATTGAGGGCAGGTTGGAAGTACACATTTAATCTATTTACAATAACTCTTATGGGAAAAATTTCCTTGCTTACTGTGGTATCATTTAGTGCTCTATTTTTCAGGAACCAATTTAGAGTGCTAAGTGAGGGATGCCTGTACTTGTGTAAATGTATATTAAGGGTCGGAGTTTCAATGATGCCTGTTCACCTTGAATGGAAAGATACACAACAACTGAATGTCAGAAAATAATTTGCTCCTTCAAGATATTCTACACCGTCAAGGTCAGAGATTCAATGATATCTTGCTCACCTTGAAAGGAATGATGCAAAACATCTGAAAGTCTGTGATTGGCTAGTTATTTTAAAGAGTTGAGAAAAAATAACTAAAATATCCACATAGCTGTCCTGAGAGTCAGAGATAGAATGTTAACTTGTTCACCTTGAATGGATTGGAGCACAATGTGTGAATCCCTGAGATTGGCTGGTTCCTCCAAAAAATTAACCAATCACAGTAAATATATTAGCCTAAAAGATTTCCTGACCAGTTCATTCAGCAAGTAGAAAATAGAACTATCACCATGCTAAGGAAGTTGGTTTCATTCCAGTGCCATCTTATTTGGCTATTTCTCTTGGTCTGCATTGGAAAGACAAACACATCAGGACTTGACAGATCTCTGTCATTCACTCTGATAAGTAAAAAAAACCAAACTGGCCACAGAGTTACCGAATTCTTGTTGGATAAGTCATCTGAAAAACTTCCAGACCTATGGAAGTTGAGCATTGACCACAAGGTTACGGAATACGGAGGAATTCAAACTTTTCATCTTGGTGGCATTTATGCTGGTAAGTCATTGAATAAAAGTATATCTTCAGATATTTATAACATTCATTTCTGCTCAATGTCTGAATCCTCACTTTTGTTGTGCAGTTGTATTCACATAAACAAATTCCCATTTATCAACATTTTAAAAATATTATTCCCTATGTGTAGCTTGACTGCGAGTTCATTTTAATAATAATTATGGAATATTTAATGTGGTTATAATGATTTTATTTAATAAATTTATTATTTCTAGTTCCATCAACAAAGCAAGGATTCATTTATAATAATATAATAATTTATAATAACATTTTAATAATGTTCAATTCACAGTTTTAATAATTTTTATTTATTTTCAGCTCCACCAACAAGACCAAGAGATTACGAATTGTTTCCTGGTGTTGGTTATTATAAATTTCACACGGAAATTGCTAATGGGTTTGAGGATGCCTCTTCTATATGCTCAAGGGAAGGAGGCCATCTTGCAATTGTGAACTCAGAATCAGAACATCAAGTCTTGCAAACGATGTTTGCAAGACATCCTGAGAGTGATTTGAAGAATGTGTGGGCATTTGTTGGTTTCCATGATAGACTGAAAGAGGGAGAATATGTTACCATATTTGGTAAGTGATTTTAATAAGATGGCATTCTCTCTCTCTCTCATACATTTTCTCTCTAAGATATTACACTTGTTCCCCCATTCCTTCTCCACCACTCTTGATTCTGGCAGCAAGAGAATCAAGTCACCTGTTCATGACAATCAGTTGTTGAAACCAGCTTAACTTAACTTAAATTTGAGAAAAATTTATAAAGTTTATAAATTATGTACAATTTATTTTATAATACTTCAAGTTACACCCATGTAAATTATTAATTTAATTTTCTAGCAGTTATTTAAAGGTAATTTCGAATACTTGTAGCTGTATTAAGTGAGAATAATTTTTAACAATTCCTAATTAACATAATTTTAACACTAAAAGACACCTCCATTTTTTAGGATATTTCAGGAAAACTGTATTTTGTTTCACCCGAACATTTACAAAGAGTTATGTTGTGTATCATTCCTGTGCTTGAGTCCATATCTGGTAACATTTAAAGAAAATATTATGATGTGATGACAGTTAAAAACAAAATTTTAGGTAAATTTAATTTATGAAAGTAAAAAAAATGATCTAAAGCATAAATAATAGACTCAATCTTGTATAGCTAAATATGCCATGTGTGCACTCAGCAATGCTGTTGATTATGCTGTCAGAGTGCACCACAAACGATGCATGTATAGACACCCAGGACCTATAGTACTTACTTAAACTTAAGAGCAAGATGAGATTTTCATTTCTAATAAGTGGAATGCATATGTAATTATGATGATATGCATGCTCAAATGTACTGTATTTTACGGCATATAAGATGCACTTTTTTCCAAAAAGATTGCTCAAAAAATCAACCTGCTTCCAATATGTAAAGTTGCAGGTCTCCCATAGGCTAATGACTATGGTGTCGTTGTTTTTGTGAATTGAGTATTTGATTGTGACATGGAATCCAAGGAGATTTCAAGGGGTAGAAATTGGGGGACAAGGAGATAAAGGCATTAATCAAGATGTATAGGATATTTTAAATAAAAAGTAAGGTTTTTTATATAATTTTAAATAAAAATATAATTTAAAAAAAAATAAAAAGAAAAGGAAAAGAAGAAGAAGAAAAAGAATTCTAATTATACCAGCTAAAATATACCTTTTGAATAAAAACTCATTCTATTTGCACCATTTCCTTTTTTGTGTTTATAAAATCACTTTCAAACTTTACCGCCAGATGGCAGAAAGAGGATTGATGTAGATGCAGCATTACCATTTCTGAACTCTTACAAGCGTTACTATGTATTAATGTCATACCTGCCATATTTATATCAGCATTCAGCAAAGATTTGTATTCAGTTGCCATTTTGTGTGTTTTTGGAGTGCTTACCATAGTATGGATATATAAGTACGAGTAATGATCATCCCAACAACAACTTGATAGTAACATATGATAGCATATCATGTTCCATATTAGTAGGAGTAAATAGTAAATGTTTAAATACACTAAAAAGTTTTTTACTTTCTCTGTATACGAAGTATAGAGAAAGCATTGTTTTCATGAAAAAAATCGAATTCGAGATTTCAATGGAAATACATGTTTTAAGGTCCCCTGAACATGTTTTGACTATTTTTTCGATGATGTCTGTGTGTCTGTCTGTATGTGATAGATTTTTGTGGGCGCTCTAACTCAAAAATTATTAATCAGATCAATGCAAAATTTTATATTTAACATTTTTATAAAAGTTAGATCTGATTAGTTTTTGGTAAAAATCGGTCTACCAGAAGTGGGTGTTTACTCTTGTCACTTATCCGTTATTTTGAAATATTTGCTTTAATATTTGATAAATGTAAAAATGTATTGGAATAAAAGTTGTAGGAAATTTTATTTTCTACAACCTTCGTTTGATACATTTTTCCATATAATGCATTGTTTAAGAGATATCTTATATTTTTAGCTGCCACCAACACACCACCTACCGAAGACTATTGTTAACAATTGACGCTCAGTTATGTCTTAGTAATGCTCCTTTTTCTTTTCTTAAAACCGGAAGTAAATATTGACAACAATCTCAGAGCTAACAACATGTAATTTGCCATGTAAATATGGAGAAAGTCATGTGTTGCCCACATCAGTTTATTTCCTAAATATTCTCTTCTGAAATGGGGTTCATCTTATATGCCCGTGCATGTCACAATCAAATACTCAATTCACAAAAACAACGACACCATAGTCATTAGCCTATGGGAGACCTGCAACTTTACATATTGGAAGCAGGTTGATTTTTTGAGCAATCTTTTTGGAAAAAAGTGCATCTTATATGCCGTAAAAGACAGTACATTTGAGCATGTTTTTTGGGACAAATGACTGCCAATTATTCCATGTTGGCGATGAGTGGGTTCGTGACAGTATTGAATAAAGTAATTATCTTACCTTTAGTCTATATGACACAGGCTGATTTTTGGTGTCATTTTTCTGGAAAAAGTGTGTATTTTAGCCTGAAAAAGTTGGTAGTTTATTTCTCTGATTACACTGATTTCTGTAACTGTATTCTTTTAAGTATTTTCATGTACAGGATTTCGATCAAATTTCTTCACTCTATAGTGCTGCTAATTAAAATGCCCAAACTCTTGCTTTATTGAATATAATTATCAATGAATATATTTCAAATTAAAATGTTAAGCACAATGTTTGCCAGAAGGCAAATGATTGAGGTGTTTACTTGATACCCACAAAATGCTTGATAGAATCAGAGATATATTTTGGATGATACAGCAACTGCAGATTTTAGAAATAACTGCTGATCTGTGGCTATCAGAGTTAATATCATTGAAAATATATCTTGTCCATATAGTATACTCAATGAAAATTATTTATGCTAAATTTAAAAATTATTAGCTTTTGCTTACAAGGCTCTGAGTTAAAATGCAATCATAATTATTTCAGGGCAACCTCTCAACTCAACTGGTTTCACAAGATGGTCAAGTCCTAACCAGCCAGATAATTATAAAGGAATTGAAGACTGCGGCTCAATCCATCGCAATGGTGGCATCAATGATATCACATGTACAACTAAACAACCATTCTTCTGTGAATATGATCTTTCATGGGTGGAAACTTAAATTCATTCATAAATTTTATTATGAAATGAATCAGAATTTAATCAATCGATGTCAAGAAAGCTACTTTTAGTGAAATACAAATACCTTGTGATGCTATGTATCCATTAAACCTCAGTAGCATCAATAAACTTTTTTATCTGTATTGTTCTGTTTATTTGTATGAATGAGAATGGTCCAAAAAATTCATACTGAGCTTGATTCCTCACCACATATAAAATATTAACAGAACTCAGGAGGTCAACTATTCCTTTTCCTTCTGCAACTATTTTTGCCTCATACGTAATGCTTTTGATCAATTCAGCAATACCAAACTTCTTCTGTCCTGCTATCCATCACTTTCTCCTCTACTTGTGGCCATTTAGAACCAACCTTATGAAGAATATGTTTGTCTTTTTCCATCCGTTTCAGTTTTTCCTCACTTTCTCCATTCATTGATAATTTTTTCTGTGGGAGGTGGACCAAAATGGCGTCCTGCTGCTCGTTTTCTGTGCATTTTTGCATATTGAATCACCTGAAGCATATAGGAAATAGGTAATACTGTATGCCTATCTTTTAATTCTTATATCCATTCCAATCTCAATACACATAACATTATTTATCCTATATATCTATAAAATATTTATGAGATCTACATGAACTCTACTGTTCCATGGCATTAATTGTGCTATTCAATGGTCTCATTAGGAACTAAAACATCGAAAATGTGCCAAAATTGTAATCACTGTGAGCAGACATGCATTAAAGCGTACTAATGAAAATTCATACTCAGAATTCACCTTGCATAAAGTATTACTGTATATATTAACAAAATTTTCAACATTAATTATAAATAATGTATATTATAATGTTTTGGTGACTATATAATCACTTCCAATTATTTCGTTTTGGGAAAGAGTGTGTTTGTTTGTGCCAGTATTGAGAACAGTAATAATCCTACCTTCAGTGTATAAGACACAGGATGATTTTGAGTGTCATTTTTGTTGAAAAAAGTTTGTGTGATGCAAGAGTTCAGAATTACCAAACTTCGGCAGACACGGAAAACTGAGGGGGCACAAAAAACTGAGTGTGACAAAATGCTGCAGTAGCAATGAAGCAACGTTATTTAAAGGTTAAACATTAATTTTAATCCTTAGGGATCCTTTATACCAAGATGTGTTTAAAAATTTCTTATACATGTGTGCACAGAATTTTATAAAAACTCATTGCATAGAAACTTGAGTCGAACCTAGAGTTAAAAAAAAACATTTCGCCAATAAGTTTTACAATCTCATGAATAAAAGGTAAGGTCATATTTAAAGTAATAAAATTATTAATATTTACTTTCCTATCTTGGCAGTGTCCTATCTCTCCCTCTCCTTTTCTATCTTCATCTATTTCCACCATTCTGTCCATTCCTTTATTTCTCTCTATCCCTTCCCCATTTGTTCACTCATCTATGCTCAAGCCGAGTTAAGTAATAATCATCTCCATGAAAACAATCCGATAAAATGCGATTTAATACGCAAAAATGCTGTTTTAGAAATATTTCAAGAAAATATGATCAATTATCTAAATTCTACGCTAAGTATTATAATCTACATTCTTTTCCCCTTAGAATAACAGTACAAACCTCGCTCCGCTATCACAATTTTAAGATATTTTAAAGTACTAAATAAAACACCTCTGCATGATGGATTTGAGACTTTTATTTTATCTAACAATAATAAAAGGCTACTTCTGTCCCTTTGTCCCTCTATCATGCTATAAAAATGCCAATAACTCAATAATGGAATGTCATGGGCTCTCCTTTGTCGCCACTACTTGCAGACATTTACATGGACAATTTTGAAAGTAATTTATTCTCTTCAGAGAATCCTATTGTTAAAAACGTTTTCTGTTGGTTTCGTTATGTCGATGATATTTTTTGTGTGTGGTCTGGGTCATCGAGGCAACTGGATATCTTCCTAAATTTCTTGAATTCTTTTAATAAAGCAATAAAATTCACATGTGAAACAGAAATCAACGGGTCCTTAAACTTTCTAGACATCACCATATCAAAGGTAAATAGAAATTTAGATTTTGCCATTTACAGGAAAGACACGTACACCGACCAAATCATTCACTTCAATTCAGGACACCATTTCTCACAAAAAATTGTCGTATTTCATTCCATGCTTCATAGGCTATTGAACATTCCTTTGTCAGATTTCAAAATCAGGAAAGAACTTCAAATTATTAAACAAATAGCAGTCAACAATGGCTACCCTAAAAAATTAATTGACAGATTATACGAGAGGAAATGATCCCAACTAGCCATGAAACAAATATATGGTACCATCCCTGTTGACAATGTGAAACCACAATGGCGAAGACTATCATTTATTGGTAATATATGCCTTAAAATTAACAGATTAATTCCCATAAATAAAATTATAACCGCATTTTATAATAGATCGAACTTAAAAAACCTTTTATGCTATACAAAAGACAAAATTAAAAATTTGGAAAAAAGTGGAAATTACATTGTGGAGATTGTACTGCCGTTTATATGGGACAAACGGGACGAAAATTCAAAGAAAGAGTCAAAGAACATCATTCCTGCTTCATAAACAGTAAAACAACCTCTCTCTTTGCCAAACATCTATTAGAACATGGACACAACAGCGACTTTATTCCCAAAATCCTACATTATGAAAGAAAGGGACCCAGGCTTGATATTCTGGAACAGTTTAAAATATACAGTGTGTGGCTACAAAAAACTGAAGTTTTAAATGATATTTTGTATCCTTTTCATTCTCCACTTCTCGACCTCCCACCAATCTAATTATTCCTACCAATCATCCCCATTATCTTCTCATTATCCAACTTACTGAACATCACTAAGCTCAACCATTTTCTCCCCCTCCCCTTCCCACGAACATACGTTCACTCCTTTCCTCCAATGATGTTCGCTCCACAATTACTTTCTTTATTCTCCCCAACTCACCCTCCCCCACCCACCCATTGTACCTATTACTATAAATTGCTGCTGGCATTGAATTTATTCACCTTACAATGCTGCATTGCAACGAAACCTAGGTCGTTTTAAATAAATTTATGTGAAATTACAACAAGTCTCTTTATTTTACATTATGAAGAAATTCCACCAAGTGACACCTGAAACCATTAACTATACTTAGAATCATCATAGGAGTTTGAAACTTGAAACAATGAACGCCTAAAAGAAGGAAAGTTTGTTTTCTTACCATCCAAAGAAAGTCAAGGTAAATTTATGTTCATTTTTTATTTCATAAAAAACTTTCCCAATGAATTTCAACGGGCATCTCCCTAGTTTCATTATATCAAAGATTTTATCTATTAATATTATTAGTAATCACTCCATGAAAGATCATATTCACAAAAAAATGGTAGTTTACTATTGCATGGAATGTCATTGAGGCCACCATTACGATGAACAGTGCCACAGTCTTCTATTCCTTTAAAATTATCTGGCTGTCCAGGACTTGACCATCTTGTAAAACCAGTTGTGTTGAGAGGCTGACCTAGAATAGGATAGAAATAGATTTAAATGCTGGGAATCTTAAACAAGAACAGAAGTAGAGAATTCTTACAAACTCAGTTTTTTAGTAAGTAGTTATTGTTACATTTTCAGACATTAACTATTCAATTCCAGAGAGAATATTATTTATTGTAAGTATAGGCACTAAGAGAATTTTATGAAACCTGATTAATCATAGAATACCATTAGTGGTACCAGCACTACCAGTATATTACATTAAATTATATTAAACACCTGCATTCTGAAACTGTAGAATTAGCCTGCCATAACTGGTCAGTAGAAGAATATCTGTCCGCCAAGTGGAAGACCTGGATTCGTTTCCCAGTCATGGCAAAATTTTTCTCCTGATTTCAAATTATTCCCTTTCTCTTAACTTATCTATAATTTTTATTTTACTGTACAGTAATTGAATCCTGTACACCCATGGGCATAACATCACAATCATTTTTATATGGTATTATTATACATACTTTTTGAAGGATTAAATTAGGCAGAAAAGATGAGAAATCAAAAATGAGATGAGGTGCTGCTAAGTTGAAAAATAAATTATTAGAATTTTGGCTGTATTCACGGCAGAATTGGTCTGCATGACATATGTGCAGCATATGAAAAGTACCTATCATGCAAAACGTGTACCACATAAATTATGAGATTGGTCATATTATATGAAAGGGGTATATGTGAATCAGCAGAGCCACATAACTCAGGGTCCAACTGTATATAATCAAGTAATTGAATCTTCCAATTAATGTCACTTACCAAATATCGTAAAAAATTCTCCCTCTTTCAGTCTGTCATGGAAACCAACAAATGCCCACACAGTCTTCAACTCACTCTCAGGATGTCGTGCAAAAATTGTTTCCAAGACTTGGTGTTCTGATTCTGAGTTCACAATTGCAAGATGACCTCCTTCCCTTGAGCATATAGAAGAGGCATCTTCAAACCCATTTGCAAGTGAGATGTGGAATTTATAATAACCAACGCCAGGAAATAATTCGTAATCACTTGGCCTTGTTGGTGGAGCTAGAAATAAATAAAAATAAAATTATTACAAATACATACTAAGTATTCCATAATTTTTAATAAAGGAGACATTACTTTAACATGCAGAAAACTCAAACTTTGACCCCCATCTCTGCCAAATTAAAGTCAGAGATGAATGAACCAGCCAGCTCACTCCAAAACAATTTTTAGTTTTTGTTACTTTAACATTGTATTTGTTAATTTTGTTATCAAGTAATATAATATATAGTAATATTAATCAATATCATTATTTTCAATATTATTCATGAGCATTTATACATTTTTGTATATTAAATTTAATAATATAGCAAACAATGCATTATTATAAATAAATCTCAATTAAATACTATGTTATAAACTATTTGTTTGGTGCAGAAACTTTCCCAAAGCCATCCTTTGTACTAAATGAGTTATGACTATACCATATCCATATTTTAACTGATTATATATATAGTCAGATCCTGATATAGCATCCCCCTCTATAATGCCGCCCTGCTTTCTGCCCATGAAACATTGTGAATAGAACATTCAACTTATGATTACATAGAGCATGCATGTACCTTGACAAACCATCACCACTGCTTTAGCACCAATGTCAGTGATGGACAAGTGGAGGTGCTAAATTGGAATCTGACTGTACACACACTGCTAAGTGAGGCATTATACAGTATTTAAAGATAGAGCAGAAGTAAAGGTTATAAATATATAAAGAGATATCTATGCAATTACTTACCAGCAAAAATACCATCAAGATGATATGTCTGTATTCCTTCCTGCTCTGTAACCTTGTGATTAATGCTCAACTTCCACAGATCTGGAAGTTTCACTGATGATTTATCCAACAAGAATTGGGTAACCACATGGCCAGTTTGGTTTTTTTTACTTATCAGAGAAAATGACAGAGATCTGTCCAAATGTGATGTGCTTGTGCTGCCGATGCAGACAGATAAGAGTAGCCATATTGCATGACACTGGAACAAAATCAGTATCTTGGACATGGTGATATTCCTAATTATTTCTTTGACGGTATGAATAAATGGGGAATATTTGAGCCTTATATATATATATATATATATATATATATATATATATATATATATATATATATATATATATATATGGGGATTTTTAACTTTCCAGAAACCTTAGCCAATCACAAACATGGAAATTCCATGCGTCATTTCATCCAAGCAGAATGAGATATCTTGGGTTCCCTGACCTTTATGATACTGTTCCAAGAAATCTTATATTGAAAAATATTGCAAAGTTCACATCCGAATTTTGATAACTTCCACAAGTTCATCTCAAGGTTTATGTGGTCGCACCAAAAGTCGCATTATTGGGTTTTCATCTCATAATAGGGCAGAAATACAGAAATATATTTTTTATTAAAAATGAAATTTTTTTCACATGAAGTGTTAGCAATAATGAATGAATAACATGAAAACTAAACACACAATAAAATCACAGGCAGTAACTTGAATTTCTTTTATCTAAATAATTTCAAAAGCATATGGTGGTGTGCTGGAGTGTTTTTTGCATGATGTTAAGTAACCTCACTTTTCAGTAAATATGTTGGCTCAATGGAAAAAATGTTTAGGTTTTAAACATTACTATTTTGTAATTTGCCTATTCCATTTTATAACTGTCATTAGCATGGTAACTTTTTATGAATCTGCTGTCAAAATGCATCATCCTGGCATATTAATATTGACTCAAGAGTTAAAAATGTCCTGATAATTCAGAAGAAAGCCATAAAAATTATAACTAACTCTCCACCAGATGTACATTGTAAGCCTCTTTTCATAAGTGTGTCCATTATGAAATGTTTATATTGATATCCTTGTTCATACAAAAATGAAAAAAGGGAATTACTCTTGTAGACAAAATATAAGCACAACACGAGAAACATACGTTTTGATAACTTAACAATAAAATTCAGATATGGTAAGCCCTGTTTTATGCCTCTTCATATTAAAAAAATTAGATAGATCTTCTACTAATTATGTATTATACTACCAAAATATGCGAGGATTACAGTCCAAATTACGAGACTTAAGAATTGCTGCCTCGAATTCAGCTTGTGATTTTATTTTGTTGTAACAATTCTTTGATTTGCCATACCATGACTTAAGCCTTAGTCAAACTGTGTCTGTACATAATGTATTTGACAAGGTTTATTGCATTGTAAATTGCTTAATGACTAATAAATATTATTATTATCAAGCAATTTTCAATGTTTCAGAGTACTACAGTGATAGATTATTTCCTCATACTTTCAAAATTGCTGATTGAGGCCACCAATAATGTGATATGGGTATTTAATGCATTTTTATGAAAGACAAGGAGAATATATGGTTTCAATTATAGAGATTAGAAATGTTGAAGTGATAGTAATGAGGCTCTGATGATTTTTTATAGAATCTTCAATGACAATCATTTTTTTATGTAATATGTATAATGTACAATATAATTTCCAAAATACATTTTGCAACTGCAATAATAGATGGGTTTATAGTACATATTATATTATTCATAATTTCAATGGAAATTGAAACCCAACAGCTTTATGTGTATGCACAAATTTATTGTTGGAACATTTCAAATCAAAATTTTGTATGTACTTTGGACTTCATATATAATACTATCCTTTACACTTTACCATAAATTTCTAAATGAGGACACTTATTATGGTTTTTAAGGTACGGAAAATGAAGAACTAGCATTAACATTAATGATAATGTGATAAGATGATCTGGTCCAACTCTGAATTTTTACTTCCTACCCATCTTGGTGGGTGTTGGTGGTATAGTGGTGAGGGCATTGGCCTGCTATGCTATGTGGCACCGGGCACGAATCCTGCAAAAGTGGGATTTTTTCCAATTTCGCCTGTCCCCCTTCTTGTGCTGTTTGAGGAGACCACGTAAAAGTCAGCTCTTCATCCTTCGGAAGGGATGTTAAACAGTTGGCCCCCTTGCTGCTCTTCGCAAAGAGTAGGGTTTTCCTCCTCCCTTCAGTGTGTGTCCAGTGTGGAGGGTAACGAGAAACCACCTCACCATGTATGTATATTCCTAGTCAAAACCAATCAATGAATTGGTAGGGCCTATGATAAGACAGAACACTAGAATGAATGAATGAATCCATCTTGGGTCTGTTCATTTGTTCCTGTAGAATTACCTTTTAAACAATTTTCTAATATCTTCATTCAATATAATTATATATTTAAACAATTACTATTCCACAGAGATATACATATATATATAGCATTTGATCATCTAAATTTTATGATATCTATTTGGTGGTGGCACTTTTCAGGTTACTAATTTCATGCATGCAGAAGACTGTTAAATATCGCAGGGGTTATGCATTATGAAAGTACAGCAAAAGCCAAAACTGCAATATTCAAAACCATAACCTTACCTGAATAAGAGGTTAGGAGAAAATGTAAAGAAAGATAGACAGAGACATCACAATTGAAATAAACATGCAAAATAAACAAAAAGGAAATAATTTAAATAAAAATGTAAAAATCTATACAAAAACCATTCCTAGACAATAAATTTACAGTAAATAGTGAATGAAAGAAGGCGGTATTTTTCTGTTATGTTCCTGCAAAATATTTCTTAATAATTTTTCATTGTTTATTTCAACCGTTAAACTTTCTTTTATTTCCTTATGATGATGAACTTTGGTCACAAAGGTCAGGAACAGATTGCCCCAGCTTGTAAAGGAACACTTAACATACAATGTTATTCATCTCCATTGCTACTATGTTTAACTCAAGCAAAAGATATTGGTTTGGCTCAAGTTGTTTGCCAAATAAAGTTTATTGACAGGATATGTAAATCTGCAATTTACGGTGCTAATGCATAAAAATAAAATGATGTCATTAAAAACATTTTGTTTCCTTTTAAATCAATACATGCGCTTTATGGGAATCACATTGAGCTCTTATATTGGGGCGACTAGTGAACAAATTGATGCAGATTTCTTCATCATGCATTTTTAATCTTTTTCTTAATGCTAAATTTTCCTTCATAAATCACGAGTACATCTCGTAACACACGGTTTGGAAATCAGTGTTCTATGGCGACATACGGTACCTAAGCCCCGCGAAAGGACAACTACAATCAGCGATAACAAAATTGGTATAACGAGATGTTGCTCGCGAAAGCTAAAACCGCGATA
This sequence comes from Tanypteryx hageni, assembly GCA_028673005.1. Lineage (NCBI taxonomy): Eukaryota > Metazoa > Arthropoda > Insecta > Odonata > Petaluridae > Tanypteryx > Tanypteryx hageni. The sequence continues at coordinate 122,479,222 of CM054114.1, forward strand.
TTCAAGGGACTCCTGTATTTTACTTACGCCTGGGAGTTAAACATCAAAATTAACAGTAAAGATACCTAGTGGTCATATTGATGGAGCTTCCCTTACCACACGATTCTTGATAACCAGAGCTGGTAAGTTAGAAGCAACGCAGGTTGATTCCTTCGTAATGCTTTTGGTTTTCCCGCATTTGCTAATTTGAAAATTGCATTTGCTTATCTTAGATCGGTTTTCCCCTCGTTCGCTAATCTGAAAGCGATTTTGTTCTGCTCTGGCTGATCTGAAATCCTGTCATTTGAATCGCGCATGTGAATCTATGTGTCCACGAGATTAATAAAATGTGAAGCATTGAATTCATAATACATTTTATACTAACTAGGGTTGCCAGATTTCACTTCTGAGAATAAAGAACGCAGTTTCTTCGTGGCAGGGTTGGCCAGGAAAATCCGATCGTTCTTGATTTCATACGTAATGATTAGTTTTATTGTAAATATCGTAGTTAAAATAATAAATAAAATAAACTATAATTAAAGACACTATTTTTAGAGAAACGGGAAAAGACAAATACGGGTCATCACTGTATGCGTGTTTTGCATCCTATCAGTTATGGTAATGCTTTCTTTAAGCATTTGAATGACCCAGAATCGTTTCTTGTAATTTTATCAACTGAAATTTATATTGTTCAATGTTATTATATTATATTTACACATATTATATATACACAGGCGTAGTTCGCCAACTACATTTACTTACGAAGGTGAATCAAGTTTTCACACTATCTTCCATAAAACTAGCATACCTACAGTACTCGATCTATATAATAAGGTAGTCAGTTTTAATCGGTTTTACTTTTACAGACGAGTTTAATTTAGAGACAACTTTAGGTCGAGATCATTCATATTCAGTACATGTTTAAAAAGATATTCACGAACTTTTTTTAACGGAACTACTGCCTAAATTGTAAAAATAAATGTTTCCGATAATTTATCAGCTGATTATTACTATTTCTTTTACATTAACACGATAATGTTCACGACTTGAAAATGTTGACATTATCAGTACCTTCGACGAATAAACAGCCTAGTTTGTTCATCAAACTAAGTTGAAAACCAATATGTATTTAATGAGGAAATGTCACTGCTCGTTTGACTGCAAATTTCTTTCTTTCATAATATAGATACGCGGCCACGCTCCTTCGAGTAAGCTTAACTGGATTATTCTCATAATAAATACTGCGCATGCGCTAGAACGGCTGTTTCATCGTTTCATTTTAAAAACTGTTCAGGAAGTAGTCTGTGGTATGAATGATATTTCAGTGTATTATACACATTATAGGTATTGATCGCGTGTTTAAGAAGCTTCATATCGTTTTGCCATAGAGGAATTGATCAGTGTCGTACATTTTTTCAGTATCAAGAGAATTTACGGGTTGAAATTGTAACGACCAGTAAAATTTGGATATTTTTCTTTCTCAAGTTAATCAGCTTCAAGAAGTCTAAACTTGCAACATTAATTTTAAATTTGGTGTGTAAAAACTTATTTTAAACCTGTGTTGTATGACTTTCCGGAAAATATTTTGGAATCACATGGGCATATGAAAATAACGCAAAGTGAAAATCCTGGGAAACTATTTAATTCACATCAGTTTTAGATTTGGAATATAGAAGAACGAGAGTTTTGTTCGTGTTTGATGGATGATTGGCGGAAAAATGTTGCTCCTAAATATTCGAGACGGCCGTCAACGGCTTTATCTACTACGGCTAAACGAATCGGTATCAAAGGTATATTTTTAAAATATTCACGTTTGTATTTTTGTGTAAATTGCTACTCTCTAAAGCCAGCTAATTAACATTTTGTCCTTTTTCAGAAAATAGAGCTTCAGTTAAGCCGAATAGGCAATTATATGTAAATTCTCCCAAATCTAGGGGAAGCAGATGGCTAGCTAATAAGGTATTATTATTAGTTTTGATTATTCGATCAACAAAATATAGAGTATTATTCGGTTTAAAAATTTCCTTCTTAAAAAAATCTTTGTATTGTGAGAATTTTATCGTTTACATATTTATTTCAAACAGGCACTTCCTTCCAGAAAGTCAATTACTCGTAGACTGTCATTTCCCAAAAATGATGACAGTATTTGTCTTATGGTGAGTCATGATATCTTTATTTTTACAAAAGAAGAGTTATAGTTAATGAAATTAATATAATAGTTCAAATGTTTAAGAGAAACTTTTCATTTTAAATTTGTTTGTTGAGTTGTTTTGTTGTTATATTGATTCGTATTTTTGCTATTTTCTTTGTACATGATTACCCAGAAATCTATATAGAGAAAACTAATGTGGGACATATTGGCGCATGATTGCAATTAATGTTTTGATATTTTTTATATGGTTTGTTTTTTATCTATATAGAGCATATTTTGAGAAAGTTGATAAAGTAATCTTATTTTGGGCCTATAAACATTTTATTACAAGATCCACATGGCATTTAATATCATTAATCAGGCCGTGTTGAGTATTTAATTTCACTGCAGGACTTGGAAATTTTATTGGCATAGTTCTGAGAATTTTTTGAAGTATGAAATGCACCTAATATCTTAGATCAGGGGTGTGCAAACCACAGCCCACGGGAGGCATTTTATGTGGCCCATGATGCCATTATGAAAGCAAACTGTAATATAAAATATTAATAATTTAATATTTGTAGCTTAAAATTATGGATGGAAAACCTTTCCAGTGATGTTATGGGGACAATATATTATTTATTATCGACCTTCACTAACAGAATTCCTCACATTATTTCAAATAACTTCCGATGTGATCCCTAATGTGGTCCGCTGAAGCATTTTCATCTTTTTATGCAGCCTGCCTTAGAAGCTGCAACTGATAATGCGGCCCGCCAAGTGAAAAGTTTGCCCACCTGTGCTGTAGATAAAGAATGGGCCTTTTTATATATGTTTTTTAAAAGTTTTAATCATCATGATATCAAATCTCACATTTTGTGTGCTGCTGTAATGACATGGCAACCAGATGAAGTGTTAAAGTAGGTTGTAGTGTGGGGACCCCCGATTAACATTATTGTATTATAATAATGCTAAGTAAAGTAACACTTTTGCATTGGTGTATATTTTTATGAAGCTAAAATCAATGATGTTAAAAGTGTTATTTCAATATGAATTATTCTCTGAAAACATAGCTTGACATAAATGCACTTAATTATTTTATTTTGTCATATTATCCGTTTTGATTGCCATATGTTTTAGAGGTTAAATATTATCGAGCTGCCCATTGGAGAGCACATTCTATAATAAAAATTTCAATTACATTGTATAATGAAACATGGAATGTGAATATATATAGCATAAACCATTTATAAACAGATTTCTGATCCTTTTTATTTAAAAGGCCATCAGTTTGACTTTATATGGTTAAGTTTTCTTCAGTCTTTCGATAAAATTGAGGAAAATTCGGCAGATTTATGGAAAATGTGATTCTTAGCCTCGAGTGAATCTCTTCCTTTGCTTTTTCTGATTTTTGTTTCGTACAAAAATATTCATGTATTTTTGTAGCTATTACAGTAATACCTCTTTATAATGAAACTGAAAGGACCCAGTTTTCATCACTTGGCTGTAAGGAGGTTCATTGTATAGAGGTTTCATTAAGTTCGCTATTTTGGCTCACAATCACTATTAATTTTGTTTATAATTTCAACACTAAACTTGTATGAGTGTTTCTATTTTATATTTAAAAACAACGGGAAACTCGGATAATTCTGTGATAGTTGGAATAAAGCTGATTCACGAAATAATAATAATCTTGCTGCAACTACTCAACGAAAGTATCAATTCACTGGTGTAATTTCATGATTTACACCAGTCTGAATTGATACTTTCGTTTAGTAGCTGCATTATTCTTGAAAATACGCTGGTATTATTTTGTGAATCAGCTTTATTCAAACTATCACGGAATTATCCGAGTTTCCCCTATAAATATATAATAATATAAATCCTGTCATTCCTTGAATGGCTTTACCACAGAGCTATCCATATTAATGATGTTAATTTAGATTAAACCCATTTCTTATATGTAATATATAGGAATAGGCATGTGCATATGTAACAGTAATATGAACATTGACAAGTAAGAGGCAGAAAACAAGGCATGCTAACTGAAATATAGATCTAATGTACACTCATAAGTACATTTTTTATTTTATAATTAAAATTATCAACTTATCATAATTTTAATTTCTTGAAAATAAATTTATTATAGTGGTAAACTTGAGAAATATTCAAATTAAAAATTTTATTTACTTACCATTGTTTCTTAGAAGTCAAAAAATTTTGCTTCCTTACAGTTATAATTCTGTTCTATTGTATTGTAATCTGAGTACATTCCCAATAGTTTTACACTTTTAAAAACATTCTGATTATAAATATTTATTTAGGTATGGTTGCTTAGTCTCCAAGTATATACACATTTGAACACCTAAAAAATTCATAAGGTAAAGATATAGAAATAACCAAAATGAAAATAATAAAATGATTTAACTTCGTATATACTGATTGCAAGAATGAATTTCATAAGATACATAGTGTTATAAATTTCACAGAAGCATATAAATAATTTCACTTTCTTTTTTAAAAACTTTCCAATGTCATTTGTTTCTTATTTTTTTCCATTTCACATGCTGCAGCACATTCCACCTCATGTGAAAGCTTAAAATTATGGGCACTTTTTTCTGATAACATAAAGTACCTCTCTAATACTGAAATTGCAGCATTAATTTCACTATTTTTAGGTCGAACCAGTTCAACTGCTTCATCATCACTCTCTTCATCACTTTCAGGTTCTGAATGGAAAACATACATTTCACCTGTAATATCTGATGTGACAAGCTTAGTGTCTACATTCATGAAATCCTCAAAAGACATACCATCAATATTTAGATATTTCAGTCCATTCCCTGCTGCTTGTATTTCCAATTTCTCCCTAATTGTTATCTGCCTACACTTCCTTTTATCAGCCATTGCCCCTAGAAAATTATAATGATTATTATTTTGTGGTTATTATATAATACTGAAGATAAAAATTTTAATAGAAATACTAATTTTAGATATTAATAAATCAAATATTAAAATGATTTCAATAATTCAATAAAATTTTAACAATCTGTTATACAGTGTGTCCTCGTTTAACGTTTCCCCGTTTAACGTTTCCCCGTTTAACGTTGTCCAACAATTACAACCATTACACGTTCAATGTTATCAATGCTTCTTGATAACGTTGTTCAAATAATGCACAGGCAGAAAAAAATGAGTAGTGAATAGGACTCCGGGGCATCTCTGATGCGCAATTTCCATTCAGCGGTCAAGTTTGGCATCTGTTATCACATTTTGTATGTGAACAGTGTACTTGAGCGAGTTATTTGTTTAATATCTGGTATATTTGCAGTGCCTAGTATTGTACAAAATTGTATTGAGGCAAACTAAAATTTTGTAAGTTGCCAGATCAAATAATGACTTAGAATTACATTGCAGACTTATTTCTAGTTGTAATTATGGAAAACCTATAATCTTGGCATATTTGGAATTCTACTCAATAGAATTACTTGCAAGTATATATAATTCCAGTACATAAGCATAAATATTTATGTATACTTAGGTAAAAAGAAAACGACTACAATCTGCAAAACAAGAACATTTTTCTTCCAAAATGGCAGTTGAGAATAGACCTGGAAAACACAAATAAATACCTTTGTATTTTCATTATCTGACAAACACATGTTAACTCAAATTTGAAACTTTATGTTAATACTTACTTTTTAACAATAAAATTGATTGATGAACACCACTCTTACTAAATTCTGTTAACACCGAATCCTGCGATCTCCCAGGGAGACAAGTTCACTTCGAATTCAATATTTCGAATTATCCTGGATAGAATTAACCAAGGTTACTCTATTAACATTTATAATTAATTTCAATCAAGTATATTTATCCGTACTTACGTAAAAACCCTATTAAAATCTTCCAAAATATTCTTGAACGTATGCCCATAATTAAGAGCAGTGAGCATGATGAGTCATAGTCGAAATAGTTGTGTTACATAAAAAAAGATGGCAATGGGATAGCATTTGCCTTATAAGAATGAATAAAATCAAAACTTTTAATTCCGAATCATTACGAATTTTGCTTAATAGAGGTTCATTTTAAGTAAAACGGATGCAATTTTTATTTCCTAAACGAGAGGTTTCGTAGTTATCGGAGGTTCATAATATAGAGGTTACCTATATAATTAAGCCACTAAAAGTGTTTGGACCGATGCTTTAATTTGTAATATGGAGTTTTTCATTCTAAAGGAGTTCGTAAGGCAGAGGTTTTACTGGATAACTTTTATTCTTGCCATAAGGCCTTAATTAATGACTTTTTAAATTAAATTTCAACAAATGTAAGTAATGCTAAAAGCAAAATTTTACTGGTCATCAATTTATTCTAAAAAATGACTAATTCTATGAAATTTTTTTGTTCCTTTAAACTCACAAATCGAACATCTGTCATTCTTGATCTTCGTCTATATAACTCAGTGGTGTCCAACCCTATTGCTACTTTAGGTGAATCGGCCATTGATATATGGTGAACTGATACTCAGTCTATTTTTGAGGCTAGTTTCCAAAGGAAACACCCTTATGAAATGGTCCTGTCTGTGTGTCCCCTACAAAAAACGTTTTTCATCAATGGGCCGATTTTCATGAAACTTGGTATGAGGCTCATGCTGTCAGGGCCCACCTCCAGGCTATATTTGACGAAGGTTGAAGTCCTGGGTTCGATTCCAGAAATGTTTTTTCCCTATTTGTTTTACACAGGAAGTCTCAAATCCATCATGCAGAGATGTTTTCTTTAATACTTTAAAATATCTTTAAATTGTGATATCAGAGCGAGGTTTGTACTGTTCTAAGGGGAAAAGAATGTAGATTCTAATTCTTATCACAGAATTATGATAATTGATTGTGTTTTCTTGAATTTTTGCTAAAACATCAGTTTTGCTTTTTAAATCTCATTTTATCGGGTTGTTGCCATGGGGACGATTATTACCAAACTCGGCTTGAGCATAGATGAGTGAACAAATGGGTTATTTTCTTTTCTGCTCAACTACTCTTCAGCAATGAACAGGTGATCCATACATATTACCATATAAACAGTAACATTTATTAAATTCGTTTATTTAAAAAAATACATGCAAAATATATCAGAAAGATTTTGACATTGCTTTTAGTAAACATTACTAAGACGTAAACTAAGCATCAGTTAACAATAGTCGCTTGTAGGTGGTGGCAGCTAAAAAATTAGTTTTTAAAATATATCTTAAACAATGCATTTATATGGGAAAATTTTTCAAACATAGGTTGTAGAAAATTAAATTTCCTACAACATTTAATCCAGTATTTTTTACATTTATCAAATATTAAAGCAAATATTAAAAAAAAACGGATGTGACGAGTAAACAGCCACTTCCAGTCGACTGATCTTGACTAAAAACTAATCAGTTCTTGTGACTGTCATAAAAATGTTAAATATAAAATTTCGCGTTGACCTGATTAATATTTTTTGAGTTAGAGCCCCCACAAAAAACTCACATACACAGACATCATCGAGAAAATGGTCAAAACGTGTTCGGGGGACCTCAAGACGTGCATTGCCGTTGAAATCTCAAAATCGGTTTATTTTCATGAAAACAATACTTTCCCCTGTACTACATATGGAGAAAGTAAAAATGGAAAGCAGTCTTATAAGATCGCCTCAGTGTCCATGTGTGTGTGTCCCTAACATCTTATTCATGAATGGACCGATTTCCATGAAACTTGGTGTAGGCTAGTGCTCTTGGGGACTACCTCCGGCCATAATTTATATTCCGAATTAACAGATCCCAAGTTTGATTCCAGGTGAATTCTTTCCCCATTTGATTCCTACGTGTAGAGAGTTTTTCTTTTGCATTTTAAAATATTTTAGAATTATGATATCGGAGTGGGATTTGTACTAAGGGGGAAAAAGTGAAGTTTCTTATTCTTATCACACATTTTTTATTTTTGATCGTATTTGTTTGAATTTCTCTCAAAAACTTTCATTTCGGCATTTGAAAGACATTTTTTCGATTTGTTGCTCTGGTGATGATTATTGCTGAACTCGGCTGGAGTATAGTCAAGCATGCATTCCAGCCATTTTTTGATTCATACCTATCAGAATTGCGGTGAAAAATATGAATACGACATATTGTTGTCAGTAACCATACCGACTCTGTAAACAAAACAACGCTTCTTCTTGTGTAATTCTTACAGCATCTTGGGTTAGAGAATTTTGGATTTTGTTGGTCTTGAATTTTCGTCTTGGCGGAAAAGCACTATTATTTTCGTAGTGTCTGTCCGTCCGTATGCATATATCAGGAAAGAATTGACTGAACCGATTCCAACTAAATTTGGTACATAGAATATGCACATATATTAATGACCAAAATGGCATACATATTTGGACCCAATCAACTAAACAGGGGTGCCACAATTGCAAAGTTAAGCTTTTCGGTAATCATGAATTTGGAAGGAATTGGCCCAACCAATTTCAACGAAATTTTGTATGAAGTAGGCGTGCAACATAAAATAACAAAATTCAGTTGTTTAGTATAGATAAAGCAGGGCTGCCACAATACAAGGAATAAAAATTCTTTTTACACATTTGTGTTGAACTGTCCACATCAATTTTAACTAAATTTGATCTTATAATATACACATATATACAAAGCCATATTAGCATATTTAAACCAAATCAGCCAAACAGTGGTGCCACAATTACAAATTAAACTCTCAGTAATTAAGGACTTGGAAAGAATTGGCTGAACGGATTTCATTATAAAAAATTTGTGATAAGATTTGCACAACATATCATAATGAAATCAAAATTTTTCAAATGGAGCAAAGGAGCAGGGCTACCATAATAAAAATTTGTATTTCTAGAGAACTGACCTAATGCAATTTAACCAAATATTGTATATTTAATCTTCATAAATTTAAATAATCAAAATATATCAACTTGGTTGATTAAACAGGGCTACCAAAATATCAAGGTTAGAATTTTTCTGTAACTATGAATTTGAAAGGTATTGGCTGAATAGATTTAAAAGTAATTTTGTTTGTAGGGCAAGTATAGAATGGGAAAATGAGATGATTATGTTTAGAATGGATCAAAAAAGCTGGGCTACCACAATATAAGGAAAAATAATTTTCTGATTTCAAAGCAAATACATTAGTATACGATAAAACTGCTACGAATTTTATGAAAAGCACTTCTCTACCACAGGAAACCTGTGTACACCCATACTTGTTATATATTAAAATTGTTAAATAGAATTAACTCCTTGACCGTAAAATTAAAAAATTCCAAATTTTACGGTCAAGGAGTTAATTCTATTTAACATCAATTTCGCCGTAGTCTCCATCTTTACTTATTTATTAAAATTTTATTGAAAGGAAAGGCAGTTTAATTCTTTTCAGAACTATTTGTTTATAAATAGAACTTTAATCAAAAACAAGGCTACAGTGATACACAATAATGATTCATGCCTTCTCACCCCCAGCTGCTGCTGCTACTTATGGGTTTTATGCCAAATTTCAATGATCTACTTGGACATATGAACTGTCAAGTATCACATTAAAATTGAGTGTTTGAATTCAATGCTTAATTCAAGTGTGGCAAACCGGAGCATTCTGTTGGACACTACTGATATAAATAAATATGAGTTTTTGTAATTATATTTTCATAATCATACATGGAATCAAATAGGTGAATGAGGAAACTGCTTATTATTTAAAACTTTTAATTCTTCTTTTGACCAAACATTCAGGAAATACTTTGTAATGCTACTTTTAAGATATCACACTCTCAACCATACTTAAAGTATAGTAAAAAGTTTTGACTGTTGATAAAACTTAAATTTTTAAACAAGATTTTTATTTAAAAATCATTTTATCCAAATTAAAAATAATACCTAAAAATTACCCAAGATTGAACTTTTTTAAAACCTCAAAAAATCTAACTTATTTATACCCGATTTTAACCCGAATGAAAAGGAAAATAATAAAATCTGATATTTACCCACTGAATGAATTTTTTTTTAAACCCAAAAAATACATACCTTACATATAACGAAGTGAACGTGAAGGCTTCTATACTTTTTAGATAATACTAGTAGAGAGCTCACAGTTCTACTGCGGAAAATTTTGAGAAATGTCAAAAGAGTATTATAATAAACAAAGAACGAACAGAAAAGAAGAATCAAACATCGGGTGAGCATGGCTAAATGAGAAACAAACAAATAAGAACAAAGAAAGAACTGCAAAGGTGAACAAAAATGATAAAAGCAATAACAAATGGAGCGGAAAGAGAAAAAGAGTGGACAAATGTTGATAGTGTGACAAACCATTTAGTTACAATGCTATACAGCAACAATACATTTTCCACCTCTCCTTGTTTTCTCTATTTCTCTATATTACTGTATTCCCCAACTCTCCATTTTTCTTTGCTCTTCTTCCACTCTCACGACAATGTGCCTTCTGCACATGCAGCTAACAATAACCTCCTGCCCCTCCTTTTTGCGAGAGTAGAGAATATAATCAACAACAGTCGGGTTGCTATAAAAAAAATTTCCTCTTCAAGAATCTTATGATTTTATTCTTAAAAAGTGCAATTTTGTACAGTTTGGCCTGTGTTTTAAATTTGATGATATGAAAATAAAGCAGGTTAAAGACCTTACTTTGTAACTTGATTTTATGATATTTTAATGTGCAAATAAAAAATATAGTACACCTGTTTGTGTTATTCACATGGAGGAAATTAAATAAAGGAAATTATTTTATTGGAGTTGTTAGAATTAATAACCTCCCCCCTGGAACACAATTCAGGTCACCTCAAATAAACAGCAAAAGTTTCATCCAAATCGAATCATTAGTTCCATAGAAATTTGCTATTTTCCTTTCCTGGTCGGACACCCGGACAGACACTAGATTTTTTTATAGTATGGTATGAGCTTCGGACAAAAGCCATGGTGAGATAAAACTGATTCACCTAATTTTTTATAACTAAAATCCTCTCATTATTTTTATGGACAATTATATTAGAAGGGTATAGGCATTGTTTTTGTTAAGTGATACATTCCATTTGACAATTTATTTAAGTTATACAAACAGTTCCTCTTTGGGTATTTTGTCTTTTAAAGAAACCTGTTATGTTAACCTCTTTAATGAAAATTTTGTCACAAACTTCTTTTTCTAGAACTTAGAAGAAGCGGAGAAGACAAACAAAATACCAGGAAGGCTACAGGATATTTCATTACTAACAGTAAGCTTGGCCAGTGATGACGACTCTAAGAGAGCAGCAGGAATGACTTCTCATGCTTCCTGTGATTTTATTAAGCCTTATAGTGAACCAAAGCTAGGAATATCAAAAGAAACAATGGATTATTTGAGAGAAATAGGTATAGTGAAAAGTCCAGGGTCTCGTGCCAAAAAATTCTCTTCTCCTAAAACTGTTGTTGAATCGTACAATAGTGATCCGCAAAATCTCACCTCAACAACCCAAATAAACAATTTACATCATCCAAGTAAAGTACAATGCAGCATAGCAATAGATAACTTGGAAGAAGTTTTTTCGCGGCACAGCAAAGAAAGGGAAGAGCTACGTCTGTGCAGCATGAGAAGAAGGGAAGAACTGGACTTGCAGCTTAAGAAAGAAATGGAAGATTTGGAAAAACGGCATGAAAAGGAAATGAATGATATCTTCCTTCAAATGAAGGAAAATAAAACTCCAGAGGTAATATATTTGCTTGTAGATTTTTCAATGATATACGCAAAAGAATCAATGCAATTCCTTTAGTCATGTGTATAATCCAGTTTCTATTCAATGTTTGTCTATGCTATTTGCAGGGCATTTCTAAATTAAAAACTTGAAAAGCTACTCTTTCAATTTAAATAAAGTTTGGTGGTTAACTTTGTTTAGGTTGATCATAACCGATTCTAAATTCTGCAAGCAACATCTTGTTCAAGTTGATCAGTCATGATATGTTGGAACTCCTCTTACTTTTAACAAGTACAACCCACCCTGATAGTGTGACATTGTAAATTGCTCCAATTTAATCAAACTTTTAATATAATTTCGTAAATTTCAGAAGCTGCAGGAGCTCGTTTTTGACATTCCAAACCATTTCTACTTGCTACTTAATGAGCATTTTTTCCTCATAGTAAAGTTGTATAGCATTTGTGGTCTTCGTTTGTAAGTCACAATATGCTAAAATTTAATGTGATAAAAATTGGTTGGCCCAAGTATTGCTTTATCTGAAAAGAAGTTTAATGCTAATTATATACATAATATCCTTATTCTGTTGGTCCGCCGGAATGCTCTATAGAAATCCCCACAAGAGAATACTTAAAAAATACCTTTTTTTTCACTTGCAGGCTTTTTTCTTTTGCAAAATTAATTTAGAAGTAATTGACCTACGATCTTTGGACCTGGACCATTTTAAAGAAAAATAAGCATAGATTCTTATTCTTATCGTCAACTTTTGCCTTAGGTTTGAAATCGCTCAAGTTATACGTTTAAATCACATTTATTGCAAAATTTTAAGCTTTTTAAAGATATGTTGTCTTGCCAATTGTGTCATTGTTAAACCTCAAGATTGTATTATCGTCGTTATACTATATCCATAAGGAAAGTGTATTTTGAATGCTTTAGTACGAGAGAGAGAAGGTGCCCAAATTATTTATAATTAAATTCGTGTTTTTATTAATTTCTTTTCAGTTAACTTCCTATTGAAAGTTTTGGTAATTAACTATTTTTATAGTTATTTTCATAGTTTTTTTGCAGTGCATCTTATAATTAACCTGAGTTATAAATTTGCATCGCATATATGAATCACTCAAAAAGCCATTCCTTGACATGCAGACCTTTTTTGTTTACATTTAAAAATATTTCAAGGATGAGGTATTTAACATACTTGTTAGTTATGCGAAGAGAAGAATTTAAATCTCATTCATAAATCACCAAAAATTACGATTTTCACGTTTTCACGCATTTTATTTATATTGGGCCTCTGTTGTCCCAATTCTTGAATTCTATTCTTGGCCTCATAATAAATGCACCAATTTAGAGCTTTAACACGGGTCAGACTTTTATACATGGATATAATTTATTTACTGAATCTACTAAGTAATTAGAGGGAGGAAGAAATAGAGAATGGGAATGAGCAAAAACTGAGAAAGAGGAAGAGGACGTAGCATTTGTATAAGATTAAAAGGAGCTGCAGTACAAAAATAACAATAAGAAATTATAATTGATTATAAAAAATGTTATACTATTGAATCATGCACCATTGCCAAATGGCGGGAATTCATAAAACTAAATAAATGTCACAATTTTCAATGGATTTTTTAAAACTGATAATACTGCAAATATTTTGGACCAAATTTCAAATAGGATTAAAAAATAACATTTTATGACTTATTTAAATTTCTTTAACTAAAGTGATTTTTCTGAAAAATTTTCTAAACTAATATAGTTAAAAGAAAAGTGTGGTCTTAAAATATAGTTAAAACTCATTGCAGTTCATGTAAGTATTTAGTTAATAGTAATTAATTTACTACAAAATTTTCCTTTGATGGTAAACTGACAGTTCGTTCACATTTTATCCTGTTTTTTTACGAGTCAATAAGAGTAAAATAATTCATTTATTAAGTTAAATTCTATACATTTTAAATAACTTATAATTTGCTCAAATATTTCAAGTACATTTCTGCAAATTCTTTATGCTTTATATCTTATTATTTCGATTTTCATATTATTTTCAGCAAATATTTTGATAATCATTTGGTCTCTCTACTGAAATTACTTAAACAGTTTAATTAAAACAAAGATAACTTCCAGAAACACTTATTTGATTGTGCATGAAAGCTAAACCAAATCATAGCATATCTTACTGATTTTTCATATCGAAATCATATATATTTGGAATACTTTTATTATAAACCCATCATATTTGATGGGAAATTACGCTAGTAGACAATAACAGGGATTGTGTTACTTTTGGAACATGCTATATTTGTCACCAGTTGAAAGATATTTGGTTTTTCAGCACTAAAATTTATTTGGTAAAAATCATGATTCGAGCTCAATAATTTGCTTTAGGATATACAGTACTAGTACTAGTACAGTAATTAGTATCCTCCTGTTATCATTATATATCGACGACTCTTACAGAGGAGGAGGATATAACATACTAGTAGAAGGTGCTTGCATACTGCAAGCATTTCATATCACCTTGAAAAAACATTCATTTTTCAGACAGAATTTCATTATTACAAATATTCTTTCAATTCTCCGCAGCGATTTCCGTTTTTCCCACATGTAAAAATAATAGTTTAAATCAATCCCCAAATGTTGCAAATTTAAAAGTTTTACATTTTTTTCATTATAAGGTACTAATGCTACACATTTGAGCCAAATTTTAAAGTTGTAGCACTTTTAGAAGTAAAATAATATTTTTCTAATTGTTTAAAATTTAAACATTTTTAACGGGTGCCGCAATATATATATGGAGAGATTGAAATGTTTATTTGTGTAAATGCACTGTTCTGTAAATAATTTGAAAATTGCAGCTTCCTAGCTCATCTCGTAGTACCTAAAAAATTATTAAACTTTAATGTCCAAATGGGGTTAAAACAACCCCTAAAGTTTACAATTTTAAAATTTTCGATTTTTATAGTTGGTTATGAGAAAAGTTCTATAATCTTGCAAAATTTCAGCTTCCTAAACTTATTAGATTGGTCTACACACTGGATTGCGTTTTCCCATGCTAACTTATGGGAGATATTCCGGGGTCTTTGGAGTTGAACCCAACACACTGTAAGCAAAAGTGACAATAATTCCTAATAGATATTGCGGCCATCTAGCAACACTGAAAATTTCATTTTTCTAGCTTACTGGCAAGTGCCCATAATTAATTTACGAAAATGGCGCAAGGCTTTTCTTATGGAAAAAAACGCAACTTTCGGAATTTCTGGAGTCGAACTTATGTCACTTAGGTGAGGAGTCTCATTTTATCTGAAGGTTTCTTCATCATATCTACAAAATTTAAAACTTTCAGCTCTCTAGCTCTTGTAGTTTGGGCTGGACATTAGTATCCTCCTATATGTTATCTATTATATATCGACGATTCTTACAGAGGAGGATATAACATATAACAGGAGGATACTAATGTTTAGGCACTTCCAGATGTGCTGGAGATTCGAAATTTTTTTCATAGGTAGGATTTTGTGCAAAACCGACTAGAAAAAACGAAAATTTTGAAAAAGTGCAGCAATGCGGCCGCTAAAAATTCGCAATTGTTTAAACAAATTTTCATGGTTTATGTATTTCCGAATGTGCTACGGAGTTGAAATTTTTTTGTAAGTAGAATTCCTAAAATAACGAAATAGGGAATATACAAATTTTGATATTTTAATTAGTTTGGCAGTTAAAAATTCTTCAAGTTTAAACAAATGGATAACTGTTTAGGTACTACGGGATGAGCTAGGAAGCTGAAATTTTCAAATTATTTAGAGAATAGTAAATTTGTGCAAATAAACATTTCAATTTTACCATATATGAATTGTGGCGGCCGTTAAAAATTATTTAAATTTAAACAATTAGAAAAATATTATTATACTTCTAGAAATGCTACAACTTAAAAATTTGGCTAAAATGTGTAGCATTAGTACCCCATAATGGAGAGAGTGTAAAATGTTAAAAATTGCAACATTTGGGGATTGTTTTAAACTATTATTTTTACATGTGGGAATAACGAAAATCGCTGCAGAGGTTAAATATTTAGAATTAAAAGAATATTTGTAATGATGAAATATCTGTCGGAAAAATGAGTGTTTTTTCAAGGTGAGATGAAATGCTTGCAGTATGCAAGCACCAACTACTAGTATGTTATATCCTCCTCTGTAAGAGTCGTCAATATAATGATATGTAGAAACTTTTCTCGGGTACACAACCGGGTCAAAGTTTGATCTAGGATCAACGTTTCGACGGCTGAAAGACGGAACCTGATTGGTGGGAGAAAGATGGAACCTGATTGGTGGGCGGGCGTATCAGACCGTTACGGCCTAAGAATTAGTATATATAGCGGACAAAACACGTTTTTAGACATCCTGATGAAGATGGCAGAGTCAGCCGTCGAAATGTTGATCCTAGATCAAACTTTGACCCGGTTGTGTACCCGAGAAAAGTTTCTACAAGCAATCCACCAGGAAAGCACCAGATCCTATAATGATATGGTTGTTTAACTGTGCAACTGGGGATGAAGCAAAGATTATTGAAATACTTGAATAGCTAAAAATTATAATTTTATGCAATGAATTGAGTGTAATAATGAAGATAATTTTAAATTGTTCACTAGTTGGTTTAGGTTACTCCTTTAAAAATGTTGATTTTTGCTTGATTTATCATTCTGTATTTGTCTTGTAAGATAAACTTAATTTGTTATTAATATTTTTGATAAATGTTATTTATTATTAAATGGGGAATGGCAAATTTAGAGTCAAAAATTTTAAAGCAGGGCATGACCAAGATTTATTATGTAGTTTTCATGGTAAAACTTGTATAATTACTCATTTTATGAATAAGTGATCATAGTCTTGAATAGCTCCTCTTATGGCAAACTTTTTGAATATCACAAGAAGTTACCAAAATGAAAAAATATTTGTCCAGTGGTGTCATGGGAGCATTTTTACGTCTGTTAAATTATAAACAAATGTGCATCTCAAATATTTGAAAATGTTGCCATGAGAGTATGTTGATGAATTTTGCTTATATCTACTAAAATATTGGCATTAGTGTAATAGAAACATTCAATTCCTTGTAATTTTCAATGCACAGTTGAACCTCTAATCTGGAATTCTGGGTTCCGGAAACATCCTTAGATCAGAACGGTTCTGGAATTCTGACTAATCCAAAAAAATATCCTTGTTCCAGAAATATTGCATGGATTGGATTTTGATTTTCCCATTTCCTGTATTTCCACAGCTTATGAAATAATTTTAAAATGTTAAAAATGCCCATGAAACATTTAAACTGTTGGTTTCATCTTTGAACCCATTCAAATATGATAAACCACATTGTTTGTATGAGGGACCTCATACGTAGACATATACATTTTTAATAACTTATATTAACCTCACCCACATATGCAAGTATAGTTTTTTGTCAGTTTGTAGAAGGCCTCATAAAATCATTAACCACTTCCCTGATGAATTTTTTAAAAATGGTTCATAAAAAGATTTTTTTGTTTTTGTTTCAGAAAGTTTGCAAGGAGTTTATTATATAGATACATTCATTTTTTCTCGGTGGAATATTAATCAACTTATTCAAAATAGAAAAAAGTCATATTTTATTCAAAATATGGGTTTTTGCAAATTTCTTGATACATATAATGAACACATTTTTAAAGTAAAATTAGTAAGCAATAAAAAATAACTGAAACAAACATTTACAAATACATATTAATACAATAACATCCTGAATTTAATTTTTGTATAATGAACCCTTACATTTTTTCTGTAAGCATGAAAACATTATATCATAAATACACTCTCTTCCTCCTACTGTTCTTCTGCCAACCATACAACACACACTCCTGGGTTGGGTTCTTTTTTTCTGTTGAGGGAATGAATTCAGGGAAGTGGCTACCTGAGAGCCAAGTGGGATGGGGCACTACCAAAGGTCTCCCTACCCCAGGGGATGTAATTTTGGGATGGTATTTTTCAATTATATCCTCAATAAGTACCAATATGTAATCTAAATGCACTTTAGTTCCTCCTGCTTTCTTATATAGTACATATGAATTCCAAATTGCTAATTCATATAAGTGGGAAAACTACTTCTTTCCACGTTTCCGTGCTGCAATGCCATGGCGTTATACCTAAGGAATGGAAATTAGCGTTTATAACTCCGCTACATAAAGGCGGGAAAAAAGACGACCGAGAAAACTACAGGCCGATTTCACTAACCTCAATATCTTGCAAGATTCTAGAGCACATCATCGTTAGTTCTGTGATGGACTTCTTAGATAGCCAGGACTTGCTCAGTATATATCAGCACGGTTTTAGGAAGGCAAGATCTTGTGAAACTCAGCTCGCTTTGTTTGCACATGATATACTACGATCCGGTGATCGAAAGACCCAGCTAGATGCAGTTTTTCTTGACTTCAAGAAGGCATTCGATAAAGTCCCTCATATTAAGTTATTGAAAAAATTACAAGCCTGTGGAATAAATCGAAAGATAATCGAGTGGAAACTAGGATTCATCAAACGGATAGTAGGTAAAAGCGAAGAAAAAGTCAAAGAGACATGTTACTTTTCTTTAGTTAGACCGCTGCTAGAGTATGCGTTGAGCATATGGGATCCATACGAGAAAGGATTAATCGCCGAGTTAGAGAAAGTGCAGCGAAAAGCTGCTAGATTCGTCAAAAATTGTTATGATAGAAATAAAAGCGTTACAGGCTTGATACAGGACTTAGGATGGGAATCACTAGCTGAGCGCCGATCACGTGCTAGGTTAAAACTTCTTGAAAGATTTAGAACGAGTACTTTCTCCAGTGACGTCGAAGAAATAATAAGAACTCTCACCTATATCGGTAGAATGGACCATCCTCGTAAAATAAGAGAGAGAGCCTGTAGGACAGAAAGATACAAAGGCTCATTTTTCCCTAGAATGATAGCTGAGCAGAATAAAACTTGCGATCAAAAGTAACCTCGCGTAGGGCCATAAACCAAGGCCTAATTTTGGAGTTTTCCCTTTGGTGTTAATACACCCCCTGCCACACACCCTTGCGGTGGCTTGCAGGGTAAACTGTAGATGTGGATGAAGCAAAAAATCACTCTATCCCAAGTATACTCGGGATAGTCACAATTTTCGCCTATCGTGAGCCCGAATATACTCGGATTATCAGGGAAGCGGTTAATAACTCGGAACCAGTAAGAGATCCTGATAGATCAAAGGCTGGTTGGTTTGAGAATTTAAATGTTTTATGTAATATTTCACTTTGTCAGGGTATACAATCAGAGGCAGATGGTGGATTTTTGGGGCCCTGGGCTGTTTTTTTCAGAGCCCTCAACATAAACATAATATAAGAACAATCTCCTTAAATAATGAACTAAGAAATCAGGTCACGCTCAACTAATATGAACTATTTGCAGTCGTGTCATTAAACTTGAAGATTTTATTGTTGTCTCAACCCTTATGCTATATGCATAAGGAAAGCATGCTTTGAATGCTATAATAAGAGAGAGAGAGGGAGAAAAAAGGAGAGAGATGGTGTGAGAGAGAAGAGAGAGGGAGAGAGATATAGATAATGTTCCTTATTAGGGTGAGATTGAGACTATTTTTCCAAAGAAGGAGAGAGAGGGAGAGAGATAGTGAGGAAGATGGAGAAAAAGAGAGGGATACAGAGGAGGAAGAGATAGATATTTATTAGGGTGAGATAGAGACTAGGAAGTCTGTTTTTCCAGAGAAGGAGAGATAGTGAGGAAGATGGAGAAAAAGAGAGGGATACAGAGGAGGAAGAGATAGATATTTATTAGGGTGAGATAGAGACTAGGAAGTCTGTTTTTCCAGAGAAGGAGAGATAGTGAGGAAGAGAGAGGGAGGGTGACAGAGGAGGGAGAGATAGATAATGTTCTTTATTAGGGCGAGATTGAGACTAGGAAGTCTAATTTTCAAGAGAAGGAGAGAGGGAGGGAGAATGGAAAGGAGGATGGAAGAGAAGAAGAGAGAAAAGGAGGAAGAATGGGATGTGCCTTAAATTTAATACTTTATCCACGCATACCCATCATATTAGATGGCAATTATGCTAGTAAATGATATAAATAGATGATACAATAATAATCACAAAAAGAGTATTTTGTATCTATTTATTTTGTATTTATTTATTTTGTATTTTTGATGACTTCCCACTTTTACGTGATTTAACAAGGCAAACCTACATACATACTGTTGTGTATTCCCAGCCATTCTTCCCGAGTATTATGAATAAGTAAAGAGACACTCGTGGAATACTCTTTTATTTAAAAATGGCAGACCTCTTAAAACTCCAACAAAGCAAATCAACAATGTCACGTAAAACATCAACAAGATAAACATAGCAACTAATAACATCTTAAAGATCGGTACATTGCTCCCCCTCCCGGTGAAGATCGTCCCGATCTTCTGAAATTCCATTCCCATCATAAGGGCAAAGATGATGTAGATGCACGACCTTGAATTTGAACCGACAGCTCCGGCGTATGCAGTAGACCAGGTTGTTGATCCTCTTCATAACCGTGTATGGTCTCTCCCAATCCCTCGGTAGTTTTGGGGATCAACCCTTCCTTCGGGATGGGTTGAATAGCCATACCTGATCGCCCTAACTGAAACCTCTGCCGGCCTTCATGCGATCGCTCTCCTTCTTCAATCTTCTTCGCGCATAAGTGTGGGCTGTATAGATCCGTTCCTCGCGTAATCTGAAGTGGATTTTTGCTGGCCTGGTGACAATCCAAATATTAGATCTGCAGGTAGTCGGATGTCCCTACCAAAAACCAAGGATGCTGGACTTCTCCCGGAAGTTTTGTGTACGGCTGATCTGCATGCCTTGAGCAGGAAAGGTATGTGGTGGTCCCAGTCCGTCTGGTGCTCATTGATGTGCATCCGTAGATGGGTCTCGAGCGTCCTGTTAAAACGTTCGACCATCCCATCGGACTGCGGATGTAACGGCGTTGTGTGCGTATTCTTGATACCCAACAGCATGCTTACCTCGGAGAAAATTTGGGATTCAAACTGTCATCCCTGGTCTGAATGTAGTTCAAAACGGACACCATAGCGGCAGAACATAGTTGTCACCAGTGCTTCTGCTGTAGTCGGAGCCTCCTGGTTTGGTATTGCTATCACCTCAGGCCATTTCGTGAAATAATCAATAGCAACTACTAAATATCGGTTACCCTTGTTAGTAACCGGAAATGGACCTGCGATATCGATGGCTACTCGCTCAAACGGTATCCCCACATTATATTGCCTCATAGCTCCGCGAGTGCGTAACTGCGGCCCCTAACTTGTCACGCAGTCACTACACCTTCTACAGAATTCTTCTTGCATCGGGCCAATAGAATCTCTCCCCCACCTTTCTTAATGTTTTCGCGACTCCAAAATGTCCTCCACTACATCCTGCGTGTAATTCACTCAAAATGTCTTCAACCATTGACCTAGGGATCGCGATTTGCTCTATCTGGGTCTTCCCATTGGGAACGATAGTTGTGCATCGCAAAGTGGCTTCCTTTGCATCAACTCAACTGCAACTCCCTCATTCCTCAGGGCACTGTCTTCTCGACAATGCATCTGCATTACCATGTTTCCCACCTTTTTGATGCTTAATTTCGAAGTTGTACTGTTGCAGTCGCTCAATCCACCAGGCTATCTGACCTTCTGGGTTACCAAAATGCAGAAGCCAATTCAATGCAGCATGATCAGTCTGTGTGAGGAATGCCTGACCATATAGATACTTGTAGAAATGTTCTATGCTCATTACAATAGCCAGTAGCTCCCTTCTGGTTATGCAGTAATTTCTTTGTTTTTGACAACGACTTGCTAAAGTATGCTATAACCTTTTCTTCTCCCTCTTGTTCCTGAGATAATACCCCTCCAATGCCGGAATTACTGGCATCGGTATCGAGGACAAATTTCCCTTCCGATCTCGGACAACTGAGTATTGGGGAAGTGCATAGCATGGTTTTCAGTTGCCCAAAGGTGTCCGCACATTCAACGGTCCAATGGAATTTTTCCTCCCTCTCCGTCAGTTGATGCAACGGCCTTGCGATTTCAGCGAATCCTCTGATGAACCTTCTGTAATACCTGCAAAGTCTCAGAAAGCTACGAAGTTGGTGAATATTTGTGGGAACAGGTCACTTCTCTATCGCCTCAGCCTTAGACGGATCTGTACGCACTCCTTGTGTGGAGACGATATTTCCCAAGTATTTCACTTCCTTACGGAGAAGCTTGCATTTTCTTGCATTAAGTTGCAAATTTGCTCCACTAATTCGTTGGAAAATTTCTTCCAAATGATTAAGGTGCTCTTCAAAGCTTCTCCCAATCACAATGATATCATCTAAGTATATAATGTACGTCTTCCAAGTTAGCCCTTGTAAAACCTCCTCCATCAGTCTTTGGAAGGTAGCAGGGGTGTTGCATAACCCAAATGGCTTAACTTTAAATTGATATAAACCAGTCCCTATTGAAAATGCTGTTTTTCACGATCTTCCAGTCTAACCTCAACTTGCCAATATCCACTCTTCAAGTCCAAAGTGCTGAACCAACCAACATTCGCAAATGTGTCTAAGGTATCATCGATTCGAGGTAGAGGGTAACAGTCTTTCTTCATCCACTCGTTTACTCTACAATAGTCCACATAGAATCTTGTCATGCCGTCTTTCTTTTGTATGAGGACAAACGGCGACAACCAAAGGCTTGATGAAGGTTCTATTATGTCTTGGCGCTGTATTTCCATAATTATGTTCTCTGCTTCTTCCCGTTTTGCTTAAGGAATCCTTCTTGGTACCTGCTTAATCGGAGAGTGGTCTCCTGTATCAATCAGATGTTCAATCATCCGCTTCCACCCAAGTTTTCATCCTTCACTTGCGAAGATGTTCTGGTACCTGCAAAGTAATCCTTCCAATGCAGAGCATTAATGCATGTTGAGCTTACTTCTAATTTTTAACAAGAAATTCGAATCTGAAAATAAATATACATTTTATCAAAAGTATGACCATTTTTATTTTCATCAAAAACCTCTTAAAAGTTAGCCCAACATGTCTTCATTGTTGCCATAAAAACACCAATATGGAAGTATTTTCCATTGGATTGCTACAAGGTAATAAGTATTCCCGTGCAGAAGATGGAATGCACTGCCTGCCATGAGGGGGTTGTCGGCTGGATGGAAACCACTTTCCTGAAAAGAAAGAATCAAAGAAAGAAAGAATATAACAGGCAGTGAAATTTTGAAAAATTATCGTAATCAAGATAAAATGTCGTTCATAGGATGTTACGAATATCATCATTCATCAGGAAGTGTTTTCGCTTGCTTTGTTTTGGAAATAGGAAGCCATCAGGTGCAAAAGAGTACCTCTTGGTAAGAAGCCGCCCATCTTCCGTTGGAATAAATGCATGTTGCTCATGTGTGGCACTGCCTTTGCTTGGTCAAATCAGGTTTGAAGAATCTGTTTTGCTGCCGTGTAGTCTGCCTTGCTGCTGTAGAAAATGACTGTGTTGGTAAGGTTTTCTTGTGCCCAATTGTACAGAGCCAGAGGTGATAGAATCTGCTGATTTGCTGGTAGCTGCAGGCTGGCACACGCTGCAAATCTTTTCAGATTTCCTCTAACCCCATCACAAGGCCCTTATCCATGAACTGTGGCATGGAAATGCCACTCAGCGCATATGGAGAAGTCTTCTTCGTGTTTAAGTAGGCTTGCGAAATTATATCTGTTGGGAAGCATCATCAGTAAAGTAAATAATTTTTTTAGGATGGAAGTGTTCTTTTCAGATAATAACTATTATGTTTTGGCACTCGTAGACAGCAGCTGTGTCATGGGAGATATTGTTCGAGAGTGTGGTGAAACTCCTGTGCTTCAACTTATTTCATCCCTTGAAGTAGAGAACAACAGTATGTATGGATACTTGTTCATTGTTCCAGTGGAATGCTCGAGATGCATCTTGCGCTACAAATGCATAGTTTTCCACAAAGTCACATAAAACTACGGACTCTTTATCTTTTAATGTGGCTTTTCTGTGTGCCAGGTACAGTGCTTGCTTTTTAGCTAATAAGTCATTTGTTCTATGTATACCAAGTTTTTCATTTAAGTCCTGAATAAAGTCATTGGAAGCCATGATTTCTGTTTTAAGTGTCACATGATCTGCTGTCTGCCAAACTTTGTATTCTACAGTGTCAATTTCTTTTTCATCAAGTTGGGCTTTCAGGTGATCTGCAGCATGCGCCGTACCGGGGCATTCATGACAAAGTCCCAAATGGCATTCTAAGTTGGATCAGCATACATAGTTAGCTGTAAACAGTCTTTGTAGGATTTTAGAATTGTGCCAATCATTTCGGTTAGGTGCGAGATGTTGCAAACTTCTAACATAAGTTTGACATTTTGATGTGGCCCGCTAGCTTCTGTGGGAGTGCAGTTGCTTGGACGTAACTGGGCAAATTTTGAAAATCCAACAGCGAAGTTTGGGTAGCATATTGACAATGTAGCTCTTTAAGATTGCACAAAACAAGTCTTTTTTGAAAGTGTACTCTTTTGCCATCGTTTATTTTCACAGATTCAAAGTCCTTTGTGCCTACCATAAGATGACTATTTTCATAAAAAACTCTCACTAGAGCAGCAGTCTCTCGGGGCAGTGTCTTTCCGGGTTTAGGGTTTGGTGATGCCAATATTCCATTCTTAGAAACCAAATCTCTTGCCAATCTTACCATTCTTCTTGAGGCACAAATTCCATTGCAGTCTTTCTTAAAGTCCATGATTTGGGTGCAAGAGTCAAGATCTGAACCTTTTCCGAACCTATTGTTGATTTTTCTGCAAATTTTTCTTTAATCTGTCCAAGTATCTCTTCTGGAGTATCATCTTCATTTGATTTTGAAAATGAACTCGAAAACGCTGCCATCATGGCTTGACTCTCTCCTCCTTGTCCTTTCGATATTTTGTATATTTAATTTTCTTTTGCTTAATCGGTGTCTTTCCCACCAAGGGAAGTGTTATGTTCAATTTGTCAATGTCATCTTCAGAAAATTCCACACCACTAGAAGAAACTGTTTCAGTTGGTTTGTGACTTGATGAAGGGCTTGGAATATCTTCACTCATGTCATCAGCACTTTGGTAAAAAATAACTGGGATTGTGATTAGTGTTCAAGAAGTACATAACTTTAACGAAATTGTAGACATTTTGTTATGTGTGAAATAAATAATAAATATCGAACTGTTTAAAATAAAGCTGTTGTATGTTATGCATCACCTGCCAGCAAAAAAATGATGCCACAGTCTTGAAGTGCAAACTGTTCTCTTAATTTCGTCGCAAAATCTTAAAATTAAGAGACTTGTTAGTCATTATAAACAATTACTTTGGTGTCCTTTTGCTTAGCATTATTTCATTAAATTTTTATTTTACATGTTGATAACTGAAAGCATTTTGGAAATATTTTATTTTGCAGATTTGTTTATCGCAATGATTCCGAGGAATGGCAAGCAGTGCATTCTGTCTTCTGCACGGGAATACTTATTAGCTTGTAGCAATCCAACGAAAAATACCTCCATATTGGTGTTTTTATGGCAAAAATGAAGACATGTTGGGCTAACTTTTAAGGGGTTTTCGATGAAAATAAAAATGGTCATACTTTTGATAAAATGTAAATTTATTTTTCAGATTCGAATTTCTTGTTGAAAATTAGAAGATAGCTCAACGTGCATTAAATGACGTGAAAGCGCATTAAAGACCATAAAATACATTACATAAAATACATACATCTTCTTCCTGATTACTTGATTTAATTAACTGTTTTATTGCTCTTAACAGTATACCGCCACTCCAATTATTAAAAACAAAATTCCTGATTGGTAGGCAACCACGCCTTACAGGAGCAAACTGTTTCTACCTAATGTACAGCTCCATGTGCCCTACAACCTATCCCAATTTGGTAAACATTATAAACATCGAGGGAGAAAAGTGATCCGGTTGACATGGAATGCCCCATAAGTGGTGAATTCCAAATGTTGTGTGGCCGTTTGTTATGATAACTATCGACTTCTCTTCTGTTTTGGATGTTTGATGGTAAAATATATCAAGTTTGAGTCTGGCAAGACAAATTTTAAAATCATGACACATAATTTCGTATAATATGTATTGGTGAAAAATCAACACTTATTGATGATTCGTCGAATATAAAAGTTTTTAAAATTCGATGATTATTGACATTTACCGATTATATCGAATCCCACCAAGTCTATGTATAACCCAGATCCTACTGTGCTACTCCCAATCGTCCCAAAATGTTTTGGCACCATGCGGTGCACTAACGCCGGACTGATACTGCCTTTGATGCGATTCTCCGGTAAATGCCGAATTACTCGTAACTTTTGCCAGATTGGTCAGGACTGCCTGATAATGATCGAAGTTGGATAATCGATTGCCAAATAATCGATGATCTACTGTAAATCAAAACTTGCACAATTTTTCGCATCCTTCAGCAATTCTCTGTCTGACTGTCATTTAACAACTGTCCAAAATCTGGTGAAAATGTGCAGCAGTATGAATTTCCACTAGAGATTACCAACTGAGTCATTTTATTTCTTAAGAACAAAAGGTAAAAAATAAAAAAAAATTGTTTTGTAGTAAAAAGTAAAAAATAAATTTTGACTTATAAGACTTTATTTAAAAAGTAAACATGTAAGATACCTTGGCTAAAGCAGGCGAAAATGTTTCCTTAAAAATTTTCAGAGTTCTGGTTTGTGAAGGGAGAATGTGCTCCCTTAACCCCTCAACGCCGTCAGGCATACTATTATGTCCTGCAAAAACTGTCCAATCAGCCGTCAGGCGTACTATTACGTCCTGTGGCAGCCCTAAGTTATTTTATCTTTTGACGCTAGAGACTTCTTTAAATCTAAATAACCTATATATATTTTGAAAGAGGAAGCTTAGTTTTTCCTATCTATGTTTGTCCTGTATTTTTTTCTCTTTTAAAAATTATACAATCAATGTTGAATTTTGCTATAAAATTTTCAATTTTGCTATGATATGATGGTGTTTCTCTGCATAAAAGTTGCTTTTCAATGCAGCAAGGAACCTTTCCTTGGTGTTTGAAATGCAATGTAGGAACTGTGTATCATTTCAAAGGAGAGCACGTTTTTTCTCCTCTTTGTTCCTGGTGGAGATATTTGGCTTATAACATGCCGCAAAGGTCTTCGTCGGTATGTAAAGAAAGAAAGGAAAACATCTTATGTCTGTCTATGCACAGCTTATTACAAATGTTTACAATGCAATTGATGAAGAATGGAATTAGGTTGAGTAAAAACATTTCTGTAAACATTCCCTTCCATTACTGCACGATCCTTCGTTCATCGCTTCATAGGAGAGCGTCAACGTCAAAACAGCTGATTGCAAAATCCAAGGCCGACATTCTTCCGATAATTTAGTGCCATGCCTCAAAGAGAGGCATTTTGTGAGAAGGATAATATCTGTCATATAATTTTCAAGACCTTTAGAATTTTATTTTTATCTCGACAAAAATTGCGGGGAATTGAGTATATCTATTTGTAAGTATTTGTTTACATGTAATATATGTTTAGTTTTGTGATAGAATTTAATTTTTACCATGGACCTACTGATTTTTGGTTATGTGAATGCGTTTTATGAGAATGTTTTTATATTTTCTTAACAGATACCTGCACTGGATAGATCTCCTAGGAAGGAAAAAAAGAAATTTCTCTCTTTTTTGTGTGCGAGAAGCATTTTGAGAGGAAATGTTAAGCCTCACTTGTTGACATATAATATACGTTTAGTTTTGTGATATAATTTTAACTTTTACCACGGACCTACGGATTTTCGGTTTCTAAAGTTGACCCATAAATACCTGAGGAAAGGGAACCCACCAAATTGGGCTCCTTTTCTTTGACATTTGAAAGAAGATGAGGTCTGTTTTCCTCTTCAGATAAGTGCTTCGCTGTTGTGCTAGCAGGGCCAAAGCAGCGATGAAGCGAGTAGGCAAGAAATCACGAAAAGCTCTTCCATATATTTACACAATAGATAACTAGAAGTGTTTACTAAGCTATAAGGCATTTCTTGCTGAATCCAATTACGCATGTGTAAATTTTCTGAAAATATTTGGGAAGGACCTATAAGCTAAAGTTTTCCGTGTTTTATACAACGTCATATCTCCCTTTCCAATGAACGAAATGCAACCAGTTCTTCTATGTGACTTCTGTAATGACTAAGAATGATGACTGTATAACTAAAACGTTTATATTATAAATAATCTTTTAATAAATCAATAATACTACATTTACTTAAAAATTTCCAGTCAAGACATGAAAAAGTTGAGATGCGTAAAACTTTTCACCTAATTGGTTTAGATGGGTAGACTTGCAGAATGAAATAGTTACTAATTTAAGCTATTTTTTTATTAAGATTGCACATCAATATCTTATATATATTTTCTGGTGCTGAATGTTATATATAAAGCGTGAATGCACGCCGGAAAATTAGTGATTGGTGTACATTCTCTTCTATTCCAACAATCTTTGTATGTAAAATATTTTAGGCAAAATAGATATTTACAAATTTCATGTTTTTCATAGATCCACAAAAAAATTCAGAAAAATCAAGAGAAAACTTCTCAAGTTATGATTATTTTAATATTTTCGAACGTTTTTGCAACGCAATCGTGAAAATTTAAAAACCTCATCCGGCCATACGGGTGGGATTTAATAAATCTCCTCCGGGCTTGAGGGGTTAAAATGTAGATTCTCATTAAAATTTTACCATCCATGAAAAATTCATTCCTCTAACTTTATTCCATCAATTTCTTGCTTGTCAATCTCACTATTTGAGAGGGAGGAGTTTTCTTCGGTGTATCTCTTTGAGGACATCCGTTGGGGGAGTTTGATACTATATTGGCTAGTTCCGTCCTAACCAAGAAAACATCCGCATTCAGAAACAAGAAAATTGATCTGCTATGTTAGATCAGTGGTAGAATATTCCCCCGGCAAGTGGAAGACCCGGGTTTGATTCCCAGTCATAGCAGACTTTTTTCTCGTTTCAAAATTATTCCCAACTTGACAGCTTATGCCTGTCTGCATAGGATCTTTGGATCACTTTATTCCATCAATTTAATAATTAATGTTATTTTTTTATTTAAACCAATTATATCTTCACTGTCAAAAGTCAAGAAGACAAAAATAGATATCCATGCGTAACATCGCGCAAGTGCCCTCTCCCATCGTTTAATGAACAGTTAAACATTGTATGAATTCTCTTCCTACATTTTTCCTTATTCATTTTGTGAACAGCTCCTTTTATACGACTCCTAATACTGTTCTATAGGAATTAAAAAATTTTTCCTTTTTAGCGCGTATAAAAGCTATTAAAATTGTTATTTATTTTTTAGTCTTTAATTTGATGAAAAACCGTTGTTATTCTTTCATAAGTCAACATTTATTTGATTTTACAATTCCAACCTTTCAGATTCCAGTATAAGCAGATACTCTTATTATCATAATGAATTTACTCCAACAGTACTCATGCACGTACTTGAACAGGTACATAATATTAATTCACATTTGAATGTAGAATGTAATTCATAGTTATTCAAAGAAGAGCTACTTAACTATTTTTTTAAATAGAATAATTTAGATGTTAATATTAGAAATAAGTACCATACAATTTATAATTACATAAATTTTCTTAATACGACAGCAACATTTAACAGAAGTAAGAATACCTCAAAAGCACGAATGTCGAGCATTCCTTCCTGGACGAGTTTTAGAGAAAGACTACCAGAATATAATGCTTCAATGCATATGGAAAAGCGATTATAGTTCATGGGGACATTAATCTCCAACTTTCATCAGAATCCAAGTTAAGAATTATGAAACATTTTTACCTGGTACACTCAACGAGGTAGGCTCAGGGGGAGGGTATTAAGGTGATTAGTAGCTGTCTTCAAAGTACCACAAGGTTCCTTTCCGAAAGCCTCATTTAACAGGGTTCTGGGAAACCTCAGCAGGACGTATCCTTGACCCTCTATGTATTGAAATGCCTGTGGAAAATACCACCATTGAATGTACAGATATCACAAAGATGCATCTCTGCAAAGGCTTAGGAGCATGTATTTTCAAGAAAACCATTAACCTTTGCCTTATTCGGTGTTGAAAAGTGAGGCTTTCAAAAAAGATTCATATTAAAGCAAAAGGAAAATCCCTTCTTATACTCCCACTGTTTATGTGAACCAAAAGAATAGAACAAAATAAATAACAGTTTCGGTTCAGTAAAATATTTTTTTTTGTTCTGGTTCAGTTTCACTCCAGCTAAAAATAACTGTTTTTTTTTGTTTTGCTTCGGCTCCGGTTCGATGCCCTGTTCCTTATGCATATAGTATAAGGATTAAGGCATATAATATTAAGGTATAATACAATCTTGAGGTTTAACAATGACATGGTCAGCAAGGCAACATATCGTTAAAAAGCTTAAATTTTTCAAATAAATATGATTTGAACATAGAACTTGAATGATTTTGTATTGTAGGCAAAATGTGATCTTTCTCAAATAATAGAGACTTTCCATTTTAATGAAGCTGTTTGTGATATTAATAATTTTTCTGCAATTTGTTTTAAATAAAATGTAGGTATTTCTTGGT
The DNA here is from genome assembly GCA_028673005.1 of Tanypteryx hageni. Lineage (NCBI taxonomy): Eukaryota > Metazoa > Arthropoda > Insecta > Odonata > Petaluridae > Tanypteryx > Tanypteryx hageni. The sequence goes on from CM054114.1 coordinate 122,509,713, forward strand.
ATAATTGTGGTTAAGAGTTCAATTTTTTCGTTGTTTCATCTGAATTTGATATAAAGCACACATGCTATCATCAATATAATTCATTTTCCAGCCTGCGCTTGTTCCTGTTTCTGCTGCTGTTCCTGCTCCTGTTCCTGCTCTTGCTCCTGCTACTTTTCCTACTCCTGTTTCTGGTACTACTCCCAATCCTGTTCCTGCTCTTGCTCCTGCTACTTTTCCTACTCCTGTTCCTGGTACTACTCCTAATACTGTTCCTGCTCTTGCTCCTGCTACTTTTCCTACTCCTGTTCCTGGTATTACTAATCCTGTTCCTGCTCCTGGTTTGAAGTTTTCTTCTGACAGTTTTGAGGCCCACGATCTAAGTCTGGTCCAAGATTCCTTACTTCAGACGCCCAGTTCAGGAGCATGGTTGGTTTCAGAGAATATTGTTTTAACAACGAATAATACTCCTAACCAAAGCCTAAACACAATGTTGGATGATATGACCCTTAATGGAAAACAGAGCTTCATGGAGACACCAGCCACACGTCGCCTCGTGACACGACGCATACTGCAGGGGATCGAATCTCTTTTTTTGTGATTTTGTAATTTTGTTTCTTTTAGTGCTTTGCTATGTTTCCTAAAATGTTTTATATATAGTAAAGCTAAATAGTTTTTTAAAATTTAGATAAAATTGTTGGGAGTTCATAGTAAAGGTTTGATTTCAGTGATTAAATAGCAAATTGACCACACTGTGATTAAAATCATGAATATTTTTGTTGGATAATAGAATTATGCCCAAAGGAATTAACAGTATTTCTTTAGAAACTTGACCTTTCATGACACAGTTTTTGTAAAGGTTGAAGGAAGGTAGAAAATAATGTAAATAATACTATATATAATTAACAGAGTTGGCCGTAATTTAATTAAATATGTATGAAAATTGTTCAACAGCCTTTTCCAAAAATTTTCATTTTAATCATTTTTTATTTTTTTAACTTTTAAAACCTATGTTGATTGAAGTTGAATTTAAGAATAAAGTTATTGATCTAAACCTTGGATTTATTTTATCTTGTTAGCTATGAGAATGCTCGTAGAGAATTGTTTTTCATTACTTTGATTTTTGTTATTTTATTTTCTGCACATGCAAAGGAAACACCTTTTTTATGGGAGATTTTCATAATTGAATTTTTTGACATAGTGGGTAAGTGAATGAAAATTAATGCAGTACAATTTTCTAGACAAATGTAATATGGAGAATGTGATGAAAACTCAAGCATACTATACTAGCATTTTAATTTGCATATTTTATAATATTATTATTGTGATATTTCTGTTTAGAAATGTTAATTTTTGGTTTGCACCCAGGGGCAATTGCCCCCTCCTTCCCCCTCACTATGCCACTGATTTAATGCATAATTTTTATCTCACAAATATGCAAAAAAAAACATTAAGATTGTTTGATGAGCAGAATCAACAAACTAATTATGTTTCAGGCAGAAGTTTATCAGGGCATAATACCAAAATGTGGGCCAATGCAGAACCATTACATTCATCATACCCACTGCAGAAGGATTATGGCACAACATATTTATTTTTCATAGTAGAAAGATTATATTTCATTTTACTTCATATGGTAATGGAGTTAACCCCTAAGTGGGTGCGAAATTTTCATAATTCCCTCACCAGGTGGGGCTTTTTTATGTGATTAAAATAAATGTTGATTTTTGGATGTATCATCAAAAACATAATTATATGATATTAGCAGAGCAACTCCTTTGCCCAGGGTCTTTGTGATTAATAACTTGAAAAGATTCCGTTGTGAATACCAATGATCGTTCATGACTCTGAAGTCATCTTCTTCGATTACCATAATTTTGAAAAACAAATTGAAACCCCTTTTACAATACTTCCTCATAGCCTATGTTGATGGTTTTGCCACTTGGCAAGAAATTAAACAAACTATTTTGATTACTTGCTCTTGAACATGCTGCATAAAACTAATCATGAGAAAATCAACATGCATTTAAGTGAACTCGACAGCTTTAATTGATTGGCCTTGGGCCTTAGTGCCATGTAAATTTCGGTGGGTATAGCCAGAAATGCCATGGACATTTAGTGAATTTTGTATGATCTTAGGAATACGATTTATGAATTTATTTTTTAAGATAAGTTATTTTTTTAGGAATTATAAAAAATAGTCCATTCTGCAAAATTACATAATTTTTATTTAAATGAAATACTAAATTATATAATAACAAAACGTTATTGAATATATTGCAAAAATAAAATAAAGTTTATCACAAATAATTTTCATCTTATATACAATATACACAATTAGAACTTAAAAATTATCATACCTATATTACTCGAGAAAATCATAAGAAGAAATCACATGGAAATACAAAAACTAATATAAACCAGATTTTTCGATCAACCTCTGCAGCCATAAATTCTGAAAAAAACATCGTATACAACAATGTTTATTTGGGAGATATTGGAGTAATTGTGTGCGGCTACTAAGGTGTTCATGGGATGTGTAGTGGTGATGGGATAATTGATTCACATGATCAATAATAGGCTGAAATTTAGAGTAAGGGTTGTAACTTTCACGTCCAGGTGGGAAAATCTTAAATTGTCCATGAGATGAAAAAACTTAAGAATTAACTGGAAGCGATTCCTTGACACAATTTCATAAGCCAAGCGATGCAGCATTAATTGGTTACTCAGTAAGGGGAGATTGTGGGGCTTTTTGTGATGCCAATTTCTAGTAAAATGCACTGAGCTGCAAAAAAACTGGAACCTTGAAAAAAATCTAATTACTATAAATTTTTAAGTTAAGAATATCAAAATAGATTTCCTGGCCATGCTACGCTACTAATAGACCATTATTGATTACAATAAGCAATAATGGAGTTATTGTTGATTATCCCCTGCTGGTAATGTAACGGGTTTTACCGCACAAAGTAGTTTCCCTGTCAGAAGCCTGCTGTGTACCATTCCTGAATAAGGGAAGATGAATTATTGCGAAGAGTGGGGAAAGATAATCAATCGCACAATCTTTTTTGACAGATAGTGTTTGCCTGTCTCTATTTTATTCACTTTTAAAATGCCTTTGACCACTGAAAATGTTGCAAGGGCTGTCACTTTGGTTGAAGATGGCCCTCCCTTCATTATGCTGCTAAAGTCATTGGTGCCTCTCTTATCACCATTCATCAAGCCGTCCATCACTTCTGAGACACTTAAAGTTACATAAGGAGGCCCGGATCAAGTTGACTAAGGAAGACTGGCTCTAGACGATCGGTTTATTATGTTGCAAGTGTTGCAAACTTGACACACCACAGCAGATGAGGCTCAAAACCGACTGCAGCAAGTGTGGCAGGTGAATGTGAGCGAGCGAACAGTAAGAAGAAGACCAGAAAGCGAACCTGAGTTCACGCAGACCTGACCCCACAACATTGCACAGCTCATCTTCAGTTTGTGTGGGAACGTGCAGTGGACAAAGGAGCACAGTTCTGTTCTCGGATGAATCCAGGTTCTTCCTATGATCACCAGACAGAAGAGGGATAATCTGGAGAAGGCCTGGAGAGCGCATTGCAGAGTGAACATTCGCATAAAGGATGCCATTCCATGGAGGCTCATTAACCATGTGGATCCCTTTTCCCTGTTTATTGGGGACGGTTTTATCTTGATGCACAACAATGGAATTGCTTGGATGGAGAGCCTGGACATGAACCCCATCGAACATCTCTGGGACTTGATAGGGGGGCACATCCGTAGTCGTGCTGCCATTCCACAGACATTAAATAACCTCCGGTTGGCACTTCGGGAGGAGTGGGACAAGATCCCACAAGAAGAGATAGAACCCTATTTGAAAGCATGCGCCACAGGATGGAGGCAGTAATTATGGCCAGAGGAGGAAATACGTGATGCTGACTCCGTTAAATTCACAATTTTGGTTTATTTTTGTCGTAACATTGTCTTATTAATCATTTCGTAAGTCAAATGGCCATATTTGTGTATGCCAGGCTTACAAAAAGTGTTTATTTTCAGTTCCTTGCAGTATCATAAAAATTGTAACTATTTTTAGAATAAAAATTTATAGTAATTAGATTTTTTAAGGTGTTCCTAGATTTTTGCCAGTCAATGTAGTTATAACTAGCAGTTGCCCATCGATAATTTGACTGGTTGGTTAGATTAGATATTGTCTTGGTAGTTATTCTTCTGCCACATTACCATGAAGGTCAGCGACTGCAAGTTTTATTTCCTTCTACTAATGTCCACTAGGAGTGCCACGTTATTTCCTACAGTGTCTAATGTCTGCTAGCAGTGTCGCCTTAACCTCTTGGGTGGGGTAAGCAACTTTGGTCGCGTGCCGAAGTCCGTCTGGTGGGGAGCGCGACTTAAGTCGCACATTGGAAAAATGCTGATTTTTCGGTGGGAAAAGCGACTACAGTATCAGATCCTTTCATAGTCTATTCTGTATGCATCTGCCATCTTCTGGGATCTTTTTTTCACTTATATGCTTCGAAGAGAAACCCAGTGTAAGCGTTTTAGTTGTGCCAGTTCAAGCGATTTCTGCGCTGATTTAGAAGAGTTTTCATAATGAATTACTTTGAAAATTTTATCATATACCTATGTTTTGACTTCTTATATATTTAATGCAATTAATTTTGTTTTTCCTTTTATTTATCACTATGTATTAGAGATATTTTTTATCAAAATTTCTAACTTTTCAAAATATTGCATTACATACTAAATTTTCTATAATTATTATTATTGTTTAACAACAAAATAGATGTTTAGATTTATATGCTTGCAAAATGCATATTTGGATTTGTATTAATTCTTATTTATGTTCATATGACATTTTATGTAAATTTTTCATCTTGAGAAAATTACACCAATTCCAAATAACAACTGAAAATATGGAAAAAAATATTTTTTAATTTTTACGAAACAATGTTTCCGTAAGTCATAAATAAGCATAAGCATTAATGAAAATTAGTTTTTAAATTAATTAAATGTGTAGGTTTGCTCCCCACCAGCTGCAAGTTAATGAAAATTTTCTCCCCGCTTAAGGGGTTAACATCATCCACTACATCTATGTCAAGCAGAGTTTAGCCGGTCACAAAACACCTCAAATCTTGCCAATGGTTTGACCGATATCAATTTTATCATTTTCCTTCAAATCTGCAGGTCAAGACGTTTAACCCTCCCCCAGCCTCACTGCCAGGGCTGGAATTGTCGCTTCGCTCCTAAGCGCTCCAATCCGCCCATTATCTCATAACCCAAACGGCATCGTCTGCGAGATATGCGAGAGACTTGTTTTTGAAGGATCTGCTTACGCTATGATTAAACAACTGATTCTTGTTGATGTCATGGCCAGAGCCCGCTTAAGTAAATTTTGAGATAATATTTTTTACCAAGGCCCCTCGGTTTGAAACCATGGCTGGTCTGAGCGAGAGTGTTATTGAGGAAGGAGTGAATAGAGAAGAATATGTGAGCGATTCTGAGTCTTCTTTTGATGGTGATTTTAGTGATTTCTCAAGTGAAAATGAGAGTTTTTAGACTTTGAACCTTGTGAAGAAACAGTTGCACCTAGTGTTGGATTTTTAGAAGGTGAAGATCCCGAGGGCAGAAAATCTCAAGACGGATTATTTAAGCGGAGAGAAATAGCACATTTTGAGGGACTTTGGGATTTTATCGGAGACATTGGCCAAGTCCATAACTTACCAGCAGGTTCTGGCGAACTTTCATACATTGGGGTGTGTTAGGAGGTAATAGGATATTTCAAATAATTTCTGACAATACTAACAGATATCCTGCATACAAACAACAAGTAACAGGTAGGTGTGACCAAGAATGGTTTGATACTTCATCCGAAGAAATTACGGTCTATAAAGGAATACTTATTTATATGGGAGTCTATGAGTTATCAGAAACCACAGACTATTAGGGATGAGCTAAAATTATATTTACCGGTCCCTAATATCTTGGTATCTGTTATGAGGCAGTATCTGTTCCAAATACCTGTTACTGATATATCAGTTTACGAAGCTGGTTCTGGTACTACCTACCGGAGAATGCTCCTTCCGATACCAGTGTAATTTATAATGCTTCTACAACTGTTGGTTCGTGTACTTATTTTACGTATTTACAGAAACTTGATGATCATTTATTAATTTAAATAAGCTTCAATAAAGGAGTAATGAAAATACTTAGGGATAATAAAAATTTTATTGTGCTACATGCATCAGATAAAATAAGTGAAAATCCCCTAAATACATTACTTCAATTAAATGAATCTTTCACTTTTTAAACATATCATATAAGTAATATCTATTATATATATTTAAAAAAAATTCACGATTTATGTGCTACGATGTTGAAATTTTTTATATAGGTAGAATTTGTAAAAAAAAAACAAAATATGGATTATAGAAATTATTATATTATAATTTGTTTGGCTTTCAAAAATTCTTAAAATCTAAACAAATAGGTAAATATTTAGATACTATGGGTCGAGCTAGGAAGCTGAAACTTTCAGACCGTTTAGACATTACCCTATATATATACGAATAAACATTTCAATATCTCCTTAAACCATTGGTTCCGCGCAGCATCTCCTTCTGACTCATATCTTGTAAACGAAAGCACATAACGCCCTGCATCTTTCTTTATTACAAGCATAAGAAGTCAAGTTTTAATTTGATTGCAGGTTTGTTTAGATGAAAGAAATCAATTTTCATTCTAATGAAAAAATAAACAGTACTTTGCCGCGTTAGCTCATTTTGCGTCAGGCAAAGATGCCAGGCGATGGCGTATTCAAACTCCAATCTCTGATGATGCACTTATATTAGTCTTTTTTTCCTTATTAAAAAATCGAGATGATAAAGCAAACATCGTATTCAAACACTTTCGGAAAATCTCATATGATTGCAATTTTATACAATTTGTTTAAAAATATTAACTTTTCACTATTGTTGACATTATTGTTTATTTATACATTTTTAGACAACATTACCTACATAAATGTAATTTATATGTATTATTCTAACAAAATGTAAAATTTCAACTTGATTGTTTACTAAGTTCTCCAGAAATATGTGATTTTGTAATTAGCGATTTTAAAAAATAAATCGTAATTCAGGCACAGAAATCCACGAAAAAAAATCTGATGTGGCCGCCACATGACTTTCTCCATATCTATAATATTTCTAAAAATTTCAAAATAGATTACGTAATAACAAATATTTAAAGAAACCGAGAAAATTTTAAATATTACAAAGAACAGGAAAAATCATAACCTTCTGATACTGTATATATCCACAATGCACCAACAATTAAGAAAATAAAAAGGAGCGTTACTAAGACGTAACTAAGCGTCAATTGTTAATAATAGGTGGCGCGGTGGTGGCATCTAAGAATATAAGATATCTCTTAAACAATGCATTATATGGAAAAATATTTCAAACATAGGTTGTAGAAAATTAAATTTCCTACAACTTTTATTCTAGTGCATTTTTACATTTATCAAATATTAAAGCAAATATTTAAAAATTACGAATAAGTGACAAGAGTAAACACCCACTTCCGGTCGACCGATTTTTACCAAAAACTAATCAGCTCTTCTTCCTATACAAAAAATGTCAAATATAAAATTTTGTGTTGATCTGATTAACAGTTTTTGAGTTAGAGCGCCCACAAATCCATCAACTGATATTAACTGGTATCCGAGTATTTAGTATCCGAGCATTGAGAACAGTCTGCTATTTTGGATAATAGGTATATCCTCGCCCTTTAAACGGCATCTGTTAGTGGTGGGGCGAGGGTGACGGCTTGGCGGGGAGGGAGGTGATGACCTCCCACTCCTGTGATGAGTCCTCTTCCTCGTGGCATGAGAGCACATATTTTGTTTGTTGGCTCAAGTCGCCCCCTCTCTCTCTAGCCCTTGCGGGAAGATAGAGAGTGCGCTCAACTTCCACAGATCTGGAAGTTTCACTGATGATTTATCCAACAAGAATTGGGTAACCACGTGGCCAGTTTGGTTTTTTTTACTTATCAGAGAAAATGACAGAGATCTGTCCAAATGTGATGTGCTTGTGCTGCCGATGCAGACAGATAAGAGTAGCCATATTGCATGACACTGGAACAAAATCAGTATCTTGGACATGGTGATATTCCTAATTATTTCTTTGATGGTATGAATAAATGGGGAATATTTGAGCCTTATATATATATGGGGATTTTTAACTTTCCAGAAACCTTAGCCAATCACAAACATGGAAATTCCATGCGTCATTTCATCCAAGCAGAATGAGATATCTTGGGTCCCCTGACCTTTATGATACTGTTCCAAGAAATCTTATATTGAAAAATATTGCAACCTCACTGAGTTCACATCCGAATTTTGATAACTTACACAAGTTCATCTCAAGGTTTATGTGGTCGCACCAAAAGTCGCATTATTGGGTTTTCATCTCATAATAGTATAGAAATACTGAAATATATTTTTTGTTAAAAATGTTTTCACGTGAAAGGTGTTAGCAATAATGAATGAATAGCATGAAAACTAAACACACAATAAAATCACAGGGAGTAACTTGAATTTCTTTTATCTGAATAATTGCAAAAGCATATGGTGGTGTGCTGGAGTGTTTTTTGCATGATGTTAAGTATCCTCACTTTTCAGTAAATATGTTGGCTCAATGGAAAAAATGTTTAGGTTTTAAACATTACTATTTTGTAATTTGCCTATTCCATTCATTCCTATGCCATTCCATTTTTTAACTGTCATTAGCATGGTAACTTTTTATGAATCTGCTGTCAAAATGCATCATCCTGGCATATTAATATTGACTCAAGAGTTAAAAATGCCCTGATAATTCAGAAGAAAGCCATAAAAATTTTAACTAACTCTCCATCAGATGTACATTGTAAGCCACTTTTCATATGAGTGTCCATTATGAAATGTTTATATTGATATCCTTGTTCATACAAAATTGACAATAGGGAATTACTCTTGTAGACAAAATATTAATATGCACAACACAATTGCTTTGTTCATTTGTATGGAATTTCTGGCTAATCAACCTCTTGGATTATTATAGACAGCATTGCTCCAGCTGCTCGAATTTACATGCTCAAATGCCACATGCCATATAACCCAGTTACCCGAAAGCCCAATTGCCAAAATCACAGATGCTCAAAAATTCCCTGGCAATCGGCTCATGACCAAGTTTTTGTATTTCAAGTTGGGTGACTCAGATTGCCCTGCATGAGCAATAAGAATAATCATTATTAAGAAAATACCCTATACACAAAAATTATGGAACAATTAGGCTATTTTGTTTTAAGAGAGAAAAACAAACCTATTTGCTCCTTCCTACAGTCGATATCACAAATTTAATCATGTTCATGCTTTCAGTAGTACGTGAGAAATACAATTATCTATGATACCCTCAATCACACTGCGTGATGCAAGTAGTGTTTCAGATGCAGTAAAATCTTACATATTATTGGAAGAAAATATTGGTGATGAAGTTTTCATAATATGCGTGATATTGAAAATTAGAGTAAGTTAACTTATATACTTATGGGAATAAACTTTATGCTAATTCGATTAAAGAAAAATGAAAAATATATTTCCATAACTCGAATAATTTTTGATTTCCCTAGACGAAAAAAATCAATATTTCTCCCGAAAAATAGCCTATTGCAAACAACTTTGATCTCTTATTATTTTTAGATATTCTGCAAAATAACAAAGTTGTCCTATGAGGCCGGACTTCTGGGACACCCTGTATATATATATATATATATATATATATATATATATTTAATGACGGCATTAATTTCCATTAAAAGCATTAAATCACTGCAATTATAATGTATAATATCAGATCCCTTTAAAAGCTTTGAAGTCGTTGCCATAGTTTTTAAAGATTTCCATTGTTGAGAAGAGGAAAAATTCACACTTTTTTCTGATTAAAAGCAAATATTTACGCTAATTCGATAAGTACCGTATTTCACAGCATATAAGATGCACTTTTTCCAGAAAAATTACCTCCAAAATCAGCCTGCATCTTATACACCGAAGATAAGATTATTACTGTTCTCAATACTGACAATAACAAGGACACTCATCACCAAAATGGAATAATTGGCAGACATTCATCGCAAAAACAATAAAATATACATTATTAATAATTAATAGTGAAAATTTTGTTAATATATACAGTAATACTTTATTCAACATAAATTCTGATTACGCATTTTCATTATTACGCTTTAATACCTACATGTCCGCTCACAATGATTACAATTTCGGCGCTTTTGCAATGATTTAGTTCCTAATGAGCCCATTGAATAGCGCAATTAATGCAACAAAACAGAATTTGTGTAGATGCCATAAATATTTTATACGTATCTAGGATAAATAACGTTACGCGTATTGAGATTGCAATGGTTACAAAAGTGAAAAGATATGCGTATACTATTAGTTATAAGCTTCAAGCGATTCAATACACAAAAATGCATGGAAACCGAGTAGCAGCACATCACTTTAGTCCACCTCCCACAGAAAAAATGATTTGTGAATGGAGAAAACTGAAGCTGAAGGGATAAGAGAAACATAGTCTTCGTAAGGTTGGTCTTAAATGGCCGCAACCAAAGGAGGAAGTAATAGATAGTAGAGCAGAGGAAGTTTGGTATTGCTGTATCGATCAAAATCGTAATGTACGAGACAAAAGAGTTACAGAAGAAAAAGGTCTAGTTAAGCATACGTATCGTTATTACATATGCATTCCATTTATTGTTTATCCCATTATATAGAAATATCATCTTGAACTTAAATTTAAGTACTATCAGTAAAGGGTATCTATACGTGCGACATATGCGGCACACTCCAATAGCTTTAATTAATACGACTGCCGAGTTCACGGCACATTTAGCTATACAAGTCTCAAAGCAATTATTTATTTTTTAGTTCATCCCTATTTATTTTATTATTTAAGTTTATCTAAAACACTATATTTAACTGTTATCATACCATAATATTTTCTGTAAATTTTGCTGGATGTAGACTTAATTACAGCTGGAAATGATGCACGACGTGGCTCCTTGTAAATGCCTAAGTGAACCAAATACTTTTTTTCCTGAAAAATCTTCTAAGAAACCGAGGTCTGTCTTATACCTCAGTGCATCTTATATGCCATGGAATATGGTATTTAAACTCTGCTTCAAAAATTAAGAACTCCGTTCTTTCAGCTAGACAACTGTTCATCCCCCAAATTTGTACCCCAATTTAAAGTAATTTAAAAATGCATTTTTATAAAGCCTTGTACTGACTCCCATGCTTTTTTTACGGAGTATGAAATTAAAAATTGGGGTTAAAAACACCCCTCAAATATGAACTTTTTTGAAATTTTTTATTGTTCTTGTTGGTGGTGACAAAAACCTATAATCCTGCCAAATTTCAGATCTGTAGCTCATCTGGAAGTGCCTATCCTCCTATATGTTAATAATGATGACATATAAGTAAGAAACGTCATTATAGATAATAATAATATAGATAGGATATATATAGTATAGATATCATATAAAACCTAAAGTACTTCTAGAGGAGCTACAGAGCTGAGATTTGGAAGGAAGTTAGGTCATTGAGTACAACCTCAGGAAAAAATCTGAAATTAGAGAAAAAGTTATATTTAAGGGGTGTTTTTTACCTCCAAGTACAATTTTAAATACCCATTAGAAAAGCATTGAAAACTTTTCAGGGCTACATAAAAGTGCTTCTTAAAATTATTTAAAATTAAGATATAAAGTCAAGACATGCACCGTACAGTGGATGAAAGAATGTAGTTTTTTTAAGATAAAATTCAAGTCCATGCTGAATTTGCATAAAAATGATTTGAATCAAAATTATGAAATTTTTTTGGTCTTCAACAATTAAAAACATAAACTATCATAGCAACAACTCCAATGCATTTCAATGGGAATTGATTTTCCATACTACAAGAGCATTGATTTAATGCTTAGACTGCATTACAATCCATGTGATTTCAGCCAACGACGTATACATATGATGACGAGATAATTTTAAATTAATTTTTTCATCTGGATACATACTAAATGGCACAGATGGTGACACCATAATCATAACACACAAAACATCCTATTTTTTACAAAATTTTTAGTGTAACATAGAGGCTTAATGATGATTATAGTTATTGCTTAAAAAGGGCGATCTGAGCCATGAAACTTGAAATTCGAAAACATGGCCACGTGCTGATTGCCAGAGAATTTAGAAATTCCATATAGATGCGTTAATTTCACAGAAAATGAATCTTATTTAAATGGGTTGTTCAAATGCTGTCACATTGGTTTATTTATGAGTTTAGATGTTGGTGTATGGTGATTTTTTAAGCACTTGCACCAACAACTCTTGTGTATATATATATATATATATATATATATATATATATATATATATATATATATATATATATATATTTAATGACGGCATTAATTTCCATTAAAAGCATTAAATCACTGCAATTATAATGTATAATATCAGATCCCTTTAAAAGCTTTGAAGTCGTTGCCATAGTTTTTAAAGATTTCCATTGTTGAGAAGAGGAAAAATTCACACTTTTTTCTGATTAAAAGCAAATATTTACGCTAATTCGATAAGTACCGTATTTCACAGCATATAAGATGCACTTTTTCCAGAAAAATTACCTCCAAAATCAGCCTGCATCTTATACACCGAAGATAAGATTATTACTGTTCTCAATACTGACAATAACAAGGACACTCATCACCAAAATGGAATAATTGGCAGACATTCATCGCAAAAACAATAAAATATACCTTATTAATAATTAATAGTGAAAATTTTGTTAATATATACAGTAATACTTTATTCAACATAAATTCTGATTACGCATTTTCATAATTACGCTTTAATACCTACATGTCTGCTCACAATGATTACAATTTCGGCGCTTTTGCAATGATTTAGTTCCTAATGAGCCCATTGAATAGCGCAATTAATGCAACAAAACAGAATTTGTGTAGATGCCATAAATATTTTATACGTATCTAGGATAAATAACGTTACGCGTATTGAGATTGCAATGGTTACAAAAGTGAAAAGATATGCGTATACTATTAGTTATAAGCTTCAAGCGATTCAATACACAAAAATGCATGGAAACCGAGTAGCAGCACATCACTTTAGTCCACCTCCCACAGAAAAAATGATTTGTGAATGGAGAAAACTGAAGCTGAAGGGATAAGAGAAACATAGTCTTCGTAAGGTTGGTCTTAAATGGCCGCAACCAAAGGAGGAAGTAATAGATAGTAGAGCAGAGGAAGTTTGGTATTGCCGTATCGATCAAAATCGTAATGTACGAGACAAAAGAGTTACAGAAGAAAAAGGTCTAGTTAAGCATACGTATCGTTATTACATATGCATTCCATTTATTGTTTATCCCATTATATAGAAATATCATCTTGAACTTAAATTTAAGTACTATCAGTAAAGGGTATCTATACGTGCGACATATGCGGCACACTCCAATAGCTTTAATTAATACGACTGCCGAGTTCACGGCACATTTAGCTATACAAGTCTCAAAGCAATTATTTATTTTTTAGTTCATCCCTATTTATTTTATTATTTAAGTTTATCTAAAACACTATATTTAACTGTTATCATACCATAATATTTTCTGTAAATTTTGCTGGAAATGATGCACGACGTGGCTCCTTGTAAATGCCTAAGTGAACCAAATACTTTTTTTCCTGAAAAATCTTCTAAGAAACCGAGGTCTGTCTTATACCTCAGTGCATCTTATATGCCATGGAATATGGTATTTAAACTCTGCTTCAAAAATTAAGAACTCCGTTCTTTCAGCTAGACAACTGTTCATCCCCCAAATTTGTACCCCAATTTAAAGTAATTTAAAAATGCATTTTTATAAAGCCTTGTACTGACTCCCATGCTTTTTTTACGGAGTATGAAATTAAAAATTGGGGTTAAAAACACCCCTCAAATATGAACTTTTTTGAAATTTTTTATTGTTCTTGTTGGTGGTGACAAAAACCTATAATCCTGCCAAATTTCAGATCTGTAGCTCATCTGGAAGTGCCTATCCTCCTATATGTTAATAATGATGACATATAAGTAAGAAACGTCATTATAGATAATAATAATATAGATAGGATATATATAGTATAGATATCATATAAAACCTAAAGTACTTCTAGAGGAGCTACAGAGCTGAGATTTGGAAGGAAGTTAGGTCATTGGGTACAACCTCAGGAAAAAATCTGAAATTAGAGAAAAAGTTATATTTAAGGGGTGTTTTTTACCCCCAAGTACAATTTTAAATACCCATTAGAAAAGCATTGAAAACTTTTCAGGGCTACATAAAAGTGCTTCTTAAAATTATTTAAAATTAAGATATAAAGTCAAGACATGCACCGTACAGTGGATGAAAGAATGTAGTTTTTTTAAGATAAAATTCAAGTCCATGCTGAATTTGCATAAAAATGATTTGAATCAAAATTATGAAATTTTTTTGGTCTTCAACAATTAAAAACATAAACTATCATAGCAACAACTCCAATGCATTTCAATGGGAATTGATTTTCCATACTACAAGAGCATTGATTTAATGCTTAGACTGCATTACAATCCATGTGATTTCAGCCAACGACATATACATATGATGACGAGATAATTTTAAATTAATTTTTTCATCTGGATACATACTAAATGGCACAGATGGTGACACCATAATCATAACACACAAAATATCCTATTTTTTACAAAATTTTTAGTGTAACATAGAGGCTTAATGATGATTATAGTTATTGCTTAAAAAGGGCGATCTGAGCCATGAAACTTGAAATTCGAAAACATGGCCACGTGCTGATTGCCAGAGAATTTAGAAATTCCATATAGATGCGTTAATTTCACAGAAAATGAATCTTATTTAAATGGGTTGTTCAAATGCTGTCACATTGGTTTATTTATGAGTTTAGATGTTGGTGTATGGTGATTTTTTAAGCACTTGCACCAACAACTCTTGTGTATATATATATATATATATATATATATATATATATATATATATATATATATATATAAACTTAAGGAAAGGTATATATATATATATATATATATATATATATATATATATAAACTTAAGGAAAGGTAATGATGAGGGTGGCAACATGGTGTTGAAGGAAGCCCAGTTGACACCAAGTTGGCAGGCTCATCCTTCTTTCATATTCAGGGTGTCCTGGGAAGTAATGCCCAAACTTCAGGAGTGCATTCTAGGGCTCATTCAGAGTAACAAATGTCATATCAACATGTGTCTGATTTGTTACCGTTACTGAGATATGGAAATAAATGAAGCATTGATTTTGAATTAAATACACTACTATGTGCTACAAACTAAACAAGATTGGAAAGGTGTACTCCATGTCGGAGTACATAGAGTTTCCAAATGCATTCTTTGAGATTTCACGTTCTTAATATTTTTCGCTCAGAAGAGAATTTAACAAGGAGCAAGCGAGGTATGTTGTAAAATACATGAAGGTCTTCATGTAAAGTAGTTGTAATTATTGCCCAATTTTAACCAAAATTGGAATCAGTAAATTAATTTTAACAAAACTACTCAATACCAAATTTCATCAAAATATGTCAAGCGGTTCCCGAGTTGAAACAATGGAACATTGTCAACTACTTGCAGGTCTTCATGTAAAGTGGTCATAATTGTTGCCCGATTTTAACCAGAATTGGAATCGGTTGACCAATTTTAGTAAAATTTCCCAATACGAAATTTTATTAAAATACGTCGAGCGGTTCCCAAGTTGAAACAAAGGAACACTGTTAACTATATGTAGGTCATGTAAAGTGGTCGTAATTGTTTTCCGATTTTAATCAAAATTGGAATTGGTCAATTAATTTTAGCAAAACTACCCATTACCAAATTTCATCAAAATACGTCCAGCGGTTCCCAAGTTGAAACAAAGGAACTTTGTAAACAACATGTAGGTCTTCATGTTAAGTGGTCGTAATTGTTGTCTGATTTTAACCAAAATTGGAATCTTTTGACCAATTTTAGCAAAACTCACCAATACCAAATTTCATCAAAATATGCCCAATGGTTCCCAAGTTGAAACAAAGGAACATTGTAGGTCTTCATGTAAAGTGGTCATCATTGTTGTCCGAGTTTGACCAAAATTGAAATCGGATGATAAATTTTAGCAAAACTCCCCAATACCAAAATTCATCTAATTATGTCCAGTGGTTTCCGAGTTTTAAGATGCAGATGGACAGACAAAAATGACCTCCCCTATGTGTTCACTTCATGCAAAGAATGCATGATAATGTTTTCAAAATGACCATTGCATGAGTAAATGCATGCTGCCAGATGTCGTTCCATTGATTCTTGCCAACCGATTTCAGCCATGTCACCTTTCAAGCTCGTATTCATTGTATTAGCTGCTGCCTTGTTTCAGGTTTAGCATATTAATACACTGGATTTCAAGCAGCCCCACATGAAAAAATCTAGAGGATTTAGGTCAGGTGACCAAGCTGGCCATCTTATGGGTCCTCCTCTTCCTATCCACCATCCTCTAAAGTTCTCGTTCAAGTACACTGTAACCACTCTCCCATAGTGAGGCAGTGCTCCATCATGTTCTATCCACATCCAGACTCTCGTTTCAAGAGACACATCTTGTAATAAAAGTGTTAGTTCTTGTTCCAAAATATTTCTGTAGTAGGCAGATGTTAAATGTCCTTCAATTAAATATGGTCCAATAAATCTATCCTGAAAATTACTTTCAACCACTTCATGCAGATTTTTGCGAGCCCATGTACGTGAACACAACCTAAACAGGTGGCATATTTCCTTATCCCAGTAATGGTAACAAATCAGATCCATGTTGATATGACATTTTTTACTCAGAATGAGCCCTAGAATGCATTCCTGAACGTTGGACATTATGTCCCAGGACACCCTGTATATACAGGTTTCCCTCTCTTTATGCAGGTTCACTTTATACGAATTTGCTTTATGCGAATTCGCTATTATGCAACAAACTTATTGCTATCGGAATATCTTTTTATGCATCTTTGATTTGCTCTTATGCGGTTACGCGGCCAGTGCAATACAAATAAAAGAAAGTTCTTCACTACCCCACAAGGCAACCATCAGTCTCTTATTGTCTCTTATGCTGTGTGTATTAGTACTACAGTAAAAGAGGTGAGAGTGGAGTAGATATTGTAGATAGATAGATCTTTATTCAGGTGAAATGTAGACCATAAGGTCCACTCTTACATTTAACCCTTCGTCAATGTTAAGTTGCATTATATTAAAATACCTTAAATTACATCCGAGTGGATATGAGACGAAGATTTCATGTGATACTGTTTGAGCACACTTGAGAAGTTTTGTCTCCTTGCCTGCCTAACTTGCATTAGGCCAAGACAACCCTCCAGCACTTACCTCCAGTATTATGTCACTCAAAACAGTCACCACTTGTACATGTCTGCTTCCTTCTATTGGCGAGTATGATTTACAGTGTTAATTGTTTTAAGTTTGTATTTCGCATATAAGAAGTCATTATGGAGTGTATGAAGAGCATCTTGGAGGGGAGTTAGGATTGCTTGTGGAACGTATCCCTATCTTCTACATGTAAATATGGGTCCTGTTTATGCAAATTCGCTTATGCATCACTTTCCTGGAATGCAACCCCACATAAAGAGAGGGAAATCTGTATGTACTGTGTTGAACCACTCTGTCACCTGATGATGATGCTAGCGTTGAAACCTAGGTCGTGGAATTATAAGTTATAGTGGAAAATTATAAAGTTTTGTCATTTCATATTAGGGAATTATTTCTCCAAGTTACACCAGGAACAGTTGAGATGAGTTACTCTTTATGTTTCTACTATTTAAATTCTGAATTTTTGGAATTTAAAATGCAATTTTCCAAAGGTACAAAAACAATTTTAGCATAGACATTAAATCTTATATTTAAATTTCAAACTATTTATGGGTTAAGAAAGAACTGAATTTATAAATTGTATTTATTTATAATGACTGAAAGGAGAACAATATATATTATTTGTAAGCTTTTAAATTATATATTTGCCAGTGGTTTTTACAATCATTTCATTTATTATTTTTATGTCAACTAAGAGGTTAAATCTTCTGTCAGTTTTCATTCTTGAAGAACTTTTCACTCCCAAGCTTCTTTAGTCTTGGTACACTATATCAATTTCGTTTTCTTCATCACCCATTAGTTTTGCACAGCTGTAATAAGATTATAAATAATATCAGTGGTTACATGTTCTTGCATAAATTCTCCATCATTTTTTGTCAATATTTTAACTCCAAAACATGGAGAGGATAAGATAATTTTTCACCTAGGTGTGAAAAACTTCATTTTAGCTAAATATTTTTGTGAACAAAAGGATAACATACAGTAGAACCCCGTTCTACTGTCAGTGTCTAGACATTAAAGACACCTGCATTACTTTCTTATATACATAGTATATAGAGAAAGCATTGTTATCTCAACTGAATTTTTGATGGAAATATACCATATATGCTGGTGTATAAGTCGACATTTGAAGCTCAAAAAAAATTCCAAAAACTTAACGTCAACTTATACGCCAAATATAAAATGTGACCCTTAAATAACAGACTAAAAACATTGATATTTACGAAAACATTTGATCTTATGGCATAGGTGATTGCCATTTTGAATCAGCTGCTCCATTGTTTACATATTGTCATTTATTTTAAAAAGATTTAAGATAATTATTTTTAATAGTTAATAAAAATTAAAATGTTAAATTTTGTATTTATTACTGAATCTAAAAAATATAAATGATCTATTTGCAATTATGGCTTTATATATATGTGCACATATAAATATTATAATATGTTTAAAATCGATGCGGACAGCTCAACATAAACACTTATAAAAAGAAAGTTTTTATTACTTTTATTTTGGCAGTCCTGCTTTGTATGTCTATCCTAAAAATCTTCATACAAAATTTTGTTGAAATCGCTTTGGCCAATTCCTTCCAAATTCATAATTACCAAAAAGTTTAACTTTGCAATTGTGGCACCCCTACTTAGTAAATCGGGCGAAGTATGGCATTTTAGTCATGAATTTATGTGAAAATTCTATATACCAAATTTGTTTGAATTCAGCCATTTCCTTCCAAAAGAACATTTTATTTTGCAATTGTGGACCCCCTGCTTAGTCTATCTGGTCCAAATATGTCATTTTGGTCATGTATTAATGTGAAGCTTCTATGTACCTACCTAATTTGTTTGAAATCGGTTCAGCCAGATCTTCCCTGATATATACGTACAGGCAGACGGCCATTGCCGAAATTTGAACCGACCGTTCCATGGGGACACCTCGAAATCATGAAATTTGGATCGACCCTACATTACGATCCTTGACCCCGTAGACCGATTTTATCCACTTTAGGCTCGAAAATGTATCTCATCAAAGCATTGATATTATTGGAGAATTCATCAAAATTGGTCAATTGGTTGCTGAGATATCTTTAAAGGATAATGTTGGAAACCGAAGAATCGGTCGCTGAATGAAAAATGGTCTACTGTATTTGCATGAGGATAAAATACAATGTTTCAAATGACCGATCAGGCTGTGTGTATATTTCAAGTGCTACTTTTGAGAAATTTTTTTGTTGTGTAATGTGTCTTACACCTATATTAAAAATTTATTGCCCTCACATACTCAAAAAATATCATTAAGTTTCATAAACGATATCTAATGACATTTATAAAGATGAATGTTTAAAAAAAATTATGAGGAATGGTGGACAAGATAAAATTATTGTGCAGGCTTAATATGGCTGGTGGGTCATAGTTTAGGTATCCCTAGTGTGATGCATTCAAATAGCTTTTTTTTGACATGACAGAATGTAACCTATCCATTTTGTTGCTGATTCTTGCATTTTATCCAGTTACATCAATCCGATTGCTGCTTGAGTACTTTACAAAAGTATTTTTATACCCTTTAGCAGTGGCGGCTCGTGTATAGGCACTGCGGAACTGCAGCACCCCCTATTTCCACTTGATATTATCGATAACATTTAATATAATGAGTCCTTTTTTCTTTAATTCTTTCTTTATTTTTGTAGTACAATATATATTCCTTAAGCTTAATGTCAGTACTTCAGTAGCCATCCCCCAGTTTATGAAAAAGATACAAAAATCTTTGTATGGAACTGTGCGCTTCACAGTGCCAGCGACGTGGTGTTTGACTGTTGTGCGCATGCGCACATAGGAGGGGGGGTGGGGAGGAAGGCGGGACTGCCAGTTAGAGAGAGCACTGTTGCTAGGGGTGCCGGTGGTGTAGTGGTTAGGACGCTGGCTGCTACTTGCCCGATGCTTGAAAAAGTCATCGGGTACGAATCCTGCGCGAGTAAGATTTTTCTCAAGGTCACCCGGCCCCCTGTTTGCGTAGTTTGAGGAGACCGCGCAAATTCAGCTGTTCCGTCCTTCGGAAGGGACGTTAAGCTGTTGTCCCCCCTGGTGTTCTTCGTAAGAGCAGGCAAATGCCGGCACCGGGTTTCCCTCCTCCCTCCCCGGTTATTCATTGCACTACCTCTGAGATACCCGTTTGTGCTGTAAGAGAGGCGAATTGACTGGGCATTCAAACAACAACAAAAACAGCACTGTTGCTCTCGCAGTGCCGGCGTGATGGTGGAAGGAAGTTTTTTTTTACTCAGCGTGTGTTGTGCTTAAAAACCATGTACCATATTCTTGAATGTGATAAAGTGTAGAAGAGTGTAGAATTAGATTATTATTCTGCTTCCAGCTATTCTATTTGATTAGTATTCTATTGTAGGACTGATATCATGAATATTGCAAATTAATTGAGCTGTTGAAATTTATCTTGGAAAATAATCTAGATGATGTTTTTAGTGAAATTACGAAACTGATAAAAATCCTCTTGACAATTCCCATGACTACATCAGAGGCAGAGCGCTGCTTTTCAACATTGAAAAGAATAAAAACTTTTTTAATTAAGAAGCACTATGAATTCGGAAAGACTAAATGCGCTTGCAGTACTTTCAATAGAGAAAAATTTCCTCAATTGTCATCCAGAGATCAAGGAGAAAATTATTAAACTTTTTGCGCAAATTAAAACAAGAAGAATGGATTTCATTTTAAATGAATAGATCAAGCTTGAACTGTAACAATTTAAGTTAAAGTAAGTGTTTGGTTTTTTTTGTTAAGATTTTATCAAGTTCCTGAATAAATTTTCTTTTTATACATGTTTTTTTCCATGCAAGGCACGAAATTGTGGAGGCCAGAAATTTTGGCTCTGAAGAGGTAGATGAGGATAATGCAAGGGAACTTCTTGTCTCACAGACAGAGGAACTATCTAATGAAGATCACCTACAGCTGATGAATGAATATGACAAGGAAGATAAAGAGTCAATTGCTGAAGTCCAGCCTGTTAAAATGCTCTCTGCCAAAATCTTAGCAGAGGCCTTCCAGCACCTTCCAGCTGTTATGAGAATGATCCCAACCATGATAGAAATTACAAAGTATCAAGGGAATTGCAGAATGCTGTGGATTGCTATAAGGAGCACTACAAAGAGAAAAGTAAGCATGCTAATCAGTTGTCCATAGAAAATTTTTTTAAACATCAAAACAGTCAATATATATTTTCTTCAGTTTTATTTCATGAAAAAGTTTTTTTATTAAATTCATTTTGTTATAACAAATATAAATAGACATCCATTTATTCATTCCTCTATTTAATGTTTTTGTTACCTAACAAATCAAAAGCACTTGGAAATATGATAATTCCATATAAAAAGTGAATGTATTTGGGTAAGCAACCTTCATATATAATATTATAGCTATCAGAAAAAAATGTGAGCTACGCGACCAATCCTAGGAACATAACTATCACATAAGTTGGTGGTTTGGTGTATTTTATATAATTTTTCCTTAGCGTCCATGTTTCTCCCCAATACAAAGCTATATTCCATACATAACACTTCAGAATGTATTTAAGTGTCTAAAAAAATTCAGGACCAGCAGCACTATAGCAAATCATTGTTAAATGAATCAGCACTAAGCGGGACCTTGAGTGTATATGTAATTAAAAAGTCTGTATGGGAGGTCATCAAAAAGTAAGTCTACAAGGTGCATAATTTGTAAGTCAAACAACCCATGATGACACTACCTATGCAAGAGAAATTCATTAAGTGTGCTTGTTTCGACTGCAGCATGTATGGCATGCAAAGTGCTGTGTCTGTTACGAGTAGTGGCAGTGCAAAATGACGACTTGACTGGAAAAATAGTTCATATGTCATAATATGATTCTGTATTATGTATATTGAGGTTTCTATAAAGTCTTTTAAGAAATATGTCTTGTAAACTTCTTATTTGAGAAGTGTTCAGTTTTTTCCATTATTTTTCTTGAGAGATCATTAAAAGTTTTTTGCTTTTACACAATTAGTAGGTAGCATATAAAAAGTACATTGCGACCTAGAAAACATCATGTATTGGTGATGTTTTGTCTTCACAATGTAAACCTTTGTAAGCATTATGTAAAATCAACTATGCACAATAATTATTATATCTATTTCATGATATGTTATCAACGAGAATTAATACTTTGTAACACAAGTGCACAACTAATATAGTCAATGTTTTGTAGCAGGGATGGCCAGCCAGCAGCTACAATCATTATCTTTATGAAATAAATGTCATTTAAGGACTTGCCTGCAATGCTCGGGTACCCAAACAAGACCAGTCGAGCAAACATTCGTAGCATGGCACTGACATTTACATTTGTCTCTATCCCAAAATCTTCCAGGCGTTTCATTGCACATTTTCCTCTCTTCATCATTAAAGCAAATGCACATACATTCACCCGGTTTATAAACCTTAAAAAAAAAACATTGAAAGACTTAATCAAGCAGATCATCAATTAGAAGATCTCTTATTTAAAGTATATTTGCATCTTCCTAGAAATAATGTGTCCTGTAGAAAAGCAAAGCGAATCTTAGAAATACTCTTTACTTCTAGTAAGAAACAAAATTACTTATTAATATGCATAAATGAAATTTTATTCAAGTTAACTGCTTCAATGAACCATTCAGGGATGTTTCATTCTAGCGTTTGTTTTTGACCACAGTGCCCTTTTATGGTCTACTTGTTGCATTTCAAATGTTTTAGTGTAATCATAGCATTAAACCTAACGAGTTTTGAGCATATGCTACATTATAATAATATCTTTTAAATTTAGTCTAAGAAACTAATCCTTTATCAGAGAGCAGTTAAAATGAGGCTAGAGAAACTATAATTATATAATTAAAGAAAGTGTAAAATTGCCAGTAAACCTGTTTCATGTTGCAATGTTCCTTCATAACAGTACACTTGCAGCTGCACCTTGTATGTTCTTCAACGTGAACAACTCCACATTTTTGAGTATTTTCAAATATATTTAACTGCTGAACCTGTGTAAACAAATCGATAAAAAATGTAATAAAAAACATAAAAATATATCATAATTTAACAATGCTTGCCCTAACTCTTATGTTTTATGGTAATTAAATCTCAGGAAACAACAGCATCCAGGACTGCAGTTTAAGAAACTAGTTAGAAAAGGCTGAAAATTTCTTTGGTAGTATGTACCACATCACAATACTTTCCATGGTTGATAAAATTAATAAAGTTTATAAAGCATTTGCATGGTGAGATATTAACATTGATTTCTGAAAATATAGGTTTTGTTTTACATGCAACTAGCTCATCTGATGATTTTTGTTTGAAATTCATAAAATAATACTATTATTAGGATACTTCTGAGGCCTATCACAAAATGGATTCACAGTATAACTTGAACCAAAGAAATTAAAAGAGTATAGATAGATGCACAAGACCAAAATGATATCACAAGCCAGAGCTGGGAGAAGATATTTTTGTGTCCTAGACAAGGTTTGAAAACTATGCCTCCCTCCTAATAAAAGTATACAGTACACAATTTCATCTCTCCAAACTAGTTTATTTGCAATGTAGTGGTAAAATATATTTTATAATATAAAACATTATCCTTAAAAGTTCAAATGGTCATTTCTTATGCCTCTAGGCAGGTGCCTCACTTGACTAGCCCTTGTCCCGGCTCTGTCACAAGCAATTTTTGAGTAAAGATGGCATTGAAAAATTTTATTCTGTCTTCCATTTTTCATTTAGTCTACAATAACTAGATTTTTTACCTCATAAGAACTTATAGTTGAATTAGTTGCTAGGCAAGACTGTTTAGCATGACATTCACCAGCACAACGGTTGACCATGATCTTGCTAGGAACCAACTAGAATAAGAAAACATATGCAATACATAAGGAATTATTCACATGTCTTTGAATTAAATTAATTAGATAAAATTAATTATTTATTCAGTTTTCAAGTAGAGTTCACGATACAAGAGAAAAGTAAAAAAACTTGCATAAATATTTTATTATTGTTGAAATTATGGCTAACTCATGAATGCTCATAAATGTTTAGTACTATTATTATGATTTTGAGAATCACCATCAAATTCATTTGTTTATTTGAAATGTTTAATATATAATAATGAGTTACATATTTATGTAGCATGCTGAGTGATATGTTGGATTTGATTTTTTAGATGTGCAACAGAAGGAGATACATACTCATATGTTATTTTTATATTGTTCACAGTGCCTCCATGAGCACATTTTTAGAAATTGAATGGTTACTACAATTATAAATACCACATATTACTTATTTGAGAGCATGAATTACTTACAAGTATTTCTGCTGAAGATTCGACTAGTTGCACAATAGTTGGTCGAGGCATACAAGTGGCTCTCATTGAGGTTTTGTGAAATTTGCTATAGAAGCTACTGCTACAACCCTCTATAAATACATCATAAAAAATAGGTAGGTAATTACAAGTGGCTCTCATTGAGGTTTTGTGAAATTTGCTATAGAAGCTACTGCTACAACCCTCTATAAATACATCATAAAAAATAGGTAGGTAATTACAAGTGGCTCTCATTGAGGTTTTGTGAAATTTGCTATAGAAGCTACTGCTACAACCCTCTATAAATACATCATAAAAAATAGGTAGGTAATTACTAAAATACATCCTGAGAAACAACAGATTTTTGGTGAGTTTTCTTTATTTGCCCCATGCTTCCATTCAGTTCCATACAGTTAAAATTCCCCTAACAATCATGTTCCTTTAAAATGAGTCATTAAGCAAAATTTTGTAAAACAAATGGTAATTTAGCACTTACTTGCATGTTATAATAATGCAAGGTGTGTGAAAAACTTTTATTCTGTAAATTTTAGTTATAAGTATGTACTTTTAGAGCCTAATAATAATGAAAGATATACACTATATAGGCAGTACCCACTTAATGTACCTCCACCAATATGTTTATTATCTAATTATACCATGTAAGTGGCTGATCCTTGTATTCTGCAAGCATTTCATCTCACCTTGAAAAACATTAATTTTTCAGACATTTCATTATTAAAAATATTTTTTTTTATTCAAAAGTTTGCACCTCTGACTTTACAGCTTATGCCTATAAGGATAGTGATCTTTAGATCAACTCTTTCCATCAATTTAGAAGATCTATTTTGCTAAGCCAGTCGATTGATTAGATTTTTCTGACTTGATGATGAAAGGAGCTTCAATAGAATTAAAATAATTATAAATTATTTAAGATCATTCATGGCACAAGATTGGCAATAAAATTTAAACATTCTTCAATTGAGTGCAGCATTGCAAAAAGCATTAACTTAATTGATGAATTTGCATATACAGTGGAAACCGCTTAACACGAAATGTGGGGGACCAGCGCAAACATTTCGTCTTAACCGAATTTCGTGCTAAACGAATTTCATGATAACCTTTTTTGAGACTGATTTGAGATATTGATATAAGCTCGTAAATAAATCTTGACATAACAAATATGCGATGGAAACAGCACAGTAATTAGTTATAATAATGGAACCCTTATAATTTATTCATTACATATATACAAAAAAATTATTTTATTTCAATAATTTCATAAAAACAATACACAAATATTAAGTATCAAGGTCGCTAAATAGTTCAATTGTCTACTTCTTAACAAAAAATTCCGTAACTTTTTTCTGTCTAGCATTCATAATGATCTTTTTTTCCAGAAATTGTTCCAAATCATCAACTGTCTCATACAAACTGTCCCTATCTGTTTGATTTTCCAAAAACTCCACACTTTTTAGCATTCCACGGATATCCGCAGCACTTGGCACTGACAACATTCCGTCGTCATAGTCATCTCCACTTGCACTACTATTTTCATATTCTTTTGTTGTACTTGATTTAACAATGTCCACAATGTCACTGTATGTTAAAAGTGGTGTAGTGACAATATGGTCATCCACTGCTATATAATCATTCAGCGTGATTTCAGTTGTCAATCTCATTACAGACGACACGCGACCGAAGATATCGCACAATTCACTTTCAGTAGATGTATTTACCCTAGTTTCCGTAGTCGATTCAGTTTCATCCCGTCCAGATAACCTATCTGCTATTGGCGAAGAGGAAAATCCAGCGTGGCAAAAACAATTTTCGATTGTTTTCGCTGTAACTGACCTCCAAGCGGCATACAGCAAATTCAAGGAATCCAAAAGAGTCACGGGTTTAATTTCCTCATTTGATTCAATACTAGATAAATATTTCTGGAGTAATTACTTCCGATAGTGGCATTTTAGATTTTTTATAATACCCTGGTCACATGGCTGCAATAAGCTTGTTGTATTAGGCGGCAGAAAGATCAGTTTAATTGATTTCAGCTTTTCCACTTCTGGATGAGCAGGGCTGTTGTCGATATTTAGCTATTTTGCGCTTTTGTCGTAAAAAGCGCTTGTCCAATGTCCTAACCCAGTCTGTAAAAATGTTTCCCGTCATCCAAGCTTTTTTTATTTGCGGTGTATTCCACGGGAAGCTTCTTTACATTCTTGAAGCAGCGAGGATTCAGAAATTTACCCATAACAAATATGGGGATTTTTTCAGAACCGTCTGAATTGCAAGCCACCATTACCGTAATGCGCTCTTTAGATTTTTTTCCACCAGAGCACTGCTCATTTTTAAAAGCTAAAGTTTTTTCTGGGAGGCAGCGAAAATAAATATCGGTTTCGTCAGCATTAAAAATGTCCTTAGGCGCAAAGTCTGTTAATAATTTAGGCAAGGTAGAAGTTACCCACTCTGATGTCATATCACGGGAGACGTCTCCCGACTCGCCGGTAACAGTCTTAAAAATTAACCCATTCCTCACCTTGAACCGCTCCAACCATCCAGGACTATACTTGAATTCAATTCCCAAATCTGATCCTAAAGCGTCAGTCTTCGCCATCAAAACAGGACCAGAAATTGGAGCATTCTGGCCTCTTGCTTGCTTAAACCAGATGATCAGCGCCGCTTCCAGTTCCTCGTGCTTTGCCGTGCGTAGACGCTTCCGTTCCGGTTCAAACATGCTTTTCTCAAACACAGATGTTATTTTATCACGATTTTTTATAATTGTTGACATAGTTGAAAAGGGAATTTCGAACTCTTTGCAGGTGTCCGTTTTGGTTCTATCACCGTTATCAACCGCTTTTAGGAGCTGCATTTTCACTTTCAGCGGTATTGCTTTTTGCTTACGCATTTTACCAGCCATTATTCTGTGGGTCTTTTATCTTTTATAAAAATATAAAATCAAAACTGAAAACGATCCCGAAAAAGAAAGAATAACTTCGCTCACAGATTCTTCTTCGCTAACCGTTCCACACGGAAATTCAGAATCAACGGAATCAACTGAGTAGAACTGTTCTGCGTAGGGGTCTAGAGACGAGAGCAAGGGAGGAGTTGAGCGTATTGAAAGACGGGGAAAGGGAAGGTACAGTACAGATAACAATCTGCACCTCCAAATCCTTCCTTTCATTCGAAGATGGTAGTTCCCAGAATTTAGTTTATTGCTGCCAAGGAAATCTCGGTAGCAGCCCTCTCAACGGGGGCGCGTGAGTTTTTCTGAGGTCTACTAATGACCATGCCTGTTGAAAGAGAGGGGGAAGGAGGAGGTACAGCTGTGGTTGAGAGATTATTCATACTTCTATGTTAAGAAACGAGTGGGTAGTTTCGTGTTATCCACATAATTTGACGGGGATTTATTTTCAGGGGACCGAACATTTTTTCGCGTTAACCGAAATTTCTTGTTAACCATTTCGCGTAAAACGAATTAATATACGTTGAAATGTATAGGCACCGGCAGGGACTAAGCCTGCATTTCGTGTTAACCGATATTTCGCGTTATCCGTTTTCGTGTTAAGTGGTTTCCAAAACAAGAAAAGTTGTATTGTAATCACTGTTAATATGCAATTGTACTTATAAAGTTTTAACTAGTTGTGATTTTTGTCTAGAATGTAAACATAACACTGCTTTGAGAGATAAAATTCTTTCATGGGGGAAGGGAAAGTGTACAATTTACAAACTTTACCTAGGGTTCACAAATGCCTTGTCCAGGTCCTGCAACTAGGGCATTTTTACAAAATGAAGTGTGGATAACACTCACTAAGTTGAAGTGTTTCATTAATATCCAAAAGGGAAGCCTTATCAACATTATTCATAAAGTAGAAAACGAATTATATGTTATAAGTCAGAGTTTACGATGTTTCACTGACTGAATCTGTATCTTCATATGACAAGGTTTGACCATGAAGGGATATAGTTTGCATTGTCACATGATGAAGGTCATACATTAAAGGATAAAAGACAGAAAAACAAGCTTAATGTTGCTTAACTTTGATCCAAGCTTAGGATGAGCTGAACAATTATTAATTAATAAATAGAGTATTGAGTCATCATCCCAACTTATTATAACTTCTTCAAAATGAGTTGACATCATCCAAACTTTTTTGTTTGACTGATATCGAACAGGCAAGCTTTTAACATTCTTAAAACACCTAAGGCAGGGGTGGCCACTGATGGACCTGAACTGGAGCCACAGCACTGCTATGGACATCACCGAAAAGCTGCAGTGACATGAATGAGCTGATAAAATATATTTTACGCATAAATAGCTGCTGTAGCATATAATAATAATCAGGGCTGGCCTGAACTATGGGCGAGCTGGGTGGCTGTCTGGGATGCCAAAGTATTGGGGGCAATAATCAGATCATCTATCTATACATTACATATGAATGAATAAGTGTTGGATACCAATTTATATTGTGGGACAAACCAGATGAAATTAATCTTGTGGAAGGGGAGAATGAATGTCCAAAGAGTATGAAACTGTGTGAGGACTGGGAAAGTATGCGGCCCGTGGACTTCATACAATGCCTTAATGCGACCTGCAGGTTTGGTGGAGTGCCTTCATGAGACCTGATTTAGAGGAACTTTTGACAATCTTTGGCTTCAACAATTCCCTTGTAAATTATAATCGGAAAATTACAGCATACATAAGGCAGCCAAGTTTTAAAGACCTGCATGTGGCTCTGGAGTCACCAGTTGGCCACACCTGATCTAGGGATTTTCGATGTACCAATCACAAACAACTTATGTTTCTCACTCCTATCCATATTGGCACAAACAAAAACTTTAATCCTATCCTTGGATAATTTTCCTCCTGCACACTTTTTGCCTTTAAATTTTAATGTCTTGTCTGGAGTTAGCTTAAAAAACAACCAAGCCTCATCTCAATTAAAAATACTACAGTCACTATAAGCCTTACAAAGTTTAGGCCATACCATTTTTAATCAGTCACTAGTTAATGTTAGGTCTATGTTATTAGCTTCTCAACTTACTTTGCCAAAGTTAATGTTTTGTATTACTTTAAATGTGTCTATCCAACCATTACAATAACAAATTCTTAATTCCAACCAAACTTGCCAACTCTTCAGATTTTACTTTTAACATAGATCCACATATCAGTATGTTTAAGTTCCTTTGCTGCATGTACCATTTAAAGAAAGCCTCATTTATGTCACATTACACTGGTTGTCAGATTTCACACTTCAACTTGAACTATCTATGGCACTGCAAATTTTCCATGGATTAGACCAAAAGATATAAATCAT
Organism: Tanypteryx hageni; assembly: GCA_028673005.1. Classification (NCBI taxonomy): domain Eukaryota; kingdom Metazoa; phylum Arthropoda; class Insecta; order Odonata; family Petaluridae; genus Tanypteryx; species Tanypteryx hageni. Next base: position 122,539,870 of record CM054114.1, read on the forward strand.
AGAATTGCTAAGTTTCAATTCTATGCTGTTTCACTTTTAGTTGAGTCACTCTCAATTCTTCTGACTATATCAACTTTTTGTTTCCAACTCAAGATATGGGTTATTAATGGCTAGTGTGGAGAACCAAGATGTCATTAGGAGGAATTGCTCTATAATGTAAGGGACATTTCAGCATAGTGAGTCATCATAAAGAATTTAGTGGCATTAATATCAATCCAAGCTTTCACTGCATTTTTTGGTAAGGGATGAGAGAACAAATGTGGGAAGTTGGAATTATGATAGAGTAGCCAGTTCCAATTTTAAATACACCAACATGTATTTCTCTCTAAATGTATAAGAATTTAAAATGTTTTATTTTGACAATGTACAGGAGAATAGCTGTTATTGACTGTTGGGAATGAACCATTTGAGTTTGTTTCTATTTATAATATGTACTCCAACTTTCTGATTGATTTTTGTTAAATATGCATAATATATTTGGGTAAAATTATGATAACTTACTGTTATTATTGTTTTAACTGTGTTGGTTAACTCATAATAAACAAGTTGAATATAATGCATTATCAGGAAACTATTATGGGACTTGTAAAAGATGTCACTACATACAAGTTGTTGTATTGAAAGAGGTCATTCATTATAACTGAGTTATACTGTAGCTATTTTTATTTTGCAATGCCTGATGAAGCATACATTTGGAGAAAAATAAAACTTGGCTGCAACTCAGCAACATTAAACCCCAACAATTTCTTCTTGTGATCAAAGGATAAATTCCCCCTTGTAGTTCAAATTGAATAAAATTGGAACCAACATTTCTTGGTGCTCACTTTTGTGGAAACTAAAATATCCATTAAATTTAAATCTGCAGAGAAAAACTTTTATGAAAACTGCTCTGGAAATTTTGTGTATCAGTAAAAGATTTCAAGTTAATTTGATTTAACTGTGAAAGATGGGTCCTAATGGTTGGGATGGGTACTATAAATTTAATTTATTATGCTTTTGGGGGTGAGTGAGAATAGGGCCACTATAGTACAGGAGATCCATTAATTTAAAGTGATTTGACAATTAAACAGAATTAACTAAAAATCTTATTTGCAGGATAACCATATTATGCAATAGGGATATGTTGAGTTGTCCGTGGAAAAATAGAATGCAGCTGTTTTTAGGGAGTTGTTATTTTTGGAGAAGGCATGTACATATATCAGTTTTCTTCTTATGGAAAATTCTCTTTTTTTGTTTGACATGTGGTTAGAAATATCCAGTAAACTCTATTGAATTATATTTCTAAACCTCATAAATGGAGTATTTACCAATTAAGCAACTCAAAAATAAATGATGGTTTGGTATCAATGAGCAAACAGCCAAATGCGAATTACACAACAAATCGAAAAATTCTCAAACATTTCTTTTCACATAAATAAATAAAAGGATATCGTAATTAATTTACAAAAAAACTGTATGGAAAGTATAACGAAAGATTCCAATAAATTATACCAAAATATTTTAACTTAAGGTTATAATCATTACTTAATGCATATTACTAGTTATATTAAACAAATATTCTCAAATTGAATACAACAGCATCTCACCATACTCCTTAAAGACATGAGGACCTTCTTCGTGGAAGAATCTTTTGTTGGCCTTAAAAACATCCTAAAAATCGAAGGCAGTCGATTGAGTACAAATGATTTCCACATCAAACTCCAAGTGTATTAGATGTTACTCACTTGATTTTCGAGGCCCTCCCCTCTTTCAAAGGACAGGAGCAAATAAATTGCAATTAAGTTTCCAGTTACTTTCATTTCGCATCTGAAGCTCGCCTCACACTGTAAAAATAATGCGAAGAAAACAGGAGAAACGCACCTGATAACACCGTTACCACATCCTGTCCTAAACCAAATGGACTTCCCTTGTTAGGGCTCACCCAAAAACTACTACCCCTAAGGGCCGTGCGCTACTTATGGCCTTCCGCGGATGCGCGTAGATTGAGATTACCGAAACCACCTTAAAAAAGAGATAACAATCACGTGCAGAAAGAAATGAACGTGAATACATTTTCCGGGAGTAAAGATGACACGCTTAAAGCATTTTCAGATTTTATTCTAGGCGGTCCGGTAAAAATATTTCCTTTTTTGCCCAAAACTCATTATAGAATACTATTTACGCAACTGAATGTTATTTTGTAGTCTTATAGGACGAGAAAGGTAATAAAAGTATGTGCCTAGCATTTCAAAAGGCATAAAAAAGTATATTTTCAATCCTCCTTTTATATTTCACGATGAAGATTAGGAGCAGGTATATTTTATCAATACTTAAAGATGCCGATGATTGATTTTATAAATATACAAGTAGTTTGGCGCTTGCAAGCATTCCATTTCACCTTAAAAACATTATTTTTCCATTGTGGGAGACTAATACCACACTTTTCTACTAAATTTTAAAGTTATAGCACATCTAGAAGTGAAATTATATTTTTCTAATTGTTTAAATTTTAAATATTTTTAACGGCCGCAATAACAACTTAATGGATACTGTCAAATGTTTATTTGTGCATATGTACTACGCTCTACATAACTTTAAAATTTCAGGACCCTAGCTCACCCCGTAGTACTATTTGTTTAAACTTGATGAATTTTTAACAGCCAAACAAATTAAAATATCAAAATTTCTATAATCCCCATTTCGTTATTTTACAAATTCTATCTTTAAAAAAATTTCAGCTCTGTAGCGCATTTGAAAATACATAAACATTAGAAATTAGTTTTAAAATTTGCAAATTTTTAGCGGCCGCATTGTTAAACTTTTCAAGATTTTCGTTTTTTTAGTCGGTTTTGCACATAATCCTACCGACAAAAAAAATTTCGAGACTGCCGCTTTTATGGAAGTGCCTAAACATTAGTATCCTCCTTTACAGGACCGGCTTCATATTTTGCGGGGCCGAGTGCAAGACAAGAATGCGCGGCCTATCATTCTAATTATTTTTTTGCTTGCCATCCCACACAATTCAAAAAAAAAAATAATAATTAGAATAGGCCGAAACTGACATTATTTTAATATAAAAGAAAAAAAATACCCTTATTTTTAAAATCAATAATGTCGCATCCCGACATCTTCGTCGGCATGTAGAGACAGAATCGGGGTTGGGAAAACGACAGGGAAGAAGACACGTTTCGCTTTTAGAGAGACAATCCCTTTTTATTCACACAACCGCGCAGCACACCCGAACAACTCGAACGTTCTCCTTACACTAACAGACTGACTAGAGAGACAGACAGGGAGCATGCGCTCCACCGTCGCTATACAATGTCCGCGGCGATCAAAGTAGTCACAACAATGTCACTTCCGCCCTCCTCCTGTTCAGTCACACACAACACTCATCCAGCTCCTTCGAACGGTGGAGGAGCTTCTTCAATTGTATTACAATGTCACCGAACCTTATGGCGTCTTTCCGGCGCCCACAACGCCTCCCCCCTTCAAGAGAGAGAACCGATGACATTTCTCTCAATCGAAAAATTGTTTTTTTTTTACAAATCTACCTTCACAATTGACAAATACACAAATCCAAACACTTGAATACAAAAATCATATAAAACAAGGCACCTCTTAAATCCGTCTACAAACAAATACTCAAATGTTAGCAACTTTAACAATACATTACTGTAATCCACACTTAAACGAAAAGGTAGGGAGTGATCCTTTGGTATGTCGATTTGGCTATTCTTTAACAGATCAATTACGAATACACTCATGTCCCTTAAGTGTCAATTTAATGTAGTTAGTTTGGTTTATTAATCTCTCAGCAAAGGTTAATAAAAAAGTTTTAGGCGATTTGCATGAACTCGTATCTCTTTTCCTTTTCGCCTTATGGTGACATTCACCCCGTGAACTCCTATCACCTCATATGGGCCGATCCACTGCGAAGATAATTTTTTTGAACGCCCTCGTGGTACAGATTCATCAAACAAGAGAACTTGATCCTTTTCTCTAAATAACAGCTCGTTTGTAGACTTATCGTAATTTATCTTACTTTTCTCTTTTACCGAGATTAGTGTTTCCCGTGCTTTCATATGGCCACTTTGCATTCTTACGCGAAGCTCCTTCAAAAAAATCATCGTAGGTATACATACATTCATCGGGATCCTTCTGTAACATTCCTGGTATATTTGCTCTCCTTCCAAACATTAGTTCATGAGGTGTGAACCCAGTGGCGCAATGCGGAGTGGTGTTATAAACAAAAATGGCATAGGGAATCCATTCTGGCCAATTTACTTGATCATCTGCGACGAAATGGCGTAAAAACTCCACTAGCGTCCGATGGCTTCTCTCAAAAGCTCCATTCGTCTGAGGATGGCACGCATTAGTTTTTAATTTCTTTATACCTAAAAGTCTACAGGTGTTTTTGAATACGTCACTCATAAAGTTACTTCCTTGATCGGTAAGTATTGACTGAGGTGCACCAAACTTCAAAATAATTTTATTCACGAACGTTCGCGCAACTGTAGCCGCGTCTTGCTCCTTTAATGGTATAGCTTCCGTGAACTTCGATAATTCGTCTTGAAAGGTGAGAAGATATTTGTTTCCGTCCTCTGAAGTAGGCAAGGGTCCCACTATATCGAGACAACACTTTTCGAACACTTTCTGGAGTCGTGGTAATCTCCATTGGCATTTTCGTTTTCTTTCGCGTGAGTTTATTTTTTTGACACTTCTCACATGACCTTATGTAATTTTCTATGTCTCTCTTCATACCATTCCAAATACAGTACTGTTTCATTTTTTCATAGGTTCGATTCATTCCCTGATGTCCACCTAACGGAGAATCGTGACATTCTTTCAGCAATTCTTGTTTTCTTTCCTCGGATAAATCATTTTCCTCCTCTGTCTGCACTTGCGCGGTTTCTCTCTTCTCTTCTACTGCACATATCATAGCATCAGCATTTGTATTCATACTCCTTTTTTGTAAATAATTTCTTAGTCATATTAATCTAATTTAATTCGCCACCTCATCATTCTCGAGCTCGGATCTTTTACATTAAAAACCCAAGTCAATGGCTTGTGATCCGTGACAACTACGAATTTCCGTCCATATAGATAAGGACGAAAATAACGGGTTCCCCAAACTATGGCAAGCATTTCTCTCTCAGTGGTGGAGTAGTTCTTCTCTGCTTTGTTTAGGGAGCGGCTTGCGTATGCGATAGGCAGATCCTTTCCAATGGTTCCTTGAGATAAGATTGCACCTAAAGCGTTCTTGCTTGCGTCGGTAGTCAAAACAAACGGACGGCCAAAATCGGGATATTGGAGAATCGGTTCCGAAACCAAAAGTGTTTTAATGGTGTTAAACGCCTCCTCTTGTTCATTTTTCCAATGGAATGACGCGTCTCCCTTCAATAAATCATGTAATGGCCCAGCGATCTGACTGAACCTAGGGATGAATCTCCGGTAGTAGCCAGCTAATCCTAGAAATCCCTTCAGTTGTTTTTTATCTGTTGGCCTGGGGAAATTTTGCACCTTATCTGTCGTACTCGGATCCGGCTTCACACCTTCCTCTGAAATAACATGGCCCAAGTAGTTTACTTCTCGCCGAAAAAAACTCGCATTTGTCCGGCTGTAATTTTAGTTTATATTCCTTCAATCTTTTAAACACATTCTCCAATTTTATGTTGTGGGAAAATAAATCATTTCCATAAACCACTATATCGTCCAGATAGACAAAACATTCCAATCCCTGCAGTCCGCATAAGACCGCATTCATTAGGCGCTGAAAAGTGGCGGGCGCCCTCTTAAGTCCGAACGGCATTCTTAAAAATTCGAAATGTCCATCGGCCGTACTAAAGGCCGTCTTACATTGGTCCTCAGGTTTCATTGGGATTTGATGGTACCCATTTGCCAAGTCTAGAGTGCTAAAATACCTTGATTTTCTCAGTTGGTCCAATATTTCGGTGATGTTAGGCAACGGGAATGCGTCCCCGATAGTAGCTTCATTTAACTTTCTATAATCCACTACTATTCTCCACCTTTTCTGTCCAGAGGCATCAGATTTCTTCGGGACGACTAATATCGGCGAGTTCCAAGGACTTTTACTTTGCGTGATAATCCCATCCTTGAGCATTTCTTGTGTTTGTCTACGGACTTCGTCTTTTAGCGCTTCCGGAATTCGATAGGGGCGAGTGCTAATCGCGTTAAATTTTCGCGCGACGGCGTTGGAATTTCATGTGAAGTAGCCGTAGTGCAGGTTAAGAACTCCCCAGTTAAGTAAAATATCTCACGAAATTTTTTGCACAGATCAAAAAAATCTTCCTTCTCTTCCTTGCTCAGGAAATATTTGAAATCATTTTCCTGCGGAACGCAGTTATTTTTAGACTTTACGGCACACTCAATTTCCCCGGGAATAAGTTCCTCTAATTTTCTTGGAGAAATATTTATTTCAACCTCCTTTTCCGTGGTATTTACCACGCTGGCTATGCATTTGCCCCCTCTTCCGATCGTTAAGGATTCCGCGATCTAGTTCTGTTTTTCCTAATATCCCTTCTCCTTTGCTTTCCGTGGGAATTTCCACAATGCATTTACATCGGGCCGGGACCTTTATTGTGGCCTCTTTTGGTGAGTAATTCTTGGAATCTTCTTTAGCATCAAATTTTAAAACCAATCCCCTCATATAAACCTGTCTTTGCTCATAATAGATTACGGCTCCAAGCTCTTCCAACAAATCTCTTTCCATTATTCCGTCGAATTCGAGTGAAAGTCTTGGATCATTCACTAATTGAAAACTCAACTCCGCTGTTTTTCCTTTCGCGCTTAAGCTAAGGTCCACTCTCCCTTTCGTCTTTACGTGATCCTCAGTGATCCCTTTTAATAGATCAGGGAAATATTCCGTTCCTCTCGGAAGAGCATTCATTTTAACTAAACTGACGTCAGCCCCTGTGTCTAAAAGAAAACTCAATCTTCCGCTTTCACTTTCTTTGCAACCGAACGTGAGCGAGTCACTCCCTTGGACAGTTATTTGCCTTCCTTGGTTTATCTGCCTTATCTCTGCCCTCTTGAAGGCTTTTCTCGTTCCCCGGTCACCATTATCTCCATCCTCCGAGGACCCTCTGTCGGCTCGACTCTTATTTAGAATGTTCTTCTTATCTCGGCATTCCCTAGCCATATGACCATTCCTTCCGCAATTGAAACATTCATTTCCCTCCGAATATTTTATTACTCTCTCCGTAGCCACCTTTGCTTGTTTCATAAAACACCTAGAAGAAATGTGTCCCAATTTCCCACAATTTTCACGCCTACAATCTGTAATCTGGGCTTTCTCATCTCCGGCATATCTTTTTCCTTTAAAGACAAAATGGCGCTCTCTTCTTCCAGCGCTACCTCCACCGGGTCAGGCAATAAAATGTCGCCCTTGCTTCTCACTATGGTTTGGATGCGATCGTTCTCCAACCCTTGCACAAAACATGCCTTTGTCAAATAATTTACTAATGCCATAGCCCCGATTACTTCTTCCTCTGTAGTAACTCTCCGCGCCGCGTCTCGCAGGTCCGTCTGCATTCCATCCATTCGGCTGCCCCAAGACGCTATACCTTCGTCCTTATTTTGTTTTGAATTAAACATCGCGCACGCATAAAAATCTAGAGTGCGCCGAATTGCGTAATTCTCCTCGAGAATCCCCTTAACTTGTGGCCAGGTAGTAGTTTTTTCCCTAACTAATATCTTCGACCGCGCCCCACCTGTGATGCGCGCTTTCACAAATTTGAGTAATCTTCCGTGTTCCACGGGGTTCACTAAATCGAATACTGCATCCACGTTTCAGCGACGGTCTCCCAGCGGCGTAAACGGGGTGACCTTCCGGCGATGAGCTCTTGGCTCCACGATCTCCGATAGGTTTTTTCCCGAGAACAGTTGCTGAATCTCGCGATTACCAATTAAAGCAACCCCACACCTAGCACCAATTTTTAATGTCGCATCCCGACGTCTTCGTCGGCATGTAGAGACAGAATCGGGGTTGGGAAAACGACAGGGAAGAATACACGTTTCGCTTTTAGAGAGACAATCCCTTTTTATTCACACAACCGCGCAGCACACCCGAACAACTCGAACGTTCTCCTTACACTAACAGACTGACTAGAGAGACAGACAGGGAGCGTGCGCTCCACCGTCGCTATACAATGTCCGCGGCGATCAAAGTAGTCACAACAATGTCACTTCCACCCTCCTCCTGTTCAGTCACACACAACACTCATCCAGCTCCTTCGAACGGTGGTATATCTCCTTCAATTGTATTACAATGTCACCGAACCTTATGGCGTCTTTCCGGCGCCCAGAACAAATACCCTTATTATTAAAATCAATAATATAAGTAAATATAAAAAACTTTTTAAAAATATTTTATAAGATAAAATTTAATATGTTAGTAAACAAATCTCCACTAAAATTCCTTTTTATTCCATATTTTGAACAAACAAGTAATATGTGCTTTTGCTTTCGATATGGTTTAGTTTTGTTGCCACAAAACATACGATTCCCGTATTTTCTTTCAATTAGCTGATTATGAACTTTAATTAATGCAGTATCTTCAAAAATGACAGGTTTCATTTTAAGAGTAAAAATTTTTAATTTTTGTTTTATATACAAATTTAGTCAGTTTCGTTTAAATCGTCCCATTTTAACTAGTTTTAAAACGGCATTTATAAATTAAAATATTAAATTTTCTTGTGAAATTCACAGGATCATTAAAAATTGAACAAATAATTGAGAAATACATATATGAATATACTTAATACTCACTTTTTCGCTCTGACGGTTTGATTTTGGCTCGTTGATCCTCAATTTCGTGATCAGTAAACAGTGAAATCTATAACAAGGATTACTTCTTAATAGTAACTTAAAATACATTTAAATCGACAACTAATTGAAAGAAGAACTAATGCACAAATAGTATTAAATGAAAGTTGATTTTTCACTGTCTCACCTGTCATCGGACAACATCAGACGCGCGAACAATGTCCTTCCAGGAGGAATCAAATCATTCGCAGATGAAAATGATCGCCGAAATGTATCAAAGAAATATAATGGAGAAAAATCAACATTTTCGTATCATTTCTGCGGAAAATACGCTGGCAAACACGGTGGCATAATAAACTGCAAGAAGGATACTAGCTGTCACTTTGTCATATAAGGATATTATAATGAAAATAGCGGTCACAGTTTTCTTAGAGATTGATCCAGTGCGATGGATCCAATCAAGGTTATCTGAAATGTGCATACCAAGAAAATTTGAGTAGGAAACTTTTAAGATAGGATGACCATTTATGGGTTGCAGATAGCGGTGTTTGGTATCCTTGGTATGAACGATATTGTAGAAAATTTGTTTTAGATAGGTTGAGTAATAAGGTGTTGGTTTCTGACCACCTTTGAATTTTGTTTGTTGCAATGGAAATATCAGAATTTAGTTGCTCCAGTGTTGAGGCTGTTATAAGTTGAGAAATATCATTGGTAAATATGATTTCAGTAGAGTTGACTGGATTTGGTTCAGGGCGGCATATATTGTTCACATACAAAAGGAAAAGTGATGGCCTAAGGGCAGTTCCTTGTGCAATTTCGTGATTAGATATTGATTGGAAAGAGTTGATTAAAATTTTCCAATTATAAAAATAATAGGGAAGTCTAACTATTTGTGGTCGAGATGAGATAAAGGATTATATCCATGATAATGCTGACCCTCTGATGACCAAGGAATTCATTTTTAATGTAGTATTTGATGATCAAATGAGAGTCAAAGGCTTGTTTAAAATCATAAAATTTACCTGCCAATACCAATACCGAATTGAATCCAAGACGAGGTGTTTTCCCAAATTTCAGCTTGCGAAAAACCGCGGTCGTCTTTAATTCGAGTGCGAAATCGTATACTGTAAACATACCGCGGTCAATCGATCGCGCGTCAATTCGTCATACTTCGATTCGCTGCGCATTAATTCCTCACACGTAAATAGTCGTCACGCATCAATAGATCGCACGACAAACTCATCGTGCATCAATAGATCGCACGACAAACTCATCGTGCATCAATACATCGCTAGACAAATCTGTCGCGTGACAATTTCATTGCGAAACAAATTCGTCGCGAGACAAATTGGAAGGCGATACACAATGACTGGTGTACGGCAGGGGGATACGCTTTTGGTTGGGCGTCACCCCTTTCCATACGCCATCCAATGTGTTTCGCGTATTTCTGGCATTATCGAAATATAAAGACAAATTATTTTGTGTAAAAATGAATAATATGACATAATTAGTTCTACTGTCTAAGACGCAAAAAAAAGATTTATTATTCAAATTTTACATAGACATTGACGAAACTATAGCTATGAGTATCTGTAAAACACTACACTGGTAAATGATGTCAATAGAGTATTTTTTAAATAGCTTTAGCTACAAGGAAGTGAAGGTTGCTTGTTTCAAGCCTATTGCAGAGATTCAGATACTGCAGAGAAATTTATTTATAAATTTTCCAAGTTTGTTGTGGATAAAAATCTTACTGCTGTGCAAATCTATAATGCCAATGAAATGCCTATTTTGGCAGTGTCTTTCTCATGGCGTGCTTGCAGCTGGTGATGAGGCCATGACATGCGGAGAGGAATCAAAGGAGATGCTGAAGGTCCTTGCATGTGCAAAAAGAGCAGGCATGAACACACTCAAATTAATGATGATCAGTAAAGGCGCAAACCCTCGTTAAAGGGTATCAAGATTTTTCCCATCCATTACTGTGAAAGCTAATGTGCATGGATAACTCTGCAAATAACATTTGACTGGTTTTGGAATCATTTAGCACTGGAGGGCCATGCGCATTGAAAGTCTAACTGGTTAGGTGATGACTGCAAAATTATTTTGATATTAGATAACTGCCATGCCAATCACTTTTGGTATCCAAATCGTTCAATCATTTACAAAACTAATTTTATGGCAGCACCCCTAAAAATCATCTGTGGCATCCCAGTGTTCCATGGCAACCAGCCGAGACGATAACAAAACCAATCGTGAATGCTCACTGCTGCCGCCCTACTTCTGCCAAATAGTCTCCCACGTATACATTGTATCCGCTCGTATACGCCGAACAAATCAAGCCTGAAATCTTTGGCGCCTTTACTAACCTGGCGCCTGTGTGCGTCGCGCACATTGCACACTGTGCCGGCTCGCCCCTGGGGTCGGCACTCGAATAGGAAAACTGGGACCGTCTGGAGCCAGAGTGGGGGTAATATAACAAAACGCACTACAGCGCTGGAGGGAAAGTACGGGAGTTGGGGAAGTAGGGGAAGTAAGTAGCGGGCGCTTACGCTCGTTTGCTGTTTGCGGCACGGCTGCTGGGTAGAGGTGGGAATATCGATTTATTTCACTGAATCGATTCAGTCGATTCAGTTCACCTAAATGAATCGATCAAAAGAACGATTCAGTGGTTTATTGTGATTCACTGATTCATCTTAGGAAACCGATTCAGTTGCCTAGATGATTCAGTGAGTCAATAACATATAGGAGGATACTAATGTTTAGGCACTACCAGATGAGCTGTATATTCGAAAATTTTTCCTTAGGTGGGACAATGTGCAAAGCCGACTAGAAAAATTGAGAATCTAAAAAAGTGCAACAATGCTACAGCTAAAATATTTCAATTGTTTAAACAAATTATCATTGTTTATGTATTTCCCAATGTGCTACGGAGCTGAAATTTTTTCTCGAGGTAGGATTTCTAAAAAAAACGAAATAGGGATTATAGAAATTTTGATATTTTAATTTGTTTTGCCGTTAAAAATTCTTAAATTTTAAACAAATAGATAACTGTTCAGGTACTAAGAGATGAGCTAGGATGCTGAAATTTTCAAGTTATTTACAGATCAATCCATTTGCACAAATAAACTTTTTAATCTCTCCATAAATTTATTGCGGCGGCCGTTAAAAATGTTTAAAATTTAAACAAATTGATAAATGTCGAGAGACTTGAGGGGCCAGCTAGGGACCTGAAATTTTCATGTTATTTAGATAATAGTGCATATGCACATATAAACATTTGCCAGTCTCCAGGATGTTATTGCAGTCGTTAAAAATATTTAAATTTTAAACAATTAGAAAAAAGCTTCACTTCTAGATGTGATATAACTTTAAAATTTGGCAGATGTGTGTGGAGTTAGTAACCTACAGTGGATAAGTAATGTTCTTTAAGGTGAAACAAAATACTTGCAGAATGCAAGCACCAAACTACTTGTGTTAGTAGTGAAGGTAAAACATGGAAAGTATTTTAATGTTGTGTTTCCAAATGCGTGCTAAAGGCATGGATGATAAATAAAATAGGTGAAAATTAATAATGAAATACCAAAACTACAGCAATGTTTTCACGTTAAGGTATGGAAAAGTGGGCCAAAGGAACCTCAGTTTACAGTAGTGCTTTTTTCAATGTCAGATTAATAAAGTTGTGCTATATTGAGAAATTGTCTTAACTGATGAGACTGAGAAACAATTTCAATAGTTATCCAATAAGTCATTATTTTGTCTTTCTGCATAATATATTTTTATAGGAAAGCTATGATCAAGGTATGAAAAATTCAAATTTGTATTCAAATGATGCAGAATTGAAAATTGTATCCCAGCTCTTACATTGGAGAAGAGAAATGAAATTTGTATGAGAAGTATAAAAAAAATTTTTAAACATTTATTATGATGAATTTCAAGCGTGGCAGGAAAAGGGAATTCTGAAATTTGGGCTGTATGATCAGTGAGACAATTATTGAGTACATAGCTATTATTAGCATTTACAATATAAAATATTTTTAATAGCCATGGGAGAAGTAGGTATTAGTAATTTCTCATTATTGATGTATAGATTACCTATATACACTAGGAATTATCTATATTATACACTAGGAAAATATCCAAAAGTGGTGATTGCATATACCTGACTTTTGGAACTAAAATCAACATTAAAATGCTGTTATATTTATTCTTATCAAATTTATAAATAATATCTATAAGAAAATTATATTTAGATGGACTTCTGAGAATGAAGAACTCTTGCTTTGTTTATTTAGTTAGGGATGATTTTCTCTCAACCTCTGGAGGTAGGATTACCAGATGTCCAGTTTTTCGCAGGCATTACCTGCCCGGGGAAATCCGGGAGAGATTTTAACACTTGTCCTGAACTTCATTATTTCCTTCTATTGCACGTTTTTTTGTTACTTATGTTAATTTTTGAGAAATATGTTTAGAATTAGTAGTTACACTCAAGAGTTCATCTGCACAATTTGGGTCAGTATTGCAGTTTGTAATTTTAACGTTTTATTCCTAATTATATCATTTATAATTTATAATCATAATAACGCATGACATTTTAGGTATTATTCCGTTATATTTTTATGCGTAAATGTTGAAGTAATAACATCATTTACATTCGAATTTTTACTTGAATGATATTTAAGTATATTTCCTTCACTGATATAACACCACACTACAATTTTTGTGCTTAAAAAGGTAAATTTTAAAAGACCGGGTTTTGTCGTTTTTGTGTTTTGTCCGCGAAAATTAAAAATAAGGTAATCCTATCTGGAGAAATAATTTATAGTTTGTTTCTTATATTTTCAGTTAATTTTCCAAATGTATACAAATTATAACTTGCTATACTAAATTGTAATACTTTAGTTACAGTTTATTTGATTCCATTTCCTTCAATGCGTGTTCACATTTCATAAACCATCATAATTTAATAATTTTGTTTAAAGGAATTTACAATATACTTATACTATTTTTCGAAATAATTATGCCCTACTAATTTTCAAAATATTCATGATCATTAAAACAAGGTAGGTTAGCGGCTGAATAAATTTAACAATCATATAACACTCTCTATAACTAAACATGGCGCACCATACTTGGGCGATAAGATTCCTCTCTTTGTGTGAAACACCGATTCAGTTGGTTCACCGATTCAGTGAATCGGTTGATTCTTCGATTCAGTGAATCAGTTGATTCTTCGATTCAGTGAATCAGTTGATTCTTAACGATTCAGTAAATCACTTGATTCACTGATTCATGAATCGGTGAACCAGTGAATTGTTTACTTGGTCAGAGGTGAATCGATTCACTCGATTCAGTACACTGAACGATTCATTTAGATCGATCGATCGATCGATGTCAACATGCCATGAGTTGTTATACTAGTTTTTATCATTGAAGTACCTCTGAGGTTGACGTCGTTTTGTAGATTTTGACGCATCCACTTATTATGACAGCTTGACCCTAACTTGGTATAAAACTCAATGTGTCATAATTTTACTGGACTTTATATACTTAAATTTTGAGATATAAATAGGGTGCCCAGATGCTGAGGAAGAAAAAACCGCAACAATCATTTTTAGTTATTTTCAATGATTGTTTTCACTTAAATATTATGTAAATACATTTTGTGATTTGAGTAATAATATAATGTATTTATTGCATTAATAGTATTAATTTCTAATTTGTTGCATTCATCAGTCAATTGGATGTCACACAAAGAAAAAATTCTCTTGCAGCTTGCTTTGTGACCCAGAACTACAAACAAATATGACCATAATCTAACAAATTACTTTTTTGCTCTGTAAATTTAATTTTCTTAAAGATACATTTCCATTACAGTTCTTTGTTTTTCAACTTCCATTACTTTCGATTTCGTTGCTTACAACTTTCTTTATAACTGTAAATTGATCATACAATATATTTTCATCAAGTTTAATTTGATTTTTTTATGCCGTAAAAAACAAAGCTGTTGCAAATGCACTTAATAAAAATAACTACAATTTGAAAAGTTGTAAACTTTAAAATGAGGTTGTCCAACTAACGTGTCACTGCAGTCTGAACGATTTTGCTGAATCTCACAATCTCTAAGGCTTCGGTGACGTTACATGGGACACATTCGTGCATTTAGTCAGTCAAGTACAAGTAATACTTTTTATCTGATCACTTTGTGGATGCATTATGTAACCATGTGGTCAGACATAAATTATTAAAATTAGAGCAATTTAGAGCATTATTTTTCTTTTAATAACTCGATTTTTGGAACCAACTACTTTACATAATGACAGCAAACCAAAAAATGGGTACAACTGTGCATCCCGAAAACTTTTTTCGGGACACTAGAAAAAAATCAGGACATCTTGAAAAACCAGTGTCTGGACAATCTAGATATATAGCACATCCATTATTGTTTATGACATTGGATGAATTTTAGTCAAAATACGTGCAGTTATTTTTGAGTAAATTGACAAGAATAAACTCCATTTTTGCACGATACAGTTCATGTCAACAAGGCTTATATTCAGAGTGAGGGCTATTCAAAACTCAATTTAGGTAGATCTCTGGTCACTGGCATACGCCTGTGATTATATGCTGCAGATCAAAATTTCTATGTATTTCAGATAAATTCCTTATGTATATGCCTGTAGTTGCTCTACAATTCTCCCCTCCCTTGTGTAACTTTTTTTTGAGTAAAAATTCTCTAACCCATTTTTTTCTTTTTCTATGAGAATGAACTCTTGTCTGACACGTCTATTTACAAAGAATATTTATGTGTTTTAGGTTTACTACTGACAGCTGGCAAAGAATTCAAAAAATACCTGATAAACATCTTGCTTATTATATTATTCAACACATTTTTGAAAAAATCTTCATTAAAAATCAAGGAAATAAAATGCAGGACATATTGCGTCTATCAAAAAAACGCCTTATGCCAGCCGCACAACATTGTCTAGGTGTTTCGTGGGTGGCCTACCATCAACAGATGAATGTGCAAATCTCTTTTGATGGGAACTGTTGGAGAAAAAAGTGCAGGTATTACACGAGTAAATACGGTAGGTTATTCTGGTAAATTACAATACCATTCAATTTATCTAACACATTTTGAGCATTTAAATCCATTATATATTTTACAATTTGCAAAGAATTACTTAGTACAGTTGACTATTGATATTTGTATATGACATACCGTATATAATTTCACGAAAGTAAGATTAGATTCTTAGGTGTTGGATATCTTATAGACCAGTTGGCTAAGCTTATTGCCCACGAAGCCGCATGATTATATGCATAACACTAACACACATAGTGTGTACTGGAAGAATTCCCAAGAATCAAGACATTCTGCATCAACCAGTTAGGTACTGAACAATATTTCCGCTTCCCAAACAATGAGTTTCTTTCTGTGGAAGACTAAAACAGATGTATGAACCTTGCTAGCAGCAGCTTGAACAACCCTGATGCACACCTTCGAATATTTTACCAAAAACATTTTGATTATGTACTTAGAATTCTCAAATTGAATAAATACTGTAATGTTTGCTTAAGAATTTTACACTGTAAAATCTTATCTGTATGTTAGGAATAATATGATCCTAATCGACAGATTTTATAACCAGTTAAGTTGCGCAGTTGCCAGTTCAGGGTTGCCAACTCAAAATCTAATTTTTAAGCCAGAAGTGCTAGATTTGTAAGCTAAAATAATCCAAATTGTTTTTTAAGTAAGCTAAAAAACAGCTAGATTTTAGAAGACAAGGTATTTTTAAAAGAATTCATTTTACTTACCTAATAAAGTATGTGATGAGTCTGATGATATGAATTGCTACTTTTGAAAGGTTAAAGATAAAGTAGAATGGCCTGTTTCAAAAATATTTTGATTTTTAACTTCTAATTCCATTTCATTTGTATTACTGTTGCTAGACTTAGGTTTATAAGATGCCAGTGTTACAATACCCTTCATAACATCATTAGGCAGTTCATAACTACAGCAACATTTATTATTTCTCAGAAGGTCAAGTTTTACTGACAAGATAGCTTTGAGAAGTTCTGTTTCCATTCTATTTCTCAACATGAACTTGATATTATTCATGCTACTAAATATTCTTTCAACTTCAGCATTGGAGTGAGGTAATATTCAAGTTGAAATAGCAAAGTTAGAAAGTTGTTTAAATGGATTCATTTCACTCCAGAATAATTTAGTATTGGCCTTATTACTCCAATCATTGAAATGAATTGTTTGTAATTGATATTCAGCAGCAGATATGGTTTCTTTAGATTCTCCCATATATTCCATCGAACTTGTCACTTTGGGTGAAGAACATTTTTAGGAGAAAGAACAGATGTTTTTTTCTAATTTTCTGGCAGTCTTTGCCTAAGCTGTTTGAGCAAATGCAAAAGAAAATTTTGGGATCTTTGTCTTAAACACATTTCTTCCTCTTTAGTAATTTCACCTTTTTTTTGCAACCCAATTTATTTTCAAACCTATAACCTAAATATGGACACATCTAAATAAAACAGTTGGAGGAATTTCTGCTTTAAGCATTTGATAGACACCATTGTTAACTCCAACCATGACACTAGCATTATCTGTTCCAATTGCAATAAGTTTTATGGCCTAGTTTTTTTACTCATTAATTCCTTTTTTATTGCTTGCACAATGCTACTAGCATCACATTTCTCCATTTCTACTAGATTAAGATATGTAGAAAGAAGAAATGTTTATTACTGTAGTATATTATAACAATTCCAAGCATTTTTATGAGATATGTCATTGGATTCATCTAACAATAAACTGAACTTGCCATCTCCAATATCACTAATTAAATCATTCACAAAGTTAACACTCAAGACATTCTTGATAACGTCGGAGCATTTTGTGTGATGCATTTTTAATTCTGAAATAATTCTACTGTCAATAAGTGCTTTTAGCTGAATGATAACTCATAACCATTGCAATATTTGCTTCAAGACTAGTAGTTTGTCTTACAAAATTATGTCAATGGTGTAACTTTAAAAGACATGGCACTTACATGTTTTTTACTTTTTGCATGCTGTATCAAATCTGTATAATTGGCATTAATGTCACATTTACAAAACATACAATGTGCTTTGCTAGGATCACTGTCTAGTCAGCGGTTCCCAACCTTTTTCACTTTGCGAACCCCTTGAGGTAACCAATTTCTCGTCGCTAACCCCTTGGGTTGTAAGTTTTGGAAGCAAACCTTTCATAATGGAGAGTAAATTTTATAAAAACAAATCTTTTTGAATGCGTTTAATTCATAAAAATTAAAAGTTTATATAGCACATAGTGTCAACATTTACAATAAAATCAGAATCTCTGATATTGTCATCCGTTTCTAGTTAGAACCCTGTAAAATTCAAATATAATTTTTAAAGCATAGTAAATAATTGAAAATAAAACCATGCAACTAATTTGAAAGGAAATAAAATACTGATAAGAATTGAAGAACCAAGAAAGTGAAAAAGACGCCATTACCAATTTTTTCTCGTAAAACTCAGATTTATTTCGCGAACCCCTAGGGGTACGCGAACCAACAGTTGGGAAACTGAAAAGATTCATTTCTGCTTGTTGCTTCTGCCTTGGCATTGAGAGGGATTCAAATCTTTGAAATAAACCCCTACGGTAATAATAATTGCACCAATTCATTAACTGATATTACACGATGTGCAAGTAGAGTTACCACCCGTTCTGTTTTCACCCAAACAGAAATGTTTGGTAAAATTCATTAAACACGTTTTAATCAAATTTCAGCTTAATACAATTCTAAAAGTTTTTCTTTTTACTTTCTCCATACGTAGTATAGGGGAAAGTATTGTTTTCATGATTCATGTTTTCGAGATTTAAACGGAAATACACGTTTTGACCATTTTATCGATGTCTGTGTGTGTGTGTTATGGTTTTTTGTGGGTACTCTACCTCAAAAACTATTAATCAGGTCAACGCGAAATTTTATATTTAAAATTTTTATGAAAGTCAGAAGAACTGATTAGCTTTTGGTAAAAAAAAAAATCGGTCAACCGGAAGTTGTTTACTCTTGTCACATCTGTTATTTTGAAATATTTGCTTTAATATTCGATAAATGTAAACATGTGCTGTAATAGAATTTGTAGGAAGTTTAACTTTCTACAACATTTGTTTGAAATATTTTCCCAATAATGCATTTTTTAAGAGATATCTTATATTTTTAGCTGCCATGTATGGAGAAAGTCATGTGGTGTGGCCACATGAGAATTTTATACAAATATAATCAATATGCTCCTCCCAATTAAGTTTCTCATCAATATAGATTCCCTAAAACTTTAAATATGCAACTTGTGTCAATTGGACATCATCAATAATGGTGCCCATTTCATCATTACATAGCCCTCTAATAGGTTGAAAACATATAAAATTAGATTTTAACTCATTTGCTATTCTTTTATTTAATATTAGGTATTGTTTATAATGGTTGTCAAGATGATTGTTAATCCAACAATATGCTCATTCAATTTGTTTAAAACTGTCAAGTATTATAGTTTTGGCCTGAAGAAAGTCCGAGTTGGTGTCTTACACCTTTTTACCTTGCATGTGACCAGAGCTATGTATGGTGCGTAGCAAAAAAGTTTATTAATCATCAGCAATTGCAGCTGTTTTCCAGAACCCTTGAATAGACCATGGTATAATTTCCATTTATTTTTTAAAGACTTTTAACCTACCAAGTTACCAAATTTCAACTCATGACAACTCATTTGTGTTTAACATCAACAATTCCAGAAGCAGGGCATTGAATCAAATTTTTAATATAGGTTTTCTTCTGTTTCTCACAAAATGAAATTTTCTCATTGAAATGATTTCAGCAGAAAACAATTTCCAAATAGTGTTTTTCAGTAAATTAAAGAAAATATATTTATAGCTACAGTTTTAAAAATTACATGAAAAATGAATTTAGTGCAAGGTAAAATTTTTAAGTTCCATATATATCCAAACATAAAACAAAGTTAACATTTCTCAATGGAATCAAAATACAAATATGCATACAGATAGCGAAAGGTATTCAGAAATTTTGAGCTATTATATTTAAGATTTAAACAGTTTTTAATGATATGAATAGCTATTTCTCTAAATTTAATAAAATAATCCATTCAGAGGGCTATGAAAACTTTAGAATTAACAGTGAGTCAGTTTTGCATTATAGCTGTAAATGTAGTAGTGCCATAGAACAGATTTTGGGCACATTAGATTACATTTCCATATCAACAACTAACAATAAACTCACAAAACAAATAGTAAGTCATCAACATGCTCATATACTCATTCATAAAGCAATCACCTACAGAATTTCAAGAGATGCATGCAGAAACATAAGTTTCATCCACACACAAATGTATTTATACTAAATATCAGTCATATAAAATAAAAATCAGATATTCTGCTATCCATTCCTCCTCTCAATCATTCCTGTAGTAATACTCACACCCATACTATTTTGACATTCAATCCTCAACATTTGCATTTGCAGCTACACAAATGCTCACTCTATTCAAACCTTTGCATGCATGTGTACATTCTTCATTTCATCTCAAACTTCTACCAGTATAGAAATGAAATGGTAAAGATTAACACAAACTGTCTAGTTTACAATATCCTTTTAAAATAATACCCCAAAAATCAATTCAGCATTTGATAGATTACATATCAAAACAGAGTCTAGCAAGAAAAACAAAACTCATTTTGGAATAAACATTGCTCATTAATATTTTATGAAATTTTAGCATATTTCCATTGGCACCAGTGGAGGTAATGCTCTTGCCATCGTTGTCACTTATTTTACATGGATGACATCGCCAGAATACTCCAGCCCTAATCCATGGGTACTGAGACCAAGACCTGACCTAGGGCTACAAGCTCCTCCAACAAGGAACATATCTCTCAAACTCCTGAACTAACCCCTGAACTAACCCCTGAACTAACCCCTGAACTAACTATACCAAACAACGCAGAATAGCCTGATCTGACACCGACATGAATAAAATCCTCAAAAATGTCGACCAGCTCTCATCTCCGCTAATATACCTAAGGAGAGAAAACAATTACTTAGCAAATATCATTCATTCCATACACCACATTCACATGCAAGTTCTACCCTGACCCATTCTTGTGTGCATTCTAAATATTACCCAGATCAGCCATCATCATGCACTACGTATTACTAAAACTCTATACACAGGCATATTACAGTACAATGAATCCAATCAAATATAATCAAAATATAAAAAAGATAAATAAGTGCACTTAATCTACAAAACTTTCTTCTATTAAATGTCACTGAAAAACACTTTCACAACGATGTCTTCTTCGGATACCACATTGACTCTTCAAGAAGCTTCACGTGTGGCAATCTCCTTGCACAATAGTCAGGATATGCTGGAAAAATTTTGTTTTCATAAGGCATGAGTCTTTTTACCAAACCTACCAATATCATTCAAAATTTGCATAAAATTGTCATCATTAAAAATTATACATAGATATTTGGCAATAAAACCTTTAGGATGTGATAGATTTTGAAAAGCAAAAATGGGTATACCAATAAAAAATATTATAGATTCATCTATCAACACTATATATTCTGTAAAATTAAAATTAAGGTAAATAAGCTTTAAGACATTAGTTCAATTAGAAAGACATGATTAGGGTAAGAAGATGATCTAGGTATTTTTTGATACACAGGTTACTGTTCCATGTAATGGACAGTGCCAAACTATGTCAGTTTAATTGTAGTTTCTCTTAGATATTTACTCAAATTCTTGATATATTTCCTGAATCATAACAAACAGAATAATACTTCGTCTTAACAGTCAAGTGAAAAGAAGTCACATATGCTTAAGCAGCTTGAGCCTTGAATGAGAATCTAAAATTCAGAATCTGTAAATTTTATCTTTACAAGATAAGTCAATTTTACAAAAATCACCAAATGGAATAAAAATTTTGACAACTTTTATGTAAAGTTGTAAAATAATATCTGAAAGTTATCGTTAATAATCGAGTTTAAGTACTACAGAATGCTCCTAGATCAGGGTTGCTCAAGATGTCGAGAACAAACTCATTTGAGATAGATCTCTGAAATTTAAAATCTTAATCCTCCAGCACTAGCTATCTCTAATCAATTTTTATGGAGTAGATCTCAAGCTTGAGCAACTCTGCCTTAGATTGTATACATTTACATTTATATTGCATAAGCATATATAGTAATCTGGCACACTGAAGTTGAGCAAAAGGGACAATTATTCCAAGAAGTATTCAGACAACGAAAATTCATTTCCATTTTTGTATTTACAAAATTAATAGAATATGGCTGTATAAAATTGTGTGAATTACTAAAATGAAGCAAAAATTCTCTCATGTTGAACTGCAACAAATATTGAGGGTGATTCAAGCACCAGTATGGTGACAAGTTATGACAAAAATGACATCACTTGTCTTCTAAAATTGATATTAGTTTCGCAATTTTCTGAAATGTTGCGCAAATGTCAGTTGAACTTATTTAACTGCTAAAAATGGAAAGAGCTGTGATAAGTTCACTTTCAGGTATGCTAGATTCTGAGACTTGAATGATACCCTATTATAGAGTTTTCACTTTCCTGTTTATTCCACCCACCCGTTTTAAAAGAATTACATTTCTGGCTCAAATGTTCCCATTTTGTCCTGTGCAGCATTTTGAATGTGCAAACCAGAATTTTCAATAGCGAACTTACAACAGAATTAGCCTTTAAATACGAAAACAATTGATCTCAAAACTATAGAATTTTTGCTTGGAATGATTATCTTCAGCTTGCTGAAATATGTCATGGAATATTAGATGTAGAGAAATTTAAAAAAGCACACTTACCACTTGATGATAGAGACACTGCTTTGGGGCCCCTCATCAGAGTAGCTGGGTATATATTGCTGGTAATGTTGCTTATCTGTTAAAGATTTAACATCTAATTAGCCACATTTTAAAACTCAAAAAAACAATAAAGACACTGGATCCAAAAAGACCATTAAATACTTTCTGATGTTTATCTCCACAACCCAAGACAAAATAATATAAAAGTAGATGTTTACCAATTGAATATAATTATGGATGGGCAATTCTGTTGGTAAAGTTCAATATACATAGATAGTATTCTAGTACTAAGCAAACTATCTTTGCTTGAGATTTACTTTTGTATTTCATGTTACTACTTCATTTTATTTCTACCAAAATCATTTAAACAAAATATGAGAGAAATTGACACCTTGGTGCTCAATCTGAACATCAATATCGCACTTTCAGAAATTTGATGAATAATTAGATAGCAAATTTTGAATTTCACTTGCCTGTAAAAGAGAAGAGATCCTGGGCTTCTCGGAAAATTTGCAATGCACTGCCTTGTATATTCTCTCGATGATTGGCATTCTGAAAATAACATACGAGTTTAAGAGAAACTTTCCCAATATGAAATATTGCGCATATTTCAGTAAGTACTTACAAATAGTGGCTCAGTTCGGCATCTTCATCCTTCAATGATGCACTAGGGAAAAAGTTTTCTGCTGTTAGACATAAAAAAGGCAGTGCATAATTTAAATCCACGATTATATGACCCATAATGTTGAAGAAATCAATCGATCGTGTATACCTCAAATTGATTTCACAGACAGGTAAAACATGGTTTTAAAATTAATGAAGAACATGTCGGAGGCACATAGAAATACCAAAGTGCACAAAAAACAAGCAAATCAAAATATAATGATTACACTTTTATGCAAGTAAGCGTCGAAAAATGTATTATGGTTTTGTCTTTTCTTAGGCAACAATCAGCGAGTTTGCTTATTTATTTGTTAACGCAGGGTAAGCCAAGGCCTTGGCATGTCGTGTAAGAGGGATTCGCATTGAAAAGGTGCACCTTTTTCCTTACAATCTAAATTAAAGGAACCATAACTCAGAAAATTAGGTAAAATATATTGCCGAAGGAGAAATAAAGCGATCGCTTTATTTATCACACACATGAAATGGCGCAGTAATAGCAAAGTGATGTAAAAATGTCGCGTCAAATTGGATGCCGTGGCGAAGAAATATCACTTAGCGGAAGAGCATATATGTGGTCTGTAGGCGAAATATCCACAGTGCCAGAATATATCACCTGTGAATAGAGGTTTTTCATTAAGCATAGGTATAAGTCAGCAGAGTAATGGCGGTATTATATTGAAGCCCTTTAAGGAATACTTATCAAACTTTTCAATTGCTGCCTCTGTTTGGATATGAAGAATTTGAATAGAAACCTGAAATTGGTAAAAATATTAGGCAGATAAATTTAAATTATATGGCGGTAATAATTAACAAATAGTAGCTTCCTAATCCAATCTATATTTCCGAGTTCACTTGTGACGGTCCTCCCGCACTCTGCCAGCCGGCTAGCTCGTGCGTGGGTTCCGGGAGAAACCGACACTCTCCAAAAATAAGAAGAAAAAGAACCTTAACTCACGGCAACCTCTCCGTAGCGGAATTCCTCCTTTCCTTCCGTCCCTGCCTTTTTATACCTTCCCCCCGGCTCCCATAGCGCCTTATAGGGAGACCCGAGGAAAGCCTGTAAACAAAATAAAGAAGAACCGCAGGCTTCTTCCTCCGCACAGCACTGAAAACGTCATCAAACTCCCTCCCTAGTCTCTCAACAAACCGAACTAACCCCAGAACTAACTATACCAAACAACGCAGAATAGCCTGATCTGACACCGACATGAATAAAATCCTCAAAAATGTCGACCAGCTCTCATCTCCGCTAATATACCTAAGGAGAGAAAACAATTACTTAGCAAATATCATTCATTCCATACACCACATTCACATGCAAGTTCTACCCTGACCCATTCTTGTGTGCATTCTAAATATTACCCAGATCAGCCATCATCATGCACTACGTATTACTAAAACTCTATACACAGGCATATTACAGTACAATGAATCCAATCAAATATAATCAAAATATAAAAAAGATAAATAAGTGCACTTAATCTACAAAACTTTCTTCTATTAAATGTCACTGAAAAACACTTTCACAACGATGTCTTCTTCGGATACCACATTGACTCTTCAAGAAGCTTCACGTGTGGCAATCTCCTTGCACAATAGTCAGGATATGCTGGAAAAATTTTGTTTTCATAAGGCATGAGTCTTTTTACCAAACCTACCAATATCATTCAAAATTTGCATAAAATTGTCATCATTAAAAATTATACATAGATATTTGGCAATAAAACCTTTAGGATGTGATAGATTTTGAAAAGCAAAAATGGGTATACCAATAAAAAATATTATAGATTCATCTATCAACACTATATATTCTGTAAAATTAAAATTAAGGTAAATAAGCTTTAAGACATTAGTTCAATTAGAAAGACATGATTAGGGTAAGAAGATGATCTAGGTATTTTTTGATACACAGGTTACTGTTCCATGTAATGGACAGTGCCAAACTATGTCAGTTTAATTGTAGTTTCTCTTAGATATTTACTCAAATTCTTGATATATTTCCTGAATCATACTTCGTCTTAACAGTCAAGTGAAAAGAAGTCACATATGCTTAAGCAGCTTGAGCCTTGAATGAGAATCTAAAATTCAGAATCTGTAAATTTTATCTTTACAAGATAAGTCAATTTTACAAAAATCACCAAATGGAATAAAAATTTTGACAACTTTTATGTAAAGTAAAGTTGTAAAATAATATCTGAAAGTTATCGTTAATAATCGAGTTTAAGTACTACAGAATGCTCCTAGATCAGGGTTGCTCAAGATGTCGAGAACAAACTCATTTGAGATAGATCTCTGAAATTTAAAATCTTAATCCTCCAGCACTAGCTATCTCTAATCAATTTTTATGGAGTAGATCTCAAGCTTGAGCAACTCTGCCTTAGATTGTATACATTTACATTTATATTGCATAAGCATATATAGTAATCTGGCACACTGAAGTTGAGCAAAAGGGACAATTATTCCAAGAAGTATTCAGACAACGAAAATTCATTTCCATTTTTGTATTTACAAAATTAATAGAATATGGCTGTATAAAATTGTGTGAATTACTAAAATGAAGCAAAAATTCTCTCATGTTGAACTGCAACAAATATTGAGGGTGATTCAAGCACCAGTATGGTGACAAGTTATGACAAAAATGACATCACTTGTCTTCTAAAATTGATATTAGTTTCGCAATTTTCTGAAATGTTGCGCAAATGTCAGTTGAACTTATTTAACTGCTAAAAATGGAAAGAGCTGTGATAAGTTCACTTTCAGGTATGCTAGATTCTGAGACTTGAATGATACCCTATTATAGAGTTTTCACTTTCCTGTTTATTCCACCCACCCGTTTTAAAAGAATTACATTTCTGGCTCAAATGTTCCCATTTTGTCCTGTGCAGCATTTTGAATGTGCAAACCAGAATTTTCAATAGCGAACTTACAACAGAATTAGCCTTTAAATACGAAAACAATTGATCTCAAAACTATAGAATTTTTGCTTGGAATGATTATCTTCAGCTTGCTGAAATATGTCATGGAATATTAGATGTAGAGAAATTTAAAAAAGCACACTTACCACTTGATGATAGAGACACTGCTTTGGGGCCCCTCATCAGAGTAGCTGGGTATATATTGCTGGTAATGTTGCTTATCTGTTAAAGATTTAACATCTAATTAGCCACATTTTAAAACTCAAAAAAACAATAAAGACACTGGATCCAAAAAGACCATTAAATACTTTCTGATGTTTATCTCCACAACCCAAGACAAAATAATATAAAAGTAGATGTTTACCAATTGAATATAATTATGGATGGGCAATTCTGTTGGTAAAGTTCAATATACATAGATAGTATTCTAGTACTAAGCAAACTATCTTTGCTTGAGATTTACTTTTGTATTTCATGTTACTACTTCATTTTATTTCTACCAAAATCATTTAAACAAAATATGAGAGAAATTGACACCTTGGTGCTCAATCTGAACATCAATATCGCACTTTCAGAAATTTGATGAATAATTAGATAGCAAATTTTGAATTTCACTTGCCTGTAAAAGAGAAGAGATCCTGGGCTTCTCGGAAAATTTGCAATGCACTGCCTTGTATATTCTCTCGATGATTGGCATTCTGAAAATAACATACGAGTTTAAGAGAAACTTTCCCAATATGAAATATTGCGCATATTTCAGTAAGTACTTACAAATAGTGGCTCAGTTCGGCATCTTCATCCTTCAATGATGCACTAGGGAAAAAGTTTTCTGCTGTTAGACATAAAAAAGGCAGTGCATAATTTAAATCCACGATTATATGACCCATAATGTTGAAGAAATCAATCGATCGTGTATACCTCAAATTGATTTCACAGACAGGTAAAACATGGTTTTAAAATTAATGAAGAACATGTCGGAGGCACATAGAAATACCAAAGTGCACAAAAAACAAGCAAATCAAAATATAATGATTACACTTTTATGCAAGTAAGCGTCGAAAAATGTATTATGGTTTTGTCTTTTCTTAGGCAACAATCAGCGAGTTTGCTTATTTATTTGTTAACGCAGGGTAAGCCAAGGCCTTGGCATGTCGTGTAAGAGGGATTCGCATTGAAAAGGTGCACCTTTTTCCTTACAATCTAAATTAAAGGAACCATAACTCAGAAAATTAGGTAAAATATATTGCCGAAGGAGAAATAAAGCGATCGCTTTATTTATCACACACATGAAATGGCGCAGTAATAGCAAAGTGATGTAAAAATGTCGCGTCAAATTGGATGCCGTGGCGAAGAAATATCACTTAGCGGAAGAGCATATATGTGGTCTGTAGGCGAAATATCCACAGTGCCGGAATATATCACCTGTGAATAGAGGTTTTTCATTAAGCATAGGTATAAGTCAGCAGAGTAATGGCGGTATTATATTGAAGCCCTTTAAGGAATACTTATCAAACTTTTCAATTGCTGCCTCTGTTTGGATATGAAGAATTTGAATAGAAACCTGAAATTGGTAAAAATATTAGGCAGATAAATTTAAATTATATGGCGGTAATAATTAACAAATAGTAGCTTCCTAATCCAATCTATATTTCCGAGTTCACTTGTGACGGTCCTCCCGCACTCTGCCAGCCGGCTAGCTCGTGCGTGGGTTCCGGGAGAAACCGACACTCTCCAAAAATAAGAAGAAAAAGAACCTTAACTCACGGCAACCTCTCCGTAGCGGAATTCCTCCTTTCCTTCCGTCCCTGCCTTTTTATACCTTCCCCCCGGCTCCCATAGCGCCTTATAGGGAGACCCGAGGAAAGCCTGTAAACAAAATAAAGAAGAACCGCAGGCTTCTTCCTCCGCACAGCACTGAAAACGTCATCAAACTCCCTCCCTAGTCTCTCAACAAACCGAACTAACCCCAGAACTAACTATACCAAACAACGCAGAATAGCCTGATCTGACACCGACATGAATAAAATCCTCAAAAATGTCGACCAGCTCTCATCTCCGCTAATATACCTAAGGAGAGAAAACAATTACTTAGCAAATATCATTCATTCCATACACCACATTCACATGCAAGTTCTACCCTGACCCATTCTTGTGTGCATTCTAAATATTACCCAGATCAGCCATCATCATGCACTACGTATTACTAAAACTCTATACACAGGCATATTACAGTACAATGAATCCAATCAAATATAATCAAAATATAAAAAAGATAAATAAGTGCACTTAATCTACAAAACTTTCTTCTATTAAATGTCACTGAAAAACACTTTCACAACGATGTCTTCTTCGGATACCACATTGACTCTTCAAGAAGCTTCACGTGTGGCAATCTCCTTGCACAATAGTCAGGATATGCTGGAAAAATTTTGTTTTCATAAGGCATGAGTCTTTTTACCAAACCTACCAATATCATTCAAAATTTGCATAAAATTGTCATCATTAAAAATTATACATAGATATTTGGCAATAAAACCTTTAGGATGTGATAGATTTTGAAAAGCAAAAATGGGTATACCAATAAAAAATATTATAGATTCATCTATCAACACTATATATTCTGTAAAATTAAAATTAAGGTAAATAAGCTTTAAGACATTAGTTCAATTAGAAAGACATGATTAGGGTAAGAAGATGATCTAGGTATTTTTTGATACACAGGTTACTGTTCCATGTAATGGACAGTGCCAAACTATGTCAGTTTAATTGTAGTTTCTCTTAGATATTTACTCAAATTCTTGATATATTTCCTGAATCATACTTCGTCTTAACAGTCAAGTGAAAAGAAGTCACATATGCTTAAGCAGCTTGAGCCTTGAATGAGAATCTAAAATTCAGAATCTGTAAATTTTATCTTTACAAGATAAGTCAATTTTACAAAAATCACCAAATGGAATAAAAATTTTGACAACTTTTATGTAAAGTAAAGTTGTAAAATAATATCTGAAAGTTATCGTTAATAATCGAGTTTAAGTACTACAGAATGCTCCTAGATCAGGGTTGCTCAAGATGTCGAGAACAAACTCATTTGAGATAGATCTCTGAAATTTAAAATCTTAATCCTCCAGCACTAGCTATCTCTAATCAATTTTTATGGAGTAGATCTCAAGCTTGAGCAACTCTGCCTTAGATTGTATACATTTACATTTATATTGCATAAGCATATATAGTAATCTGGCACACTGAAGTTGAGCAAAAGGGACAATTATTCCAAGAAGTATTCAGACAACGAAAATTCATTTCCATTTTTGTATTTACAAAATTAATAGAATATGGCTGTATAAAATTGTGTGAATTACTAAAATGAAGCAAAAATTCTCTCATGTTGAACTGCAACAAATATTGAGGGTGATTCAAGCACCAGTATGGTGACAAGTTATGACAAAAATGACATCACTTGTCTTCTAAAATTGATATTAGTTTCGCAATTTTCTGAAATGTTGCGCAAATGTCAGTTGAACTTATTTAACTGCTAAAAATGGAAAGAGCTGTGATAAGTTCACTTTCAGGTATGCTAGATTCTGAGACTTGAATGATACCCTATTATAGAGTTTTCACTTTCCTGTTTATTCCACCCACCCGTTTTAAAAGAATTACATTTCTGGCTCAAATGTTCCCATTTTGTCCTGTGCAGCATTTTGAATGTGCAAACCAGAATTTTCAATAGCGAACTTACAACAGAATTAGCCTTTAAATACGAAAACAATTGATCTCAAAACTATAGAATTTTTGCTTGGAATGATTATCTTCAGCTTGCTGAAATATGTCATGGAATATTAGATGTAGAGAAATTTAAAAAAGCACACTTACCACTTGATGATAGAGACACTGCTTTGGGGCCCCTCATCAGAGTAGCTGGGTATATATTGCTGGTAATGTTGCTTATCTGTTAAAGATTTAACATCTAATTAGCCACATTTTAAAACTCAAAAAAACAATAAAGACACTGGATCCAAAAAGACCATTAAATACTTTCTGATGTTTATCTCCACAACCCAAGACAAAATAATATAAAAGTAGATGTTTACCAATTGAATATAATTATGGATGGGCAATTCTGTTGGTAAAGTTCAATATACATAGATAGTATTCTAGTACTAAGCAAACTATCTTTGCTTGAGATTTACTTTTGTATTTCATGTTACTACTTCATTTTATTTCTACCAAAATCATTTAAACAAAATATGAGAGAAATTGACACCTTGGTGCTCAATCTGAACATCAATATCGCACTTTCAGAAATTTGATGAATAATTAGATAGCAAATTTTGAATTTCACTTGCCTGTAAAAGAGAAGAGATCCTGGGCTTCTCGGAAAATTTGCAATGCACTGCCTTGTATATTCTCTCGATGATTGGCATTCTGAAAATAACATACGAGTTTAAGAGAAACTTTCCCAATATGAAATATTGCGCATATTTCAGTAAGTACTTACAAATAGTGGCTCAGTTCGGCATCTTCATCCTTCAATGATGCACTAGGGAAAAAGTTTTCTGCTGTTAGACATAAAAAAGGCAGTGCATAATTTAAATCCACGATTATATGACCCATAATGTTGAAGAAATCAATCGATCGTGTATACCTCAAATTGATTTCACAGACAGGTAAAACATGGTTTTAAAATTAATGAAGAACATGTCGGAGGCACATAGAAATACCAAAGTGCACAAAAAACAAGCAAATCAAAATATAATGATTACACTTTTATGCAAGTAAGCGTCGAAAAATGTATTATGGTTTTGTCTTTTCTTAGGCAACAATCAGCGAGTTTGCTTATTTATTTGTTAACGCAGGGTAAGCCAAGGCCTTGGCATGTCGTGTAAGAGGGATTCGCATTGAAAAGGTGCACCTTTTTCCTTACAATCTAAATTAAAGGAACCATAACTCAGAAAATTAGGTAAAATATATTGCCGAAGGAGAAATAAAGCGATCGCTTTATTTATCACATACATGAAATGGCGCAGTAATAGCAAAGTGATGTAAAAATGTCGCGTCAAATTGGATGCCGTGGCGAAGAAATATCACTTAGCGGAAGAGCATATATGTGGTCTGTAGGCGAAATACCCACAGTGCCGGAATATATCACCTGTGAATAGAGGTTTTTCATTAAGCATAGGTATAAGTCAGCAGAGTAATGGCGGTATTATATTGAAGCC
Organism: Tanypteryx hageni; assembly: GCA_028673005.1. Classification (NCBI taxonomy): domain Eukaryota; kingdom Metazoa; phylum Arthropoda; class Insecta; order Odonata; family Petaluridae; genus Tanypteryx; species Tanypteryx hageni. Next base: position 122,571,346 of record CM054114.1, read on the forward strand.
CTTTAAGGAATACTTATCAAACCTTTCAATTGCTGCCTCTGTTTGGATATGAAGAATTTGAATTGAAACCTGAAATTGGTAAAAATATTAGGCAGATAAATTTAAATTATATGGCGGTAATAATTAACAAATAGTAGCTTCCTAATCCAATCTATATTTCCGAGTTCACTTGTGACGGTCCTCCCGCACTCTGCCAGCCGGCTAGCTCGTGCGTGGGTTCCGGGAGTAACCGACACTCTCCAAAAATAAGAAGAAAAAGAACCTTAACTCACGGCAACCTCTCCGTAGCGGAATTCCTCCTTTCCTTCCGTCCCTGCCTTTTTATACCTTCCCCCCGGCTCCTCTAGCGCCTCGTAGGGGAGACCCGAGGAAAGCCTGTAAACAAAATAAAGAAGAACCGCGGGCTTCTTCCTCCGCGCAGCACTGAAAACGTCACAAAACTCCCTCCCTAGTCACCTGAGGGGCCTCCTTCGCTCTTTCGTACATTTTCGCAAGAGCAACTTGCAATCTGGTCACATAATTCTTAGGCTCAAACTCTAAATTATTCCCCAAATTCGTTGCCCTATACAAATCCGCGGGTTTTCTAAGCTCCCTTCCGAGATTAAGTGCGGCCGGAGTGGACCCAGTGGTTTCCGACTCTGCCGTTTGCAAAGCGAACATCAAATCCGACAGATTTTCATCCCACGCTCGTTGCGCGTTCTCACAATAAACGGAAAGCATGGTTTTTAACGTACGGTTCGTTCTCTCACAGGGGTTTGCTTGCGGAAAGTATGGAGCCATGTGACCTAACTTAACCCCATACAATTTTCAAACGCTTCCTAAAAGCCTACTCACATACTGTGGCCCATTTTCCGATAGCATTACCTCCGGACAGCCCCACTGGTTTATTACGTGCGTGCGGAAACACTGGGCTACGTGTTTCGCCTTAACGGCTCGTAGAGGGATTGCTATGGGCCACCGAGTACACACATCCAGAAATACCAATACATAGCGGTTGCCACTTAAGGACCGCGGAAGGGGGCCTATTATATCCGACGCCACAACTGTCCATGGAGTCGTCATTTTGGGTGGTTCCATTAAACCCGCGGGCCGGGATTGTTCCGTTTTGAATCGTTGACAGACACGACAACGGCGCACGAAACTTCTAACATTCTTTCTCATACCTGGCCAATAATAGAATGTTTGAACGACTCCACGGCGTTTCCCGAGCAACTACAACCCTGTGCAACCTTCTCCATTTTTCCACACCGGTGGCAAAATTTCGCCTTCGGTTTTCCACACCGGCGATAGAAATGACCGGGATCTCCACAATTTCAACACCCGTTATGGGCAACTACCTCGGGGTTGTCGGACACTGGGGCTAGTTCACGATGGCAAAAGAAAAGTTCCTTCAATATTATACAAGCCGTGGTCGTATTTTTCAATTTTATGAGAAGCTAATGTTAGCCAATGCTTTTCTGATTTTCCGCACGAATTGCTTTTAAATTATGGCCGTTGGGCTATAAAATAAGGAACACATTTTTATAAATGGTTTACCAGATTATTTCTGACTGACCGAAGGGGATAATGAAGAATACAAGCATGTAGTAAGCAGTTTTCAATTAAAACGTCAACAAATTACGAATATTAATTTTTCATAAATTATCTTTAGGAACGTACAAAGAGGCCAATTCCAATATTTATGGAGAAATTATAGCATTAAACGATTCCAAACGCCACTATTACACGCTTAATAAATTTAAAACCAAATTACGAAAAAGGCCGAAATTATATGAAAAGTGCGATTGCGTAGATTCGAAGGAAAATCATCGTCGCAAGAAAAGCATATAGGCAACTCGCAACAGTTATTTAACGTAAAAGTCGCGACAGGAAACATGTATGTGCAGTAAAACTTAAATTTTATTCGATATGAGGACCAAAACTTTCAGTACTTAGCGTTAACTACGACGATTCGTGTACTCAACAAAGTGGTCGAAATTACTCTCCCGTTGCGATGAAATTCATTCATTCGCATTGTTTAAACATTCCGTGAAAGGCTAAAAAAAAACTATATTAGACTTGGCTAGGTTTAAACCCTCACTGAACGACTGGCGTTACTATCACCGTGTGAGGTGCTCCGACTATTGTAAAACCGCATGTTTTAAAATCATTGCAAAAAATGTTCATATTTCCCTAATTTTCGATTTCGCTAAACATACAATGAAGCAAATTATTTTTAATTTCAACTGATTTTAACATATCATAATTCAATAATGTTAAAGTTTTGGCGGGAAAATCCTTGTTTTGATATTGCAATTGTATGAAAAAGTTTTGAGTCAGTATTTCAATAAAATAGTTATTGCAATATTACGGGGGAAATGGTTTCATGGAGAAAATTGTAAAAAATACTTGCGAATAGTTAATATATCAAGTACCATAAAGTATATATTTGTATGCTTTATATATTATTTCGAGTTATGAAGTCAACGCAGAGTTCGTGACAAGTAGGTAAACCTTAACGTTGCTAATAGCCAGAAATTAAAGTTTCTCCTTGGAGAATTGTCCCCTTCTGCCCTGAGCTATCCTTTCGCTGGTTTATATTATTGGCATTTTTCTGTCTGTATAGACAATACTCGTTCGGTCATTGATAATTATGCCAAAGGAATTTAGTATAAACTAAAACATAGTTGCTTCTATATATTTTTATAATACATCTATTAATCTGCTTTCCGAATAATTCCCTGCAAGAGCCAAAAATAATATTTTATGGTCTTGATTCGTGCAATCTTTTTACGTGATGGGGCGCATTCGTCGATGCGCTTGGGCCGTATTAGAAGTTGTGATTGGCTAGGCCCTAGGTGGACCGGGTGAGAGGAACTTACTCGAGGGAAACTAACGTGTTTGGACATACTCTCCTATTTATTACGGATACTGGCGCGATCATAGTGTTGTTAGCCAAGAACGGGAATTTATGTGTCGAAATTTGAATGTTAATTTTATTTCTACCATCTAGGTTACAGTGCTCTATTATTGCAGTAGTCGAGGAGATTGAAAAATGGTTTGGCACTGGCTGAAGAGAATCTTTGAGCATTAAGGGGCCCATACACGATCAAACAATTTGCGCAAAGTGCTGTTGCACAACAGGGTGTGAACCCACATACTGTGCAACATGTTTGTGCAAACATCAATTGCAGTTAGCTTGTAATCGTGGAAGTATCTCTGAAACGGCGTGTTTAGCAGTTATAAAGTTATCATTGCTTGTGTTTCGGAGGAGAATACAACTAGGAAACGGAAATGGAAACAGAGAATATGGATGAATGAGTGGTTGAAGAAAATATCGTACTTAAGCCATGAATACCTCCTGAGAGAACCGGAAATGTCTTTGCCGCTAGACTACAAAAATTATTTACGAATGGACCCTTCTACTTTTGTAAATTATTGGAAATGGTTACAACTGACTGAACGAAAGCTGAACCTCAATTGAAGGTGTTGCACAATGTCACACAAACATGTCCAAACATGCTGCCAACTGTTGTGCAACACTGCTTGTGGTACAAAAATTTTCAAACGTTTGATTTTGTGCCACAGACATCAAACTGTCGTGCAACACGTCAAACCATACCATACACTGTCAACAGTTTCTGTTGTGCAAATTGTTTGATCATGTATGGGCCCCTTTAGGACCGATTGTCTTTAGCTATAGAGGCATCTATGTAGTTATTTCTCTATCTTTGCACATTGAAAATGTTGGTTATTAGTACTTGCATGGCTTATTTAACATGTCAATTGAATTGACTTTTCGAATGTCGATTAATTTGATATTTATTCATTCTTCCGCTGGTATTACCTGAATTACCTTTTCGAATGTTAATAACCTTACAAATACGACTAGCGGGTATTATGCCTTACAATTTTTTCAGCGAGAATTTACCGCTTGGCCGGCCTTTGAAGAGAAATATTCTCAGGACATCTGTTTTACTCCCAACATTTACCCGTGATAAAATGTTATACCAGAGCACAATGGAGCAAATTAATCTAAATGATATTATTTTCAGTGCCAGTGAATTTGCTTGATGTCTAGTATTTACATATCTGTTTACATCTGTCGGCAACTCAAACAGAGCGTCGTATATTTCAAAGGACGAGTTTTGCAAAATGACGCTCCCATGTTTGTCATGGAGGGAGGTAGCCCATATCGCTTGCTCCTAACTCTTGGCGGATGTGCACCATGGAATTTTTGAGTTTCTCGGTTTTTCCGCATCCTTTATTTTTCATATGTGAAAAGATTCCATAGAAGAAAGTTTTAAAATTAGCCATGATATAATTTAAGCAGCTTACCTGTGATGTATTAAACCAAAGTAAAAATCGGTAAACCGTCCTCAATCTTCTACGCACCCCTGATTTTTGACGCCCTTCAGAATTTGGCGCACCCTCTGGGAGGGTGCCTGAGGCGGTCGCATTGTTGTGTCACCAATCGCCACGGTCCTGGTTGCGAACGTATTTAGGTCTAAAAACTTGCCCTTCCTCCGAAAGAGGACTCGCCCTCGAGTCAGTTATTTTTTTGTGTGTACGAAGAAAATACTCTGATTAATAAGTAAAAATGATAAATGATTTTTTAATATCAAGTATCACTAAAGTACATGCGTTCAAATCTGCAAGATGGAAAAGCACAAAATCAAGAAATATTATTGACCGTCCGTAAATGCCGCCCCTCATATGTTGCCGCCCGGGTACGATGCACTCCTTGCACCCATAGGGCAGCACGGCTCTGGGAACCATTTGGACAGATAAATGAAATCGACTACATCTGAATTACAAGTTAAACTAAATTTTGACATGTCATGCTCAGAATTTTACGACTTGATAAAAACAAAACCAAAGATGCTAGAGGCTGCTAAAAGAAATAAAAAATATACATGGAAAGATATAAAATGAATTTTATTTTTGCTTGAATTGATATTATAATCTTTTGTTTTTTTGGTCAATTTTAATTAATTTTATGTATTATTATGTATATATATTATGTAATATGTTATTATGCTAATTATTTAATGTAATTTTATTATCTTACATTTAATGTTACAATTGTTTTTGTTAAAGAAGATTATTTCATGTTTCTTTTTATTTTAATTATCTAGTTACTAGTCACTGAAGATGTATTTTTATTTGTGATTTTAAAATCGAAGTTCCTAATGCTATTATAACCATTAAAAATTACATTAAAAATTATTATTAAAAATGGAAATTAATGTTAGAATTACATTTGTTACTCTTGTCAATTAGACTATTTTAGGTAGTTTTTGGTTAACGCGGCACCACCTCCGCAGCGCCCCATGGGGGAAGATTTGGAACTACAATGTGCTGAATGTGGCAAGATTTGGAATTTGGTGTAGTACTCCATTGGAACTTGGCTGGGCCAGGGAAGGGAAATTGGAACATGAACGAAAATTTTACTCGACCCCACCAGGTTGGGTATGTTGGTGGAAGTCTTTTTCATTCCTCCTCATGTTAAAGAAAAAGAAGGGATAAAAATTTAATTTATGATGGTATCCCTTCTTTTTTCTTTGAATGGAGACGCCTCTGAACACAGCGAAGGTGAGGAGGAACGAAAAACACTTCCACCAACTTACCCAACCCATTGGGGCCGAGTAAAATTTCGTTCATGCTCAAATTTCTCTTCCCTGGCCCATCCAAATTCCAATGGAGTATTGCTCCACGTAATTCCAAATCTCGCCACTTTCAGCGCCTTGTAGTTCCATATCTCGCCCCTAGGTGAGCGCTGTGGAGGTGGTGCCGCATAAACCACAAAGTACCCTATTTTATATATTTTAATAACTAACACTTTTTATTTTTATTTGCAAATAAAATTTTTACAAAAAAATGATGAGGAAGATAGTACTGGTTTTTAGTCAGCGTTCGGTAATGACTCCAGAAAAAGGTGGTAACCCTATGCTCAAATACTACGAGAACAATTTGGGTGCCTAAATTAAGCGCCAAATTTCCCCAAAACGGTTAGAAAAATCAAAATTTCTAATCATTTGATATGAAGTTGCACAAAGTTTAAAATCTGCTAAAAATCCACTGGATTTCTATAGCTATCTGCTAGGAGTACTTTTTATTAGCTAGATTAAATTCCGCTAGCTTGAAAATAGCTAAATTGGCACCCCTGATCCACTTGCATATGCTCTGGTGTCACTAGTGTTCGGTGGCTCGTGGCGGCACGCACGGGGTTGGCCAGGGGCGCGCCAGTAGTGTCCGGCGCCTGTGTGCAAAACTTTAGTTGGTGCCCCTGCACCCCTCCCCCAATAAAAAAATCACTTTATAAAAACGTATCAGTGAGTAAAAATGAAATACGAAATATATTAATTATAAGTTTATTGAACAAAAAGCAGAAATTAGAAAAAAATTATAAAAACAATAAACATACAAGAAAGGTACAAAAACAAAAACAACAAAAATAATTTGGAAAAAATAGAGTAATTTATGTTATTTGGCAAGAAAATCATTTGCGATTTGCACCTTATATAGTTTTACGTAAATTAACAGATAAACTTACAGTTTTATAAAAACAAAAATATTAAATATTTTTTGGTACAAAATTAAACTAACTATATTTTATTTGGCAAGAAAATCACTTTGTCATTTGTACTTTGTATAGGTATAAATAAGAAACAGATAAACTTACAAGTATATGAAATAGGAACATATTAAACATTATTGAGTAAAGAAATAGGTCAATAAATATTTAAACGGAAAGAAAAATCACTTAGTGAATTGAACTTTTCTAGTTTTCATTAATGAAAATTCTCGAATAATATCATAAATATCAAGTTGATCCAAAATATCTGACTCTATTGATATAATGGCAAGATTTGAAAGTCTGTCTTGTACCATTGTGGAGCGCAAGTAGTTTTTAATAATTTTAAGTTTAGAAAAGGACCGTTCCACAGATGCTACAGATACTGGTAAAGACAAAAGAATCCGAAGAGCAATTGTAAAGTTTGGATAAACTGTGATTAAGTCGTTTGAATAAATATACTGAATTATCTGATATATATCGTTTTTAAAATTAGAAATAAATGGTTGACAGTGTAAAATTTCTTCCCATAAGACATCTGCGTCAATGTCGGAACGATTCTCATGTGTTAATTTTTGTCCTAGCTTTTTACAACCAGATAATAAATATTCTTTATTTTGTGGAGTACTTAACAAATACAAAAACTGAAATGAATTCATGTTCCTTTAATAAAGTAAATCTTTCCTGCAAAGATTGTAATGTTTGATCTATTATACATAGAAAAAAGTTTATTTTAAATGAAATTTCAGGATCTACTATATTTTCATCTTCATGTTCGTAATCAAAATGTGTTGTCTTTTTACGTCGCCTTAGTGGTCTACTACCACAAAATACAGATTCTGCGTCAAATTTTGCTGCAATTAATTTTGAGCTTTCTACAATTTCTTTGAAAGTTTCATCAGACCTATAATCATTTAAAAATTGATTTAGATCATTCAGTGCATCTAAAGCAAGTTGGAGATTCATAGATGAAGACTGCAGTATTTTGCTGACAAAATGCACTTTATTTAAAATATCATACCAAACTCTAATACAACAAATAAATGTAAATGTAGCAATTTTTTCACCTATACATTTTGCCTGATATTTGGATTGTTCGTCCAGTTTTGAAGAGTCATTACAAATTTCAAATAAAGCATCATACACTTCAGATAAATATTTATGAAGGGGTTTTATGGCATCAATTCTGCTCGACCACCGTGTTTCAGATAATGGCTTTAAGGTTAAATCAATTACATGAGTAGTTAAAATATTCCATCGGTAAACAGAAGAGGAAAAAAATTTATATAACTCTTGTACTATATTAAAGTAACCAATAGTTTCATGATTGATATTCGCAGCATCATTAACTATCAAGCTTAGCCTATGATTTGAACATGGGACATAAAATGCATGGGGATTTAAATCTAAAATTCTTTTTTGTAAACCTATATTTTTGCCGCGCATATTAGAGCCATTACCACATCCCTGACCTCTTAAGTTATTTATGTCTAAATTTAATTTTTTCAGTAAATCAGTAAGAAATATTGTCAATCAGCCCCTGTAGCATCTGAAATTGGATAGAATGCTAAAAAGTATTCATGTATTTCAACACTTTTATATCCTGAATTGAAATGAACGAATCTGACTATCACACTTATTTGTTCAGTATGTGATACGTCCGGAGTACAATCTAAAATAATTGAAAAATATTTGTTTTGTTGACACAGGTTAATAATATTATTTTTAATATTTGATGCTAATAAAGTTAGTATTTCATTTTAATTTTATCTCCTAAATAGGAGGGCATATTTTTAAAGTCAGGATCATTAGCTACATGTTGCGTGTGTTCAGATATAAAAGGATCAAACTTTTCTAACATCTCAATGCATTTTTAATAATTGCCATTGTTGCTATCATAAAGTTTATTACTTTTACCACGAAGAGCTAGATTTTGTTTGCCTAAAAACTGTACTACAATAATTATTTTTTTTATAACTTCATACCAACGTTTCCTTTCATTATTTAAAGCTGTTTGTTTGATCAATACAAGTTTTATTTTTTAAGGATGTAATTAATTCTGTCCATTTTTTGTAATTGTTCAAATGATTTAAATTTCTCTCATGACGATTCAGGTACATTGCAAGATGTTGCCAGTCATTAAGTCCCTGAATAAATTTATTATGTTCGGAATTGTAAAGTTCGAAAAGTTTGCAGCAAAAACAATAAACTGCGTTTTTTGAAACTGAATAAATTAACCAATTTCTATTGTATTCTTCGCCATTTTTTAAACCCCTTTTATAATATGTATGTGAAAATTTCCGTCCAGAAGAATCGTGTGGAAAATTAAAATTTTTAATTTGTTTAGGACCCGTTTCTAAAATGGCTTGCCTTGTTGTATGAGAAAATGTTTCCGGCCAAAGTGCGGGATCATCAAAATTAAAGACACTTATTGTACCTTCAGTAGATTCTACACGTTCCGAATTAACGAAAATGTCTTCAGTATCTTCACTTATTGTTTCTTCTGTATTGTCTTTGGGCCCCAGATGAGAGACAGTTTCTTCAGCATGTTCACTATCTTCACTGGAATTCTTTTCCAACTGACTGAGCATATCAAAAATATCCTTACTGCAACCAGGAACTGGCACTGAGTCATTCTTCGTTACTTGTTCAGTGAAGTACTGAGTAATTCTGGAAGCATTTCTCTCTTTCTTCTTCCCGTTTTATTTTATTTATTAAATTTTGATACCCGGAAAGTTTCTTTTTCATTTCCTCTTGGAGCATGTTCCAAAAATCTAATTAAAGAAAAAAGTACTCAATTTTAATAAATTTTATTATTATAATTCAAAATTAGGTATATTTTTTATAATATTAATAAAAAACTTAGGTACAATTATTACAATGAATATTCCATGCATAAATGTACTAACTTAAATAAATATTAATATTAAAAGAAAATGTCGAATTATTTAAAAAATATATATTAATTTCTTTAGCGAAATATCTAAAAGCGTGAAAATTTAATTTTTTCATGACAGTTTAACAAAATTAAAAAATAATAAATATATTACGTTAAATGTACGAGAAAAGAATGAATAACTTACCTTAAATCTTAGTTCAAATTCTTGTTCTTGTTATTATGTTATTACTGATGCACTGCACTTTACTGTCCTATAAGCGTATATTCAGGGTGTGCTAGGTGTGCGGTGCACACCCACGGATTCGCAATGTCAAAGATATTATATTTTTGCATTTATTCCTGTTAAAGACTCCCCTAATCGTTTTCTGGCTTCGCGTGATCCAACAGTATTCGGTCAATAGAGTTGAGGAATTTAATATTAAGGACAAGTTGGTCGGCCAAACTTATGATGGTGCCTGTGCAATGAGTGGACATATTAATGGGTTGCAGAGTAAAGTTATCGAGGCCTATCCTTTAGCAATATTTACGTATTGCTACGCTCACGTTTTGAACTTAGTTCTGAAGCAAAACCTCTTGAATATCAAGGAATGTAGATTGTTTTTCCAACCTATCAGTGGATTGGCAGCATATTTTTATAAATCATAGAAAAGAGTAAATGCTTTGCAAGATTTTGTTGCTAAAAAATTACCCTCCGTCGCACCAACCAGATGGAATTTTACTTCCCGTTTATCAAACACAGTAAAACGCCACAGAAGTCAACTTATTGCATTTTTTGAACACATTGTGGAGAATTCTGGGGATTGGGACGTGGATGCTGTAATCAAAGCTCATGGTTTTCTGTATTTCTTGCAAGATTTTCAAACAATTTTTTTGCTAGAAATTTTTTCTGTTCTGTTTGGCTATACTGTTGTTTTGAATAATATATTGCAAACATCATCCTATGACATATTGTACTGTTGTAAAAAAGTGCATGATACTATGAAACAGCTTAGGAATGACAAGGATTTGATGATATTTGGGTTTCTGCAAAGGAAAAGCTTACGGTTGAGTCGTCGAAGCCTAAAAGACGAAAAGGATCTATAGAAGAGGAGAAGAGCGCGTGCCTTCGATTATACCAGAGAATAGTCGACTGCATGTGCCTGGAGATGGAAGAAAGATACTCTTCACTTTCGAAACTTGAGTTTTTTCAACTCCTTTGTAGCGAAAGATATGATCAGTATGCGAAAACTTTTCCTGATGGTATTCTAGAAAAATTAAAGGATTTCTACGGACCGGTTTTTGACTACGTTCGCCTAAAAAATGAACTAAAAGTGCTCTTTTCTTCTGATGAATTTGCGAGGAAACCAGTGCATCACCTATTAAAATTCATGCAAGAAAATCAGCTTCAGGTTGCATTCAAGGAGATTTATAACCTAGCGGAACTTATCATGACGATTCCGAGTTCTACTGCAACAGTCGAGCGTTCTTTTTCGGCTACGAAGAGAATACATACGTGTTATAGAGGAACACAAACGCAGGAAAGGTTATGCGACCTAAGTTCACTCGCCATTGAAAAGACATTGCTGGCGGAACTGAAGAAAAGACCTTCATTTTATGATGATGTGCTAACAAAATTCCTAAGGCAAAACAGGAGATTGGAACTGGTGTATAAATAAGTAAGTAAAATGAGTTTTTTAAGCCTTTCTTTGATTCAATCCGGAAAATAATATTTTCCCAAGTGATTACTTTTTCAGATTTCTGTGCGTATTATATGGTTGTACATATTTAAAAATCGTAACAAAATACAGATAATTCGTACCTCACTCTAGTATCTTCTCACAACGAATCGTTACCCATTCTCACATAAACGGCGCGCGTGATGCATAGCTCAAGTCTATTTGACGGGGAACCCTTGTGTTGTCCATAATTATGGATTGTATAGTTAAAATCATATCAGTTAGTAAATTAAAGTATTCAAAATTATTCTAAGATTAATTGCATTAGACCAATTAAGAAGAGCGCTGCTGCGCTATGCTCTCTTGAAACTTTCACACGTCGATAAAAATGCAATCGTACGTTCAAATTAACACGTGATTTTTGTAGCGCGGGTTGCATAACCCCCCTCCCCAATAAAAGCACACCCAACCTAAATGGGCACGCGACGCCACTGATGCAGTTCTACATCAGACGTAGATAGCCTATCAACTTTGGCAAAATTTTATTCCGTGGAAGTATGCGATTCAGTCTTAGAGAGTGAACTAAAGCTTTGGCAAAAACGGTACGAAAACAGGATACCCCCTACAAATGCATTAGAAGCATTAATGCAATGCAATCAAAATATATATCCAAACATTCATTATTTATTAAAAATATTTGCAACTCTGCCGGTATCAACTAGCACAGCAGAGAGAACATTTTCAACGTTAAGAAGAATGAAAACGTACTTGCGTAATTCCATGGGACAGGAAAAACTGAATGGTTTAGCGCTCCTCAACATTTATAGGGAAATGGAATTGCTCCCCAAAGACATATTAGATGAATTACAAAAAAAAGACCGAAGATTAGATATAAAATTGTAATTGTGTTACCCAATTAATTTTTATTTTATGTTTTAGTAAACAAAACCTATAAATATTAATTTCATGATATGAAAAATCGAAAGATTTATATTCAAATTCAATGTTAATATACATATTTCTATGAGAAACTGAGAATGTTTGTTCTAAATAACAGATAAATTTGTAACCAACATTGTTTTTCATTTTATATGTTTTTATGAATGCCTATATGCAGAGGCTGATTTATGCATAGGCGCTAGCTGGGGACCTTGTATTTTTTATGACAACTTATTTTTTTTATTTGTAAATCAACGTATTTTCTTTTGGCTGTAATGGTATAAATGTTGTAATTTTTAAATTAAATATATTTTATCCACAGGGTAATAAATGTGTTGTTAAAAATATGTATTTTCATACACTAAATCAATGAGTATCATTCTAACTATACCACTGCCTATGTATATGTTTGTTTGTGAATACATGCATGTGTGTCCATGTTTACATATAAAAATGTAAACATGGAAATGAGTGTTTACCATTGTGGGCTCCCTCCAAACAAAAACCCTGGGTACGCCTATGCTCCTATATATATATATATATATATATATATATATATATATATATATATATATATATGTTATATATACTAGTAGAAGGTGCTAGCATACTGCATTTCATCTCACTTTGAAAAAACATTAATTTTTCAGAGAAATGTTTCATCATGGGAAATGTTTCTTTAACTCAAAAAAATTCTCCTCTGCGCCGATTTTCGTTTTTCTCGTCGGTTCTGTACAAAATCCTACCTAAGAAAAAAATTTCGAATCTCCAGCTCATCTGGAAGTGCCTAAACATTAGTATCCTCCTGTTATCATTATATATCGACGACTCTTACAGAGGAGGATATAACATACTAGTAGTTGGTGCTTGCATTCTGCAAGCATACCATCTCAACATAAAAAAAACATTCATTTTTCATATTTCATCATTACAAATATTTTTTTAATTCTAAATATTACACCTCCGGAGCGATTTTTGTTTTTCCCTTATGTAAAAATAATAGATTAAGACAATCCCCAAATGTTGAAATTTTAACAATTTTACACTTTCTCCATTATGGGGTACTAATGCTACACATTTCATCCACATTTTAAAGTTGTAGCACTTCTAGAAGTAAAATAATATTTTTCTAATTGTTTAAAATTTAAACATTTTTAACGGTTTCCGCAATATATATATGGAGAGATTGAAATGTTTATTTGTGCAAATGTACTGTTCTGTAAATAATTTGAAAATTGCAGCTTCCTAGCTCATTTGCACAAATAAACATCTCAATTTTACCATATATGAATTGCGGCGACCGTTAAAAATTATTTAAATTTAAACAATTAGAAAAATATTATTTTACTCCTAGAAGTGCTATAACTTTAAAATTTGGCTAAAATGTGTAGCATTAGTACCTCGTAATGAAGATAGTGTAAATTTTTTTAAATTGCAACATTTGGGGATTGTTTTAAACTATTATTTTTACATGTGGGAAAAACGAAAATTGCTGCGGAGGTGAAATTTTTAGAATTAAAAGACTATTTGTAATGTTGAAATGTCTGTCTGAAAAATGAATGTTTTTTCAAGGTGAGATTAAATGCAGTATGTATGTTATATCCTCCTTCTCCTCCTCTGTAAGGAACGTCTATATATAATGATAACAGGAGGATATCCAGAAATGTTGTTACAACACACTAATGAACCTTCCTGTGAAAATATGGTATAAATTGCTTCTCATGGCTTCTGTACCAAGAAAATGAAGTCTCTGGAGCAAGCAAGTTCTTAGTTTGCAGTCTTGATACCAGATCTGTTCAGAATCTTTAGGTGGACATAAATCCCTCACCAGATTATTTAATTTGCTTTGTGTGAACTTTTGTGGTTGACTCACATTTTCTGGTTGGTAAGAGCCTCTGTTATAGCTTATGTTGACATCACATTCCGAATCGGATGAAAAAATTGGATCAAGAGAGTTTGACAGTGTAGGTATAGGTAGATAGGTCCATGAGCCATGGGTCTTATGGCAGATGGAAGATTTGCATAGGAAATTTCCTTTTTATTTTTAGTATTATGGACTTGCACATTGGTTAATCAAAAATAACAATCTTCTCCATGGCTTTTTGGTTCATGCCACACCATCGGAACAACAAATGGAAGAGACTTCTTCTTACCTTGAGTCCATTTACTCAATTGTTCAACACATGTTTGGCAAACTTGATGTGGTGCCCATGGTTAATTCTGATAACCAAGTTTCATCGCAAAGTATGCATAGTACACCTTATTCACAAATTTTATAATGTTTTTCTGCTTCTTTTTCACAATAAAAGTACTAAATATATAACAAAACCTGTCTGTGCTATTTACAAAAGCTCGATGCCATAATGAATAACAAAAAAACCAAGACCCGATACATAAAAATGGCAGTGTGAACAAGTAGAAAACAGTACTCAGAATGACACATACAAGTATTGAGCTGGTCATTTGTACACTAATGCCACCTATTGTTTTTAGTTTTTGTCAAGTCTAGAATGTTCTTCTGTCATGATCATACTAGATACATACTTATATAGCCATTTATTTACAACACTTACAACTTTAAAAAATAATAATATTACTTTGACGATTTCATGTCGAAATATAAAATAGGCTAATACAGGATGTGGAAAATCTGTGCATGATAGCAAAAAATTGTTATCATTTTCGTGCTCAGCATACTCAAATTACTAAAGGACAGCTAATATTTTCCAAATCCCAAAAACCATGTAGACTTGTGATATCAATCACTCAGATTCAAAGAATTTGCTGCATTTTTCCCTAAATATTGTCTCTCAAACAATCTATATAAATTAGTAACTTGAATATAAAAGTGAAGAAAGGATACTTATTATTTATGTCAGGTGAAAATCATTTTCTTCATAGTTTGCTATTTTGTGGCAATTTATTATTTCATAAATAGTACAAGCAAGTTACCAAGCCAAATATTATTCACAATTCTTTGTAAAATAGAAAATTATAAACATAACCCTCATTTTCAATATTTCCATTGTTGAATAAAAAATATTTGTAAGAAATGAAACATCAAGATAAATTCTAGATTTTCTAAAGAAAATGGCACTAATAAGCTTTGCATTATCAAGATTCACCCCACGAAAGATCAAATTCACAGAAGAATGGCCATGGTCCATGTTTGTCACAAAATAAGTCATTAAGACGTCCAGTTCGGTGGATTGATCCACAGTTTTGTTTTCCTTCAGCATTATCTGGCTGACCTGGATGCCAAGTTGTGAAACCAGTTGTGCTTAATGGCTCACCTGTAATTTCCATTATTAAATAACATTAAAAATAAAATTGGCAATGATTCGATGCTAGTTGTATGTTCACAACATGCAGGGGTGGATCTATGTACATAGCTTAGGGGGGTAATAAGAAAACAAATATATATACTGACACCTATTAATGCAAAATAATATTGTCTCATTATAATAAATATACAGCATATATTATATACTACTTAGATATTTGCAAAATATTTCTAGAATGCCTATAATATAAAATAAATTAATGCATATAATATTTTAATGAAGATCAATCATCTCCTTTAGAGGGGGTAATTACCCTTTAACCCCCCCCCCCTTTGTTTCTGCCATTGAAAACATACACTATAATATTTATTTTTTGCAGCATTGTATTTTTATTGAATTTACTTGGGTCACCTATGCATAATAAATATTTTGAAGTTATTTTTTTCACTGCTTAAAGTTGTTCTCCCAAGATAATGAAAACTTGCCAAATATTGTAAAAAATTTTCCATCTTCCTGGATATCGTGAAATCCAACATATGCCCAATCCTTTGCTTTTGGATATCTGGCATAAATCATCTTCAGGACTTCATCCTCTGCCACTGAATTCAAAATAGCAAGATGAGCTCCGTCATTTGCACATACTTCCATTGCTTGGAGGAAAGTTGCAACACCATCTGGGTAGAACTTGTAATACCCAATGCCAGGAAAGAATTCATAGCCTACTGGCTTCGATGGAGGAACTGGAAAGAATAATATCATTGTTTCAAAGGCACATAACGAAAAAATCGGTATGATGCATCCTCATATGTAATTATATTTATAATTACTTATCAGAGGGGAAGGGATGAAAGAATTAAGCTATATATTTACCAGTCATCATTCCTTGCAGATGAAATGTTTGGAGTCCTCCAAATTCCCACATGCTGCTTTTCACGTCGATCTTCATATAGTCTGGTAATTTAGGGGACTGATTTTTCATAGACCAATGAGTGATATAATGACATGACTGGTTTCTTCGAGCAATAAATGATAAATCAAATGTTTTGTTTGATATTGAGGAAGGACAACTTCCCTGTATTGTCAGTTGTGCAGCCAAGAGGCATATCAGTGATGCCAGAAACAGAGAGCAGAAAATTTTGACCATTTTTGTGAGAATTAAAGAGCTACACAAACACTGCAGAATGAGGTTTGAGGTTATGTTGCATCTATATATATTCTCACTCGATATATTTATCTTATCAATACCATGTGACTATAACTAACATATTCGTTGATATCTCCTTTGACATGTGAACCCATTTTGAAAGAGCATAACATTTTTTTGGAAAAAATCTGAGGGTCATGTCCTTCAAATTTCAAGTGTTTTTGTGAACTGATACCATTAGTATAAAAATATTTATTTCTTTTATTTCTCAGAAAGAAAATGTCATAAAAGGTGCAATATTTTGTAAGGATCGAGTTTAATTCCAGATTTTTTGGTACAAAAATGTTGGTGTTATCAACATTTGCCTTAAAATAGATCAAATCAGCATGAATGGCCATGTTTCTCATAGGTCAAATTATTATTAAGATTTCTGACTTATGATTCTTTTTTCCTGGAACAA
Source organism: Tanypteryx hageni (assembly GCA_028673005.1). Taxonomy (NCBI): domain Eukaryota; kingdom Metazoa; phylum Arthropoda; class Insecta; order Odonata; family Petaluridae; genus Tanypteryx; species Tanypteryx hageni. Next base: position 122,588,283 of record CM054114.1, read on the forward strand.
TAATCAAATCAATTGCATAAATGTTCTTTCCAACATATATTGAACTAAATGAACGTGCTTATCTCTTCAACAAGTTGCTATCTCCTCTCCTCTCTCAATTATAAAGATCAACAGCCAAGGAAAATATAATGATTGAGTTTATTACAGGGGATGGTAGCCTTCATTCAATCAGATTGTCTTTTGTTTGCTCTTTCTATGTTTCTTATTTTTAGCAATTTTTATTATTTATTACTGACTTATTCTATGTCTATGACCAATGGAACAAATAAAATTATTATTATTATTATTATTATTTGCTCAGAGTTGTCAGACAGAGTCAATTTTATACTTTCGGCAATGAACAGAATTTTTGTTTTCCATCTTTAACTACTTCTTATCAGAGGAAACAAGTTTCTTAAGGTTTTATAACTCACAACTGAACAGATCATTAGAGTTGTTTCTCAGGTGTTAGCAGATCCAAACAGGCACTGGAACACTAATCTGTTGGTGAATAATTTATCTACAGTATTACCTAAAAACTGGAAGTTTGATGTAAAATTCACCTCCTCTGAAATTATTGGAAAGCAAGGGGACTTTTAATTGGTAAGTGAAAAATTCGAATCTGCTTTAGATGTTATTTTGAATATTTTAAATGATCGTTTTATTGTTGTATATCAATAAAATGTGAATAATGCCCCCACCACCCCCCTCCTCGGATCTGCCACTGGTCTAACCATAGTCGGAAAGCGTACGTTGGTTGCATCCACCGAAAGTCGGTTCACGTGGGAGATCCTCGGGAGTCAGTACATGCGAGAGATCACCCGACAGATGATTCACGCAGGAGATCATTCCAGCTAATTATTTGATCGAATAAAATAAAATAATGACTAAATTCATTAAATGTCTTCTAATCAATAAATGAAACAAGTGTCATAGTTCACAAGATTTTTTTAACCTAAATGAAAATCTCCCGAAATTAACTTCTTCTGAGATGGCAACCCTACTGACAGTTGATTCATTCGAGAGATCACTGATAATCTTATTTTCAAATTTTTGTTAATAATATTTTACCATTTTATTTTTTATTTCACTGTAAAACGGCCTGAGCTGTACTTGAAATACTTAAATAAATAAATAATGTTCCTAAATGAGCATTGTTTCCTGTATTTAAGAATTATCCGACTTTACGGTTTATCCGACGGTCCTTCCTCTTTGGGTATGATTGGTAAAGGAACGTGTACATAAAATATCGCCGGTCATTTAGCTAATCTGTCCTAATTGCATACTGACTGTGTTTTCTATCAGTCCTTATTTCCTTTAATTATCCATGAAAATATAGTTATTTTCACCCTTGTAGTTAACATATTTTGGAAAAAATAGTTATATATGTACTATTTGATCGTAATACTGTAAATACCCACGTATAATGCGCACTTTTTTTCTGAAATATTCGAGTTAAAAATTAGGATGCGTGTTATACGAGGGTACATAATCTTCCTATTATCATTTGACCTCATATTTCCACAATTTCGGCACAGTAATTACTGCCCGGATATCCTCATATTTTTATTGGTGATTTTTACTGCAAATTCATTTGAAACAGATTACGATTCAACTAGCTTGTGTGAGAGTTCTTCAACAAGCAGTGGCGGCTCGTGTATAGGCACTGAGGAACTGCAGCACCCCCTATTTCCACTTGATATTATCGATAACATTTAATATAATGAGTCCTTTTTTCTTTAATTCTTTCTTTATTTTTGTAGTACAATATATATTCCTTAAGCTTAATGTCAGTACTTCAGTAGCCATCCCCCAGTTTATGAAAAAGATACAAAAATCTTTGTATGGAACTGTGCGCTTCACAGTGCCAGCGACGTGGTGTTTGACTGTTGTGCGCATGCGCACATAGGGGGGGTGGGGAGGAAGGTGGGACTGCCAGGTAGAGAGAGCACTGTTGCTCTGGCGTGATGGTGGAAGGAAGTTTTTTTTACTCAGCGTGTGTTGTGCTTAAAAACTGTGTACCATATTCTTGAATGTGATAAAGTGTAGAAGAGTGTAGAATTAGATTATTATTCTGCTTCCAGCTATTCTATTTGATTCATTTTTTTCGGTTCTTTTATTTAACAGAAAACTTTAACCATGGCCTTGCATCCCCAAGAAATAAGTTCTGTGACTGTAAGTGAACTTCAACAGCTTAAGTTTTTACAGCTATCTCTCCATGAGAAAGTTACAGTTAAGAAAAGAGGTCGTTCAACACCTGATATTCTAATATCTCAGCCAGGCAAAAGCAACAACAAGAAATATATTCGTAGCTTTAATTCTGAATGGTACCAACGGAAAAGTTGGCTTTGCGGCTGTGAAGTAAAAAATGCAGTTTTGCTTCCCGTGTTTGCTGTTTGGAGGTGATGTACCGTGGACAAAAGATGGTTTTAGAAATATAAACAAAATGAAAGAAAAAACTGAAAAGCATGAGAAGTCAAAGAAGCACATTGATAATGTTGTTTCACTGTCACTTTTAGGAACCGTAAGTATTAAGGAGAAACTTAGTGAGGCATACAGACTTTCAATCAATGAGCATAATATAAAAGTTAAAAAGAACCGTGAAATTTTGTCCAAAATAATAGACTGCATTTACTTTTGTGGAAACTTTGAAACTCCCTTACGTGGACACGATGAAAAAGACGATTCAGTAAATCCAGGGGTATTTAGAGGATTAGTAAATTTTGCATCTAAATTAGATTCAGATTTGAAGAATCACTTAGAAACCAGTGCAGTCTTCAAAGGTGTTTCTAAGACCATTCAGAATGAGATACTTGACTGCCTGCTACAAATATACCATGAGGAGATAAGGACGGAAATTAGAAAAGTTTCCTTTGTAGCTGTCATGGCTGATGACACAACAGATGTTTCGGAACACACTCAAATGGTCCTTGTTCTACGGTACGTATTGAATGAAGAAATATTTGAGCATTTTTGGGGATTCTTTATTCCAGAAAATCAAACTGCAGATGGCATATCAAAACGTATTTAGAACAATTGGACATAATCCTTCAAGGAAATGGACAAAAACTGATAGCTCAGACATTTGATGGTGCATATGTCATGAAAGGCAAAAAAGCAGGAGTTCAAGCAAAAATAAAAGCAGTTTATAGTAATGCACATTTCATTCACTGTTATGCACATCAACTTAATTTAATAATGAGAAATGCAGCAAGTATTACACGAAACGCAAGAATATTTTTCTCTAACATTCTGGCTATTCCAACATTCTTCTCAAGATCACCACAACGTGTGTCCATTCTCAAGAAACATATGGACGTCAGCATTCCACGTCCATCCTCTACAAGGTGGAATTTCAACATACGGACCATAAACAGAGTTCATGAAAATTTGCAACCTTTAAAAAACTGCCTTACTGAAATTCAGTCAACATCAAATGCAGATCAAACCATTGCAGAAGCAACAGGAATTTTAAAATACCTGAATGATGATAATTTCAAGTTTTGGTTAGAGCTTTTTCATCAGATTATGCCTCATGTTGAAATAATTTACAACCAAATGCAATCTCGAGAAATTAGTGTGTTTAAAGTTAATGAATATATAACAAATTTCAAAACTGCTATTTTAGAATTGAGAAACTCAAAGTACTGTGAGAATCCTTCAAAGACACTCATGGCAGAAGCTAAGGAAGTGTGTGACTATATATGTGTTGATATAATGGTCAGATATTCTTCCACTTAACACTTAGTAGCTGCTAAATTGTTCAACAAGAAATGCTTCACTAGATTTAAGAATGAACATCCCACAAAAGAGATAGTACTGACCACTGAAGCTTATCCCATGATTGACAAAGAAAAGCTTGAAACTGGACTAAAAGTATTCTATTGTAGGACTGATATTCATGAATATTGCAAATTAATTGAGCTGCTGAAATTTATCTTGGAAAATAATCTAGATGATGTTTTTAGTGAAATTACGAAACTGTTAAAAATCCTCTTGACAAATCCCATGACTACATCAGAGGCAGAGCGCTGCTTTTCAACATTGAAAAGAATAAAAACTTTTTTAAGAAGCACTAAGAATTCGGAAAGACTAAATGCGCTTGCAGTACTTTCAATGGAGAAAAATTTCCTCAATTGTCATCCAGAGATCAAGGAGAAAATTATTGAACTTTTTGCGCAAATTAAAACAAGAAGAATGGATTTCATTTTTAAATGAATAGATCAAGCTTGAACTGTAACAATTTAAGTTAAAGTAAGTAAAAAATGTTTGGTTTTTTTTGTTAAGATTTTATCAAGTTCCTGAATAAATTTTCTTTTTATACATGTTTTTTCCTTTTACACAATTTTAAAACAAAGGCTAAAAATTTTCTGGAGCAGCACCCCCACTAATTTTAGCTACGAGCCGCCACTGTCAACAAGGTCAAAATACTGTATGAATATGAGAAAAATGCTTGTTGATAAATGATTACTACCATCAGTAGAGACACCAATGTACTTGACATCATGCTCAACTTTGCAGTTTATTAGTTGTTGTGAATATGGTGCTAATACTTGGATGGCAATTGCTTCTGTCTTGGTTGTGGCTGATGAAATTATAGTGACTGTCTTCAGTGGTGCAGTCAGGGGGGTGGGTGCAGGGGTGCATATGCACTCCCCTTCTGGTCCCAAAATTCACAAAAGACGAATCATAAAATGTAAACAGAAAAGCTCGTTATCACAGATTCAAGACTGCACTGTTTCGAGAAAGACTAGTAGGGTAAATGATGTGATTGACACATTTAGATCTTGATTTCACAATACTGGGAGAAATTACAGAATGCAGGGTTACAGCTGGTGATGTCCTTCAGGCAAACAGGCTATCTTGTTTAGGTTTTTTCTGGCGGATTGACACTGTGCATACCACCATAAAATATAGCAATAGATTTAATATATATAACACAACATTAAATACAATTATATATGTATTAAAATGCTGTTTTAAAGAGTTGAATGAAATAGTTCCAGATTTTCCTTGACAATGCTCTACTTATACATATAAATAATTTCTGTTACAGAGAATGAGATACTTAATGTCTTATTAAACAAAAATGTAAATTAAATTTAGTTTTTTTAATAATGTATATTTATGTATATATATATATATATATATATATATATATATATATATATATATATATATATATATATAATTTTTGTGTGAATATCATCGTCTGTTGTACCCAACATTCCAAATTTCTGACTCCACTACTGGCTGTCTTAGAATTGGCAAATAATTTTGCATGTAGCTTATTTGTGCAATCCACTTATCTGAAATCTTAAGTTATGGCAGACTATATGAAAGCTAAGTTGCCTCACAGGCAGAAATAATTTCAGCCTCCTTGCTGTTTCTAATGTCAACATAGTTTGTAATTTCTCCTGGCTGAATTCTTATGCTGCTCCAAATCTAATTTTCCCTTCACTTATTGCTAATGATACAGGAAAACCCCGTATTTACGTTATCGGAATGTACGTTTTCCCGCTATTTACAACATTTTTTTAGGTCCCGTCAATTTTCCTATGATTCCAATGTAAGTAAAACCCTGTATTTACACTATTTCATTTTGTTTTCCCGCTATTCGCGCCATTTTACGCTAGAATTTCCGATTTTTAAAAAGAATTTAGCCTGCGATTCCCAACAGTATTAAACATTTTTCGTCTTAGCTTTGCAAAAGAATCGGAACACTTTTGGACGAAGATTTTGAAAACGGCGGCAGAGTAGGAACAGCGCCCCTAGAGGCAGAAATGTGAACTCCTTTTCAAAACAGCACCACGGCACCACAGCACTCGCTCAAACAGTGCTAACAGGTGAACAGGTGCTACCAGGCGCTATGAGGGTACGTTGCGATGGTGCTAGTCATGAGCAGCGTACTTAGAGACGGATATACGTACATATGAACTTTTTTGGGTGAAAACTTCAAAACCTCTTACGTAAATCACACTAACAGCGCACCTAGATACGGAAATACTATTTAGGTAGGCTAACCAATTAGGAATGCTATTGAAAATGATTTTCAAGTTTGGCGCTATCATGTTTTTACCCTTTCCACTCAAACTCTGCCCCTTGGCTCCTACAGTTTATAATTAAATTTAAGTTAATTTGTAGTAATTTAAATTACCGTATTGTCCCGAATATAACGTGATGTATTTTCCAAAAAATGAAATTTTAAAAGTAGCCCCCGCGTTATATTTAAGTAATAGTAATTTTAAAAGATCGCAAAATCGTGTTTCGAAAAATCACCGTACATTCCGCACATCTGTTAAGTGATACAAGATATCTGTTACTTTGTAAATACATTAGGCGTACATATTACAACGTACTTAAAAAGCATACGAGGCGAAAATAGATCGAGAAAAAATAGTCCTTGAATTGAAGCTATCAGTACGTCAGCGCATTCTTTGTACCTACCTTAGCGAGTTTTTACCCATCCGTTATTTTTAAAATGGGTTAAAAGGTTCTTCCAAATCCCAGGTTAACAGAGGAATCCGATGAAGTTATAACATGAATTTTAAAATTGTCGTAGCTGAAGAGGTGGAAAAACGAACACTATTCAAGCTTCGAAAAAGTATGATGTTCCTGAAGTAAATATACCTATGTCTATGTACAATTTTCCAGACAAATGTAATATGGAGAATGTAATGGAAACCCAAGCATACTATACTAGCATTTTAATTCTGCATATATTTTAATATTACTATTTCTAAGAAGTGTGCTGGTTAAGTTAATTAATAAATATATACTCTTTATAAACTTAGCTCTTTTAACGCTGATTTTATTGTTAGTCTTACTGTAACAAATGAGCGAATTTAAAAGTAAAATCAGTTTGGCTATTTTCCCTGTATTTGCACTTTCCTGCAATTTACACTCCCGCTATTTACACTCCTGCAATTTACACTTTTTCCCAGGTCCCTGGAAAAGTGTAAATAAAGAATTTTACTATATTATGTTATGACAAATAGAGCAATACGTTTCATGTTAATTTTTTGTATTTTTAAAGATTTCATATTATTTGCAGATCCTCATTAAATTTATATTTTCATTTGGAAGGAGATATTTAAGAAAGGGTTAATCTGAAAAATATTTTCATAGTAAATTAAGAGATGAAATTTACCATAGTTAAAGGAAATATTTTTTAAAAACTCATTCATAGTAATGTTAATCGTCACAAGTGGTTTCACAAAATTTATTCATGATATAATGGTCGTGATATTAAAATATCGTGGATTTCAAAAATTATGTTTATATTCTCTCCAATACATCTTGAATTAAATAATAGTTATATTTGCTTACATTTAACTTAAGAGACAAGGTTTTGACAACACCTTTCTTTCGTGTTACACTCTTTACTCCTGATTAATTTATAATAGAAAAACATTAATTTTGAGTCAATTTTCACTGTTGTTTATATGGTAGATTAGAAGGAAAATGTTATAGACTGGTCTAAATTAATGAAAAGGACGCAATTTTTTTGGAATATATGTTATTACCCAGTAAGGATCAATATATATTAACAAAAGCATCTTGAATGTTTTGTCTTTAGCACTTCATAAAGGTAAGAAAAATGGTAAAATCAATAGAACAAAATTTTCCTAATATTGTCTATTAAAAATCTTTGTAATTAGTAACTGTAATATAACAGATAAGAAAGGATAGCTATCTTTATTATTCAGTAAATTTAATTTAATTTTATAGTTATATATTTTGTAGTAGTTTATTCTGTTATGAATAATACAAAAGAGTATGGCATATCTTAACAACAATGCTTAGCATAATTAAAAATATTTAATTAAAATGAATTTTTATAATTCCATTGTTGTATTTATTCCATGTTAATGAAAAAAAAAATGCTATGAAGAATGCAATATCAAGTTTAACTCAAGATTTTCCAGAGATATAGTACAAATAATGTTAGTATTCTCAAGATTCATCCCATGAAAGGTCAAATTCACAGAAGAAGGGCCATGGTCCATGTTTGTCACACCATAAGTCATTTAGACGCCCAGTTCGGTGGATTGATCCACAATCTTCATTTCCTTCAGCATTATCTGGCTGACCTGGATGCCATGTTATGAAACCAGTTGTACTTAATGGCTCTCCTAAAATATGCATTAACAAAAAAATTCTAAATAAATTCAGGATGCTTTCAGGTTAGTCACTGTTAACAAAATTCCTTTGTTTATAATATATGATGTCATGTTACAGAGTATTTATTTTTGTGATATTTATCTCTCTATCTACTAAAAATGTTGTAACCCTTACTAATGCTTCACTTCCACCTAATGCTAGAAGGAAAGAACTGGAAGTATGGTTAATGAGGGAAGAGGATGGAGGAGAGAGGATTGTGCATGCAACCCGTTTGGAAGAGAGATGTGGGTAGTACAGGTAATGTGGGTGGGGAAGGGGTGAGGCTTACTTTAATTAAATTTAAATACCTTCACTTTTACAATGACTGTATTTAACTTATACTCTTTTTATTAGGTACTAGAATTTTTTTTCAATGAATCATGAGAACATACCAAACACAGTGAAATATGATCCTTCTTCCACCATGTCATGAAATCCAATATATGCCCATTCCTTTGCTTTTGGATATCTGGCATAAATCATCTTCAGGACTTCATCCTCTGCCACTGAATTCAAAATAGCAAGATGAGCTCCGTCATTTGCACATACTTCCATTGCTTGGAGGAAAGTTGCAACACCATCTGGGTAGAACTTGTAATACCCAATGCCAGGAAAGAATTCATAGCCTACTGGCTTTGATGGAGGAACTGGAAAGAATAATATCATTGTTTCAAAGGCACATAACGAAAAAATCGGTATGATGCATCCTCATATGTAATTATATTTATAATTACTTATCAGAGGGGAAGGGATGAAAGAATTAAGCTATATATTTACCAGTCATCATTCCTTGCAGATGAAATGTTTGGAGTCCTCCAAATTCCCACATGCTGCTTTTCACGTCGATCTTCATATAGTCTGGTAATTTAGGGGACTGATTTTTCATAGACCAATGAGTGATATAATGACATGACTGGTTTCTTCGAGCAATAAATGATAAATCAAATGTTTTGTTTGATATTGAGGAAGGACAACTTCCCTGTATTGTCAGTTGTGCAGCCAAGAGGCATATCAGTGATGCCAGAAACAGAGAGCAGAAAATTTTGACCATTTTTGTGAGAATTAAAGAGCTACACAAACACTGCAGAATGAGGTTTGAGGTTATGTTGCATCTATATATATTCTCACTCGATATATTTATCTTATCAATACCATGTGACTATAACTAACATATTCGTTGATATCTCCTTTGACATGTGAACCCATTTTGAAAGAGCATAACATTTTTTTGGAAAAAATCTGAGGGTCATGTCCTTCAAATTTCAAGTGTTTTTGTGAACTGATACCATTAGTATAAAAATATTTATTTCTTTTATTTCTCAGAAAGAAAATGTCATAAAAGGTGCAATATTTTGTAAGGATCGAGTTTAATTCCAGATTTTTTGGTACAAAAATGTTGGTGTTATCAACATTTGCCTTAAAATAGATCAAATCAGCATGAATGGCCATGTTTCTCATAGGTCAAATTATTATTAAGATTTCTGACTTATGATTCTTTAAATTAAATGCTGAGTATGTTGTTAAATTTAGTAAAAATTAAAGTTTGTTCTTCTCAAATGGTAGTGAGCAATATCATAAGTGAACTTGACATATTGTATACAATTAGTTATCCATACAATAAACCCTCAATATTCTTGGTTTTAATATCCATGGTTTTCATTATTCATGGACTGTTATTTCTACACCTATTTAACATTTGTGGCTTTGGTTATTTATGGTTTGTTTCTCTGTAGGTCCGTGTTATGTTCACAGCATATAAACTTGCCTATCTGCAGCTAATCCGCAGAGATTTAAGTAATTTTTTTGCTCTCATTATACCCACAATGTGAAAAATACGCCAGGGTTGCTCAACCTGCAGCTACATGCCATCAGTGTTTCATATTTTTCAAAGCTATTTTTTATTTTGCCTAGGAAATATTATTTTTATCTAGCAAAATCTGTTACAATATCTAATTTTGTATGGTACCCCTTCGCAAATACTTCTCAATCCAAATAAGTACTTTTTTGTTGTTTTTTATTTTTTCTCAAAGTTGTTTCTAAGATTTAATTCCATCACGATTGATAGTGGTGGGTTGGCTGGATATAGCCCATGGAGCTATGATGAAAAACAGATCCATAAAATTTAACATTCAAATTTCTATTTTTTAACTCAAATTATGATACAATAAATCATTTGCCATTGAAATGCTAACCCTAAAAAACTAATTTAGATTTCATTTTCACATATATAATGCCTAATAATCTCTAGATGACTCTTAATCAAGTCTGCTGAAGCATTGGCAACTTCCAATGAGACCCGCCAAAGATTCACTACCACCATTGCGGCCTGTCATGTAGAAAAGGTTGCCCATTCCTGCCCTAGACTCATGTCAAAAAATTTGAAATGCTAGTTTCTCTGTTGCTTGCATGTAGGCTTTCATTGCCCCTGAGAGGGTTTTTCTCCTCGATAGATATTTTCCTCTTGTTTTGTACTCCATTGTTATAAGGAAGTTGAGATTATATGTGGGTATCCATCTGGTTAACCTTCTTCTGACCGAATTTTAATGATCCCATTTCCCACTAATTGGCCTTGGTAGACTGGTGGTTAGAGTTTCCGCCAACAGATGCTAAGGTCACGGGTTTGAATCCTGCCTAGGATATGGATGTTTGTGTTTGTCATATCTGGGTTATATGTAAGAATGGACATGTTTGTCTGAATATCACCCTCAATAAAGACGGATTATTATTATTGTTAATGACCCCATTAATTAGAAAAATTTTCCTGTTCAATCATCTCATAATATACCTTTTTATTACTTTAAAAGTATTGAACTTGGTCAATTCTAATATTTTTGTGTACATTTAAAATATACATGTGTATAAATTGGTAATTTTTTTTACCTTATAATGTATCTAGTTTTCCACTTCAACTACTCTTTCTTGGTGAAATTATAGAAAACATCCAGCTTTGCAAAGAAGTAAATCTCAGTTTTTACAATTCCACATTGTTTGTATTCCTTTTTTGAAATGGGCTTGTCTTTTTTTATTGCTATAATAGATGCACACCTTTTTTCTGCCTTCAATTTTCACTATTTATGGAAGTTTTTCATTGAAATTATGGTAGGTGTTAGATTTCTTTTGTGTCCTTCCGAATTCATTGAGGAGAAATTTCTCATCATCTCTTGATATAGTGCTTGACAGAACTGTTTCTGAGTGTTTCCATGTATAAAATATAACTATCTATGCTCAACTAACTCTGCTCAGGATTTCAGAAATTCATAGAGGAGAAGGGGTACTGAATGGTTCAGGTCTTCAATGCTGATGAGATGGAACTTTTTTGAAAATAATCTCCTCTCACACCTTTTCTATGGAGGCAAAATCTGCTTCAGGATTCGAGGTGGCTAAGGATTGGCTTACTCTTCTCATCTGTGGAAACACAGCAGGTGAATTCATCGTCAAGTCAATCATGATATACAGAATTCTTAACCAAATGGAGACTGATTCCTTTATGTCAGTCAGGGATTGCTGGAAAAAGTATAACATTGTTGACTGTGTAGCAAATATAAAGTAATCTCTGGATGAAATCAAGCCAGCAACATAGAATTTGGGCAGGAGGAAGCTTTTGGAAGATGCAGTGAAAGACTTGAAAACAGGGGTGCGAACTCGGTTGAAATATTTTCAAGTTCGAGTTCAATTACCTTATTGAGTTCAAGTTCAAGATCAATTATTTTATTGAGTTTGAGTTCGGTTATTGTTTTCCATGATAAACACTATTTATAGACATTAAAAAATGAAAATAAAAAACAATTTTATACTTTATTTTGATAAAATTTATGCACCAATACTATATTGTTCTTAAAATATGATATAAAGTTAGTGAACAATCTACTAGCTGCTGTTTGTACATAGGAATAATATTGCTTCCAACAGATCCTGTTTTATGGACGGCTTTATGTCACTAAGGAGAAAACGCATTGATGAGAACAAACGTTCTACTAACACCTGAGTTACAGGCATTGCCCTTAAAATTCTTGATGCTCATCTAAGGGGCTCATTAAATGAATCTAACAAAGGCCAGACAGACGGATTTCCCTTCTCAATTATCTTGTCAATACTACGCTCCAACTATAGTTAACTGTTCCACTGCACTTGCTCGCTGAATTCTAAGAGGAGATTGTCTCTTTTCTAACTGATCAAGCTCCTTCTCAAACTCATCCTCTTCTTTGCCAGTTGCACTCCCCTCAGCCATCACAATAGATTCTTAATTGGTTGAATCCTCAGCTATTTGTATTGAGGATGAGAAAAAATGCATTTTTGTAGCAACTTCTCGAATCCCTTCCTTCACCAGAAGCATTTGTTATGGAGAAAGCAATATCCTGTAGCGGTGGTCCACAAACACCGCAGTGAGGAAGATTTTATTCTCCAGCAAAGCCTCCTCATGTTTCTCCATTGATTCAATAATATCTTCAGCAATATGACAGCTAATTTGCCGCAATGATCGTTTTAGGGTGCACCATTCCTTCATGAACATCCCAGAAGTCAAAGTTTCCTTCTGAAGGCAGATCGTGGTGGCATACGGGACTTCTAGCAGATCCAAAGACACCATCCCAAGATGTTGAACTACTTGCCATGTCCAGAACTGGACATTTCTTTGTTTGCTTTTCAAGTACTGCCAGGAGATAGTTTGTACGTGACAAAATGAATCTTGGTGAGTAGCTTCATGCAGTGAGGTTGATGGAGACCATCTCTGATGGCCAGTTGAAGGTTATCTCATCTCATATGATGAATATGAATGCCCATTACTTCTTCATCTTCGGTACTGTTACCTTCATTTTCATAATCATGCTCACTGTCACAGATGTCATCTTAGTCATCTGATCCTGCTTTCACTTGTTCATTTAGTTGTTCAAACGATTTGGTCATATTTCTCGCATTGTCAATGATCAAACAAAGAACATTTTCCTTCGGGATGCTGAATTTTTGCAGAGTTAATTCCAACAAATTGCAAATGTGTTGGCTGCTGTGTTCCCTTTCTGTATCAACAACAGCTAAAGTTTTTACTATGCCTCTTCCCTCAATTTCATCATAGTATTGGACATTGAGGCTGAGGAAATTTCACAGTTGACATATAGCAGTATTGATTTTGATGTAAATGAGTTTACCCATTAGATCGGTTTTATGTTTTTCCTCTACACTCTTATTGTTAGCCTTTTCCAGGATATAATAATGGGCAGAGTTGCGGAAAAAGCTTACTCCAAGCTTATGAGCCATTTCACCATTTAATGTTATGAAGCCACGACTTTCAAATACACATAGTGCCACACCAGACATGACCATCTTGAAAGTCTCTTTTGTCAGGTTCACTGTCACTGACATGGACTTTAAGTGAGGCACAAGAGAAGTTTGCTTCTGTTTTTCCACTTAATGCTCCTTTGCTGCAAAAGACCCCTGCTCATCAGATATCTTGACCAATTTCCACTTGTCTTGGTGATTTTTCTCTAAGTGCTGCTTCAGATTTCCATATACTATATATCTCATCTTGCAGCAGCTTTCACCACAGTTCCATATGGTGTGATTAAAAAGAACGATAGAATGTTGAAAACTGGATTATAATCAGGACAGGAATATAATATGTGAATGCCTGAGGGCTTAAAATATTTTAAACCACACGAAACACTATTATTAATCCTGTTATTGTTAAACAAATAATCAAAAGAAATGCATATTTTCCTATATAGCTAGGAAAACACTGATAGTGCCTATTTTCATGCTTATGGCTGGCATGCGAGCAAAAAATGATTTTTTTTACTTCATTCATTTTGGCACGCATGCTTGAAAAGATTCGCAAGCACTGTTTTAGAACATTCCATCATTCTAGAGTCCAGATCTTTCGAAAATGAGTGAAACGATTCCCTTTAAGGCTCAAGGGCTCAGTCACTCAAATATACACAAATTACATGCCAATTTTATTTTCATTTGTTTGTTTAAGTTTCAAAAAATGGCATTTGTAGTTTTATAAAAAATAATATACAAATTTTTCACATACAGATTTTTAAATTTAAAATAACATAAAATTTTATACATAGTACATATGATTTACTATTAAACTAAACTAATAGATATTTAAGCCTTGTCTAACAATATACATGTGAAGAGGATGGGTAATCCATTTCCAATCGGAACTCGATAATTTATTGCAAGTTCAAGTTCAAGAAAAATAACCGAGTTTGCAGCCCTGCTTGAAAATCACCTCATTCGTGGAAGAAGAGGTGCAGAGGATTGTGAGGTTGACTCATGAAAATAATAGAATGGAATAGAATTAGAATATAAATTTATTGGTTCCATATATTTAATACATTTAAACATGGAATGTCAATATAAACAGATTATAAATGCATGAAATTAGAGTAGGCTACAAAAATATAAAGGAAAAATTTTCTCATTGGATAATTACACAGTGCATTTTTGAAGGAGTTAACATTTTCAATATTTTTTTGAGCTTTCACCTTGGTTTTCATATAAATGACTCATCTAACCCCCTTTTTAATAACTTTTATATTAAGACTAGCGTAATTGCCCGTCATATATGATGGGTATGCATGAATTAGGTGTTAAGTTAAAATTGAAATAATAATTAATGAAACCAACCAACACTAAAAAGTAAGCAATAAATATAAAATTCACATAATTGTGTGTTCCAGAGAGTTAAAATAGTTTTCGGTGAATAGAAATTGTTTGACAAAGAAATACATTATGCTATACAATTCCTATATGCCAAAAATTATTTTTTATCTTTGTAACATTTAATTTTTTCTCTCTCTCTCCTTATCTCTCTCTCATATTAAAGCATTCAATGCACGCATGCCTTATGCATCCTCCTATATAAACCAAATAACACCACACTAAGAATTATTATTATTAAAAATTTCTTCTCCCCCCTTAGTTGGTGCATCAATAAACATATCACGTACTTTTAATGACTAAATACTGCAAAACGATATATCAGAAATTATTCCATGGGAATATTCAATTTCTATTGTGATTTATTTTCTAATCAGTTTTAATCAACCAATCAATCGAAAATTATTTAAAACATACCACACTTTAGTTCAGTAGTTGTAATATTTACATTTATGTTCTTTTCTTCGCTGTAGATAATCCATCTGCCATGCATGCATAAGGAAATAAATGTATTTTGTAATTATAGCAGATATTATTTACTTCAGTAACCAATAAGACTATTTATGTTGACAACAATTAGGTAGCTATGCATGAATTTTTCAAATATGATGGGTAAGTGTGAATTAAGTGTTAAGTTAAAATTGAAATTATAATTAATGAAGCCAACTTTAAAAAGTAAGCAATAAATATAAAATTCACATAATTGTGTGTTCCTATTAGTTTCCATGAGATAAAATGTAATAATGAAGAACTTGAAACAGCAATCCATTTACATCCATATCCTATATGCTTATTTATTTATTTTTTGTTGTACATAGTTACCATGTGATAAAATGTATGCTAAATTCTGATTGTGGTGTGGCATATAAATTGATATATTTTATTATATGTTAAAATTAAATAGCAATTAAAATATTAAAATTAAACAGATTTAACTTCTTATTTATTTATTGCATTTTTTCAAGGGAAATAAGGTTAAACTTCCTCAAGATATAATTGGCTTTTTGGCAGCCAATCAGGTTCTTCATACCAACAAAATTAGCTTACTATATATAGGAGGATCACTCCATATATAGACATACATTGGTTTGCATTAGGCAAACATGGTGACATGCGCATTTCGACAATGTCCACTTCATGGAGTACATAGTCGAATAATACCTTTGCTATTACAGTTATTGGAGGAAGAATGCATTTATCAGTCAAGTTATAAATGGCAGGACACAGTAGACTGCTTAGATAGGTAAGCAATGCTGATAATTAACCTGTTTTCTTACATCTCCACCGGTGAAAATTTGCGGGAAATATGAACTCCACTGGCAGGCCTATAGAGAGCTACTTAGTGTATTTTTTTACATAAGACTTCATTTGTTGGTGATACATAGACAGCTCCTGACATAATTCAAAGAAATTTCTTCTGGTAAGGCAGCAAGGCCAACCAGTCATATCTTTTTATTGATGAATGATGATAATTTGTGCAATACTCTTAACACATATTGCATACCGGACAATTTGTTGAATAACCACCCCCGTTCCCAGACATTTTCACTGCCAGCCACCGAAATTTTAGTTAAATAGCTAAAATAAAATAATTTCACTAATATTTATACAATTCCACTGAAATTTCCAAAACTGCCCTTATCTTCTTCATTATCACTAGACACATCTGATGAGTCATCTGAAAATAATTCTGAAATTATCTCACTCTTCGCCAAGATTTTACATGAATTACATGCCATCCTTTAGCCATGAAATATGGGTGGTTTTCAAGAGCGAAAAAAGATGCTTACAAAACAGTAGATGATAAAAAAAACAAAGATGAGATTCATAAAACTTGACAAGACATATTTACTCATTGCAGAAACTATAAGAGTTCAAAATAAATCTCATACATAGCATAAGCTGGCCTATACCATTACATTGCATAAATTGCAGCTGTAATTGATGGCAATGAATTTGTCATGATATTGTACTACAAAAACGAAATAATAGTCTTATGAGAGTAACAGAAACACATGTATGGTGCATTACAGTATCCTATAATTTTCCCCAGAGGAGAAGATGGCTATTTATTAATCTAAAAAAAGTTAATCCTATAACAACATTACCAACAAGCAAGAAAATGTGAGTGATGGAAATAAAAAAACGAGTAATATTTTCAATACAAACTTTTGTCCCCTAATCCCAACCACTTAGTTTCACCCCGTACTCATCCATCTTACTGACCTCTATGAATGAAAACTTAAACTTCTCCGAGCAAAGCCAGGGTAAAATAAGCTAGTTTTATAATAAATTCAACAAACAAGCAGAAGACCTTTATTTGAAAAATTACATTTCCAGTTCCACAGAACAATGTTTTGTCCATTTTTGATAAATATGAGCCTCTTGAAATATTCTATTTAAATTTGAAACCTCGATGATATATAATGTAATTAACTTGAATTTAATTTACTCAAAAAAGTGGCTGATCCAAAAATGTCTTTAAAACCTTTTATGAAAATATTAAAATTTGATTAAACTAATCTTATTTCAAGAGAAGATGATATAGTTAATGCCTGTATTCCATCAGTAATTACTTCAAATATTATAATATATTCCATAAAAATTCTGAATCTGCATGACATGAAGTGTATTGTTGATTGCTAAGGGTAGAATTTCCAAAAAGTAGAAATAACATTTAGGAACAATATCTATTTTATAGTTGTTTATTTATTTGCAGTTTACATGAAAATTCAATACATTTATGTTATTCTTTTTAGAATTTTTTTAGAGTCCATCCCAAGAAAGATCATATTCGCAAAAAAATGGCCAAGGACCTTTTCTATCACACCACAAATCATTTAGTTTTCCTGTTGCTCTATTCATTGATCCACAGTCTTCATTACCATCACCCTGGTCTGGTTGCCCTGGATTCCATTGTGAGAAACCAGTTCTTTCAAGTGGAACACCTGCAATCAGTAAGATGGAATTATGTGATACTAAATTTTGGTGAAAGTAAATTTTATCTGGAATATAATAGCATTTGAAGAGTTCTAGGCAACATTGATGTAAACTTAAAATGAGTAGACAAATGGGTTGAGGGAAAATCGGTTCATTTGAGTTTCTTTTTATAATGGTCATAGAATCTTATCAAGAAATATATATATTCATGTAATTATCAGTCAATAGTATTATTTATTATATATTGGAATATAATCAAAATGCAAATTAATTATACCAATAGAAACTAAATTTATTATAGTATATATCTGAATATTACTTTTATCAAATATTTATTTTTAAATTATTTTTAGATTCTTCTGTTCTGTGTTTCAGCATGGTTGCTGTCTGCAGTTTCTTAAAACAATAGGTTATGTATTACACAGGTCTGAATATATACTTGGGCTGGCACCATGTTGATAGAACATGTAGCCCAAGTGATAACTCGGGATAGCATTGAAGGGGTAAATGAAGTGATCTGGAATATGGTAATGTTTTGCTACTAGAAAATGCACATCAGGAGTTTTATAGAAAGAAGTTATTTCAAAGACGTTACATAAGGTAAAATAGCAGTATAACATACAATGCACAATGACATAATGAAACCATACTAATGATGAAAAATATTTACCGAATATTGTTACGAATTTGCCCTCTACATCCATATCATGGAATCCCACATATGCCCAATCTTTGGCCTTAGGGTATCTGGCAAATAGCATTTTCAAAACATTATCCTCGGCTTCTGAATTTATGACAGCCAAATGGCCACCATCATTTATACATGTTGCTGATGCCTGGTAATAGGTCATTGCACCCTCTGGGTAAAACTTGTAATATCCTATTCCAGGAAATAATTCATAGTCTGCAGGCTTAGGAGGTGGCACTAAAATAATGAACAGAATGGAAAATTTCATGGAAACTATATTATAGTTATTATTATAGTAGTTTGTATTAAATTGGTAGCTTTGACAATACTCAGTCTAATTAATAAAAACTTTTTGTTTTCATAAATTCATAATATACAAATATTTACACTGTATGTTAAAATTAAAATACCTATTAATACTCCATGAAGATTGAATGACTGGATTCCTCCATATTCAGTCACACTGCTTGTCACATCTACCTTCATATTGTCAGGCAGTTTGTGTGATTTATTTTTCACCAACCAGTGGGTTATGAAATGGCCTGTTTGATTCTTTCGAGCCATGAAAGACAATTCTATTGTTCTGTTTAAATAGGTAGAAGTCCAACTTTCCTGGGTTGTTAGTTGAGCTTGGTCAGCAATGATGTACAGTGATGTTAACAAAAAAGAGATTTTTGTGTATGCACTCATCTTAGAGTTGGTCAATCAAGAGGGTTTCTCAGTCACAGAATGATGAAATGAGCAATATTCATCCTATATATTCTTCTTGCCAAGATCTTATCAGCATTTCAGAGAGCACAATCGGAGTTCCTTCTTTCCCAGAAATAGCTTGGATATCTCATATGACATATGAACCTACCTCGATTGCAGAAAAATGAAAAAAAATTGTTTGAAAGAGTCAGTTTCATGCCCTTCAACTTTTCTACTCATCATCTTATTTTTTATTATGATTATCAACAGACCAGTTTAGAGCCTTGAGCTGAAAAAATTTTTATCTCAATGTTTTAGACTCCTGCACTTCTCAGGACACTGTTGTTCTCTTCGTATAGAAAAAATATATCATTTGCTATTGTATATTACTAATACATCCCTACAAAACCATATTTTCAATTTAATAGTGAGATACTTCTAATGAATATTGTGTACATTAGAATTCTGCTTGTTAGAATCACTTCGGGGAGTGGTGATTTGATTGTGTTAACCAGCTGATTCCACATAAAGGAAATAAATTTTTATATAAATTAATGTATGAGGGATGTTTGGAAAGTTCTAGAAATTATACTCTGAATCAAAAATATTAGATTTATTCTTGAGAATGCACATGCAATTTTGCAACATAGTTCCCAGCAAGCTCTACATATTTATTCCAAAGTGAAATAATCTTTTTAAGTCCACTCTTGAAGAATTTTTTGGGTTCTCTTTAATCCATCTATCTACTGCAGATATTCAGTCTTCTAAGGAATGGAAAGATATTTCTCAAAGATGTTTTTTCCTATTCCGTGACCATGTAAAAATCACTAGGAGCAATATCAGGGAATAAGGAGGGTGTAGAAATGATTCCCACCATAGATCAGTCATGGCATTTATTGTTAGCTGTGCAATATGAGACCTTGTGTTGCCTTACTATGACACTGGTCATGAATAAAGCTTTTCTGATAATTTCTTTTTCATTACTTGCCATAGATGACCCTTTAACAGCTCTGAATAAGCAGTTAATCGAGAAACCTTTATGAATATAGTCAATATGGATAATTCCTTGGCAGTCACAGAAAATAGTCACCATTACCTTGCCAATTGAAGGAGCTGTGGGACTTAAAACAATTTTAATAATCACAGGTATAGAGGAGTGCAGTATTCCCTTGCTTCTTTTATTATTTGGTAAATGTTAATTATATGTTGTATGGTTACCTTGCCTCTCAGAAAACCTGTTTGTTCTGGTGGTATTAAGTATGACTTGAGCCATTCATTAATTATATGTAACATTATTTTTCTCTAATGTGGTATAAGCACAATTAAACAATAGTTGTCATAGTCATATGTAGATCCTTTGATATCTAAATGCCAAAAAATTGAAGTCATCCAGTCCTCAGGCCACATCCCAGAGCTCCAGTTATATTGCATGGATGAGTCGAGTGCCTTAGTTTACCATTTCTTTACTAATTTAAGCAATAATAATATTGCAATCTGTAGCTTTATCAGTTTTTAGTTTGCCGATTGTATCTTACACCTCTTGTTCCCATAAGACTTTGGTCTTAAGATTCATGGTTTGGATATTTATGGCAATTTACAGGAATGTATCTCCCTACTGTACTTTCCTTTTACTTATGATGCAAAATTTTAGAAATTAACAATGATTTATCAACTATATTAAACTAAGGAGCATGAAAATGTTGAGTCAACTATAGATTACAAAAAGAACTTTGTTATTTCAACAAATAACAAAGTTCTTTTTTCAATATGAGTAAATTCCACCAAGTTGAGCCTGACCTCATTACTGATGTTTAGATTACAATTTAATCCACAAGATGGCTTTTCTCAGTGCATGAAAGGGTGATTTTCTTCTTAAAAAGTAAATAAGCTTTAGTTTGAAATACTCATATAAGACTTTCCACCTGATTTTTTTTAAAGAAAATTCTGAGAAAAGAGGTGTATGTGGAAATATGGTAAATCCTTTTATAAGATTTTCATATAATTTAAAATCTTACAGCTTTTTTTATTGTCCAATATTTTTTGGTAGAATATTTAGTAAATACTCATGAGGGGCTTTCATAATTCTTCATTGCGTTAAACCACAAGAAGCTGTTTCCTTTTTACTATGGTACACTGCAGAATGAGTACTAATACCTTGCCTTTTTTTCTATTGGCAGCACTCATTAGCCATCCTATGAAGGATATTTTTTCCTCCCTTTTTATGCAATTGACTCAAGAACACCTTCTCTAATTACCTTAAATTTTACTAGGATGGTCTTTTTGTGTGAAAAGCTTAGTTCACATTTTATCCTGATAATCCACCTCATTGCACGATGAATCAGGTTAGCAAATGATCCATGAAAGCATACAAGCAACCCAAATGCTGGTTTGACTGTCCAAAACTTAAGCCTAAAACCACATGCTCCATTCCTTTTCATTTCATATTGAGCAACCAATCTTTACACTTCAAAGTCCCTTTGTTATGTGAAGTTTAAGGCCATGCTGGTTGAGTGATGTAAAACAGTACAAGCATTGAGGAAGGTTTTCTTCATTAAGAGGGATGCAGAGAATGAAGAAAGAGATTCAAATGCCTTTGAATAAATGTGATTTGAAAAATGCAAAAAGAAAGACAGCACTTATGCACCAATGCCTCATCACAGCATGTGTGATGAAATTTATATAATAAGAAACATTCCAACAGGGAATTATCAAGCTTGTCTTATGGCTGAAAAAATTTAAGAATAAGCACTTAAAAAAATATTTGTCTCAGGTATCTCCAATAGCCACAACAAGGTTATAAAATACCAGATGCCCATTTCTAAAAGAATCTATTTTTTGTAAATTACCACTGAAGATGACTGCTTTGTAACTGAAATGCACATCTGGTTTTTTATAACCTTGTTGTGGCTATTAGTGATATGAGATACAAGATTTTTTAACTGCTTGTTCTTGAAGAAAAATATTTAATTTAAAAATATTGTTTTATGCATATTATTTATATATATTAAGTACAGCCCTCGTTTTACAAACTTCCGTTTTACGAGTTTTTGCTTGTATGAACTGAGCAATTTCATACCTATTTTTGGATTTGTAAATAAATTTTTGCTTATACAAGTTCGTTATGTTCCCATGAAAATCATATTTTTCAAATATCAAATAAATTTTTGCTTTTACGTGCGCTATCCACTTCGGGAAGGTTCGGTAAAGTTCATCAGATTGCATCATGCTGTTCCGAAGAAAAACCATATCAGTCTCAGTACTTGCATTGCCGTTCTTTGTGAAATTTGATTCACTGAGTTCGCTTTTTACTATCATTAAAAATTTTTTTCTTATTTTATTGTATGCATTTTCCAAATCTTGGTGTGTTGATGATATCCATAGGTTAATTCATAGGCTAGCCTATCGTAGCCTAACATTGGCTAGGCTTTCATAATCTAATGCCGCTAATATATAGAGTAAGACATCATAGACTAATGACTAAGAATGTCATTTAAATACATTAATACATATATCATTATTGATGTTTTTTCCCAATTTGGTATTGTTTTGTGTTGTTTTTAAGGGAACTATGGGATATTTTTTTTATTTTGACCTTCGGAACCAATTAAAATTTTTACATAGGAAGTAATGGGAAAATAATTTTCGTTTTAAGAGTTTTCGCCTAACATACAGTTTTCATGGAATGAATTAAGTTCATAAAACAAGGGAAGGCTGTATATGTATTAGATGCATACATGTAAAGTGCAGAGGAGATTATGTCAATAAATTAAATATAGAGGTTAATAGGATTTATGATATCTCAGTGATTCATACTCAATCCATACTACAGGGGAAAAAAACATCTCTTAAGTTGAAATTTTGTTGAGTTTCATATATGATTCTTCTCATAGCCAAAGACAAAAAATAGCAACATACAATTCCACCAGGTACAGATAGCTCTGCATACCACTTAACAAATCTCTGAAAGAATTATTTTTCAATAAAAAAACAGCATTAAGAAATGATTTTCCCATTAAACTGTTTAGTTTAGTTAAAAAACACAGGCATAAATTAAACATTCAAAGTTCAACAACCCTACAAACCTTAGCCACTTCAAAAAAAGAAAAATATGTAAAGCTACCTTTCTTTCCACAATACACATGGGGCCTAAAAAAGGTTTCAAAGATTCTGTTTTAAATATTGCATAGACCATAAATCATATCCATCAATTGCTAGGAAACCCTAAAGATGAGACCCCACTTCATGAAAAATATACCATTTATCAAATCAAATGCAATAAGTGTAACAAGATTTACATTGGTCAGACGAACAGAAAAATAGTTATCAGGTTCAAAGAAGACATTTTGTACTTTAAAATGGAAATTTTGAAAAATCAAGCATAGCAACCCACATCCTTCACACACACACACATGCCACTCCACTTCCTTGGATAATCTTAAATTAGTTAAACCCAATTCCAGTAACTAGCTTCTGAATGCTGCCCAAGTTTTGCCATTTTCATAAACAAAGACATTGCACTCAATCAAGACAAGGGTCCAATAGTAGACACTACATTGCTTTCCCTTTCTTGCAATGGTCATTCCAATGGACTCCCGAATTCCCCCATTATGACAATGTAACTATTTCTTTCTGTACTTTTCTTCTCCTCCCTACTGTCCCGGGTGTATATATGCTCTCCACTACCTACATATCGTCATCTTTACGATCAGCCTACTGAGGATGGAATCATTGATTCTGAAATGCGTATTTAGGCATTCTTTAAAAAAGAAGTACACTTTATGGTTTATATGTTTGCATGATTCATGCACCTGTAAACAAGGGTCCCTGGCATGGAGTAGTTTTCCTAAACCTGGAAAGTGTGAGACTGTGTGAGTGTTTGGTCCATAAACCAGTGTGTATTTATGTTACTTCTTCTTTAATTATTATTTTTATGGTTATAAGGAGGTTTCTCCTTGTCATTCTTTTTTGGTTCTTCTCATATTTCATCTAGTATATTTTTGTGCTAGTTGTTTGCAGTTCAATCCAAGAATATTACTTAAAATTCTAAATTCCATAATTAATATCAAGCTCACCTGATTTCTAGGAGGGGGTGTCGGTGGTGTAGTGGTTAGGATGCTGGCTACTATTTGCCTGCTGCTCGAAAAGGCAGCGGACACAAATCTTGTGAAAGGATTTTTTCCAAGATTGTCTGGCCCCCTGTTTGTGTAATTTGAGTAGACCATGCAAAGTCAGTGTTCCATCCTTCGGAAGGGACGTTAAGTCATTGGCCCCCTTGGTGCTCTTCATTAAGAGTAGGCTCGCTCGCCCATCCCTATTGGACTTGTTTTTTTTTTGCTCTGCAATAAAAAAAGAACTGGGTAAAAGAAATTGAACACCCATAGAATTCATCTTCCTCATCATCTTTGGCACAAAATAACTATGTGAAGAAGGTGACCATGATATGCAACAAAATTTAAGATGTATTAAATACTGTCATTAATTATCTCTAGCCATTCAATATTCCGTGAATAAGTGTTTCATGTAGTTTGATAAATTTAAAATAAATTGATGTGTTTAAACTTCATTCAATATTTGATCTTTAAGCCTGAAGCGTTTTGCCTTGTAAGCAAATTTCAGCAACTCGGAATTTTCTGATTTAAAAAATTAATTTTCAGAGTTTTTTACGTAAAGTCGGATTTGCGTAAGTTGAGTCTTGTGTTATCTGGAACGGGTCTGTATTTATTTATTTATGGCACTCTAGTTAATACCTAACATGACAATATAATTCTAAAATTTTATTCTTATAACCCTCAAAATCTGGGGTGTGTGTTACACACAGGGTATATGAAAAAGTCGGTATTATTTTGGAAAAAAGTGTGTGTGCACGTTGTGCACGAGTATATATGGTAAATATCATATGAACATAACTTGTAAACAAAATTTTGACAGTCTATCATCAAAAAATATAGTGAGTTATGTATTACATTTTACTTGTTAAATAAAATGAAGGAACTAGATTAATTTTGCTTTGGATAGTATATTTATTTTACATGGTTAATTTTCATAGTTATTTATTTTTATGAAAGTATAGTGATTGCATTTGTTTAAAAAATAACCATATTCATCCTCTAGGAAAGTGAAAGAATTAGGAAATGTTAATCTTATTTGCATAATTTATGCTGTACTGGTAGCATTAAATTCATGCACTATCAATCTCATACAATTACTCATTGCTTATGAATTTCCAGCAGGGAAATAAATAAATAAAAATTCAGCAAAAGCCTAATGTTGTGGCATTCAGGCAAAAGGTTGACTGAAATTTGAAAGGCAAGGAGAACAAATACAAATTATGCTGCTAGCTGGAATTAGGAATGATTAATGTAACACTCCTCAATATTTATCTCTACTACACATTTAATTAGGACTGAAAAACAAACTTTTGTGGCAGCTAATATCAATGAACTCTCCCAAATTCCATGTCATTGTGATTCCTGAAACTTGGTTGAACTCTAATGTTAGTAGTGACTCCGAGTTTGCATTTGCAAATGGCCATCAGATTATCTGCCATGATCGTAATACTAGGTCAGTGGCTCTTTAACTTTCAATTGTTGCATCCCTCTTGAATACCATGTGGCCCCTTTTGGATTAAAAATAGTAAAAATAAGACACTTTAATACAAATGTCTTCATTTTATATTACTATTAACAATTTTTATAATATCGAATTTCCTAAAATTCCCTGATAAAAATTTATTATCTGCAAAAAATTAATTTTTTTTTGCATTTAACTGTACATCCAAAAAAATTTCGTGGCCCTCTGGTGTGCTGCTGCCCTTAGTTTGAGAAGCACTGCTATAGGTGGAGGGGTGCTGTTAGCTATCAACTATGATCTCTGTGCAAGGTATCATGTCGGTCTGGAATCAAATTGTGGAATTCTATAGATGTGTCAATATGAAGTCTTAAAACAGCCCCTCTTTGAACAAAGATAATTTGTTTTTACCACTAAAATGCTTATTCTGTCTTTTGGTCATTATCTCTGTAATGCTGTGTATGTCTGCCATTTTTAATCCTGTTGACCTTAAATTTTGCACATAGACTCTCATATGGTCCTTACAAAACAAATTTTGGATCCACTCACAGCAGAAGGTCCTATTCCAGGACTTATTTTTTTCAGACACAGTTTGAAGGCTGAAAAACAAATAAAACTGCAATAACTAAATGGAGATGGGTGCTGTAGGTGCCAGGGGAAAAGCCCCTAGTGTAAAATAATTTAGATCAGCGTTTCTCAACTGCTGGTCTGTGGACCACTGCCAGTGCATGGTCCAGTATTGGCAGGTCCATGATATTCTATTTTTATAATAAAAGTTTTATTATGGGCAGCACTAGTAAATGAAAGGTTTGTGTTTTCAATTGTCAAAGTGTAATTTTGTCAAATGATCAGTGGTTTAAAATTGATTTTACCAGTTCTTGGTGGATTATTCAGATAAGACACTGGTCCACGGTAAATTTTCTGTTATTACACTGCTCAGCGATAAACTTTCGGTTGAGAACCGCTGATATAGATAGTGTTCTTTCAACTTGGTGACTGGATATCAGAGTATCTCATTAAAATCACTAGATTTCCAAGTATCTACTTCCTGTTAACATCATTCTACATGTTAACCAAAAGAAAAATTTGAGAAGCTTGAGGTTTGATGGGGATGCTGAGGACCATACAGGAGAGCACCATATTTTAGTAAAGGAAGAACGCGACCAATAAAAACTGATTTTAGTGCATAGAGACCATCAAATTTGGTAAACCTGTATGGCAGACCAGAGTGAAATCTTTTTTATATGATCAGAAAAGGTAAGCTTACTGTCTAAAAGTAAGCTTACGTATTATTATACCATATGTTATACTATAAATAATTACTAGACACACTCATGCCACCCTCCCTTCCACTTGCCCACCATAATACCTCTCTCACTATCCTCCTCCCTCACCCTCTCTCAGCAGAAAGTTGCATGAATATTGTTATATATTAATTTGCTGTGAAATTTATGCTTATACATAAAATCACGGACCTGTCTACGGACAGACTACCTATGATGATGATGATAAAAAAGACTTCTTAAATATACTTGGTACTTGGGTACTATACGGGCACCCCATATGCAGTGCCCTGCTGGTGACGGGATATGGAACTAGGCAGTACTGTAAGTGGCGAGATATGGATTATGTGGAGGTTTGTAGTTGTTCATTAAAATTTTGGTTTATAACGGTGCCTATCGTATTTTTCTTTGAATGGAGATTGAACCGGTGTAGGGTGCCTTCGATGCCCAGACTAAACCAATGACACCCTCTCTATGCCAGCGGAGATTGTGTGCTCGAAAAGTAAGGTATACTGTTTCCCCTTTGAGTAGGATTTTGGATGTCAGCAGTATACGTAACTACACGCAGTTCCATATCTCGCCACTTCATGGCATGAGGGTGCTGTATAGTACCAAATACACTAGTATATTTGATAGTAACTAAGTACTATATACTTATTATCAGCCAAAGAATTAATAACTTCTAAAACGATAATGATGTAGTTTGTACTTATTTATATTAGTTTTTTTTCCAAATTGCAAGTCGTTATGTGTTCATTCATTGTATATTTTACAATGTAATGTAGTCATCATCATCATAGGTCATCTGTCCGTAGACAGGTCCGTCATTATTTATGGTTAAATCTGGTTCTCCATATTCTCCTATTTTCTGCTGTCCTCTTCATATCTTGATAACTCTTTCCCTTTCAAATCATCTATCAGCTGAAACCTTTTCCTACCTCTTTCCCCTTTTCCATCTAGTTTTCCTTCTAACATGTCTTTAATCATACTCTCTCTCCTCAGGTAATATCCAACCCAGTTTGCCTTCCTCTTTCTAATAGTCTGTATAATCATTCGCTTCTCTCCTACTCTTCATAGCACTTCATCGTTTTTCATCCTATCTGTCCATTTTATCTTCAGCATTCTTTAATAGTAATTGATGTAGTATGAATTGATTTTTTTAAGTGCTTCAACTGCTATGGTCAATTTCCACTGTCATCAACTGGGCACACACAGAAGGGAGGAGGTAAAATAATTCAAAATGCTGAATAGGGAAAATAAGGGGAAGAGGCGAAAGAAGAAACAGTGCAGGAAAAGATATATAGATTATAGATGTCATTTTAAAAAATACCCCAAATAAGTTTTTGTATTTCACTATTGAAAAAATGGAATAACCTCATTGTGCCCGGTGTGTCACCAAAATATCGATGGGTAGGATGATTTCAAAATATATCAGACAAATGCGGGAATTATTAATAATTTTATATACTATATATATTAAATATATCAAAACATTTAGAGCATAACTGTTTCCGTAATAATGAGACAAAACAATTAAATGTATCACAAACCCGTAAAATTGAAACCTACTCGTATGTAATATTTTTATGACATTAAACTTTGTAATTAAACAAATTGTGTAACCTAATAAATGAGCCCTTAAATTTTATAAAAATCATATATATGTAACATCTCAAAAATGAGATATTTGTAGCTATTATGAGAAATAATTCCACCTCTTAAGACCTGAATTTGAAAAGTATTTGATCGCGTGCGGCGTTATTCAGTTGTTTGTTCTTTCAACTTGAAACGGCAAGTGAACACTTTTCGAATGGATTATATGACTATCTATGAAATTATTATTCTTCGTAATGGCTATGTGAACTTATGGAGACAAATTATTTGAAAGTATGAGGTGAGTATAAACTATTTTCATACATAGTCAAGGCTTCATCCATATCCTAAAAGTATTTTTTCTTCTTTTATGCTTTGTTATAATTGTTAGATTTTTAATTTTCCATCCACCTGCATAGCTGAGGGGGTAATTTAAAATTTGTATTCAATCTATTTCAATGCATAGTAATTGAACCAAGAGAGATATCGATGGTTTCATAAATGCGTTTTCATAATAAGTGCTTAATAAAGTCAAACGAATACATTTGATGGAAAAGTCAGATGCACTGACAAATTAACAAAGCAACACCGCAAAATACATGTATGCATTGTGTGGTGTTACTTATCAATAAATTGAAGTTGATTCATTACTCTACGAAATTCATGCTGCAGGACGGGTTACTCTTGGTCAGCCTGCTAACGATGTTCAAAGTCGCGCTCTCGAGTTTGAATTATCTAATTTATTTACCTTGTGAATGCATTAAATACATTAGTATTAACGTTTAATTTATTTATTTATGAACATTCCTAATTGTAACAAATATAAGTGAAGTTTTTAAAGTCAGGCATAAATTAAAATTTCTTTTCGTAAAATCTCTTGAAAATTCATTATTATTCAAACGGAAAAGTAGGTAAGTTTCCTCTAAATCGAAGTGGTAGACTTTGTATGCCTCAGAAATTGCAAAACATGTAAAAAGACATTCATTCGTTTCAATAATTAGACTCTACGTTAAATTAGTATGATATAAATTTGAGACTACATAATTACTTTATTGATACGTAATTATTGTATTCAATAAGACCTGTTTTACACTTAAAAATAAAAAGTTTCAATTTAATTAGGTTCATGAAACATCTCTTACTTTTATTTGATTTTGTTGTGATTAGGAGAGAGTGAATGCATCTATCGTATTGATTACACCAATTGCTTCGCGACTTCCACCCTCCCAGAAGCTAATTAATTACATACAAATACTAGGCAGCTCAAGTATCGTTTACCGTTCTCTATGGCGAGATGGATGACAAACCCAATACTTCTTATTCTTAAGAGTTTGCGTCAAGTAGAAGAAAGACAGAAGGGAAAGAGAAGTTGAAGTGGAAATATGGGAAGAAGATGGATTATACGTCGAGGTGTCTCACACAACTATTACACATTCCCTCCTCCCCTTATCTCTCCCTATATCCCTCCACTCCCTCCCCCTATCTCTCCCGTCTCCCTCATATTTCCCCTGCCACCCTCCCCCTATCTATTCCGTCTCCCTCACCCTATTTCTGCTGCTCTATGACATGTAAAATGCGTGTGATCCAGTGCTTTAAACGATATGTTAAGCAGCACTTCCTTTCTTTTTACCCGCATCAAATTTGAGTTGGGCCATGCATAAACCGACCGATTTTTCCGCACTTGACTGGTAATGTAGGGCATGTTGGAAATTTTCCACTCAGGGATTTTTGGTCATGTGCACTTACCTCCCCCTCCTACTTTCAACTAGCGACCTCTACTGGCTGGCGGAATTTTCCGTTACTGTGTCAATGTGCTTAGCCGTGGGGCCGTGGCGTGGCGCCAACACCCCAACACTGTGGGACGGTAGTTATTGACTTGGTGATAGATGTTGGTAGACGACTGGTGATCTGCATTACGAAGAGAATGTAAGTATATCTACAGAATTGTTCAATTTGTTGAAATTTTGCGAGATGTATTGCAAATTACTTGAAATATTTAAGCTTTCATTAGAATTGTCCGCGGATGAAATGATTCGTCGTAGTATTAAGACATCTTTATGTTTAAATCATGTGGTGCTTTATTTTACTTTTCCCGCTCCGCAGGCCTCATTTCCCAGTCATTGTGAAGTGATATGGGCAATATGCGTTGCAGTACTACACTTGGATTTTCATCTAAAGGAGAATTTCTGCAGCTGGAGGATTTTTGATCGGACAAGGTAAGGAGACAATTATCCTTTACCCATAGGACTTAAACCCTAGTTTATGCGCGTATAAATTTGCAAAGAATTAACGTTAGAACGAGAGCGTTGGTGTGCATTCACGAGGTTTTGACAAAGGCACCAGAAATGACCATTTTCTTACGTTTCGGAATAATTTATTTTATATATGTGTGTTGAAATACTCCTGTTATATATGGTATTTGAAGGAGATATTTTATGAATTTTTAGTCAGTGTCAAAGAAATCGATCTAATAATAGATATCTTAAAACAACGGTATCCGAATATTTTTAAATGCTACCTGAAAGTACTACGGTAAAATGAGTCGCTGATTCATGGCGTTCATGCGTTTAACGCATAGAATAGATTAGTAAAACATTGTGAGCATACTCGTCAAATGTATTAAAGGCTACTTTGTTCCTGGAGTGCGATCAGTCTCATTAGTCACTAGTTCAGGAATGGTCATTTGGCCATTTCTTAAAATTGCAGTAAAAATCCTGACCAATACTGAAGTACTTAAATTTTGAAATTAGTGAGTGACTGAACTTAAATTCTTATATGCCTGCATTTGCATATTGTGGGTGTGCATGAACATACATGGATGCTTACATCCCGTAGCATATATTATCTCATCGATAAATAACTGCTACTTACATAGGAGGATATAAAACCTAATGTACTTCTATAAGTGCTCCAGATCTGAAATTTGATATGACGACGACATTGTGTACACCCGAGAGGAAATTCCATAAGAAAAGCATGGAAATCAGTGCAGTGCTTTAAAAAAATTGCATTTTCAAATTATTAAAAATGGAGATTAGATACGATCTTGGGATGTTAATTTTTTCACAGACTAAATTCGAATCCATGCTTAAATTTTGGTAAAAAAATTTTTCAATGATATAAAGGGATTTTTTTATAAATGAAGAATACCAATTACCAATGCTTTTAAATGGTAATGATCTTACGTTATAATGGAATTTATTTAATTTGTTTTGCAATATGCTGAAGGGCTGCAGTGTGGACAACACATAATTGTAATTTTTCCATAATTTTAAAATGGGGGTATTACCTGACCATCAAAATCATAAATATTTTAGAATTGTGGCAATGACATTCATAAATCATTAAATAGTTTAATTCTTTTCTTCAGTGGTTTGTCAGTAGATTAATGGATTAAAATATTTTGATTGGAAAGGCAGTCTCCATTATAATTACAAAAACTTGCAGAAATGGTTTAAGAAAGCAATTTCTGGGATTTTTGTCTGCAAGTTTGTTGAACATCTAGAATCCGTCCATATTTTAGATTTGATACATAATGCTAGTGATATTTTATCACAAGTTTCTTTTTATTATTTTTTCTGGTCTTAGGCTATGCACTTAGCAGTTAAGGATTCTAGTTTTAGTAAAAATTAGTGTCTGCTAGCTGCAGTTTTCCATGTGCAAAATTGTGTGATTTGTTTCTTAGGATTCCAATCTTTGCAACATTTGAATTGAATGAATTGCTAGAAAGTTGGGTCCAATGAATACAGCCAGATATGATTCAGATCTCTTAGAGCAGATAGCTGCCATGCCACATCCATCCGACAGATCAGCCGGTGGCATTTTTCGCACATGCAGCGAGGGCCGATAGATAGGCCGGTTGGCACTAAAAGGGTTAAGTTAGGTGACTAAAATATGAAATATTCAAGTTTCACTCCTAGTATCTAAAGCTGAATTACTCTGAACTGGCAGTATATTTTCATTGATTTTAAGCAATATGAATGGATAAGTCGGTATTTTCATCAATAAAACAAAAGACACTAGTATCAAACTTCTTACTACTTATATACTAAACATTCTTATAGTCAGTGGAGGTTTTCGGGTTTTGCTGCGTTATCGGCATTTCTGGCTCTCGACGTTTTGCAGGCGCAGTCTGCATCTTCAGGAGATGAAGTGAGATCCGATGGTAGGGATCTGCTTTTATATCCACTCGTGCCTTCCTGGTTTAACCGTTGTCCATCGCTGATTGGCTCGGTAGAGTTGCTATCCCTTTCTCTTTGGTCGTTGCTCCAACGTATTTTTCCTTCCTTTCACTTTTCCATTGGAAGAGTCGCTTCTGAGAGCCAGAAATGCCGCCAACGCAGCGAAACCCGAAAACCTCCACCAGCATTCAGCAATGCTGCGAAAGCCTTCAACTCAAATTCTTATAGTCCTCTATTTCAGTCTGCCATTCTCACAACTGTAAAAAGATTAAAGGTTAAATAGAGAGATCCCCACATCACTCAACAGCTGGTAGACACTTTTGCAACTTTTTACGCCCATGAAAGCAGAAAGGTTTTCATAATTATATTATAGAGTTTATTCATATTAAAGTATAAACTATGTAAAAGTTGGTTATAAAAATTCATTTTTATGTCTTCTGGTTTACCACTTCATTCATGCGTGCGTCAT
The DNA here is from genome assembly GCA_028673005.1 of Tanypteryx hageni. Taxonomy (NCBI): domain Eukaryota; kingdom Metazoa; phylum Arthropoda; class Insecta; order Odonata; family Petaluridae; genus Tanypteryx; species Tanypteryx hageni. Next base: position 122,621,496 of record CM054114.1, read on the forward strand.
AGTTTACTGAACAGGGAAGAGATATGTTCCCATGTACACGATGCAGTAAGAGAGGGCTGGTCCCTAAACCTAGGCTGTTTTCATGAGATCGTGAACAAAGAACCCTGGGTTGGTGTGGCCCTCCGTAGCATATATTATCTCATTGATAAATAACTGCTGCTTACATAGGAGAATATAAAATCTTAGGTACTTCTATAAATGCTCCAGATCTGAAATTTGGCATGATGATTGGGCATTGTGTACAAGCGAGGGGAAATTCCAAAAAAAATTTACTTTTAGGGTAGTTTTTCTTGATCTCATTGTTTCATTCCTACTCTCTGTAAGAAAAGCATGAAAATCAGTGCAGAGCTTTAAAAAAATTGCATTTTCAAATTAGTAAAAATTGAGATTAAATATGAAATTGGGATGTTTATTTTTTCAGAGACTAAATTCAAATCTGAGCCTAATTTTTGTAAAAATTTGTTTTCAATGAGGAAAAGGAAAATTTTTATAAATTATCAATGCTTTTAAAACATAATGAATGAATTTATTTTGTTTTGAAATACATATACTGAAAGGCTGCAGTATGGACATACATAAATTTTAATATTTCCAGAAGTTTAAAATGTAGGAGCTGTGGGTATTACGCAAGCATCAAAATCATTGATATTTTAGAATTGTGGCAAAGACATTCATAAATCATTAAATAATTTCTTCTGTGGGTTATCAGCAGAATAATTAAAATATTTTGATTGGAAAAGGCAGTCTCCATTATAATTACAAAAACTTGCGGAAATGGTTTAACCCTTTATGTACCAATGGTACTTACAACTATCACTGTTATTGAATGCAAATATTTACACTGCATTTGAATTTTTAGCACTGATATTTATAGGCTTTCATTTGTTGTATTATAGTATTACTACCAATAAGTGGCAGGATTACCTTAACTGTATTATTTTGATGCCACATTGTTTTTCTTTAGCCTATGTCATCGCGTCAGCCATTATCGTTTGCATAGATTTATATTCATTGATGTTTGCCCTTATTTAACTGAAAATCTTCTAGGTAGGTAGTATCTTAGAATTTTTTTGTGATTTATTAAAGTGTAGTTATTGATTAGAAATCGTATTTAACTAGACATTTACGATTTGTTTTTTATTCAAAATATATTCAAGGTATTGATAATTTTCTATACCAAAAAAAATAAGTTTTGGCTAATCTTATCTTTCAGGATATATTTCTTAAAACAGGATTAAGCTTGAGAAAAATATTTATAAAAAATATAAATATTTAAAAATTTTGTACATAAACGGTTAAGAAAGCAATTTCTGAAATTTTCTGAGATTTTTCTCTGTGAAAGTTAGTTGAACACAGAATCTGTCCATATTTTAGATTTGATATATAATGCTAGTGATATTTTATCATGTTTCTTTTTATTATTTCCCCTGGTCATATATTATGTACTTAGCAGTTAAGGATTCTAAAAATTACTGTGTGCTAGCTTCAGTTTTTCATGTGCAAAAATTGAGATTTATTTCTTAAAATTCCAACCTGTGCAACATTTGAATTGAATGGATTGTTAGAAAGTTGGGTCCAATGAATGTAGCCAGATATGGTTCAGATCTCTTAGAGCAGAAAGCTGCCATGTTATCATTTCAGTAGGCTCTCTTTTCTTCTCAGTATTTTCATTTAAATCTATCCTTATTACATTTAATGTCACATGAATCATATGGCAAATGAATGCCTGGCACTGGAATTGGGAAAAACTAAATTTGCTTATTGAGACCTTATCTCTGTGCTTGTAAAACATACGTTATTTGTTATTCTATGTAGAAATGCCATTTAAGTTTACTCAGTGGCAAATTTGGAAATTTCCCGCCCCTAGGCCAAACTATTTTTCCATCCCCTTTTGATACTTTTTTCCTAAAAAAAAGTCACTCAAGTATATGGTTTGTCTGCACATCCATCCATCTGCAGATCGTAATTAATTCATCAAAAGTCCGCATAAAAATAATTTTTTTATTCCAGTGCCAAACATCTTGATGGCCCTAGACCATTGCCTACTTAGGCCCTATTACAAATCTGCTACTGGGTATACTTGAATATTCTGGGATAGCATCTGTAGTCAAATGAAAAATCTTACTGAGGAGACCTGTATTAATATACAGGTAATGTTGGAAAATTTTGCTTAATTAGGTGGTTTAGAATCAAGATGACAGCAGCGCCAAAGAGATTAGAATGAGAATAGCTACTGCGTTGGAGACATTTTATGAGTACATGAGAGAAAGGGGTTGAATAAATGTTGAAATGGTATTATTGAAAACAAAGATGTGGAGTGTAGTATAATATGTTAGACATGGGATTTTGGGAAAGAAGATGAGGCTTTTGAGATGTAGATATGGAGTATATTACAGAAAATCAGTTAAGAGGATATAAATGAAGCCTTGTATGCTTTTATGTGTGTTGCAAATGTCTTTTTATAACAGCTCCTGACAATTGTTACGTGCACTGTGTATAAAAATGTTATTTACTCTCACAATTGGTAGTTTAAAATATTTGTTTCCTTTAATTTGCTTAATTATGGAGGAAATATAAACAAATAGCATTATTTGTCACTTGAATAAAGATGGCCTGAGAATAAAACTTCAACTTTGATAGAAATTAAAGTGGTGCTCCCGAGTACAATAGCAGTTTCTTTTTTTATTGTTCTTTGTTTTCAAATTACATATCAATCTAAAGAAAGGAGCAATAATTTAAAGTTCAGGCAGTGTACTTAAATAGTTAAAACGATGACCATATTACAGAAATATCTATCGCAACATTGTATGAGTGACTTCTTTTTTTTCGTTTGGCTTATCTTGTTGGAATCTGGTCACCCTATTATTTATGAAGTGAGAAAGGACAGAGTAGAGACATGTAATCAGAAGTGATATTTACCAAGTGTAATATCTGGGTCTTGTCGTACTGAAGGCTTTGCTTACAGCAAATTAAAAATCTTTGCTTTCTCTTCTTCCCCATACTATTCTGGCTTGAAGATATCATCTTTGACTGTTTGAGTAAGGCTAAATGTATTCAGTTGGTGTTGATTCCTAATATTTAAATTTTAATATAAATTCTGGAGTTCTTCATTTTGCCACTTACCCTTATTTTTGTGAAGTCTAACGAAAAGGACTGCAAATTCATTGGTTTACTGAGTGATTTGAACTAATTAAGAGATTCACTTCTATTTGAGCTTGCCAGTAATTACAATTGATCTATTCTACTATTATTAATTTAGAACATTAATGGCCATAGTACAAAATAAACTGAAACAAAAAATATCAATGTTGAATGAATATCATCATCATCATCATCATGCTTCTGTCCGAAGACAGGTTTTAACTGAATCGCTGCCTCCATTTTTCTCTCCCTAGAAGCCTCTTTTATACCTCTATAAGTATTATATCCCTGCTTTTTATTATCTAATATTCCTATTCTTTTTCTCCCTCTTCCTCTTTTTCCACTAATTTTTCTTTCTAAGATCGTCCTTTGTAAACACTGTCTTCTCAATATGTGCCCTATCCAATTTGCTTTTCTTTTCCTGATTGTTTTTATTAGCATCCTATCTTCTCCCACCATTTCTAATACTTCTTCGTTTCTCTTCCTCTCTGTCCATTTCACTTTCATCATTCTTCTCCATACCCACATCTCAAAACTTTCTAAATATTTTTCCTCCTTTCTCCTTATCGTCCACGTCTCTGCACCATAAAGAGCTATGCTCCATATGTAGCATTTTGCTAATTTCTTCCTTGGTTCTAGATTTATTTTCTTGCTTGTGAGAAGCTCCTTCTCGTTATATGCTGCTTTTGCCATTGCAATCCTACTTCTGATGTCCTGTGTACTACTTCCATCCTGTGCTAAAATACTGCCGAGATATTTGAAACTACTAACTTGTTCCAATTTTTGGCCATTTACCATTATATTTAATTCTTTATGTTCCTTTGAAACCACCATGACTTTCGTTTTTTCTGTATTGATCTTCATTCCATATTGTTGGCCAACCTCAACTAGTCTGTCTGTCATCCTCTGAAGCTCTTTCTCGCCTTCTGCTATTAAGCCCTGATCATCTGCGTATTTAATGGTGGTAATACTTTCACCTCCTATCTTAAATCCTTTCTCTTCCATCAAAGCTTCTTCTGTTATTGTTTCTGCATAAATATTAAATATCGCTGGTGAAATAGGACAACCCTGCCTCACTCCCCTCCCTATTGAAGTACTTTCTGTTTCTTCTCCTTCATCCCTGACTCTAATCTTTTGATCAAAGTAAAGGTTTTTAAGCAGTCTTTTATCTTTCCAATCTATTCCTATTTTGTTTAAAATACCCAGCATCTTATCCCATTTCACTCGGTCAAAAGCTTTTTCCCAATCTACAAAACAAAAATACATATCTTTATTGACTTCTAGCGCTCTTTCTATCATGATCCTCATACATCCTATAGCATCTCTAGTCCCCCTTCCTCTTCTAAAACCAAACTGATTATCTTGCAGCTCCTTTTCTATTTTACATTCAATTCTTTTGGTTATTATTCTGGTTAGAACTTTAGCTGTATGAGAAATTAAACTAATAGTTCTGTAATCCTTACAACATTTTGCATTGTTCTTTTTCTCCAGTGGTACCATCACAACATCTAAAAAATCTTCAGGCCATATGCCAGTATCATATACTTGGTTAAAAAATTTTGTGAGTTGCTTAACTGCTTTAGACCCCAAAACCTTAAGAACGTCCACGGGTATATCATCACTCCCAACAGCCTTTCTTCTTTTCATGTCATCAATTGCTCTTTTAACTTCAGACTCGAGAATACTTGGTCCTAGCTGATCTTCTTCCACATCCTCTTCTTCATTTAATTCAATATTTCTTGGCTTTCCTTCTTTGTCATACAGAACCTCAATGTATTCTTTCCAGACATTCTTTACATTGTCTGGCTCCGATACTATTTTACCACTTTTGTTCATGATTCCTCGCATTTCTCATTTATCCACTGTTCTCTGGCTTTATCTGTTTCCCTTCTTAAAGCATTATTTAACTCCTTGTACTTTCTTTGGCCTTCTTCAGTGTTTATGTTCTTCCACTTTCTCCGCTCTTCCATTTTTTGCAGCATGGCTGCTGTGATCCAGGGTTTTTTGTTTCTTTCACCCGTTATCATTCCTACCTTCTTTTCCATTACATCTTTAATGTTGCTATGGATGTATCTCCACTCCTCATCTACATTCTTCCTATTTTCTTCATCTCTCTCCCCCAACCTTTCCTCCAGCTCAGTCATAATAGCCTCCTTGTTTTTAAGGAGTTCCTCTAAGTTCCATTTCTTGTTAACTCTTATGTTTCTCTTAACACTCTTCAGTCTACATTGTATATTTGCCACCAAAAGGTTGTGGTCAGAATCGATATCTGCCCCTGGTAGTGTTTTCACATTTTTAATGCTATTTCTAAATCTTTCATTGACTAGTATGTAATCTATCTGGTATCGTCTCTGGTCTCCTGGGCTTCTCCATGTGTAAAGTCTTCGCTGGTGATGCTTAAACCATGTATTAGTTACAATTAATCTATTTCTATGGCAGAATTCCACAAGTTTATCCCCTCTTTCATTTCTCTTCCCTAGTCCATATTTTCCCACTATGTTATCTTCCTGTCCCTCTCCGACTACACTGTTCCAATCTCCCATTACTATGGTGGTGATCCTTCCTTTTCCCTCCTCCTCCAATATCTCCATAATCTGTTCATAGATTTCATCTACTTCGTCGTCGCCAGCATTAGTCGTTGGCATATACACTTGAATTATAAGCATTTCCACTGGCTCCATCTGAAGTTTTACGGCTATTAATCTATCATTAACTGTCACTACCTTGCCAATTCTTTCAGCTATCTCTTTTCTCATTATAATCCCCACTCCCCTTTCCTTTTTCTCCCCTCCCGAGTAAATAATCTTAAATTCGTCTGAATTTATCTCGCCTTCTCCTTCCCACCGAACTTCACTAAGACCTACTATACCTACATTATTCCTTCTCATTTCCCTTTTTATGTTCTCCAGTTTACCCCCTGAATTCATAGTCCTAACATTCCATGTGCCTATTCTTAATTTCTCACCACTTGCTTTCCTATTAATGTTAAATTTCCTCTGTGCATCCCCTAGGGTAGTCCCCACCCGGAGATCCGATTGGGGGACTATTTTACCTCTGGAATATTTTACTCCAGAAAGATCCATAGAGGTATTTTTCAGCTTTTCAGCCTATCATGGGAAATATAATGAGGTAGTTTCCCCTTGCTTTCCTCATCGCAGTTTCACAGAGTGATTACCCATCTGTAGCTGTTCAGATCCATATGATCACCACCTACAGAGGTACTGTGCAAGCTGCTGCCCTTGCACAGGGGGATGTAAAACCCCCAAGACTGCTTCTTAGTCTGACTCTTCCCCTCAGACCTTTCCGGCTTGGATGGTCCTACCAGGAGAATTATCTCCCGCAGGCATAGCTCTTTGGTTCGTAAGAGTACACAAACCTTCCCACCGGTGTAAGGTTATGCAGTCCTTAGGGAATGAATATGTAAAAGAAAAATAAATTGAAAGCAGATATACTTCAAGCTAATGTGGCTATTTAAAGCTTCAATTTTATGCCATATAACTATGTAATACTGTCTCCATCAATGTCAACCATTTTATTAGATCAACAGTCTTGGAAGACATTAACTGTAAAAATCTTGGTGCCACCCAAAAATAATCATTATTAATAATATTCTTTCAAAACCTTTTTATAAATTCAAACAATCAATTTCTTTGTAGTTTTTATTGATTTCAACAATATTTTTAAATTTTCCTCTTTCTTTTAGTCGCTTGCACTTGATGCTGAGCCAAAATGGACCAGGTTGAACAGAGCAAGGGCGTGGGCTGAGTGGAGCCATGAAGTGAACTCCTGCTGTGCTGCACCCAGAATATAGACATCTGGGTGTGAAAGTAGAGAGGAGTTTTGGCTTAAGGATATGGGCTGAGAGGTTTTTACCTGGCTGTTACAAATTCTGGTTTGTTCACATCATCAGACAATGTTGGTTATTGGGACAGGAATGAATATTCATTAAGAACTGTTACATCTGGATTAAATGACCTACCAGAATATAATTGCTTTCATGATTTAATTCATTATACTTGTTAAAGAAATGGAAAATACAGTGCAACCTCAAAATGTTTTGTACCTGGAAATTACTGATTCTGTTATTTTGGATGTACAACTATTTTATTTCTGAGAATATGAGGCAGTAATTTTCTGGAATTTGTGCAACTTTTTGAATAATCCAATTCTATTCATTTTTGGAAGTATATTTTGTGTATAAAACTAGAATCCTTTTATAAATTTAACTTTTTCACTGAGTATGAATTCCACTATCATTTATGGGAGTTGTATCAAGTTTCTTAGAATGACAGAGGCTATATAAAAATCTAAGTCTTTAAAAGTATACATGGAATATATTAAATTCTGAAAACTGGCCTGATAGCCTACATGCCAAATTTTCATGTTAGACTTACTGACTGCCTTTCTTAAGTACAGGAAAATTATTGAGTGCAGAAAAATTTCTAAGTACAGAAAAAATTTTAAGTACAGTATTGTCAGAATTTCGAAGTAATGGGACTGACAGAGGAAGAAGGGAGATTTAATATCACATGTAATTAGAAAAAAGCATTTATTTGATTTTGTTGTACATTGTAAAGTGCAAAATTCATAGAGCAAAGCAATAAAAAATATAAACAGAACCTATGTTTTTCACTCTCCTGCCACTAAGTCCAAAGGCTTGTCCCGGCCACTATTTTAGGTATGTTGGACTTAGGGTGATTTTTTTAGGCATTTTTTTCGATGAAAATATGCCTTTTCAGCCTCCTGCACACATTTTCACTTCCTTTGCTGCAATTTTTTGCATCAGCCAACATCATCTGCAAACTCTCGAGATGCATAAAACCTCCAAGTCAGAATTCTCTACTCTGCATGTCAAAAGGTCAAAAGCATTCACAATAACAGTGCCCCCTCCATAAATTACCTCCTGTTGGCCAAGAGATTGAAAAGTAAGGGATTGCAGACAATTTTACATAAGAGCCATGTAATCCATGAATGTAAAAGAAATAATGCCAGCATTATTGAATCAAAAGTAAGAACTTCAATTTTGAATTGAATATATATATATATATATATATATATATATATATATATATATATACACACACACACATATATATATATATATATGTGTGTGTGTGTGTGTGTATATATGAGTATATCAATAAACTTGCATTACAAAATATTTTTAAAATTGACATTTGTAACATTTACAAACTGAAAAAATAAAAAACTTTCGTATTTCATTGGGATATAAAAAATTAATTTATGATAAATTTAAAGAATCCCTTCTTAGAAAAGATTAGCAAAAGACATGCTCACCAACACAGTAATGCTTTTAGGGACTTGGAAAAATTTAGAAAAGTTCCAAGTAGATGGGCACATACAAAATGTGGGTATATTATAATTGCCTGATATGATGCAAATGATTTAATAAAAAAGATATTATGCAATTGCCATGATAGAGTTAATTTATCCCAACCACAGTTCACTTAACCAACAGGAGGCATTAACACAATGATGAGACCAAATTAACAATTGAAAAATCTCTCAAAATGTAATCAGGATAAACAACTACTACTAATGAATTAAGTATTAAATATTGTAATTTAAATAAAAATTAGTGAAACCAACTTTTATATGCACTAAAAAGTATGCAATAAATATAAAATTAACATAATTGTTTCAGAGAGTAAAAATAGTTTTGGGTGAATAGAAATTGTTTGACAATTCTTATACACCCAAAATTATCTTTAACCTATATAACATTTAATTTTCTCTCTGTCTCTCTCCTACTGTCTTTCTCTCATATTAAAGCATTCAAAGAATGCATTCCATACATGTATAGTATAAGGATTAAGGTGGCAATACAATTTCGAGGTTTAATAATGACACAGTCGCCAAGACAACATATTAAAAATCTTAAAATTTTCAAATATGATTAAATGTATGATTTAAACGTAGAACTTGAGCGATTTTGTATCATAGGCAAAATGTGATGATAAGAATAAGAAACTTGGATTATTTTTCTTTAGAATCAATTCTTTCTAATTATAATTTGCAAAAGAGTTAAAGCCTCTAAGTCAAAAAATCGATTTTTGTGTGTTATTTTATGGGTAATAGAAATTATCTACTGGAGTCGAACCCGGGTCTTTTTTGGGATTTTGTTTCGTAAATGACTTTTACTATAAGAATCAAACATTCCTACAAAATTTAAATTTTCCATTTCACGCACTACTACTATAATTATATAGCATAAATTTATATGCTATTTATTGTTCCAAGGTGATCAAAATTTTCTATTATTTTCATTCCTACTAAACATCTTCAATGTCTTCCTGTACATAAAAAAAAATCTATTTTGTCAAAATATCCAAAAATGCTTTACATACCAAAAGCTAATGCTTCTGCCTGAATACCTAGATCAATGGGACACATTGCAAAATGCATACCACAATCAACCTGATGAATAGAACATGTAAAGTGGAAAGCTCTTTCATTCGACTTCATAATATAAGTTGATTACTCTCACCCCTGTTCATTCTTGGAATCACAAAAGAGAACATGTCCAGGCAGATCGAGGATGTCAGCTGTGTGATAGACTGCATGTTCGGAGTGGCCTGGTAACTGTCTCTTGGAGCCATACTTCTGAAACAATAATAGAATCAAATCATAAATCTTTCACCACAAGATGCCATGCTGACATTAGGGCATTTTATGATAAATAGATAGATATTCTTACTCCCCTCATGTAAAATCATTCTAACATTTTTCAGAATTGAATTTCTGTAAAAACTCATGTTACCCTTTAAATACAAGATTTTTAAAAGAAAAAACTGAGTAAATCTTTTTATATATTTGTAAAAACATCATTTCTAAGCTGCTCAGGTAAGCCAGTTGTTCTCTTTCTCACACACACAGCATTATTTGATCTCCAAATTCCCTAAAGAATGGCTCACATATATACGTGTATATATATATATATTGGTATGTATGTATCAGTCCAAATTTCTATATATTGTATGTCATTCTCATAGATGGTGAGAGAGAACATGAGTTGACACATAAATTAGTACGTGACAATGATGCAGAATTATAACTTGCAGGTTTAAGTGAAGATAAATAATAAACCTAAATTTTAAAAAATCACTAAATTTCCATGAATGCCTTGATTAACACTTTCAATCCCTTTCTATTTATAGGCCCGTGAGCCTAGAAACCCAGCATATTTGAGTGTTTTTTCAAAGGATATAATTTAATATAAAAAAGGAACACAATAACTCCAATTCTGCAGTTTGATAGAACACATTTTTATTTATGAAAGAGAAAAAGATATCCAATCTTTGTCTATTCAATGATTTATTATTTAATTTTGAAAATTGCTAATTTTTCATAATAAAAAAAGTCAGGTTTTTTCTTGTTTTACACATATTGGGCTCTAGTATGGTAGTCTTTGAAACAAACTGGCAAACAAAGAGCAATTTTACAAGTAGGACACCACCAGGAAGTCTCCTTTCTACCAGATTTGCCTGTAGAGGCCTTGGTCCTCTCTGAACACACATGACACACACTAGTCGGATTGGCTTTTTTTCCGTTGGTGGTATCTTGTCAGGGAAATGTCTGCCAAGGAGTCTGTTAATTCCACTGTTGGTTCCAGGTTCATTTTGCGCTTCCATACCTCCTTCTGCAGCGAAAGTTTCCCCCAGTTCTCCCATATAATCTCCTAAGTTGCATTTTTTCTTATCTGATGGGATGCGAGTTTCACGATAAATAAAATATGAATTGGTAACAGCCATCATAAATGCATGAAAGAACAATTTCTTCCACCATTTCAGTTGTTTCCTTTTGAAGGGATACTAAGCTACCATTTGGTCGCTCCTGTCCACACCTGTCTTATTGATATTGTAGTCAAGGACTGCATCTGGTTTGGCTTTTTTCACTCGACCCTCCTTGCATCTCACTACAATTTCTGATGTGGTTGCTTTATGGGCAGTTGATAACACCAAAACATCCCTAGTGTCTTTCCACTTCAGACACAACAAATGCTCTCTTCTCATAAATACAATATCACCTTTTTTAATTTTTTTATTCACAACATTGTCTTTGGGCAATTCTCTACGATTGGACATACAGGTGCCAACTGCTAAAGTTTTTTTACTCCACAAAAAGTCAAACACAGCAGGCGAACTGTAGTATCGGTCCATGAAAACATCATGATCCTTATCAAAATACTTTGCTAAAAGTCTTTGTAAAAGAGCCATTACAGAATTGTCGACATTCCCTTTTCCACAGTACACTTCCATATTTAGCACATAACCAGTTGATGCATCACAAACTACAAACAATTTCATTCCATATTTTTGAGGCTTATTTTTCATAAACACTCTAAAATGGATTCTGCCTCTAAAACCGCACATTCCTTCATCTACTGTCAAATTGATATTTGGAGTGTATGCAGAAGAAAATGATTGAATCAAATGGTCAAAAAACGGTCTCAGTTTATGCAAAGGGTCATGATTAGGTTGACCTTGAGGAACATAAGTGGAATTATCGTTCAGGTGTAAGTTCGACAAAATGGCAAGAAATCTGTTTCTACTTAGCAATGATGATGGTAATGGAGTACACATAAAGATTTTTCTTGTCCAATAATTTCTCAGTGTTCTTTTTTTGACTAAACACGTAAAAAATTATAGAAAAAAATGAATAGAGTTCATCCAATTTCACGGGTTTCCACTTCGCAAATAAACTGTTAGGTTTCAATCTGTTGTTGCGCCTCAGTTTGTCTATAATTGAAGCAGCATACCTGTTGGTTTCCTTCTTGATATGTCTCACCATTGACTTAGGGAAGAATACAGAAAAACAGTCATACGGAGTTGAAGATGCATCAAGAGTAGCAGTAATTCCGGGCTGTTCTTGAAAAACTGGAAGTTGAGGTGCAGTATCTTGAAATTTCCAGCCAAGTTCTGCATCCGACAATCGGTGTTTACTCTGCCTCTTTCTTTTGCTTGACTGCTGATCATTTGTAGTGGTAGGTGAAGGGGTAGCTGAACAAGATGAGCTACAATCACCAGCCTCAAAAGTTGCAGGAACACCTGGGTCACCATCGACATCACTATTTTCTCCATCTTCTTCTGAGCAGAAAAATTGGCCCGAGAATAAAACAGAATCAGTTTAATTTGTAATCAATTTCATGAATATTATTAGAACAAAAGTATGAAAAGAAATATAAAATTTTATATAATACAGTCAGTATGCAAAACATAAACTAATAGGTTATAATTACCTTCATCTGAATTTCCTTCATAATCAGGATCATCATCAGAGTCTGCTATGTCACCTTCCGAGCCAGAATCATCATACACCTCATCAAGTACATCTAGAATGTCACTTTCATCTAAACTATCCATAATTATTATGTCAAAACCTCGTGAAAATCGAATACAAAGAATTACACGTTGAAAATAAATGCACATGTACCGGCGAAGTGCGGCCTGACAGTAGCGTTCGTCATTCTCATTTGGTTTGACTCGTCTAACTCATGAAGTTCATATTTACGACACATATGGCAGCACTATGCAAACATTGTGGCCAAATATATTACTTAAGGAGATAAAGGAATTATAAAGCCCAAACCCGAGATATACTCGTTCAGGGGTTAATATCGGATGAGATACATGAGCCCGTGTGGGACTCGGGCTTGGGACAATGACGCCTTGTAGTTATCCCGACCTATGCTCGGGCTTGGGATTGAAAGTGTTAAACTATGCACATGTTATAAATATTAACAATACAAAAAAATCTACTATATCATTTCCTTTGAAAGCCATCTTTATGAAGACAAAGTAAAAGATCATTCTTATTTTTGCTTTAGAAACAAATATTTAGGAAGATATCCCATTGATGCAGTATTTTGATAATAACTATGATTGGTTTTCATCCAGTAAATTGGTTGCAAATGTTGACAAGACTTTTACTATGACTTTTTTTCCCTCAGAGATCTATGAAATTCTGACAGTCCACCATTTGCTAAATTTTTAGGTGTATACCTAGACCCCACATTGACATGGAAGCAACAGGGAAAAATTCTCTCAGTGGAACTCAATAAAACACTACTTATTAAGATGTCTGGATTCCTGTCTTTCCAAAACTGTTCTGAGAGCTGCATATTTTGCAACTTTTCATTGAAAAATACTGTATTCTATTTTAGTCTGGGGTCACTCAGTGTTTTCCATTTCCAAAGAAAAGCTATTAGAATACTAGGAGGCCTAGGGTTCAGAGATGATTGCCAGAACTCTTTTACAGAACTGGATATCTTAACATTTCCTTGTCTTTTTATAAGTGAATGCCTAATGTATATTCACAAGAATCTGGATCAATATTGTATTGTGAACTCAATCCATTCTTACTAGAAGTAAGGACAATGTGGAAAATAAATATTTCAGGCTCACTAAAGTTAGGAATGGGCCTAACTACTGGGCAGAAATTTTTCAATACTGTCCTAATGAGTATCAGGTCTTTTCCTCATACAAGTTTCAAATTACATGTTAAAACGTTTTTAATTGAGCTTACCTTCTATTCATCTGAGGAATTTCTGATTTGTCACTGGAATGTATTGTAAATTTTGAATACTGTTTTTGTTTTGTTTGTCTGTAATGTATGTTATAGTAACCTAAGGTTTTTTTGACAATGTAATGCTCAAAGAGTGTCTACAATAAACTATACTATACTATCAGTGATAATATCTCTGAAAATAACTATTAATAATAATAATGTTTAAAAGACATTACAAATAATGCATAGAATAAATAAAAACATAGACCTTAAAAGAAGAGAAGAATACAAAAGTACCCAAATAACAGACAATAAATCACTGATATTATAAAGACATTTAGTCAATAGAGACTCATGTACATGCTTCTTGAAAGATTGAAATGTGTTTTTCCCTTTGATTGTAGCAGGCAGAGCATTATAAAATTTAATACATCTTGCTTTTGGTCCTTGGTAGCAAATTATTAAGTTCTGTTGTATAATATGGATATCATTAATTCTTCTTGTGTTGTAATCATAGACATTCCTCTTTTGTCATTGTCAGATATGTTTTGTTTCACATATAACACAGCATTATAAACATAAATAGATAGAACAGTCAAGAGTGCTAATTCTTTAAAGTGTGTTTGGCAATGTGCTCTGATGAATGCATTGCACATTGATCTGACCTTTTTCTGGATTTTGAAAACCTCATTTAGTTGAGTAGAAAAGCCCCAGATGACAGTGGCATAAGCAATACATGAATAGAAATAAGCAAAGTACATATTTTTAATACTTCAATACTGAGTGTGTGCATCAGGACAGATAGGATATACTATGCAGAGTTTAGCATTTTACATAAATTGTCCGTATGATAGGACCATTTTTAACAGAGGGTCAATATAGACACCTAAAAATTTGAACCCCTTAGCAGAATTGATCACATCTTGATCGAGAAAAGAATATACGTTTTGGCAAAATTTATGCAAAGTGGAGAAGAATAAATCCTATGTTTTACCTTTATTTGAGGTGAGTCTATTGCCCTTACACAACTCAGACATCATCCACAAAACCTAGACTGGCTTACCATGTGAAATAGGCACCATATGTTTTTGGTCAAATTTTTGTGAAATATTAAATATTATACATGAAAAGTTATAGTATTTCATATTATCCATTTGGTTCCCATGCAATATGGAAAAAGACAAGCAATCTAGAGCAATTTAATGGGCATGCAGCGATTAGGTACTATGAATGTTTTAATTTGAAGATCTTTTGCACAACTTTACCTATCCAAAAGCATGGAAATCAATTGTTTTTAGAAACTCTGTTATAGAATACCTCATAACCATGTTTATGGCAATATAACTGAAAGAAGTCTCAGAGGGCATGCAGATAATCCAGGTGTATATGTCAACATCCACTCATGAGGAAGAAATCAAGGAGATGTACAAACATTGACAACACTTATGAACAAGAGGAGAGATAAACTCTACATTAATGGAAGACTGTAACAGCACAATTGGAGAAGGACAAGAAGATATGTTTTCAGTCAATATGGACTCTGGAAAAGAACCCATGGAAGGGAAAACTGGTAGAATTCTACATTAATAATGATCTTGTTATAAATAATACATGGTTCAAAAACAAAGTAAGACAGTACACATGGAAGAGCCCAGGAGATAAAATGAGATACCTACCCAAAATAGATCACATCCTATTAAAGCAAAGATTAAAGAATAGCATAAAAAATGCAAATACATTATTAGGAGCAGACATAGGTTCAGATCACAACCTTGTTGTAGTAGAAGTAGCAACAAAGCTAAAACAAATGGGGAAAATGAGAAGAGAAAGATAGAATTGGGATCTTGAGAAGCTGGAAGAAAAGAAGAGTGCATTCAACAGGAACTTGGAAAAGTGTCTTAGAAGTTTGGAAAACAAACAGAAGACCATGGATACAGAATGGAAGGAAATTATAGACAGCATAAAGATAGTATGAATGAAGAGATAGGTAAACACGATGAGAAAATCAGAAAACCGTGGATCACTAGGGGAATGATCAAGAAAATGGATGAAAGGAGAAAGTGGGAAAACATTAACAGTGAAGAAGACAGAATTAATTACAGACGAATAAAGAATGAGTTGAGAAGGATGACAGATATAGCTAGAGAAAATTGGATATAGGAAAAATGTGAGGAAATACAGCAAATGGAAAAGTTAGGTATGATATGATGTACTCTAGGGCACTGGAATTAGAAAATGGTAATCCTAATGGAATCCATGGTGAAGAAATTAAGAATGCAAAAGAAAAGGTAGTCACATAAATTAAGGATGTAGCAGGTATGGGAATAATATATTAAGGAGCTATACAACAAGCAGACAAGATCAGTACAAATAGAAGAAGACATTGAAGGAGGTCATTTTGGACCAAGCATTATGGAAAGTGAAGTAGAAAAAGCAATTCAAGAGCTGAAGAAAGGAAAACCCATAGACAGTGAGGGGATATTAGCAGAGGTACTTTAAGTTATTGGATTCAAAGATCGTGTTAGAAGGAAAACTAGAGGGGAAAAAAGAAAAGTCAGAAAGGTTACAGCTGGTAGATGACTTGAAAGAAGATTGCAGAAAGTAGAAGTATGTGGAGAACCAAGCATAGCCAAGAATAATCACAGACCTGTCCACAGGCAGACTACCTGATGATGATGTTTTTATTAAACTCAGATTGTTTTGTTTATTTACTTTTCACTTGATGTGTCGTATGTTAACTCTGTTTCACTAGAGCAAAAAGGAAAATCTGTATGGGGTGGCAAAATGTCTTGAACTAGATGTGCAATGGTTATGATTTTACTATTCAGAAAAACCTCTGCCATTCATGCTGGTGGAATGATTTAATTGGAAGCACACTATGTAGACTTTTAAATATGCTTTAATCATAAGTCCATACTTATGAGTTTTAGACTACCTACTTTTAACTTGAAGAAAGCAATGTGACAAACAGTTCTAATGACCAGTCAAATTCAATTCACAAATAAATGCATGCACATATAACAAAAATTAAAGGGTGTCCACTAACAAAGATGAATTAATCAAAGATAATTCTTTAGCGAGAAATATAAGATTGCCAGATGACCAATTAGAAGTCTCTGTAGTACAGTAGTATGGATTATTTATGTTTGTAATTTATTATGGCCACGAATATATGATTTCAGGATGGAATCAACAACAATGATCAATTTGATGTTTCTTCAATAAATATACCCCACACAACTTACTTTCTCAGTCAATAAAGGATCTCGCTAACTTCCGCAACACTTTCTTTTTAGAAAATGCTCATTAAATTTCAAAAGAATGAGACTGTCAACTTTGGCAATTTGTTTCACTTAGCAAAATCTTTCAGAACTAAAAAACAATTTCAGACGTACCATAAGATGAAATGAAAAAAAAGAAATCCTTATCTTAAATTCAAATTCATTTTTAAAAAGTACATCTACAAACATAAGACTATCAATCTTTAAATATATAATATATGTTTTCGATAGGTTACACAAAAAAATAAAGAATATTTCAAAAAGAAAAATTCAGTAAATTGAATTCACCTTATAGTTTGTATCCAATGTGTATGACACAAGTAGCTCATGAAGCTGTGCGTTTCAGCAACAAAGACAGCATCAACAGCAGTAATTCTATGATTTGGTTACCTAATAAAGGCAAAAATGTTAGCTTAGTACCAAATAAAATGCACACAATAAGATAAAACACATGGAATACCAAAATACCAAATAAATACATAAAGGTGTAGATTTTAAAAAATGTGGTGTGGCTATGGATATTCAAGAATTTTACGTTTGAAATAATGAAAAGCTAGCAGTTTTCACCACATGTTTACACTTTGATTATTTTAAACTCGGAAGCAAATTTAAGGCCAAAACATTGTGAAAAAGTTTCTAAATGAGAAAGTACCAAGTATCACCGATCAATTTTTGCATTACATGAACATTTATCCTATCATGTCCAGACGACTTTCGTCAACATGACCTAATATGAAACACTTCTCTACACTAATAAACATATTACGTACTTACTTTTCTTCAAAATGAAGCGAACTTAAAAACTTCTTAAAATTACTGCTACATAACACTACTTTGTAAGAAACCATTGCCTACTTCCACAATATTGAAAATAATGTCAACCAGCCCACGATTTTCTATTTCCAATGTTCCGGCTTGACGCAAGAGGTCAAAACAGACAAGTGCAAATGGTGGAAACGAGCTGTCTAACGGAACAGAGGGCAGTGCAGTCGACAGAATGTTTCTTAAGTTCACACACTGTTCTAATTGGGCTTTTAAGACCAAAAATAGAAAATATTCTAAAAATGAATAATCGAACTCACCTTGCGGATAAGTAGGCGATGTTGGTAACACCCGTAATCACAAAACGCCTAGGCAAACTAGAGTCACATTTAATCTTCGAACCATTAGTTATTGCTCGACAATTGAATCTAATTTATAAAACTCGGGACAGGACTATCTTGCTTTCAGCCTGCTATGCCATTTCAACATAAACCTCGAAGTTGGCAAGATAAGAGAGAAAACTTGGTCACATTGGGGCTGAATATGACCGAAGAAGACGAAATTGAAGACCACAGGCTCGCTTCGAAGGAAGGCTGAGCTCTTCGCGGCTGAGCCTGGAGTCCACGAGATATTTGAAGATTATGATGACCCCTAAGGTTGGCTACTTTATCTCGAAGCCAGGAGAGTACCTGGAAAAAGGTCTTCAACCAATGAGAGCAGTTGAGCACAACCTTTTTATCCTCGTTTGCAGCGTATTTTACGGGCAACTATAGGAAGAAGGTACGGGTGAAGGGAGGTACGAAGTTTAAAAACTAAGGCGTTCGAAATGAATAAGCAGATGAGAAGCCCTTTTTCCCTCCGAGCCAAGGCCTTCGCGTGGAGGTGTTTGAGTGCAGGGGCGTCGAGAGCTAACGCGGGCCCCGGTGCAAAGTGTATAACGGGCCCCCCTTGTGTGTGTATATGTATTTGTTTTGTGTGTGCGTGTGTCCGCATGTAGATATGAGGGTTAAAAATAAACAAGTCATTTCTGAAAAAAATGTCTATATTTATTGAAAAAATGACGTGTTAATCTTAAATAGCCAAAGCAATTTAAAGAATATAACAAAAATGAAACAAATATAATGAGTACACGAATAAATACGGTATTTAACTTATGAGTAGGGTATGGATTTTTCGGGTTTTACCAGATTTTTACCCTCCGATTGACTTTAAAATTTCGGGTAGAACCAGAAATTACTAGTTTTCCTTAAACAATTTTTTTTTAGATTTGGTCACAGAATTTCTATTCTGGCGCTTGTAGGCACCTCAGCAATTGAGTGCAGTCCTAGATGTTCGTGATCAGTTTGTTTATTCTCTTTGTAAACACTTTATTCGTAAGCTTACTTTGGAATTCAAACTGAATTTCCTTCGTTTGCTCGCGCCACGAATAGTCAAGGACGCGCCTTAGCTAGTCGCTGTTACATCTTTGATAGGATAAGGAAAAAAGAGCCCAAGTGACTGTTAGTTCAAAACACTACGAAATAAAAATTATTTCACTAATACCTGGCGTGTTTTTAAAAGAAGTTGAGCGGGATAGTGCAGCCTGCGAGGTGTTACTCTCCACCTGAAGCAGTGTTGCCATTTTAGCGAATTTGTAGCTCGATCTAGCGACTTTTCTTTGAGAGATGACTTAGGACCGAGTGCGGCTTCACAGCCTGCCATGGTGCCTATAACTTGCCGCTGGGCAAAACACAAGTAATTCATAGAAGAGGGCCCCGGCGGTATGGTTTGAGTGTTGGCCTCACCTTATGATTCCGGCCCTCTATTTGTGCGTTGATATTAGGTGACGAGGATGAGAAAATGAGACAACGAGAAATATTGAGGAGATCGCACAAATCGACACCCCGTCCTTCGGAAGGGACGTTAAGCAGTTGGCCCCCCTGGTGTATTTCGCAAGAGTAGGCACTGGGTTTCTCTCCTCCCTTCTCTTATGAATGCAGATGACTAGGCAACTGAGAACGGCTTCACTGCCTGCCTCGCTGCCTAACACTTGCCGATGGGTAAAACGTAAATTATTGATTCAATTGCTAATGACAGCTTTATAGCTTTGCTGGTAAGCTGATTAAGGAAACCGGTAATGACTGGCTCCACCAAACCTGCATTACTTTTCTTTCAGATTAGCTCTTGAAAAAATGACCCTAGCTACTTCCTACAAATCTAGCGTATTGATTAAAAAATATAGCTATTTCTAGCGACTATCTAAAAAATCCTAGATAAGTTGAAGATATGGTACCCCCAATAAATTTCGTTAGTTCTAAGGGTTTAAATTGCCTGCATCGTTCCTTTTGCGCCCTTATAGACAACCCTAAGAAAGCTTCCTTTTGTAATATTATGTACACATTCAAGTTGGAAGATAGATTAATGAATAAAAACGTATGTTTTTCACCCTAGAATAGTTATCACGATTTGTTTAATTTCCTCTAAAATTATATCATTGCATCAATTCGAAAAATCATAATTATTTCAAGTTATTGAGTTGATATATTCATTCATATCCGGAATTATTGAGCATCCGGTCCAAATAATAACTGGCATGGCATCCAGACATATGGAGAGCCCACTTTTAAGCAAATGATTCCTGTGAATATGAGTTACAACTCCTGTTATACGACCTTACTATCGTTTATACATTGTATCTGCTTTTTTTATTTTATGGTTAGCTACAACTTTTAAGAATACAACGTATCTTGCAAGATCCTTCTGAGGACGATCTGAGATCGCTGCAAAGGAAATACTGGTAGTCAAGCACTAACTGATGTCAGTCTACTCAGTGAAAACCCATCTTTATGTAACCACATTTAAAATACTCAAAGTGATTGAGTATATTATTGAGGGATTATCACCACAATACATGGGTACTCTTAATTACTCTGTTTAATGAAATAGATTGTAATGTGTGCACGTTTTCTTTAAAGGTTTTTTTTTTGGGAATATTATCGATTTATTTTATTCTTTTTAGAGCTGAAAAAAACTTCACTCATATGTAACATTTGAAATATGTTAAATGAAAACCAAGCTTTGGAGAAAACCAAATGATTTAAATTGTCCTCAAGAATGGTCAATTAAAGCATTTTTTGTAAGTTATATAATTTTTTGGTAGTCTACTGTTTCCTTATTTTTTACTTTAGAATGGGGTTAATTTTTATTATTAGCATATTTTCACTGAGAATTTCTAAAAACTTTTTACAGATACATTCTGATTTACTAAAACATAAATTCAAAGAAGCATAAGACTGCTGTGCCTATCGCAACTTCCAATGTTGATTTAAGAACACTGTTAAAACCTACAATGTGTGATAAAACTTTGGCGTGTGAAGCAAGCATCGCATTGTTCTTAAGTTCACATTGTGCGATCCGTAATTGTGATCATTTTGTTGTTCTGTGTATGACTCATTTTTCAAATAGTGATGTAGCATCCAAGTTGAAGATGCAAAGAACAAAATGTACAGAAATAATAAACAATGTGATCAGTCCTCATTTTCAAGATGATCTAATTAGAGATATAGGTAATAATAAGAGTTTGTTGCTAGATGAGACAAATGATAATACCATAAATAAAATATTAGGGACAGCTATAATATATTACAGTCAAGCCACAGGTAAAATTGTTTCCACATTTCTAACTTTGATAGTTATTAACAGATGTGATTCTGATGCAATAGTTAAGGATACCCTGATAGAGAAAAGACTAAATATTAAGAATCTTGTAGCAATAGGGACGGATAATGCCAGTGTTATAGTAGGGGTCAATAATGGTGTTTTTAAGAAATTAAAAGTTGATGTACCTTCCTTGATTTTGATAAGGTGTGTTTGCCATTCATTACAGTTAGCAATTTCTCAAGCCTCATCACTTACTTTGCCAAAAAATGCTTTTCAAATTCTTCAATGCGTCACATTTCTTATAAATGTCTATATGAGAAACTAAATGATAGAAGAGAACCTTTGAAGATAGTTAAAAAATGTCAAACTAGGTGGATATCCATAGAAGTTGGTAGATTGTTAGACCAATGGGACATGTTAAAAACTCACTTTGAAATAGTGAAGACAAGTGAAAATTGTCATACTTCTGAAAATTTGAATGAACTATACAACAATGAAATGAACCTAGCATATTTATCATTTGTTCACCCTGTTTTAGTTGAGGTTCAACAAGTAAACAAATTGTTTGAATCGAGTACAACTGACCAAACTAAGTTTTAAATGATTTGACTCTGCTTATCCAATCTATTGCTGGAAAAGTAGTGGTCCCAAGCTGTGAAATAGATCCTTTACTTTCCATTATAGAGAAGTACCTTGATCCTAACTCATATCTGGGGTATAAATTTGAAAAAATTATAGAGAAATTGAAAATGAAAAAGAAATTACAGCTGATAAGGAAAAGATGATAAGATCCACATGCATAAATTTCCTTGTTCAATTAATCAAGCAATTGCAGCAAAGACTTCCAGAAAATCTAAGCATTTTAAAGGACATATCTGTGTTATCAGTTGAAAACGTTTTGAAGCACAATAAAAATCCAATAACAAAACTGATGGAGTATATGGGCCAAAATGAAGAAACAATATCTGCAGCAGAAAATCAGTTTTAAAAAATTCATCTTTTGGATTGGTCAAATAAGACAAATACAGAAAATTTTGGGAATGAAGTATATAGGTACAGAGATGCATGTGGCTGTAACACGTTTAGAGAATTATCACAATTTGCCATGTCAGTTTTAATAATACCTCATTCAAATGCTGATACTGAAAGAATATTCAGCCATTTAAATATAATTAAATCAAAACAAAGAAACAGAATTAAGGTAACAACAGTAAATTCTCTTTTATGCATTAAGTATGGTTTAAAAAGACATCAAAAGCGCTGTACAGATAATAATTTTCCATCTGAAATATTGAAAAGATAGGGATTCAGGAATCATACAAAAAGCACCTCCCACCTCTACAGCAAACGATGACATTTCCTATCAATCTGATGAGGATGATGACATTTTAAATTTAGAGGAAATAAGTGACTCTGAATGCGACTTGCGACATATTGAGTTTTAAATTTTATTAAAAGCTTCCATTTTGGTTAAAGTTTATATTTTGTTTTAATTTTACCATTAATTTGTCAAACCAATTACCTTTTACAATGAGTGTAAAATATTACATCGACCTTAAGTAATTCATGTTTAACCCCAAGACTATTCTCAAATGTAAAAGAGTCGATGTAAAATTTAATGATTCAAGTGTATTCATTTGTGATTATATCATTGTATCCTTAAATGTATTTGTCATATTTTTCAAGAAAGATTTTGTTAAAATAGTTTACTAATTAAACTTCTTTAATTAAAAAAGTCTTCTTTCTAAAATGAAAGTATATTTTCTTAATTTTCAACTTGAAAATTTTCGAATTGAAATTTAAAATGTCAGAAACAGAAATGAATAATAAATACTTTTTGTAGCATTTTAATTCAGGGTTTAATTTTCTACATAAAAATGAAGTTACATACTTAATTGGCAAGAATATATCAGATATTCATAGTATATTATTATTTGGAAACAACAATAGGAAATCTTCTGTTAGTTTTATCCATTATATGGATTTTAATGTAACACATTTATTTTTTATTAAATACATTTTTAACCTATTAGGACAGATGAAACTACCAAAAAAGTCTGCAATGGCAGAATAATAACAACATAGTTCAACAAGTTAACAATTGGACTCTGCCTTGCTAGATACTTATCATACAATTCCTATTACAGAAAAACAGTTTGGAAAAGGGCTTTAAAAAGGCTCTTCAAATGTCCAAAGAAATTTGTTCAGGCGAAGATTCCATCTTTTTGTGTATTTATAAAAGACAGCAATAGCTTCAAAATAGTTGACACATTTGCTCTGCACACAGTTACGATACTCTAATAGTTAAAAGACATCTTATGGTAAGCTTTCAGTACACAGCCATGAATATCATCGGTTTTTATATATTCTAGCTACCAAGAAGATGAAATCTAGCCCAAATACTAAAAAAAAGTGGCAACACTTACCTGAAGGCGTTTAACACAAGATATCACACTCTCAACCATACTTAAAGTATAGTAAAACGTTTTGATTGTTGATCAAACTTATAAATTTTTAAACAAGATTTTTATTTAAAAATCATTTTATCCGAATTACAAAATAATAAAACCCGAAAATTACCCGAGATTGGACTTTTTTTTTAAAGCCCCGAAAAATCTGTAACTTATTTATACCCGATTTTAACCCGAATGAAAAGGAAAATAATAAAACCCGATATTTACCCTCCGAATGAATTTTTTTTTAACCCGAAAAATCCATCACCTACTTATGAGTAATTATCAATTAAAATGTTGTTGCTTAAGTAAATATAACTAAGGATATAAATAAATAGCTAGCGATTACTTACCTTTATTATTAATCCCAATTAAACGTCTTGAAAATATATAAGTCCATATAATTTATGCTGGTTGCACTAAAATATTGAATAAATACGTAGTATGTACATATTTATAACGTATGAATGACCGTGATAAATGGATGTTAACACCAGGAATACTAGGAAACCACTGAGATATCTATTTCCGGCCACTCTAATTTTTGTTAACGTCTTTTCCCGCACATCCACTTTGTCAACAATACAAGTATGTATACAACATACCGGTATACTCGGCCGGGCCCCTTGAACAATTGAGCCCGGGTACTGTAGACTCCCTCCACCCCCTCTCTCGTCGGGCCTGTTCGAGGGACGATCACCTTAGGCGGCATTATAGCGATCTGCATGTCGATGTTTCGTAAGATACAGTGATATTTTGTCTTTTTGCCTCAAGCGACAGATTTCCAGGCAACGGTCCTGTTCCGAGCTATTTGACAGCCATGCTCTAACCAGAACACAATTGGGAAACAACTACATATTTCATTTCGATGAAAAAATTAACTAGCAATATTCATAAGATGAAACTTTCGCATCGACCAAATCGGTCAACCATAATGTAGCCCGCTTGGATATTTTCATACAAAATTTTCGATAATGCCATTAACTGATGTACAGAATTAATTTTTTGAGAGATCCAATAAAAAATAATGTTAACGCCATTGCTTCGAAATATAAATGCATGCAGATGAACCGAATTCTATTCTTAGCTTCGCCACCTTTTTTCCATCGCTGCATGCCCTCAAGTGAAAATGTAAAAAACGATCCGCTTATTTAAAAAACGCTAAACAGAGAAATTTGATTTTGGGTGTCCAAAATCCTTTTCGGATTCGAATGATTTAAGACCAGCTCGTACGTACCGCTGCGTTAGTATCGGTGTTTACAAACTCTCTCCCCCTTCTATCTTCCCCTCCTTACTCTCTTTCCTCCTTCCTCCCCCGTTTTCCCTCACTCACTCCCTCTCTCTCTCTATCGTGTCTGGAGATTACCGGACGAAAATTTTATTTTTTCCCCTAGTTCGTGTGCACGCGTTCAAACGATGGATCTCACGCTGACTTCCCGAAAGAGTTCGGACGATAACTTTCATTTCTCTCTCTTCCTCGAGGGCGTTGCGCGTTCTCGGGGATTTCTTTTTTATTCCGCGAGCGAATCTTCGAAGACGCTTTTAACCCATTTTTAAACTTCCCAGTGGAACCGTTTCGTGACCATGGTGATGTTATTTCTACGGGTTTTTCAAAATGAAAAAAAATACTTGCGTTTCACTGCGTAAAAATCAATTCTGGGAAAGAACTTAAAGCTTTTATTATATTTTTTATAATCGACCGAGGAAGCCTTGACTATGTGGGAGTCATTTAAAAAGAAATACACGATGGAATCCGACGAACAAATCTTCACTTTCCAAGATATGAGACATCGCAGACGGAGAGTGGCTCTGATTTGTTGAATCGAAACTACGGCCGTTGTTTAATATTTTTCTAGTATTCTGAATGATTGCAAATAATTAAACGAGTGCATTGTAACGCCCTCAAGAGCGACGGGTCCGAAGAACCAGAATCGCTGATATCAAATTTCGTCACCATCGTTTTCGACGTTTTCGATTTATTTACGTTGGTGCGAGTGGGAGTCACTTCGTTTTATTTCCCATCCGACCCAAGGCCAAAGAGATACGGTTTAAAATTGTGAGGGAGAAAGACTAGATAAGCACTATACGGTTGCGCAAGTGCTGCGACGTAATTATACTTTCAGCCCGCCACGGAAAAAGGGCATTTTTGCGGTAAAAAAATCTTAGCGTGTGTGTGTGTGTGCGCGCGCGCGCGTGCGTACGCGAGCTTTTGATTTCAGGAAAATCAACTACGTAACAATGCCAATCGGTAGACAGGAAAAAAAATCTAAATGTGCCTCGCGAGGAAAGAGGACGACAATTGAAGTTTCGCAACTCCAAAGGTTTTTTGCTCGACGACTTACGACCGTCGAAAAAATCCGATTCCTTTCGGTTTGTTAGTCTCTGTACGTAGATCAAGAGGTCAGCGACCAACGGCCCGCGAAGCTGTGATAAAGAAGCGACACGCAAAAATTTATCACGAGCTATTTCTAATTTCACGGTTAAAATTGTGGTCATAAAAAAGGTCAAATTTTTTAATTTTATCGCTAAAAACTGTTCAGACTTGGTTTTTAAATGACGTCACCACAAAATCTTTGGGTAACTTCCGTTTTAAATTATCTGGTTCGACGATGCATTCGCAACTTCCGATTCCGACTCTCGATATAGAGAAAATCAGCTAAATTTGTAAAATATAAATCGGTTGAATGTTTGGCATGTGATCCCATGTCCGGTTATAACTTGCAATAACACGCCGGTCTCCGTCCTTTCGTCAGTCTGTCTCTCCGTATGTAAATAAAATATCTGCCAAAAATAAGTTGTAGTGTGTTTACTGGAAGTTACGTTAAAAACCTCGAATGTTGAAGTTTTATCGATGAAAATTATTTTGATTTGATTTTCAATTGTATATCGCCACGGTACCTTATATGACTAATTGGAATTCTCCCAATTACATATTTGCACCTATGTACCGTCTCTCGGATTATGTTGCAAAAATTTTTATTTATCATTCTTAGGTTTACTGGAGTGTATTTTCAACAAAAATGATTCACTCTCAATTATGCCAGGAATGTTTCTCTATTTTTCTTTTGTCGACGATCTCTCTCTGAGGAAACAAAGTCTATGACCTCCATCTTTAAAAAATAGTCCTTTTAAAAGAGATATAACTAAACATTTATATAGGGAGAAAGAGAGGAGGGGAGAGAGGGGTGGAGGGAGGAGAGAGGGGTGGAGGGAGGAGAGAGAGGAGAGATGGAGGAGAGAGGGAGGAGAGAGGGAGGAGAGAGAGGAAAGGAGTGGAGGGAGGGAGGAGAGGAGAGGAGGGAGAGAGGAGATGGGCGAATAACAGAAAAAGGAGGGAAGGAGGGAGGTAAGATAAAAGCGGGAAGGGAGTAAAAACGGAAAAGGGGTGGAAAGTAGCGGAAGGAAGGGGGTTGGAATAAGGTAGAAATGAGGGGAGAGAGACAGAGAGAGAGGAGTAAGTTTGGGAGGCAGAGGAAAAAGGATGAGAGTGGGAGAGAAGAGTAGGGTCCAGATATGGCGAGGGGAGGGAGGGGGGGAGAGAGAGAGAGAGAAGAGAGAGGGAGAATGGAGGATAGGAGTGAGAGAGGGTTAGAGCAGTGTTTTCCAAACTTTTTTGAGTGGCGGAACACTCTGAAATGGAGAAAATTGGCGGAACACTTATATACATACCCATATATATATTTATCATGGCTGTGGGAACGCGCATGCGTACTGCAGCAGATTATAAGTTGTAACTTGCTACTTTCTATTTCCCCGATAGATGGACTTAAGGTGTGAGAGTAAAATTAAAATGCTTTTTATTTTTAAATTCATTAAGAAATCTAAATTTATAGAAACATTATTTTCGGTGGAATATTTCGCGGAACACTTAGGCAATGCCAGCAGAACACCGGTTGAAAAAAACTGGATTAGAGTAAGGAGGAGAGAGGGAGGGTGAAGAAAGGGAAGGGGAGAGATGGAGGGGGAGAGAGAAGAGAGGGAGGTAGGAGAGGAGTGAGAGAGGGAGGTAGGAGAGGAATGAGAGAGGGATGGAGATAGAAAGAGGGGGGAGAGTAAGGAGGAGAGAAGAGGGAGGAGAAAGGGCGAGGAAGGGAGGAGAGATAGATAGATAGATAGATAGATAATCGTCTTTATTCGGGCGAAATTTAGACCAGAAGGTCCATTCTTACATTTAACCCTTAGAGAGAGAGGGAGGAAGGAGATGGGGAGGGAGGAGAGGAGGGAGGAGAGGGAGAGAAAGGAGGAAAGAAGAGAAAGAAAATAAGGAAGGGAGGAGAGAGTAAGGAGGGGGAGATAGAGAAGGGAGGGAGAAAGGAGGATAGGATTGAGAGAGGGAGGTAGAGAGATGGAGGAGGGCGGGAGAAGAGAAAGAAAGCGAGGAAGGGAGGAGAGAGGGAGGGAGGTAGAGAGCGGGAGAGAGTAAGGCGGAGAGAGTGAGAGAAGGGAAGGGAGAAAGTAGGAGAGGAGTCAGAGAGAGAGGTCGAGAGATGGAGGGAGAAGGAGAGAAGGAAAGAGAGAGGAAGAGTAAGGGGCAGCAGAGAGAGATCGAAAGACCTGCATGCCACCGCTATCTTCACCAATGTCTCATCCAACATGCTCGCACACCCACGCCCCTCCGAAGAACAGAGATAGGACTGAGGGAGACATTCATCATAGGAGATAGCCGGGCGGACGAGAGAGGGGAGGAGTAGGTGGAGGGAGGGAGGGGGCACAGGACTCTTGCCGACCGGCACCAAACATTCAACAGCAGCAAGAGCATCCTCTCCGAAAAGTCACTTCCGCTCCAGTGACTCAACGGCCCAACATAGTCATCACAGGAGGAGGAGGAGGGGGAGGTTCAAGGGAGTTTCCGGGCACCGTAAACCACACCCACGCCATGCCCCTTCTACTCCGACACCCGCGAGATGTTGGCGGAGGTCACCAAGAGCACCACCACCCCAAGAAGAAGGACCTCGTCTCCCTAAAGCGCACGCCCACCTTCGCCACCTTGCTCAGGAAGGAAGTCTGCAGCCTCAGGACCTTCGATCCGATGTTCAGGTACTCCCTAACGAGGCTGCAGGAGGAGGAGGGAGAAGGTGGGAGGACGGGTAGGGAGGGAGGGGAAGGGAGGTGCGGGGCGCAGTGGGCGAACGTGAGAAGCGCGGTGGAGAAGGTGGTGCTGTCCTGCTTGGCAGGCAAGGAAACCCCGAAGAGCCCTCTGGCTGATGGGCAACTCTCCGCGCTGCATTCGGACGTGAGGGTCCTGCTGAGGTCGGAGGCGGGAGCGTTCATATTCGAATACCTTAAGGACAAGCTGCTTCCGGGTGCGGCGGAGAAGGTGCTGGAGGAAGTGAGGAAGAGGAGCGGGAGAGACGAGGAGAAGCTCAAGGTCGGAGAGGCAGTGACGCCCACAGCAACAGCACCGGACAGTGGGAGGATGGGGGTGGAAGACGCGCGAAACGTCTGCGACCCCCGCAAACTGTGTTCGGTGTTGTCGACTACGTGGGAACACTTCTACTCGCACTGCCTTCCTCTTCTAGAGGGCATCTTCTATCAGGTCAAGGTGAGGAGTAATTCATAAAATCGACGAGATTGGTCACGACAACAACTAGGTGTTGAGGTAAGGAAGCCCAGCGGACATTTACCAATAGGAGATCCGCTGGGGTGTCGGAGGGAGACGTTTACACATGTAGATTGCAGCTTTCTGGGTAATCTCTTCGTCAAAACAAGAGAGAGATAATTTGTGGTGTGTGTGTATGTATATGTGTATATATATATATATATATATATATATATATATATATATATATATATATAAAACAACTTACGGAAAAGGAAAGGTAAAATGAATATATGGATGTCAACAAGGTGTTGGGATGAGGAAACCCAGTGAGCACTCACCAATCAGACGACTTCAGGTTGGCGAGGCTCCGGGGATGTCGAAGCGACACACGTAAAATAACACAAAAACACAGAAACATCACAAACGTAAAGCTTTCGGAACTACTCCTTCTTCAGCTACAGAGAGAGAACTCATCCCAACACCTTGTTGACATCCATATATATATATATATATATATATATATATATATATATACACACACACACACACACACACAGGGTGTTTCAAAATTATGTATACACAATTTAAAAATTTATATTTCGTGAACCAAATGTACAATTTGCACAATTTTTCTTTTATTTTAAAGCTTAAATGCATAATAATGGTGTCAATGAACAAAACTCAAGTAAGATGTTCAAAATGTCCACCACCAGCACTGATACATAAGCGACATCTCTCTTTAACAGAATTACATACTACAGTGCACAAGTCAGTAGAAATGCTGCGTGCTTCTTGCTGTATTGCCATCCACAGATCCTCCAATGTTTGCGGTTTCTGACCGTAAACTTTATCTTTCAAGTATCCCCATGCAAAAAAATCTAAAGGAGTGAGGTCTGGAGACCTTGGAGGGTATTCAAAAACACTCCCCCTGCGACCTATCCATTGCTCAGGAAATTCATTGTTCAGGTACTCCCGCACAGTTGTATGAAAATGTGGGGGTGCACCATCCTGTTGAAGATACACCAATGTATCCGGAAACATGTTTCTGATATTAGGTACTGCATAATTTTTTAACATATTAAGGTAACTTTCTCCATTAACAGTGCCATTGAATCTGTAAGGTCCGATTATTCCACGAGAGGAGAGTCCCATCCACACAGTAAAACCTGGTAGATTGACATCTTTCTCCAATGTGAAGTGTGGATTTTTACCTGCCCAGTAAACGCAGTTATGACGATTCACATGGCCATTCAGCTTGAACGTGGCTTCGTCTGACCATACAACTGAATCTTTAAAAGCATCGATTCTACCATTTTTTCGTATGTACCACCCACAAAATTGTGTTCGTCGATCTGAATCATCTTCTTGGATTGAATGCAGTAATCGAGGTATAAATGCCTTCAATTTTATGGCCTTTAGGATTCTAAAAACACTTGTATGGCTCAATTGTAGCTTACGTGAACACTGTCTTGTAGACTTCCTTGGGGAGCGGGTAATTGCATCTCTGACAGCTTCAACATTTTTGATACTTCTTGACGTTCTTTTCCGCCCACAGCATGTCTTGTTGATATTGTTCACAGTTTCATGTTCCTCAAATTTATCACGCAGACGGGTAATCGTTAGACGAGTTGGTGCTTTTGTTCCATATTTTCTTTCCCATGCCCGCTGAACGTCTGTGACGTTTTCAAATTTCCAATACCATTTTAGAATTAACTTTCTCTCATTGAAACACATCTGCATGTTCTCCATCGTTTCCATGGATATTTGTAAATAATCAAACATTGTTAAAATAATTAATTTATTTTGCTTTAAAATAAAAGAAACATTGTACAAATTGTATATTTGGTTCACGAAGTATAAATTTTTAAATTGTGTATACATAATTTTGAAACACCCTGTATATATACACACGGAAGAGGAAAGGTAAATGGGATAAATGGATGGCAACAAGTTGTTGGGATAAGGAAGCCAGGAAGCCCAGTGAGCACCCACCAATAAGATGATTTCAAGTTGGCGAGCTGCTGGGGGTGTCGAAGTGACACACGTAAAACAAACACAAAAAACACGGAATCTTTCGGAGGTGATCCCTTCGTCAGAAGAGAGGCATGGGGGTGGAAGGGTAGTGCGGAAAAGTCGGGGATTGGTGGATGGGGTGGGGCAATGGCCGAAAAGGAGTGAAATGCTAGCGAAGATCCAACCTTAGAAGTGTGGATGCAAAGGCCGCACCTAAAATGGCGATACTAAGGGAAACTAATGTATTGAACGTAACTGAGGTTCTTATGTAAATTTCAGTTCGGAGATATGCACGTATTTTTTCTGCTTGCACTCTAGGCTGAATTAGAAATTTTTAACAGGAAATACAATTTTTCGATAAGAGGAGGCAAGCTTTTTATTTGAATATATAAACCTCAATGAGTAACACGATAAAGATATTTGAGTCCCATCGAAAGCATGTACTATCTCCTATTCCTCATTACCTCAAATTTCGCTATGTAAACGACTGGCAGGTAGCGTAGCCAAACACTGACCAACATTTCGTTAAGCTACCGACATATAAGCAGCTAAATAAGCTTCGCCGCCGGTTCCCATTGTTTGCGACAGGAAATTCTTTCCATTTTTATTATCACTACTCTCGACAATCTCCGCGTGCCTCTTATCTTGTCTCATAATCGCACAAAAGCCTTTTAACGAATGTACAACTTAAATGATATCAGTTGAAGAAAGGAGTTCGGGGTCTCTCCAGCAGGCGGCGAGACGAGACGCGCTATTGCAAGTTGCGCTATTGCAGTCGCGTGTTAAATAGTAAGTCTCATTCTGTTTCGAAAATGAATTATCGAGATCACATTATGACTGGAACTCAACGATCGCTTTGCGGACGTTAGGATGATCTTGATTATCAACCGAAGTCTCATTCAGGTCATTGTGTTTAGCAGCTGGGATCAAATAAATGGAATAGGAGATTCCTATTCACATCAGACCGAGAAATATACGCTTTGTCATATTCTAATAGTAATATCTCTAACAACCCGGATAGCTCAGTTGGTAGAGATTATGCTTTTTAACCTAAGGGTACAGGGTTCAAGTTTATCTTCGGGCGATTAAATTTCCTCAAAATGAAACATTGTTGAGATCCAGAAAAAATAATCTCTTTGAGAGCGTTTTTTAGCTAAAGTAATTCAAGAAAAAGCGCCAAGCATGTATAACGAAATAGTAACAAGCAGTTCTGGAAAGAACTAATCCGCCTACTTTCAATACAATTTTATTATATATTAAGTAGGAGTGTACACAGGTTTCCCGTGGTACAGAAGTGATTTTCGTCAAATTCACCGTAGTACGTATAACCGTATACTAATGCATTTGCTTTGAAATCAGAAAATTATTTTTCCTTATATTGTGGTAGCCCTGATTTTTTTATCCGTTCTAAATATAGTCATCTCGTGTTCCCATTCTATACTCGCCCTACAAACAAAATTTCTTTGAAATTCGTTCAGTCAATACCTTCAAAATTCATTGTTACAGAAAAATTCTAACCCTGATATTGTGGTAGCCCTGTTTATTCGGCCCGGTTTAAATATGATATTTTTGTTATCTATTCATATAAAGATTAAATATACTATATTTGCTTCAAATCCATTCTGTCAGTTCTCTATAAATACGTGTAAAAGAAATATTATTTTACTTTTTACTGTGGTAGCCCTGTTCTTTATCTCCGATTTAAACATCTTGATTTAATTATGATATGTTGTATAAATCTTATATACACAATTGAATTGAAATCCGCTCAGCCAAATCCTTATTTACTGAAAGAGTTTAATTTGTAATTTTGGCACCCGTTTGCCGATTCGGTTTGAATATGCTAATATGGTTTTTTATATAAGTGCATATTATAAGTATTAAATTTGGTTAAAATTTATATGGACAGTTCAACACAAATATGTGTAAAGAGAGATTTTATTACTCCTTACATTGTGGCAGCCCTGCTTTCTCTATCTATACTAAACATCTTGATTTTGTTATTTTATGTTGCACGCCTACTTCATACAAAATTTCATTTAAATCGGTTTGGCCAATTCCTTCCAAATTCATAATTACCGAAAAGTTTAACTTTGCAATTGTGGCACCCCTGCTGAATCGATCCGGTCCAAATATGTCATTTTGGTCATTAATATATGTGCATATTCTATGTACCAAATGTAGTTGAAATCAGTTGATTCATAAAGATGTTAAGGGAGGAGGGGGGGGGACACACACACGGACACCCTGGCGATCTCATAAGACAACTTTCCATTTTTTGGAATGTAGGCTAAAAATAGCGCCAACTTAGAGATCACAGTAAAACACCGCCGGTTGGCAGAGAACACCGTAAGTCATAACACAGACGGAGAAGTTGACGATCGTTTCATAAGCGTTTGTAGAATTAGACCTTTTTTACTGGACGATATTCTCGTGTCAAAAATAGCCAATTTAGAATCTTATACATATTATATTATCGTAATCGTTGTCGAACATTTTGACAGGTTTTCATTGGTTGACTGGCCATCCAATCGGAGATCGGGACATTATTGTTTATATACCTTGGCTACATTATATGTTTACCTAAAAAGAACGATTAATTGTACGTGTTCTTATTTGAAAGATTAATATTAGTTTATAGGTTTGTATAGGATTTTGGGAAGCTTATATCACGACCACTGTTTGACTATTTTTGTTATCCATTATTTGTAAAAATGCAGAATGTTGTGTACTCGCGAGCCCCTTGACGATATTACGTCATTTTGTTTGTTTACTTTTTTCTGTTCTGTTTACGAAGAAAGAAGTTTAAAAGAACTTAGCAAGATCAGTTAATTTTATTTATCAGATCACTTGGAAAAGTTTACGAAGAAAGAAGTTTAAAATAACGGAACAGCTATCGAAATACCCGTCAGACTTCCCTGATGCGATATCCGATCTTCTTTTGTTGTTCTGCTAGGATTTGAAAAGGGATCGCCCAACAGAAAGAAATTAATGTTATGACTTATTATTATAATTATATGAAATGTAAATAAAACCAGTATAAATGTTTTTTAGATGTTTCTTGGCCAAGCAAAATGTCCCTTTGAGGAGGAACCAAAAACACTACAAATAACTTACAGCAAAAGGTTCCTTTGAGGAGGAACCAAAAACACTTCAAATGACTTACCCAACCCGGTGGGGTCAGGTGGGGTCGAGCAAAATGTTTCTTCATGTTGAAATTTCCCCCAAAAAAAAAAACAAAATAAGATCGCAAATCGCATCGGGGAAGTCTGACGCGTAATTCGACAGGTAAGCTAAAAGAACTTAGCAAGGTCAGTTAACTTTATTTGTCTCATCACTTGGAAATCAAAAAGTTAAAATTAAAGAAAAATTAAATTAAACTTATCCTAAATTCCCATACAGATTAATAATAAATATGAAAAAAACCTGTTGATAATTTGTTCAAACTGGTATTGAAATACTGGATTTTCCTGGGCACCGCTGGGTACTTCATTGTAACATCTTTTATAAATAAAATGTCTGATCAAATGAATTATTTTTAACAATCAAAATCAACTTAATGTGACAGCGAAGCGTCACAGGCTCCCTCGTGAATTATAACTAACGGTAATGTACATTCATATATAAAAAAATATTTTACTCCATAATGACGACGAAACATTTAATCGCCCCGAGGTAAAAGCGTGAAAAAATATCGATCGTAGACGCCATGCGCTATGTAAACCGATGAATCGTACGGGTTGAATTAAGACGTCAGAGGTACTCCCAGTAAGTGAGCGTCACAGATGCCTTGGTAATGTTCCTTGCTCTTCGTAGCGCTGGTCTGCAATGTCAATAACTTCGGTCGGACCCGAAATGTTTTATGATTTATCGTCGCTTCCTTGTCTTCATTCTCCGCGAATTGTGATTTTGATCACAAAACACGTGCCAGAAAATAAGCATGGACACGAAGGGCGGGCGAACTTCAGTGAAAACGCAAGAATGGGATTGCGCGGGTAAATGAAAAATGGTTATTTCACCAATACCACAATCGCGAGACCCCGGATAGCTCAGTCGGTTAGATCATTAGGCTTTTAATCTAATTTTAATGATTAGTCACAGAAAGATGTGTAGAAACTTCTAAATAGTACAATTAATCCAGTTAGGAAATGTAATTTACACTGTTCGGTTTTGTTCGTGATATGTTCAGTTATGTTCGTAGTTTTTTTAGAAATGTTATTAGAATGTTCGGGAATCGGGTACAAAAAAGGTGGCAACCCTAATGTACATCCATGACAGACAGCACACTCTGTTTAGCCATGTCATAAGTTAAGAAAATTCTCTTACCAAAGAAATAGTAATGATACAAAAATTTCGTTCAAAGGCTTTCGTGGTGAAGTCTGATACAAAAATTTGTTCAAATAAGAAAGCAAAAATGTTTTGTTTTGTTTTTGAAAGCCAAAACAGTTTTAAAATCAAGTATGCAACTTTTAGTTTGTGCAAAAGAATACAACTGTAATAAAAAACTGAAGGACTTATTAGTTAATCATAATCAGGCGAAGCGAGCGAGTGAAATTTGAAGCTATTTGTTTAATTTCACTTTTTATTTTTCATATGGTGAGCCAATTCACGATTTTAATAGGTGAAACTAGTATTTTGCGAATTTCTTTTAAATTTCCAATAATTATTTAACGACTTTGCACCCACGCTGCGCAAAATTGAGTTATTTAAAGTTAAATAGCAAAAATACAAATTTGTCTGTTTTACTTCGCTCAAACCCTCCACCATATTATAGTACGCATATTAAAAGTCGCATTTTCTAATTATTTTAAAATTAGTTTTCCAAATATAAATAACATATTTAAGTAAAATGACTATTTGAAAATTACTTCAAAATTATATGGTATTGGCAAAGCCGGAAATGTGCTAACATCGAATGAGACGATCCAAGATCGTATGACTCTCAAAGATAAAGTGACCGGTTTTCTGATTAGCCGACGCAGGACAGAACCAAAAAGCCTTTCGAAGAGAGCAACCTTGATAGTATTCAAATTACCAGCTTCGATTATCAAAGGTCGTGCGGTAAGAAAAAGTTCATGAACATGCCCTTTATTTATCTGTTAATTCAAATGTTCAACTCATAGACGTTAGTAAAGCATGGACGAATTTGATAATCTGAAAATGTTATGTACCAATTATATAGAATACAATCCGATACAAAATCAATTATGTTTGAGTATATTATTTATTGAATGGATATATTAAAAATGCATGTTCAAAAGGCAGGTGTGAAATAACTAAATTTACAATGCAAGGCATTTTCCGAGAAATATTAGAATACACGGCAAATAAGTCGGAATCTGTTCACTTTATTGTCAAATTAAAAATATATTTTAAGTAGCTTCTAAGTTTATACCTAAATCAAGAGTACAGAACATGCTCAATTAATTCTTTTGTGCAATTTTCTGGGACGGATTGATACGAGGGATCCTTTTTCCATAAGACAGTAAGAGGGCATAACACGAGAATAAAATGATAGGCCGGTGATATTCCTTCCCTGCCACACACTAATTGCAGTGGCTTGCAGGATATTTATTCAGATTCGGATTTCATCAAACTTTTATACAATCGCCCAAACTTATGAATCTAAAACATGCTACGGAATATTTCGAATAAAAGCCGTTCTTTATGCACATTTTTAGCCTACTTTCCAGAATGGAAATAGGCTTGTAGTTTTGTCGTTGTCTGTGCCAGTTCGTCTGTCTGTCCGTCCGTCCCCTCATTTTCACTATTGCACCAATACACCAATTTTCGTGACACTTGGTGGAAATTTCTTGCTACATGGGTCGAGCTCCCGAGGATAGTTTTTGTTGCGAAGATTGAAGTCCCGGGTTCGATTTCAGGAAATGTCCTTCCCATTTAATGTACATGGGAAATCTGAAATCCATCGTGCAGGGTAATTTTCTCGTGCACATTAAAATATCTTATAATTGTAATATCAGAGCGGGATTTGTGCTGTTCTCTGAGAAAAGGAATGAAGATTCTAATTATCGTAGAATTTTGCTTGTTGGTCGTATTTCTTAGAATTTCACGTAAATACTGGCGTTTTTGCAGTTTTTATCACTCTTTGCGAGTATTGCCATAGCAACAACTACTATTGGACTTAGATTTGGTATCGACTAGTACATACATACGTTATTTTTGACACATAAATACGTGTGATCAATTTAGTTTTCCATTCGAATGTATTTGTAATATTTTATAACGCTAAATTATGAAATTTCGGAACACAAACAACAACATATCCGCGATGATTTAAAGCAACATAAGCATTAAATAGATTATTAAATGGAAAGTTTGGATTATCTTCTTTTTCATTCGCTGCTTTTATTGCAATCTAACTGAATAACAACGTGAAGCATATACACAAAATGCGAGTCTTCTAGCTCTCCTTCAAGACAAAAGAAAAATACTAATATATGACAGTGGAGTTTCCAAAAGTAGAGTAAGTAAATACTATACGAAAAAATGATTGGCATATGATTCCTTTATCACTTATTCACAGATTTTGCTAGGTAATAGAAGTTATGGCGCAGTATACCTCCCAGGTCCTTTTAACACTTGTAAAATACATGAGAATCTTTAGAAAATTCCGTAACACGCTATTATTTGTCGGCTTTGACTATTTTGAATGTTGTTTTTTAATGTGCTCCAGCTTAGGAATTGTTATAATGAGGTTAAATAGCACTCATTTTAAATGTCGGTCTTACAAAAAGTCTCATTACTGATTTTCAAGATAAATGTTTCGTGTATTTTAGGTGGATATTTTCCATGCAGTCAGCAATGTGAAACTCAAATACTGAAACCAGTGATTTCTCCTTTGTGTAATTCTTTAAAATTAAACATATTTTCGAAAATAACATTATCATGAGATATATATCAGAATTCAGACTAAAACACCGCTATTTTTTCAAAAACTTTCGCCGGGACTGCGACTTGAACCTTAACGCTCTACCGACTGAGTTATCCGGGCTCTTACTCGCTTAATCTTGAATTTTACGTGATCGATTCAAGCACGCATAAAGTTTTGCAGGTGTCAATGTTCAAACTACGGGTAAAGCGGATAGTAGCAGGTTATTTACGCTTTCTTAGGAATAAATATATGAACTTCGTTTGATCTTGTACATTCAACGGACTGAAAAATATACAATTAATAGTTTTCGAAATGCTGAAGAAGTTACATATTATACAAGTCAGGTTTTTTTTAGATAGTTATTAGATATAAACGAACTTCTAAAACTCTTTCCATTAAATAAAAGTATTTGTGGAATAAATGTTGCTATGCAAGGAAAGTGAGTAACGAAAACGTTCATAACATTTAAATAATGAAATTAAAGTTAACTTGATAGCTTTTGTACACCGATTACTTATGTTGAACTGCAGAATACATAAACAGAAAATTAAAATCCTTATAAAACAAAATATTCTAATGTAAAGCTTTAGTATTTTTCTATAATATCGACGCAATGACACCAATTATTTCTTTCGTCACAACTTATGCTAATAACTATACTGTTGATACGCATCTAATTGTTATTTATGCGTGCTTGAATCGATAATGTATAATTCAAGATTACGTTCGTCAGAGCCCGGATAGCTCAGTCGGTAGAGCATTAGGCTTTTAACCTAAGGGTCCAGGGTTCAAGTCCCTGTCCGGGCGAAAGTTTTTGAGAAACTTAGCGGTATTTTAGTTCATTTTTTATAGTCTCAACAAAAACCCCATAAGAACAACGTTAAATACAATCGCATTCATCGTTTCTCTAAGTATCGTTTTCCCGTATCAATCGTTCAATATTTCATGTTCCTGAGCCATAATTTACTTCGATTCTTTTAGTGACATTTCAAACATGTATGTAGTCTCCCTTCAGTTGTATCAGAATGTATATTACTAGAGAGCCTGTTACATGCTTCGCATGTATAACAATTTTCATTTGGTCGCTTATAACAAAAATTATTATTGTTCGTCATTTGCTTTTAAACCTTTCAAAACATTTATTTTACAATATATCATCAGTTTACTATAATACAAAATGAAATTACAAAAAGACGTTACAATTAATTCACAAAAATTAACGAATATAAGCATAAATTATTTAATGAGATAACAAATTTAACCTATCATTTATCACAAAATAACTTAAAGGTAGAATTAATTAATTAAAATGTAATGCATTTTCACAGTCATTGTAATCGTAAATTACGAATAAAAATTCCCGCAAAACAACATTATCTGTCGCTACCTTATCATTATCTGTCTTTCCCTGTTGATAATTAGTTTCAATTTGAATTTTGAAACTAATATAATTTTAAACACGAACTAAAACTGTGTGAACAAAAAATCCTTATAAAATTAATTTTAAAGGAATAAATATATAATGGTTTTAAGGGAAATAATAACTGTTTACCATTTAATAATTTAAAGAGAAACTCGTCGTAACTTAGACTATAATTCCTCTTCAACAAACAAAATTTTGAAGTGCACAGGATAGAAAAAGGTGGAGGAGGAGCACCTGAACCTGCAGATATGCAGAACACTATTTATTATATATATAAAACATTTTTGAACTAAGTGTAGAATTTTAATGTGGATTGTTCTACGATCACCTTAAGGAAAAAACGCTTACTTTGAATGGCCAGTCTTGCCAAAGCGGGAGAAGTTTCGAAGAAAGGATCGCGGCGTTATTGTAAGCCAACAGTGACGACGGGAACGACGAATTGCAGCCGATCGTGATTGTCAAATCGCTAA
Source organism: Tanypteryx hageni (assembly GCA_028673005.1). NCBI lineage: Eukaryota > Metazoa > Arthropoda > Insecta > Odonata > Petaluridae > Tanypteryx > Tanypteryx hageni. The sequence continues at coordinate 122,661,639 of CM054114.1, forward strand.
TACCTAGGTGCTTTATGGGCACGAAGACGCTGCTGATAAGTTATCACGCCAATAAAAAGGCACGGATAACGACGTAAATGTTTATGAATTTTCCACGGATACTCGATGCCGTCATGACCGCCCGCGCCAAAAGATACCGTTCGTAGAAAATTGTGCCGCCAAATGACACGTCATTTCGGAAGAACGTGAGTGACTGATGTCTTCCACCCCGCGAATATAGGACTACCCCTTCATTTTTCAGATGCAAAAATGGAAAAAAATCTCGTCTTACATTCGGTGAATCAAAAATTCGATATTTCTTCTACTGGTTCTTAGACATTATAACTAGGGTATGGATTTTTCGGGTTTAACCCGATTTTTACAAGATTTTTACCCTCCGATTACCTTTTTTTAAATTTCGAGTGAAACCCGAAAAAAAAACCGAAATTATTAGTTTTCTTTAAACATTTTTTTTAGATTTTGTCACAGAATTTCTATTATGGACTTTTAGGCACCTCAGCACTTGAGTGCAGTCCGAGATGTTCGTGACCAGTCTGTTTATTCTCTTTGTAAACAATTTATTCGTAAGCTTACTTTGTAACACAAACTTTATCTCCTTGGTTTTCTCGCGCCTCGAATAGTCAAGGACGCGCCTTAGCTAATCGCTGTTAGATCTTCGATGTGATAAGGAAAAAAGATCCCAAGTGTCTGTTAGTTGAAAACACTACGAAAAAAAATTATTTCACTAATATCTGGTGTGTTTTCAAAAGAAGTTGAACAGATATTTGTGCAACCTGCGAGGTAAGTATAGTAAAAAGTTTTGATTGCTGATCAAACTTATAAATTTTTACACAAGATTTTTATTTGAAAATCATTTTATCCGAATTACAAAATAATAAAACCCGAAAATTACCCGAGATTGAACTTTTTTTTTAAACTTCGAAAAATCTGTAACTTATTTATACCCGATTTTAACCCGAATGAAAAGGAAAATAATAAAACCCGATATTTACCCTCCGAATGTATTTTTTTAAACCCAAAGAAAACATACCCTAGCTATAACTAAGCCATTAATATTTATCTTTTTTGACATGGTTGCATAAATCGTAAAGAACGCCTCTGCCTCGCATGTGAAATCTTACAAAAGAGAAGCAGCCGAAAGTCTTCCATGAAGATGTATGGAGGCAAAAAATAAGATGAATTTGATACGATCAAATCTTTGCCATAAAGGATTAAAAAGACGTAAAATCACCACATTTCATATCGAATAGTAATTAGGTAAATATTTCAAAAGCTGAATTTTAAATATTGGTAACGGAACATTCTTGTAAACATTCTTTGAGTTATATACTTAAACAGATTGTCGACCAACTTAAAACGAAATAGAGAGGCGCATGTATACCTGTCAAACGTTTACTATGCTATTTAATCACTGATAATTAAAAACGATTCATAAATAAAAATTAATATTTTAGATTAAACAAATTAAAGTGAGCAAGAAGAAAAAGTATACTCCATAAATGGAATACACAGGGATTTCAAAGTGTTCATTATGAGTGCAAAGCAAAGATTGGGCTGTTCTCGAATATATTTCTTCGAAAGTATAAGTCGTAATTATGTGCTCTCGCGGATTTTTTTTGCGGTAAATGTAGTCCTATTTCCCAAGCAATTTTTTTAAATCCGTACCTTACAGATCATATAAGAGCTTTTGAGAGAAAATATGGTTTTAAATTGTTGTTTGGCGATAGAATCGTCGTAGCGATCGATGTAAACAAAATATGTTATGTTATAATTGGAATTTTCTCGAATATTTATCTCCGAAACTACAATTCGTAATGATGTGGTCTCGCGGATTTTTTGTGGTAAAATTTGTCCTCGATCCGAATAAATTTCTATTAATCTTTTGTTAACCTCATAGACTTAATAAAATCATTAATAACTCGGACCCAATAAGAGATCCTAATGGATCAAAGGCTGGTTGGTTTGACAATTCAAAAGTTTTACATAATAGTTCAATTTGTCAATTACAATTAAATAAACAGAAAATTGCAATTTTTCGTATCCTTCGGCGTCCCTCTGTACGACCACCACCTAGCAGCGGTCTGAAATGTCCGGTAAAAATTCAGGGCAATATGAATTTCCACCGGAGATTACCTACGATGTTATTGTTTATTTATTTTTTAGTCAATAAAATTATAAAAAATAAAACAAAAAATTACTTTATATTTCGCACTGATAAGTCAAAAATAAAATTTGAATTATTATACTTGATTTAAAGCTATTATAAAAGTTATTTGGTTTTTAACTTACTTACACTTTCAAAAAAGCCATATAATTTCTACAAAACTTTAAAATCAAGTCGAGTAAATCAAAATTTACTTTTTACTTTTCAGTGCAAAATTTTATTTTGTGGGCGCTCTAAGTCAAATTTATTAATCTGGTCAACGCGAAATTTATATTTGACATTTTTGTTAAAGGGACAAGAACTGACGGTCAACCGGAAGTGGGTGTTTACTCTTGTCACATCCGTTTTTTTATATTTGCTTTAATATTTGATGAATGTAAAAAAGTACTGGAATAAAAGTTGTAGGAAATTTAATATTCTACAACGTTTGTTCGAAACGTTTTCCTATATAATGCATTGTTTAAGAGGTATTTTAAAAACTAATTTTTGGGTGCCACCACCACACCAAATACCAGCGACTAGTGTAAACACTTTACGCTTAGTTACGTCTTAGTAACACTCGTTTTTATTTTCTTAATTTTTGGAGCTTTCAATATCAGAAGGCTACGGTTTGAGTTTATTTCTGTTCTTTGTAAAGTCTTTAAATTTTTCTCGCAGTTCCTTAAAATATTTATTATCTAACCTATTTGGAATTCTTAGAAATATTACAGGTATGGAAAAAGTCATGTGGTGGCCACATCAGATTTTTTTAATTTATTTTATTTTATTTATTTATTATTTTATTTAATCTATACTCGGCAGATCATATAAGCGATAGAGAGAGAGAAATATGGTATTTAATTGTTGCTTGGCGGACGCCTTTTAATGAGATATGAGTATATGTTTATTTAAGTCTTTGTGTAAAGAGAAATTTCCAATTGACGGATGTAGTTCAAAATCATTCGGCGATACATTTTAACAAGGATCGCTCATACTCAATGTAATCAAAACCAGTCCAGCGGACGGACGGACAGACGAGACGCCCATAAGACTTTCCGCTACTATCGCCTCACTGATTAACAACCCCTAAAAAAGCGAATCCCGGGACTTGTATTCTTTATTTGTATAAAATTTGGATGAAAGGACTTAAGTGATCAACAATAATGATTTTGACGATTTTACATACCGATTAAATTTTTAGATTGAACCTCTAGTCTATTCGTTTATACTGATTCAGATATTTTTCTGACTTGTATAGTTGATTCAAAACAATTTAAAAATGACGTTATAACTGATTTTTCTCGTTTGATCAAATGAAAATCTCGATTTATTTGGTAAACTAAATTTATATAAATATATGGCTGTCAATATTGTATAATTTTTTGTACGAAAATGTGTGCATACCTTTTGCAAATTACACGTTTAAATTTAAAATAAACACAAGATAACTTTAATCTATTCAAAACACTCCATTGATGTATATGCCGGGTATTATACTTTGGATCGGCCCGAGTCACCGGCGAACCGGACAGCTGCCCGGGAAATTTAAGCGAGAACAATTTCGCGCCCTGTACTGTACTGTACTGTACCGCCACAAAATATACCTGCCAGACTAATACATCTATCGCGGCATCTCAAGCAACCGCGAAATATAACCGCTTGTATCTCTGAATTGTTAATGAAATACCCAATTGCCACCCACTTTACCCACCCAAAGAGCATCAATGTTAATTCCACCACATATCGATTGATTTTAATTTGCTATAAAATCTACTTGCGTAGATTTTTTGGCAGGTAAAAGCAATGGTATATCAACATGAGAAGCTACAATCAAACGTAAAAATTCCAAAACTAAGAACTTCAATTTTTTATGATTATTTTTTAGATTTCCGTGAAGGCAGAGTCGTATAATAAAATAAAGTTTTAAAAAAATTGAAAGGCAATTTAAAAAGTACGGTATCACACAGTTCCGAGCATGCTATCCATCCTCTCAGTGGGTCAAAATGACGATAAAGTAATAGAATAGATAGTTTGTGGGTTAAGAAAATTGGAACACATTTAATCAAAACGAGAATTAATTAATTTCACTGGCCCACAAATGAATAAGAAATTAAACGGTAGGATATTAAACGAAGGATTAAGATATTTATAGGTTAATTTTCGCAGTTAAGTTTTATTCCTATATGGGTTCTTGAGTTTAATGAACTGTGTGAACGATGACTAGCGTCTAAGTTGGAAAAGAGATATACAGGAGAAAATCTGCAGAGCCCGGATAGCTCAGTCGGTAGAGCATTAGGCTTTTAACCTAAGGGTCCAGGGTTCAAGTCCCTGTTCGGGCGAAATTTTTTCCTGTCAACTTCGGCAGAAAAAATTATAACCCCATTGCGATGTCGATAATAAGATTGGGTTGCTTTGGAGAACCATTGAAACTAGGTCCGAAAACATTACATTTTTGCCTGCGACCTACATTTTTACTTTCTCCATACGTAGTATAGAGGAAAGTATTGTTTTCGAGAAAAAAAAACCAATTTCGAGATTTCAACGGAAATACATATTTTGAGGTCCCCTGAGCACGTTTTGACCATTTTCTCGATGATGTCTGTGGATGTGGTAGGAATTTTGTGGGCGCTCTAACACAAAAACTATTGATCAGATCAACGCAAAATTTTATATTTGATATTTTTGTTCAAGACAAAAAAGTTGATTAGTTTTTGTAAAAACCGGTCAACCGAAAATGGATATTTACTCTTGTCACATCCGTTTTTTGAGGCATTTGATTTAATACTTGATCAATGTAAAAAAAGTATCGGAATAGAAGTTGTAGGAAATTTAATTATCTACGTTTGTTCAAAACATTTCTACTTATATTGTATTTTTAAGAGATATTTTTTAAATTATTTTTTTTTTAGCTGCCACCACCACACCACCTGGAGGTAATATTTGTAAGCATTTTACGCTTAGTTGCATCTTCGTAACGCTACTTTTCATTTTCTTAATTGTTGGAGCTTCGTGGCAATATCAGAAGGTTCGCATTTCCTTAAAATATTTATTATCATTTAACCTATTTGGAATTTTTAGAAATAGATATTACAAGTATGGAGGAAGTCATGTGGTGGCCACATCAGATTTTTACTTTCTCCATATACAGTGGAAACCACTTAACACGAAAACGGATAACGCGAAATATCGGTTAACACGAAATGCAGGCTCGGTCCCTACCGGAGCCTATACATTTCAACGTATATTAGTTCGTTTTACGCGAAATGGTTCACAAGAAATTTCGGTTAACACGAAAAATTTTTTCGGTCCCCTGAAAATAAATCCCCATCAAATTATGTGGATAACACGAAACGACCCACTCGTTTCTTAACATAAAAGTATGAATAATCTCACAACCACAGCTGTACCTCCTCCTTCCCCCTCTCTTTCAATAGGCATGGTCATTAGTAGACCTCAGAGAAACTCACGCGCCCCCGTTGAGAGGGTTGCTACCGAGATTTCCTTGGCAGCAATAAACTAAATTCTGGGAACTACCATCTTCGAATGATAGGAAGGATTTGGAGGTGCATATTGTTATCTGTACTGTACCTTCCCTTTTCCCGTCTTTCAATACGCTCAACTCTTCCATTGCTCTCGTCTCTAGACCCCTACGCAAAACAGTTCTACTCAGTTGATTCTGAATTTCCGTGTGGAACGGCTAGCGAATGTGTAACGAACCTGTGAGCGAAGTTCTTCTTTCTTTTTCGGGATCGTTTTCAGTTGTGATTTTATATTTTTATAAAAGATAAATGACCCACATAAAAATGGCTGGTAAATTGCGTAAGTGAAAATGCAGCTCCTACAAGCGGTTGATAACGGTGATAGAACCAAAACGGACATCTGCAAAGAGTTCGAAGTTCCCTTTTCAACTTTGTCAACAATTATAAAAAATCGTGATAAAATAACATCTGTGTTTGAGAAAAGCATGTTTGAACCGGAACGGAAGCGTCTACGCCAAGCACGAGGATTTGGAAGCGGCGCTGATCATCTGATTTAAGCAAGCAAGAGCCCAGAATGCTCCAATTTCTGGTCCTGTTTTGATGGCAAAGGCTGACGCTTTGGGATCAGAATTGGGCATTGAATTCAAGTCTAGTCCTGGATGGTTGGAGCGGTTCAAGGTGAGGAATGGGTTAATTTTTAAGACTGTTTCCGGCGAGTCGGGAGACGTCTCCCGTGATATGACATGTGGGTAACTTCTACCTTGCCTAAATTATTAACAGACTTTGCGCCTAAAGACATTTTTAATGCTGACGAAACCGGGATTTTTTTTCGCTGCCTCCCAGAAAAAACTTTAGCTTTTAAAAATGAGCAGTGCTCTGGTGGAAAAAATCTAAAGAACGCATTACGGTAATGGTGGCTTGCAATTCAGATGGTTCTGAAAAAATCCCGATGTTTGTTGTGAGTAAATTTCTGAATCCTCGCTGCTTCAAGAATGCAAAGAAGCTTCCCGTGGAATACACCTCAAATAAAAAAGCTTGGATGACGGGAAACATTTTTACAAACTGGGTTAGGGCATTGGATAAGCGCTTTTCACGCCAGAAGCGCAAAATAGCTTTAATTATCGACAACAGCCCTCCTCATCCAGAAGTGGAAAAGCTGAAATCAATTAAACTGATCTTTCTGCCGCCTAATACAACAAGCGTATTGCTGCCATGTGACCAGATTATTATAAAAAGCTAAAATTCCACTATCGGAAGTTATTACTCCAGAAATATTTATCTAGTATTGAATCAAATGAGGAAATTAAGCCCGTGACTCTTTTGGATTCCTTACATTGGTTGTATGCCGCTTGGAGGTCAGTTACAGCGAAAACAATCGAAAATTGTTTTCGCCACGCTGGATTTTCCTCTTCGCCAACAGCAGATAGGTTTTCTGGACAGAATGAAACTGAATCGACTACGGAAACTAGGGTAAATACATCTACTGAAAGTGAATTGTGCGATATCTTCGGTCGCGTGTCGTATGTAATGAGATTGACAACTGCAATCACGCTGAATGATTATATAGCAGTGGATGACCATATTGCCACTACACCACTTTTAACAGACAGTGACATTGTAGACATTGTTAAATCAAGTGCAGCAGAAGAAAATGAAAATAGTAGTGAAAGTGGAGATGACTGTGACGACGGAATGTTGTCAGTGCCAAGTGCTGCGGATATCCGTGGAATGCTAAAAAGTGTGCGTCGGTTTTTGGAAAATCAAACAGATGGGGACAGTTTGTATGAGACGGTTGATGATTTGGAACAAATTGTCGAAAACAAGATCATTATGAATGCTAGACAGAAATAAATTACGGAATTTTTTGTTAAGAAGTAGACAATTGAACAACTTTAGCGACCTTGATACTTAATATTTGTGCATTGTTTTTATGAAATTATTGAAATAAAATAATTTTTTATGTATATATGTAATGAATAAATTATAAGGTTTTCATTATTATGACTAATTACTGTGCTGTTTCCATCGCATATTTGTTGTCAAGATTTATTTACGAGCTTATATCAATATCTCAAAAAAGGTTTTCATGAAATTCGTTTAGCACGAAATTCGGTTAAGACGAAATGTTTGCGCTGGTCCCCCACATTTCGTATTAAGCGGTTTCCACTGTACGTAGTATAAGGGAAAGTATTGTATTCATGAAAAAAATCGACTTCGAGATTTCAACGGAAATACAAGTTTGAGGTCCCTTGAACACATTGACCATTTTCTCAATGATGTCTGTGTGTGTTCATGTGAGCTTTTTTGTGGGTGCTCTAACTCAAAAACTATTAATCAGGTCAACGCAAAATTTTATATTTAACATTTTTATAAGTCACAAGAACTGATTAGTTTTTGGTAAAAATCGGTCAACCGGGAATGGGTGTTCACTCTTGTCACTTATCCGTTATTTTGAAATATTTTATAAATGTAAAAATGCATTGGAATAAAAGTTGTAGGAAATTTAATATTCTACAACCTTTGTTTTAAATATTTTTCCATATAATGCATTCACAAACAATAGTGGAATACTCCTTTAGCCAAAACAACTAGAGGGCTGCAAAACCCAATGCATTTCGCCCACAAGGTGGGCATCGTCAGGGGTAGAACCTGTTTCAACAGTGACTGGAAGCCAACTGCCAGGTTGAAACGGAAAGTATTAAGAAGACGACCGAGAAACAAGCGAAACGCAGAAAGATTTTTCGGCGTGTGTGTCGTTTAAATCTGTCAATTTGTATAGGGTCTTGTTGAAATCTGTGTTCATAAGTGTATCGCGGTTTTTGTAAATGTGAAGGTTTTCTAACGAGTTTAGTGAGTTATTGGCTGAAGTTATCAGTGTTAAATCGTTTACGTGTATACTATGACCTGTTTCAAAGATGTGGTTGGCAACGCTTGATTTTTCAAAACGATTATATTTATAGTGAGCCATGTGTTCCTTGAAGCGTGTTATTAGTTTCCTTCTTGTTTGTCCTATGTACTTTTTGTCGTAGTGTGAGCATTGTATTTTATAAATACCGGACTTGTTCAAAGATTCTGTTCTGTCTTTTGTACTGCCCAGTAAATTTTTCAAATTAAAAGGATTTGTATATGTTATGGTATAATTCTTATGTTTAAAAATTTTGTTCAAGCCTCTGTTTAATGGTGGAAAATAAGGCAATTTTACAAATTTGTCCTCTTTTTTGGTGTCTAATTTAAGGGAAGTGGCATTGGACATGGTTTTATTAAAGTTATGTTTTCTCACTAATTTATTAATTAAATTATTATCGTATCCAATTTGTTTTGTGTGTTTAAGTTCCTTTGCATATCTGATTTTATTGAGGGGGATGTTACATAATGTGTGTTAAAAATTGAAACACAGCTATTTTTTGGTTCATAGGGTGAAAGGAGTTGTTAGGAATAAAGTTATCAGTATGTGTAGGTTTTCTAAAAATGTCAAACTCAATGTGTTGTCTATTATTTATGATAAGAAAGTCCAAAAATGGCAAGGTGTTGTTTTCTTGAAGTTCATAAGAGAACTTGATTGAAGGATATATGTTGTTGAACTGATTAACAAATTCATCTACATTTTGTTTCTTTAAATCAAGGATTGTGAATATGTCATCCTCGTACCTCAACCATATATCTGGAAAGTAATGAAATTTTTTTTTGCAATCGTTTTCAAAAGAGGACATGAAAATGTTGGCTAAAAAGGGAGATAAGGGGTTTCCCATAGAAGTGCCTTGAGTTTGTTTGTAAATTTCATTTTTAAATGAAAAAACGTTCTGTGACATGCATAAATTAGTAAGTTGTAAATATTCGTGGACAATTTCATCAGAAAAATTTTGTTTTAGTAACAATGATTTTAAAATTTGGGATGTTTCTTCCAGAGGTACACTTGGGAAGAGGCTTTTGACGTCAAAGGAGACCAAAATCTCAGACTCTTTTAATGTTATGTCTTTTAGTTTACTTATCACATCATAGGTATTTTTAACAGAGTGTTTGTCGGGAAAGGACATGTTTAAATTCACTATTAAGCCATTTGGCCAAGTTATAGGTTGGGCTATTTATTCCTGATGCAATCGGTCTCATGGCTTTGTCATCTTTATGTATTTTGGGGAGACAGTACAATTTTGGTATGTTTGGGTTTGAAATTTTTAACTTGTAGCTTAATTTATTATCAATGATGGTTTTACATCCTTTAATGATGTCTTTGGTTTTTTGAATCATGGAATTTAATGGGTTCTTCTTGAGTTTAATGTAAGGTCCATTGTCCATTTCAACAAGACCCTATACAAATTGACAGATTTAAACGACACACACGCCGAAAAATCTTTCTGCGTTTCGCTTGTTTCTCAGTCGTCTTCTTAATACTTTCCGTTTCAACCTGGCAGTTGGCTTCCAGTCACTGTTGAAACAGGTTCTACCCCTGACGATGCCCACCTTGTGGGCGAAATGCATTGGGTTTTGCAGCCCTCTAGTTGTTTTGGCTAAAGGAGTATTCCACTTTTGTTAAGTTTTGGCCAAAGTTATTGAGCTACTATCAATTATATAATGCATTGTTAAAGAGATATCTTATATTCTTAGCTGCCACCACCATGCCATCTACCGACGAATATTGTTAACAATTGATGCTTAATTACGTCTTAAAAACGCTCCTTTTTCTTTTCTTAACTGTTGGAGTTTTGTGGCTATATCCGATAACAGAAGGCTATGGTTTGAGTTTATTTCTGTTCTTTGTAAAGTCTAAAATTTTCGCGTAGTTTCTTAAAATATTTATTATCATTTAACCTATTTGGAAATTTTAGAAACAGATATTGCAAGTATGGAGAAAGTCATGTGGTGGCCACGTCAGATTTTTTTATTTCAAAATATGGAATTCGTCTTTAAACCTAATGATTCTGAGTTTGCGTTCAGGCGACAAATTTTTGCGTGTATTTGCAGCTGAAAAACCTAATGATATCAATCATACATACGATTCTTAAGTTCCGTCGTAAATAACCTACGCGAATCTTTGCAACAGTATGAGCATCTCACGCGTGTACACGCAAATCTAAAAACTGCACACGATAATTCATATTTCTAAAATTACGTAAAAAAGAATCCCGACAAGAGTTCAGACTACATGAACTTACTCCGAAACCAGTCTTTAAATAAATTTGTAACGTGGGTAAGTGCAGTCTAGGAAAATCGTGCAGGCCGGTGCAAAGGCTCCGCGCTCGGAATATTACGAATCAAAAATTTTTAATAATGAATTTTTATTAATAAAGCAACCTCTCTCATTATGACAGTGTTCGATATTTTTTCCTATTTAAAAAAGTTATTTAATTTGCAAGAACAAACAATATTTTTAGACAACGTGTGGCCCTGCGCAGTTGGCACCCTCTTCAATGAGGTTAAATCTTGAATATGTCAAAAACTCAAAGAACAGGGTGAAATATGTCATATGCACTCCATGCGACAAAGCTTAAGATTTTTTTGGCTACCTGAAGACGCTGAATATACGAATCACGTATAAAGCGTCGATTCTACTCACTGTTAGTGATACATTTATATTACAGAAGGCGACAAATCGAAATATGCGCTCCAGAAATATGACATTACAGATGTACATTTGAAAGCCAAAACCCACTACTGAATAAGAACAAAGATTCCCCCTTCCCCCAATACTCTTTATGCCAAAACGTCTTGAAATATTTAATGGAAAATATCCTCGATACATGCACTTTCCTCGTTCTGTACAACATTTTAAAGATTACACCTTAAAGTTTAAAAATAATTGGGATGCCCTAAAGGTGTTCAGAAGATATGAGAAGTGCGGAGACACAAATATTTATCAAATACAGGATTCTATTTGGGGCTAATTGCGTTGAAGACAGTAGCGTTGCTAGCTACTTCAGGCGTGAGATCATAGGACTCCCTCTTTCTTGACCAGATTATGAGAGTTAAAATTTTAATTCTTTGAGAAAGCAATGATTTTGTGTTGTGAAAAAAGGAAAGCACAATCATTGAGAGTTATTATATTTTTTAAATACGCGAAGTTTTCTCTTCTGCTTTTTCCAATGTACCAAATACGTTCTGGACACCTTCCCTTCGTGGGAATCTTTTCATGTGCCAGGAAATGTAGGCCAAACAGACACTTAAATTACTCTTTTCACATCTTCTGTTTGGAGATTTATACATTGCACATGGGGTTCAATACATATGCTGGATTATGAGCATTTGCTCAGTGGAAAGCCTTGGAGAGAGTTCTCAAACTTAAATTACTCTTTTCACAATATATACTGCACATGTGAATTACATATTTTTTAATCAGAGAAAATACTGAATATGTGCTCTTGCAATGGGAGAAAAAGTTGCTTTATTTATTAAAACCAGATGCATATTTTGGCTACAAAGCAGCCATCTTCAGTGGTAATTCACTGAAAATATATTCTAGCTCTTGAATTTTTTCCAGCCATAAGACGAGCTTGATACTTCCCTCTTGAATTGATAAAATGGCTGTTCATTATTTATAGAGGGAGGTTAGAAGATACCAATATTTGGGTGATTATTTAATTAATGCTTGTTGGAGTTAATTTAATTATCAATCACATTGCTCAGTGAAATGTAAAGTACTCCTTTAGCCAAACAATTAGAGGGTTACAACACCCAATGCATTTCACCCACAAGGTGGGCATCTTCAGGGGCAAAACCTGTCTCAACAGTGACTGGGAGTCGACTGTGAAGATTTGAACGGAAAGAATTATGAAGACGACCGAGAAACAAGTGAAGCGCGGAAAGATTTATTGGCGTGTGTTGTTTACATCAGTCAGTTTGTATAAGGTCTTGTTAAAATCTGTGTCCGTGTTCATAAGTGTATCCCGGTTTTTGTAAATGTGAAGGTTTTCTAATGAATTTAGTGAGTTGTTGGCTGAAGTTATCAATTTTAAATCGTTTACGTGTATACTGTGATCTGTTTCTAAAATGTGGTTGGCAATGCTTGATTTTTCAAAATGATTATATTTATAGTGAGCTGTTCCTTGAAGTGTGTTATTAGTTATTAGTCGCCCTTGTGGGCAAAATGCATTGGGTGTTGTAACCCTCTAATTGTTTGGCTAAAGAAGTACTTTACATTTAATAATCTGAGCCAAAGTTATTGTGAGCTACCAACGATATATTGCTCAGTATAAAAGAGAAAAATCATAACAATGGTTCAGCTGCTGTACATGAATTCACCACAATAATCCTGATGTGACTTGGTGTTCATAAGAAATAATGAATGACAACACATTTAAAATGTTTTATTCCAAATGTAATGAATAAATGTGTTCCTGATTTATTTTTTGCACAAACACATCTACTGTACTCCATTATTTCTGAAATTTCATCACTTTTCTATGAGTAATGCTGAAAGATTCAATTATAAAAGATAAAATGGCTGTAGTGGCAAATTTTATGGCATACATAATTACATTTTAAATTTCTCTGCCATTAATATTTATTTTTAATGAACTACTGACGAATTATTTTTTTAATATAGAAAATTTTTTCCTTAGTCAAGGAATATAGGTATCCGCCAAGCTGGATTAATAATGTTTCGTGACCACATTGTACTCCAGTTAAAACCAGAAATTGAGAAAATTTTGGAGAGCTTTGAGCCAGCTGGAGAAATGTACAGAGGCACAAAAAAAGAAGTCCCAGCAACAATCAAACAGATGCTACTCATTCTACAGGTATGTGGTAATTTCTAACTATACAAGATGGAAAATGATACTCCATAAGTACACAGACATAAATACACAGAGATTACAAAGGTGTTCTTCATGGGAAATACATATGAAACGGTATCTAAAGACTGGGCGATTCTCGAATTTTTATCTCCAAAACTATAACTCATAACTATATGCTCCTGCAGACTTCTATGTGGTAAATGATGTCCTCTATTTGAATTAAATTTTTAATCTACACCTCACAGATCATATAAGAGAGAGAAATATACGTTATTTGTCGATATAATCATCATATCGACCGATGTAAACAAAATATGTGATGATTTGCTAGAGATTTCCCCGAATTTATATCTCTGAAACTATTACTCATAATTACAGGGTCTTGCAAACTTTATTGTGGTAAATGTTATCCTCTATCCAAATAAATATTTTAATCTATACCTTACAGATCATATAAGAGCTAGGGAGGGAAATATATGGTATTTTTTGCTTGACGGATGACATTTAACAAGATGTGAGTATAAGTTTAATAAAGTAATTATGTAAAATGGAAGTTCTAATTGACAGATGCAGTTCAAAATCACAACTTAATTTAATTAAAATCCATCCAGCAGTTTAGGAGATGAAAATTACAACGGACGGACGGACCAGACATGCCCATAAGGCATTCTAATACTACCACTTCACTGTAAAGAATGCCTATCTTCGAGACTAAAATCTCCCAGATATTTTAACTGTTGAAACTACCAAATTTCTAAATATAAACAACAAGGTATGTTTATATAAGGGTTTTTAAACTCATTGGTATGAAGTGTTCCATAAATAAACAAAAATAAAATATCCCACCTGCTGTGGTTATTTTATCTTCATATGCAGAAAAGTACTTTGGATGTATAAGACATCTCCTATTGGTAAGTGTCCGCTGGGCATCCTTACCTCAACACTTAGTTGCCATTGATATACCTACAGGTTTCCCTCTCTTTATGCAGGTTCACTTTATAAGAATTCGCTATTATGCGACAAACTTATTGCTGCTGGAATTTATTTTTATGTATCTTTGATTCGCTTTTATGTGGTTATGCAGCCAGTGCAATACAAATGCAAGAAAGTTCTCCACTTCACCACAAGTTGACCATTCAGTCTCTCATTGTCTCTTATGCTGTGCATATTAGTACCACAGTAAAAGAGATGAGAGTGGAGTGCATATTGTAGTGTGGAGATGAGACAGAGATTTCGTGTGATACTGTTTGAGTACACTTGAGAAGTTTTGTCTCCTTGCCCACGGAACTTGCATTGGGCCAAGACCTCCAGCACTTTAAACCTCCACTATTATGTCACTCACAACAGCCACCACTTGTGCTCATCTGCTTCCTTTTATTGGCGAGTATAATTTACAGTGTTAATTGTTTTAAGTTTGTTTTAGCGCATAAGAAGTTATTATGGAGTAAAAGAAGAGCATCTTGGAGGGAAGTTAGGATTGCTTGTGGAATGTATCCTTTCTTTTACATGTAAATATGGGTTGTTTATGCAAATTCGCTTTATGCATCACCCTGCATAAAGAGAGGGAAACCCATACACCCACTCCCCGCTTTAAAGGTCCCGATTAACGCTGTTCCGCATTAATACTGAAAATAATTTTAAAACTTTTTCCGAATTGCACCTGTGCGTTCCACATTAATGCTCTTCAAAATTTCTTGTGTAATTTACGTAGTCCACTGCCCAGCACCTCTGCGCATTTACAACACACAGGACATCAGTATTTGCAGTTGCTTGATGGTTCTGTGTACATTTGTCGATGTTTTTGTAGGTCAAAATATAGAGTGAACTTTGTTTAAATTATATTTTCCCTTTAAATAAAAACACCATGAGTGAAATTAGAGGTTTTACGGCGACTAAAAGCTGGAGAGCGCCAACATTTGTTTATTGCTCCCTTTTAGAAGGTTCGTTTTTTTTTAATGTAATACCAAGATATTTGAATTCTTCCTTTATTTGGTCTCATTCCATGTTCCTTTATTCATCAAGCACGTGTGATAATTCTTTTATGAATCGATATTTCTTTATCAAAACGTAGTAAGGTTTCGATCGTTTCGATATACAATTTTGTTTTTGTCTTATTGGTCGCCTTATCTTAATTGAACAGTATCTTCAATCATGATGCTTATGTTATTGTGTTCCAATTTTCTTTGTGTTAATAAAATTGTGGCTGTATAGTGACTATTGCCTCACCCTGTATATATAAGTAGATGCAGGTATCTTCTTCTACTCTAATTCCTATTCCTTAATGCTCCAGCGCAATTTATTCAGCGTGAGATCAACATACATATGTTCCATAAAATGCATTCTGTTCTTCATTTATATTCAAGTTTTACTGTTCAATTTAAAATATAATTGCAATGCACATGACAACCTATTCTACACTACGTAATATGCTTAACAAAGAATACTTTGGTGTATTATTTATATAATACTATTTTCATTTTCAGTAATAGAATCTCGGGAACGAATTAAATTTTATAACGTCATTTCTTATGGAAGTAGGTGTTCCGAATAGTGCTTGATTTTCCTGGCATCAATTAAGAGCGTTAATCGGAGTGGGTGTATATACCTTTCCTCTTTCATAAACACCAATGCAGCCACTAACATTTTGCAAATGTTTACACAAATTTTTAAGGGTTATGTATTTCCGAATGTGCTACGAAGCTAAAATTTTTTGGAAAGGTAGAATTTATAAAATAATGGAATAGAGATTATAGAAATTTTGATATTTTAATTTGTTTTCTATTAAAAATTCTTAAAGTTAAAACAAATAGATAATGTATAGGTGCTTAGAGACAAGCAAGGAAACTGAAATTTTAAAAGCATAGTGCAGATGCACAAATAAAGATTTGAAAATCTCTATGGAGTTGTTATTGCTGCCGTTATTTTTTTTTTTAATTTAAACAATTGGATAAATATAATTTCACTTCTAGATGTGCTGCAACTTTAAAATTGTGCAGAAATGTATGGCATTAGTACCCCACAATATAAAAAGTACAATATTCTTAAAAATGCAAATTTTAGGGATTGCTTTTACTACAATATTGTCCGATAAAAAAAGAACGAAATCTGTGCAGAGGTGAAAACCTTTGAATTTATATATATATATATATATATATATATATATATATATATATATATATATATATATATATATATATACCTTTTCTTTTTCTGAAGTTAATATATACACGCACATACATACATAAGTTATCAGTGTTTGCATACTGCAAGCGCTAAAAGATCACCATATACCAAGATCTAAACTTGTAAATAAACCAATGCAATCTCCAAGGCAACAGCACTTCAGCCACGTGGAGCCTATATGTATTAGATAATAATTTCCATGATTTATAGCAGAATATTTACAATTTTCCTTGAAATTAAGGTAACTACCCATAATTTTCAAATTCTCTGTCAATTGGCTCATGTCAAGTTTTCGTATTTCAACTTTCGTGACTCAGATCGCCCTGCATGAGCAATAAGAATAATCCTCATTAAGACAATAACATATCTATACACTAAAATTAGGATATTTTGCGTTAAGATTGTGGCATAATCACTTGTGCCTTTAACATGTATTTGGTTAAAAAATATTGTGAATATCGCCATTATATTTAACAATTAAAGAAAGTTCAAATTTCTCAAAAAACCACAAAACAACATTAAAATACTTTTTATGTTTTACCGTCACTGCTATTAATGTTAATATATGCAGGATGATTACAAATGATCTTCCAAATTTTAAAAATGTATTATGAAAAAATTAAAAAAGGTACAGTGAAAAGCAAGCTATACTTGTAAAGAGAGGTTTTGTTAAAGCTATTGATATTTGCCACTTTCTTCTGAATTATGGTTGCCAGATTTTTGAAAACACAAATTGGGACATTTACACATTTTTGAAATATCAAGTAGGGACATTTGTATGAAATCAAATTCAAGACAAAAAAATTACGTCAAAACCAAATGGTTTTGATAAAATTAATACATAGTATCAATTTATTCAAACTATATATACAATGTTTATATGACAGCCCCTTCAAGGTATCTAACCTTACATAGCATCTGCATGCCATGCTATTACATACAGTAAAACCAGTTTCAAGCAGTGGGTGAGATGCACACAAGATAGAAATAAATTGCATTCGGAGCAAAGGAGATAGGCCACCAGGCCAAGCACATGTAGTTAACTCTGAGCAGAAAGCATTTTTCATGCAATGAAGTCACTGTATGTAGCATTACTAACCTAGCCATTGCTGATTGGTAGCATCTATATTCTGATTAAAATTTTGATTGTTGAACATTTTTGTTTAAAAAGCGGGACTTTAGAAATGCAAGTTGGGATGCGGGAAACACCTTATTAAGTCAGGACTATCCCATTAAAATCGGAATGTCTGGCAATCCTATTTACAATGAGATTACAACATTCTTGAATGAACAATGGTCTGATCATTGGATCAGCATGGAGGATCCATTCCTTAGTCGGCTCATTCGCCCATCTGACCTACCATCGACTTATTCCTCTGGGGCTATCAAAAATTAAGTTCATGTTTTGCCAATGCCAACAACTTTGGATAATTTGAAGGGAAGGACATGTGAGGCTGTTGGAAAAAAGCACATATTGAATTTCAAGTTTGAAATAAAATAATTCTTAGGTTTTCTTTACTAGTATAGCTTGCTTTTCACGGCATCTTAATAAATTTTTTAATAATAAATTTTTAAAATTGGGAAAATGATTTGTAATCACCTTGTATACCATCTTGAAGGAAGTTAAAATAACAAACTGTTTCTCACCAATAGCTGTAAAAATAGTTGGGAAAACCAAACGTGCATTAGGCTACAGAGCAACCATCATCAGTGGTGACTCATAATCGACTCTAAAAACTACCAGTGAATCACCACTAATGAAGACTGTTTCAAAGCCGGAATGTACATCTAGTTTTCCCATGCTTTTAATAGACACTGTAGAAACATAGTTTGTCAATATGATTTCAGACATAAGATGAGCTCAATCTTTCTTTCTTAAAATAAAGGGGGTTAATGAATGCTGTCCACCGAGCAGTGAGCGACTGAAACTGGAGCAACTTGTGGCCAGGGCAATAACTCCATACCTTGGATTCAGGGGTCTGTACGAAGGGGGTAATCCAGAGCCGTCAAAACCTTCCCAGGAACTGGAGGTGATCCACAAACGGAGGCCAAGCGGTAAATGTGCAACACATTCTCTATTTTTAAAATTAATTTCATAAACAGAATGTATATGAGTAAGAAGGATATTATCAAGAGTTTTCAACAAAAATTTATTCTAATAAATACAGGAAATGCCCTGTAAAAAGTAGTGAATTAAATTTTTTTATTTTTTTTATTGTATTTACAGAAAATTATTTCAAACTTAAATAACATTCCTACTCAAAATTAAATCATTGGAAAAAAATATCCATCAAGCAGAGAAAAAAATGTAAGTGATATAATTGGAGAAAATACTTAGAGAATTTTTATTATTACCAAGGCAATGTTAACCAAAAAGTATTGCATAAGAATACATAAAAAGATACAATATGAAAAATAATAAATTAGAATATGATAACTAATAATTTTATTTATTACACATAAGTAGTTAAATATAGCCAATACTTTTGGAGCAAAACATCTTTTGGGCAATTGCTACAAAAATATGCCAGAATTATCCACTCATTCCAGGCATTTTTAAGGCTAACATTATAAGAACACAATTTTAATAATATAAAAAGCTAAGATAAATGAGAATCTCCGAAAAGTATCAAGGCAAAAATTTTAAAGAATTTTGTGAAAGTGACACCGCATTGAAAGGCAAATGATAAAATAGAGATATTGTAAAAATTCATATAGTTGTTCATTATGAATTATTATATCATGCATAAACATTTCTCTTAAAAAAATTAATCAAAACACTTTACACATAGGTCAACTTTATACACATCACAGAAATGGCTACAAAAAGAATGAAAAAGCCAACAGATCAACAAAGTTTTGAGCTCAGATGTAGAGAAGAAATGTTTATTTAAATTGGTTTCATGCATGTCTATTTCTTTGGCTTAAAACATTGGTAAGATATCAAACTTACAAAATTTTAATACAAAATAATAAATGATTATATTTTTGTTAAAAAATATCTTTTGTAATATTTCATGTCTCTGCAAATGGCACAGAAGCATCTAGGGAAATTGATTAGTTCTCATAATTCTCTTGTATCAGATGTTACTGGCAGTATCAGTTCCAAAACATTCAAATTCTGGGAATAATTGTAACATCAATTCACCGCTTTTTTATTTTACATACAGACATTCTCAGATTAATCCATTAAATACTCCCACTTTGAATCAGATGAAGCTACTTAGATTTTGTGTGCCAAGACAATTTATATAGAATAAATACATTTATAGGTGAGAATATCCATTATTCCACCTTAAATTTAGACTTTAAGAGGGTTACTTCATAAACACGTGATCAATAATAAATACATATTAGCTATCTTGATAAACTGCAATCAAGCAAGGTATTAAATCAGCAAATAAAATGGTAGAATTTCTAAAAATCTGTAGTTGGATCAAGAGCTGCAAGTGCACATTTTGTAGTGTTGCTATCTATGTATAACGTGGTAAAAACATAAATAATTTGGGTTTTATGTAATTTCAGTGGTGGACCCCCGTCATCTCAATCGCCCTCTCAGTGTGGTTGGAGCGGGACATGTTGAGACACTGAGCGAGCTGTTCATCTTATCAGCTGACCGCATAAGACAAAAGAGAACATATCATCGCCATGCTAACCACCATGATCTGTGATAACACATTCTTTAATCGATACAAAGACAGTTCTGAACAAGAAGGCGCCGTTTAACATGAGCTGCTCCACTTATTTGGTTACAGTTCTTAAATGTAAAATTTCAATTTCAACAATCTGCAAACCAAACAATGATAAAATTCCCAAGTGTCCTAATGGCACAATTAGACATCAGAATTACTAGTTTTATATATATTATGATATTATTTCTTATGTGATAAATGTATTAACAGTGATTGATTGATTGTTCCAAAGATTACAGAAAATTTTAAAACAAAATTTTGAATATTTTTACCGAATTGAAATATTTTCGCTTGTTCCATTATGCAATACACAAGCACAAAATTACGTGACTACTTTAGAACCGAATGGAGTCTAGTCTATTACTCAACAAAAGTTGTGAACAATTCAATCACAACTTGATAGAAGGAAAATCAGTTTCTCTAAAATGCATCATAATACGACACTTTGATTCCACTTAGGGCATAGAGCTTTATTGCCGAATCCTCTCATAACACCTACATTGACGTCAGACTGACCAAGGGCAAAATTTTGACACAAGAAGGAATCAAAGGCAGATCCTGGTAAAAGCTAAAATATAAACATTCCACTACCACACTCTCAATTGTTATATTTAACTATAGTTTTTTCGGATGATAAATAGTCCAGAATTTTAAAAAAGCGCAATTGCCGAAAAAGAAGAACATAAGAAAACAACATTCAACTATAAAGTAGCTTCTAATGTAAGGTAGTTTATCCATTTTGGAATAACATACGATTTGCAATGATTAGAATTGCAGAAAGGATATTTTTGACGCCTTGATTGATTGCATTTCCACCGCGAGAATTATGCATACTTTTACCATTCTTATGTATTTTTTCAATAAATATTGTGTACATCTCTTTAATATGGACTCTTTATTTAAAATAAATACATTTTTGCGTATTTCCATGTAAACAAGAATAAAATTCCAAAGCCAAATCCACGTATAGTCTTAGCTTTTATAAAAACTTGCTAAAAACTAAATCAAATCTTATACTTAAATCATTTTCTAATGCAACTGTTTCAAAATTCTTATATTTAATCTAAAGGCATCGGTCATTTAATTTTTTTGAAAAACTACAACTTAAAAAGTATAACACTATACCCTAACCGAAAAGTGTTTAAATCTAATGTTAAATATGCTTACGCAGTACGTTTTTATCTCAGATGCATTCCCACCAATAATAAAGGTGCGTTATCACATCGACGACTTGAGATACTGTTTTCTGCTGAACATATTCATTCGGTCTCGATTGGTGACCTTTCCTAATTCTTTGCTATATTTCACAAATTATTAAACACGAGAAACCACGCTTACCGAGAGTTATTTTCATACCGATAACATTCGATTCGATACCTACCTGTGATTGGTTGAAGCAAAAGACTAAGTTTGCAAGGTTAGTGTATGCGCATGCGATTTTCAATGAATTCCTGCAAAGGGTTATGTTAAGTCAATTCCTGTAAAAATAAGGAGTTGAAACTTTTGTTGAACCGTGTGTGTCTTATTTTGTTAATCATAAATCAAGTCAAGTGACTTTAAAAAGAAAACATCAATTTAGCACCCTTATTTAAGTAACACCAATACCAATTTGTTATCACGAATTATTGAGTCTATGTATTAAAATCCTTCAAATTCTTTGCAAACTAATGTAATACCTTGCGATGCATTGCCTTGATTGTCTCTATCGGTCAAGGTCATAAGGCCGTGGAGCAAAGATTACGTTATACCACGCTTTATGCATCTCAACGGTATGTTTTATGTTTAACAAGCCTTGATCTGGTCTGAATTCTGATACTTAAACACTTAATAACATTTATCAACCTCTTGCCAATTTTACACCGAATATTCATTTTATACCTGGTGTCATCTTCCACTTAAAAAGCGTGTGACATACGGACTGTCTCCAGCAACGGTCCGAAAATTGACGCCGTATTTGAGAACAGGTTTCTCGGAAGAGGAGGGGTGGTGGGCGCGGGAGGGGAAAGGAAAAGATAAAGGGGAGAAACTCAGATTACGATAACCAGGTACGAACTGATCGCCGTCGGGATTAGTGTCGAATCGCGGTCTAGAGCTGTTGAAGAATCGTCGTTCTGAGCAATTAGTTTCTTCCCAGCATCGAGATGTAAGTACTCTGTTGATAAGCAAACTATCTTGCTTTCGAGTAGCCCCTTACTCTCTCTGCTTTGGCGGATTTTCTATTTATGTCCTTCGAAGTTCCTCAAATACTGAAACCCGAAGTATCAAAGATTAAATGCCTCAGAAATGGCTGGTTTTGGCCTCAAGATTGATTATGACAGTGGTTCTTAAACTTTTTTGACTGCTACCCATTTCCTCCTCTAGTTCACTTGTGGTAAGGTGATAAAATAAATAGGACTTAAACAAGTAAATTCATTTAAGCCATTAGCATTGAACAGGTTGTTTGGAGGAATGGTATATATGGATATAAACCGCCACGGAAGACCTTTGATCGCGATCCAGGGGTTCCTTCAAAATCTTCCCTAAAAATTTCAAAATTGATTTTATCGACTAGTTCCCAAAGAAACTATATGTATTTACGGCAAAATTGTAGATATAATTGCACATATACCATAACACATTATATTTTTAAATCTGTGGCGCATTTCTTTTTTAACTTTGCACTAAATCTTCTCAAAGATCGTGGAATTCAATCGAAATATTGGCGTAGCTCATCCAAAACGCTCCACTTTGATTGTCCCAAAACAAACGGTAATCATTCATAAATTTACTTTTACATAATTCTGAAAATATTCAAACTGCGTTTTCATGCGCTCATTATCTTATCGTTTACTATCGATCTTCCTCGCTTATCGTCCTTGCAAAAGTACCGTGGAAAAATCTCCTTACGAGCTCGTTAATATGTGTAAACAAGGTTTACACATATTAATAATTTATTTTTGCCTGCTGAAAATAATTTCGGTGTGCTGCAATAAATTGAAATGTTTAGCAAAAAGATAAGATGATATAATATTAATGGCATAATATTGGTCTCGTGAAAGGAAGAATAATCTTATTTTTATAAAAAACAATACTTACAATCTCTCATGCATAACGATAAAGTTACAATTATCTAAGTCAATTTAACCTGTTAATTTTGTCTTATGATTATGGAGGAATGATCGCAAGTACGACCATCGTAAATTGGAACTTCAGCCTGAGAAATGAATTTAGAATTTATTTAATATCTGTATGAACTGGGCAATTTTGTGCATGACATTACCTTCCCTCCACCTTAAACGAATTTCTCTTTCATAGTTTCCCTAATTCCATCATAAAAAACAATTCCAATTGTATATCGAAATAAATTACTTTTAAATAAATAACAACTGTGGAAAATCTATCGTTATATGGAATGAAAATTATCTGGATGCTAGGAGTAAATATCTTGATTCTTTTGTTTCGAATAAGAAACATGTCCCTGTACTTAACGTCTCCCAGAATTAATGTATGAATGAATGGCTCTTTTATTCTTCGCGATACTTGAATGCCAGATTATCTATCTCCTTCTGTTCGTCTAGGTCGCTTGCTACGGTCACCCTGCTCTTCCTTGTGCATCTCATACTCGCCACATTGCCAGCAGGACAAGGCGAAGACACCATGGAGAGGTGAGTGACCCGTCTGTGTGTATCACTCTTCGTCTCGATCCTCACATAAAGGTGACTATTAACCGTTCAGACGCGAGAGAACGCGAATTGAGGAAGACCGTCACGTAAAGAGCTTTTCTTCGACGTTATCCGCATCGCCGCTCTACAAATCGAAAACTAACGGTAGACACAATTACATTTCACCACCTTCTACGATTCACTATGGAATAACGTCTGAAAAAATATTTTTTAACAAGTATGTACCTAGCAAAAATTGAAAAAGTACTTACTTAAAGTTAGGTATCTTCAGTAGCCATAACAAGGTTATGAATGCAAGATTTTGGCTACAATGCAGGCGTCTTCAGTGGAGATTCATTTTTAGAATCTACTTTCGGTGAATCACCGCTGCATTGCAGCCGAAATGCGCATTTGATTTTTTGTAACCTTGTTGAGGCTATTAGGAGTACCAAAGTTAAGCGCTTCTTTTTTTCAATTTTTTATACTTGTGCTTATTTAAATCATAAACCGGTAATTGATTGATGCAGGAGCGCAAAACGTTTCAGCGGTTAAAAATATAATTTCATTCTTTTTCATACACTTAATTTGAACTTCTTTTTCAATGTTGGTGATATCGTCATTAATGCTTGATAGCAATTTTTAAACTCTAAGAAATGAGTAGCTAACGTTTCATTGCTAAATATTATAGTTTAAAAGATGTATCTATTGTTTGAATTGTTCCTTTCACATAGAGCTGTCTTTCGTTTTAATATAAACACAGCCTGCTCTTTAATGGATTTTGATCGTAACTTTTCATGTAGAATTTTTCATTTTGAAGTTAAATAAACTCTCCACTTATTTTTATTGAATAATTTCTCATAAAATTTCGCATTAATTGTTATTTTTTCTTAATGTATCAATTGCTTATAATGAGGACAGGCCTGAGGTTCGGAAAAGACGGGGAGGTAACTCGATCCTATACATATAAACCATCCCTAATTGTACTCACAAATTTTATTCTCTTATTGTCATCCTTAATAAAAAGCGAACCTCTTTATCGTTCTGTCCCTCATTAAATCTCGGATAATTTACCTTCGTAATCGTGCCTTCCAATACACTAATGGGAGTTTCTAAAAATTATCTCTAAAACTTCCTCTTTAGATAGTATCTCTGACCTATAGTTCTCCAGGAGACTCAATATTGCGTTCATTAGACCCCATCCAGAGATTCCCATTCTAAATCCCATAGAGCAATGATGGCGAACCTTTTTTACCTCGCGTGCTGGCGTGCCAGTATCACAATAAAATCTTATCTTTATCTATTCGTAGAATATAGCATAGAGTATGTCTCTCCCCACACATGAAGAAATATATTCTACTAAATGATTCAAATGATATATCTAAAACAAAGTATGAACTATAGTTTTTTCGTTTTTTATCGAATTATTTGCGCGGATCCTGCATCTTCCAGACTATACAAATAATATTAAACGCTAACACATTAATGGATAACATTACCTTTGGTGGAGGTGGCACTCTCTATTTAGAAGAAACAAATTAGGTAAGTATTTCATGAAAAATCATTATATTTCGTAAAAATGACTTAATAAATGACGTACGTAAATGAAATAATAAAGAAGATGTATGACATGAACGGAGTGATCCAATCCGTCAAATTCCGTTTAAGAAAATTCCAATTAAAATCTATCAGATATTAACGATATAGTAAAAATGACAAATATTAAATTTTGTGGTGATGCCAGGGACATATTGGCCCGCCGGCGTGTAATCATAATTTAACCAACGGTACTCTCGTAAACAAAGCCTGCCTTTCGGATCGTTTCAATACCTACATTTATTAGATTTCCAGGTTAATTTTTCTCATGTCGCTGTATTAGCGAGGGGCACATTTTATTACTAATTTCATTTTGTGGCGTGCCACCAAAAATCGTTCCGCGTGCCACCCTTGGCACGCGTGCCATAGGTTCGCCATCACTCCCATAGAGTGACGTACTTTGCTAGGTGCGTATTGCAAACATGCTCAAATGAGCGTATCCTCTGTTACCTCACTTCTCCATATTTATTCCAGCGGGATGACGTGCGAGATCAAGACAACCTGGGACGGCCTCCCGGTAGACCACGAACCCGTGTCCCTGACCCTAGTCGGGAAGGGTGAAGAGGGAGTGGAAATCAGAGTCAGGGCTCCGTTCTTCGGTCTCCCCGGAAGGCCTGACGGTGAACCTGGAAAGCCGTTCGACAAACTATGGAACTACGAAGGTACGTGTGCTCTGTCTGTCTGTCTGTCCATGCCTCAGTTCGGCTTTTATTTTGGCCGGCAATTTTTTCCATATTGGCAGTACACCCGTCACTTATATAACACGGAGAATGCGTTCTGAAAAGGTGCTGCGTAATATGAATCCGTGTTATGTGAACCTGGCTTTATATAATAAAAGGAGGGTTGTGTTCCATGCACCTTCGGGCACTATCCTTCAGACCTAAAATTCTAAAACCTCTCTCTGATGCGCATATATCCACAAATACAGAGTTTCCTTTTGGCATATAGGTAAACAAAGCATTCGGTACCTCCAAAACGTCTCTTCCTCGCTCAGCAATCTACAATCTCCCGTCGGACAAACCGCTTTAATGCTAACCATAATCCGCGTTGTATGAATTTTTGGTATCTGTATAAATTAATAATAAAGTTACCGTGTTCAAATGAGAGAAATAGTCGTTGTAGCAACGAAAACAGACAAACCACAGAAACCTAGCTCATTTGCATAATATTTTAGCGTATTAATTGATGTATTTTGTCATTCGGTTAAATAAAAGAGCGATTGCAACATTATTACTATTATTTGTTCATTAGCACTTCAGTGTTTAATTGAATGCACCGCTAAGTTGAAATCTGGTTAAAATTAAGTATATATATATATATATATATATATATATATATATATATATATATATATATATATATATATATGTCATTCCCCGCCCAGTGTGTCACTTGCAAATACTCTTTCGCTGAAGAAGGGCATAGGCCCGATAAGCTTGCGTGTTTTTTTTGTGTTCGTGTGTTTTACGTGTCTCTTCGACGCCCCCAGCAGCCTGCCAGCTTGGTCCTCAACTTGGTAAGTGTCCGCTGGGCTTCCCTCAACACCTTGTTGCCACCCTCATCACTACCTTTTCTTTTCCTTAAGTTAATATATATATATATATATATATATATATATATATATATATATATATATATGAGATACTTAAAGTCATAGGATCAGAAGGACTAAAAGCGATCACGAAATTAATTAATAAGATTTACGACACGGGAGAGTGGCCTCAGGATTTCCTAGAAGTAACAATGATCCCTCTAAAGAAGAAGCCAAAAGCAATGCAGTGTAAAGATTACAGAACTATAAGCCTTCTGTCACACACATCGAAGATCATCACGAGGATTCTTAATAAAAGGCTGGAGAAAAAGGCAGAAGAAATAATAGGGGAAGATCAATTCGGTTTCAGAAAAGGACGAGGAACTATAGATGCTATAGGAGTAGTTAGAATCATATCAGAAAGGGCAATAGAATACAGTCAAGATATCTGCGCATGTTTCGTAGACTGGCAGAAGGCCTTCGATAGAGTAAATTGGGTCAAGTTGATGAAGATATTAAAGGATATAGGTGTAGACTGGAAAGACAGGAGACTGATTAGGAATCTATATGAGAATCAAGTTGTAAAGGTCAGGTTTGAGAATGTGGACACCTGCGGAATAAATATCGGTAGAGGAGTAAGACAAGGCTGCTGCCTATCGCCAACCCTATTCAATATATATGGAGAAAGTCTAATGCAAGAAGCTTTAGAAGGCACAGGGGATTTCAAAATTGGAGGAAAGATTTTAAGAACAGTAAAATACGCAGATGATCAAGTACTTCTAGCAAGAAAGGAAGAGGAGCTACAAAAAATGATAAATAGACTAGTGATAACAGGTAGAAAATACGGTATGGAAATAAATACAGAAAAATCCAAGGTCATTCGAATATCGGGTAAAGAAGAAAATCTGAACATAACTATTGGGGGAAAGCCATTAGAACAAGTTTCAGAATATAAATACCTTGGAAGTATCATAACACGAGAGGCAAAATGTACGGATGAGATCAAAACTAGAATAGGAAAAGCAAAAGCGGCTTTCAGGAGAAAGAAACAACTACTTACAGGGAATATAAGGGAAGATATCCGCAAGAAGTTGATAAAATGCTACGTATGGAGTATAGCATTGTATGGGGCAGAAACATGGACGCTAAGGAAAAATGACATCAAATACTTGGAAAGCTTTGAAATGTGGACTTGGAGGAGAATGCTGAAGATAAAATGGACAGATAGGATGAAAAACGATGAAGTGCTACGAAGAATAGGAGAGAAGCGAATGATTATACAGACTATTAGAAAGAGGAAGGCTAACTGGGTTGGACATTACCTGAGGAGAGAGAGTATGATTAAAGACGTGTTAGAAGGAAAACTAGATGGGAAAAGGGAAAGAGGCAGGAAAAGGTTTCAGCTGATAGACGATTTGAAAGGGAAAGAGAGTTATCAAGATATGAAGAGGACAGCGGAAAATAGGAGTATATGGAGAACCAGGTTTAACCATGAATAATCACGGACCTGTCTACGGACAGACTACCTATGATGATGATATATATAATTTATACGATTAAAAGCTAAAACAAAGAAATTATATATATATATATATATATATATATATATATATATATATATATATATATATATATATAACGATACGGAAAAAGAAATAATATGATAAAATAAATGCAACGAGAGGTTGAGAGGGATAGGAAGGAGCCAGTGAACACTTACCATACGGTGGTGGACGTCCACAGCGATAGAGGAAGGCTTGTAATTTGGAGCTTTCGGGCAACACACGCCCTTCTTCAGCGAGAGAAAAACGAAGACTAAAATAAGCGTAACACTGGAGGTAGGGGTTCGGGAAAAGAGGGGCAAGGGGAAGGTGAAATAGGGGTAAGGGGAAGGGGAAAGAGGGGTAAGAGGAAAGGAAAAAAGGGGGTGATTGGAGTGGGAGTGTTAGCGAAGGTTTAAACCTGGTAAGGAGAGGGAGCGGAGGATGTCAATATGGGCTAGTTCCCATTGACGGAGTTGTGGCGCGGGGAAACTACTTGGAAGAGCACGAATAGTTTTTACTGTGAAGCAGCTATTGAAGGGAAGGGAGTGGGTTAACGCATGGTGTGTGTGTATATATATATATATATATATATATATATATATATATAATTTCTTTGTTTTAGCTTTTAATCGTATAAATTTTCTGCTTCTTTTCTCTTATGAAATGCAGCATGTGCATTAAGGTAAATTAAACGTACTCACTCACCAGAATTCAGCAGTTATAATATAAATTTTCTTCCTTTTTGAAATAATATAACAGTGAGTTAAACAATTTTTTGTAGCAATGGAAATTAACAAACCCCAGAAACCTCTTTGCGTAATTGATTGATATATTCTGTCATTAAAAAAATAAATGTGCGATTACAACATTTAAAATCGAAACGAATAATAAGATTGGGCTCGTAAAATTTGTTAATACAATTTTCGTTACCGTCACACTGACGGGCTAAAATTATAGTAAGAATATAAACCTGTGTTATAGGAGCCGGGCCTCTGAGAGGAGGGTCTAGGGGGGCCATTTGGCCTGGGTCTCAAGCTCAAGGGGGCCCAAATTTGCGTTTGAATGGATTCGCCATCCTTAATATCAACGGTGAAAATTGCACAAAAGTTTTTTCCTACATTCTTCTGGAAAAATGCTTGAATATCATTTTACTTAAAAAATATACAAATTTCATTTCACTGTTCTATGGCTAATGATTGTCTTATTTTGTCTTCATGTGATTTTATTTTAACTATGGGCAAATGCCTCAAAATCTGGAAGTAGCCCGGGCCTCTCTGAATATAGGAGGATCATCTGACCTTACACAAAGGCTTTTGAATTCCATTGTTTCTCCAAATGGGTAATTTTAGGCAGCATATTTGGTATGGTCTCTGATTTTGCGTAAGTGTTTCGTCTAAATATATTGAATTCAGGGACCTAGTTGCCGGCTTCGACATGTCCTCTGCCGTCTATCTCCCTCCGTTATAATCTTCCGATCGGTTACGCAACGGTGGGATTTATTTTTTATCTGGAGTATTCGGGTCTGATCAGCCTCCTATCGCAATTCAACGGCAGTACGCAACAAAATGTGAGATAAGATACGCATCGTTCGATTTTTTTCTCGCGAAACAATGAGAGGTAACGCGAATGCGCACAGCCGTCATGTTCTTCGCGGCGAACTGCTTCAGAACTGTGTTATTGTTAGTGCCAATTGCACGCGACAAATGGTTATCGGCAGATGGCGGATCTTTATGACAAGGAGGATTAAGACTTAAATCGCAACTGAAATGCAGAACGCTCTTTTTCGTGTAGCGAGAGATCAGGAAATTGAAAAAAAATACAAACAAAACTTTCTTTCTCCATGATTTGTGTCGAAGAGAATTTTCTGTTGTTTTTCAAAAATAAAAATCGGATGTCTTCAAGTTCGTCTATACATTTGAAATAGAATTCTTAATGTAACTTGTGACGTAATTCTTCCCTCAGCTGTTTACTCCTGAAATCTATCTTTGCAGTGGTGGAGATGTTCTTCGCGGACGGCAATACCGAGAAACCGAAGTACCTGGAGGTTGAACTTTGTCCGTAAGTACAAATTATCCTTAAGTATGGATGATTTTCCGGGATGACCGCGGGTTCTGAATGTATTGATATCCTTTCCTCCTCAGAAATCTTCTTCCCAGTTTACACAGAAACCAGAAGCACGTTTCGGCTACAAAGACAACTCGCTGATCTTAAGGTGTTTTAGAGCCGAAATACACATCCATTTCTTTCTTATCTACATAAATGCTTTTAGATTATGCCTATCAATCATGAAGAGTGACAGAAATTGAATGTAATCTGGAAAATGAATTATATTATATTATCCTGGCGGTAGAGTTACCACCTTGCACTGAGTTCTAACCCGGAGATTTTGGACCCAAACCCGGAGATTTTAAACAATGTCTGATATTTTTAAGACAAAAACGTGAGATTTTTAAATCTGAACTAAAATGTTATATTTTTGGACATGAGAAATTTAAAAATACATTATCTACTTTTTAATTTCCCGTGTTCTTCTGACCCGGAGATATTATGAGGGCAGGCTAAAAATAAAATATATAATATAGTTATTTTTATTTTGTATAATACAAAAAATGTTAAACTATACACATCAAATCACAGTACCAAATATCAAAATATCTTTTTTAATAGTACTTGACAGAAATATTAATCATATAAATAAATAAAAAATATTAATAACAAAAATCAATATATCTCTATAATTGGTTATAGTCATATTAATTTTTATTATTAATATTTCTCACAGTCACAGCTTATTCCAAGAATATTTTTCATTACTAATTGTACATTTAAGTAGTTCGACCTGCTCAGCTTTAGTGACAAAGTCGTAAAATTCTTGGCAATTCATATCAAAATTGAGTTTGGTAAGTAGTTCTGCCTTCGCCAACTCCACTCGCATTCTGTTTCTCCTATCGCTCCATGCATTGCCCATTATGGAAAAAATTCTCTCCGCAAAGGCATTACTTACTGGAATTGAGAGAATGTTTGCCACAAGCTTTGTTAATTCTGTAAATGCATCCCGATCTGATAATATTTTCACCCATTTTTTGTCAATCGACAAATCAAGTGCTTGTACTTGCGGAAGTATGTTATTAAGCAAATGTATCTCATCATACAATTTATCCTCATCCAGTTGAACTTTGGCAGAATTTACGGCACTTAAAAAGTCTTGGTATTCAAGTTTTTCATTTTTTAAATTAATAACGGAAAAATGTTGAAAAGGATTGTTTTCAAAATTATACCACTTTTTAAGATAGTTAATAGCTCTAGAGTAGACTTGTGTTGTTTCTTTAACAAATTTTTGTTTTTCATAGACATTAAGTTAACTTAAACTTGAGTTCACTTTACTTCCAAAGAATTGATCAGTTAGTCTGTTTTCAAGCTTGTCTTTCAAGGTACACATTATTTCATGTATATCTGAACTCATGATTGTTTTCCTTTCTAGTAGCAGAACACTTTGTGTCATAATTAGACCGCGGATCTTTAGGTAAAAACTTATTTTTTTCCTGAGTAGATATCTCAATATACAATTGTATATATACGTTTCATGAATAATTAACCCCGAAAACGTATATTTTATAGTGCCTAAAAATGCCTATTTTGACATTAATGTCTAAAAATGCCTATTTCGACGTTAATGCTTATTTTTGTCATTTTCATGCAAAAAAAGCCTAAAAAGGGCTAATTTTCTAAAATAATCGACTATAAAAGCAGATTTTGGTATTATTCATATTTTTTAAACTGACTGTACAATGTTCAGTCATGGGTTGGAAATGTCCTTCACACCACGCTCACGATCAAGTGGCGAACAGCAGCTCGGACCTGTCTCGCGTTCGGCGGGGTTATTCTGTTTCCCAGTGTCACGTGATACGACAATGTAACAATGCCTTTAATCTGATGTTGCGTTTATTTCTCGTTGTTACATTGTCATATCGTGCGACACGGGAAAACGAGAATAACCCCGCAGTCCATCTCCAGACTGCAGAGGGTAAAGGTGAGAAGTGTGAACGTGAAAATTGTGAAAGTTCAATGCCTAAAGTATCAAGTTCGAAAGCTTATTTAATACGTCAGTGGTTACAAGAGTTCCCGTACTTCACAACGGATGGAAAAATTATCTTCTGTCAAGCATGCAACAAGGAGGTAAGTACATTATAATGCTGGCTTGCAACGAATTATTGGCCGTGAATTGCTTGTCATCTTTGAGGCAAAAACCATCCACATCTTTTGTTTATACGAGCCATTTTATGGTAACTATAGAAGTGGTTATTCAAAATGTCCAGCAATCCAGCTGCGGACCTTCGTAGCTGTAAAGTAAATTTTATATTTTTGTCCCATTTCCATATTTATTAGATTATTTCCGTATTTTTAAGGTTAATTATTTCTTCATAATTTTTCTTTATAGGTTTCAAGTGATAAAAAATCCCACCTAACTCAGCACATCCAAGGAGTGCTACATAAGGCAAATGTTGAACGCAAATCTAAGATGAAACAAATGCTTTTAACAAAAACTTCTGAGGGATCCAGCAAGAAGAATCAGTTTTATGCAGATTTGTGTCACGCAATTGTGGCAGCCAACATTCCATTCAGAACACTGGAAAATCCAACATTCAAGGAGTTCCTAGAACGATACTGCCATCAGTCGGTACCTTCCGAGTCAACGCTACGCAAGAATTACGTGCAACTCACGTACGATGACGCAATGCGCAGGATACGGGAGGACATTGGAGATTCACATATTTGGATATCGGTCGATGAAACCACTGATGCTCTTGGCAGATACATGGCCAACTTGGTTGTTGGGAAATTGGACCCAGATGCGCCATCCAGAGCCTACCTCATCTGCACGAAGCAACTTGCCAAAACAAACCAGGAAACAATAGCACACTTCGTGAACAACGGACTGAAAGTGCTGTATCCCAAAAATCTAGACGAAGAGAAAGTGCTGCTCCTATACACAGATGCTGCATCGTACATGGTTGCTGCCATGCAGTTGCTCAAGGTGTTCTATCCCTCCCTTGTGCATGTGACATGCCTTGCCCATGGTTTGAACCGCGTAGCAGAGCAAATAAGACTGGAATTCTCCAAGGTGAACAAATTGATCTACACCGTAAAGAAGGTCTTCGTCAAGGCACCAACAAGAATACAGGCTTTTCGAGAAAAACTGCCCGATGTCCCTCTGCCACCTGAGCCTGTGCTCACCCGCTGGGGCACATGACTGAAAGCAGCTGAATATTACAGCGAGCATATCCTTCATGTCAAGGAAGTTGTGACAAATCTAGCCGAGGATGCTACCTGCGTCACTTCGGCAAAAATGTTGCTAGATGATCCCTCCATTCCCAAGGATTTGGCGTATATTAGATCCCACTATACATCCCTTGTGCAGATTATTGCTGAATTAGAGGGCTCAGGAAAACCCATCTACGAAAAAACTGCTATGCTGAATGAAGTGAAACAAAAAATAAAGGAAGCTCCAGGTGAAGTGGGGGAAAAAGTAAAAGCAAAACTAGAAAAGTTGCTACAAAAGAACTCAGGACTGCAGAGCCTATGTACAGCAGCAGATATACTGGCAGGAAAATCCAGTGAAGTTGAGTGCAAAATTCCATTTCAACATGTACCCAAGTTGAAGTTCGCCCCCGTCACGTCAGTTGATGTCGAACGTTCTTTTTCTGCTTACAAAATGATATTAACTGACAAACGCCATAGTTTTGTGGTAGAAAACTTAAAAAAGGTGCTTGTTATTTATTGTGAGGCCAATTACGGGAAATTTGTGAAATAAACACTAAGAGGTGACAAATTCATTATGGGAATTTCGAATGAAACACTTTGTCAAACACTCTGCGTAGTACTTAAATATATACTTGAATAGTGTTTTCAGTCAGTATTACTATATGTAATGTAGATAGTATTTTCTCGGTAACGCATGGGATATTAACCATAAGAATAAGTTTCAATGCATAGTAGTAAAATATTTTTGTTCTTTGAAAACACAAATCAATAAAGTTTCATTGACGTGCAATTTTTGCGTGCGTGCATGTTTCAGTCTTTTTTCGTGAATTAAAGTTGGTAGTTGACAGAAATGATGTTGTGTTTTACTGGACATAGTTTTTGGAAGTAGTTTTTAGAGCCTATTTTACGTTTTATAAAGCCTAATTAAGGTACTTAAAGAGCCTATTTTAGTCGCCTAAAACTTAATTTTTAGAACCTAAAAATCCGCGGTCTAGTCATAATGGACATGAAATGATGTACAAAATACAGATAGCACTCAGGAAAAGATAACTGTGGCTTGATATCATCTTGTAATTCATCCTGTTGATCTTGTACAAATGACCAAATTGTCTTATTGGTTTCTTCCTCTCCTTGCTGCATAAAGTACATTTTTACTGCCGGCCAAGAACTTAAAATCCGCTCAAGAGCTCTGTAAAACGATAACCACCTTGTTACAAAATGTCGTAGTATGTCCTCATATTCCATTTCTAAGAATTCGAAACATTGTTTCAGTATTTCTGATTTTTTTGCACTGCTAAAAAATTCCGCAAATATTTTTAAAAATTAATTTTCAACACCAAATGATAATGCTTTACAGGCATTTCTGGCGGAATTGTGAATGATGTGGCAATTACAGTTACTTTTCATAATTGACGAATTCATAGTAGATAGTTTTTGGAAAACCGAGTTATGTTTTCCGTAGTTCACTGACGCGTTGTCTGCTGTGTACGAACTTACATTTGCGATATCAAGTCCATGTTTCTTAAGACAAGCAGTCAACTGTTTGATAATTGCTGCAGATGATTCATCGCTATCCTCGTAAAGATCTATAATTTTGTTCTGAACACCTTTGTTAATATCAAAACATTCGACAGTTTTACTCAGGGGATTCCCTGGTTTGGCTCAGTCTCACAGGATTTGATAATATATGAAAATTTAACTGATTCATGTTTTTAAAAAGTGCCGAGCAAAGTTTCTAATATAAAAACTTTGAATAATTTTAAAATATGTAATAAAACTCACAAACCCGGAAAATAATAACTAAACCCTGAGCCCGGAGACAAGGTGCCAAAACCCGGAGACTCCTGGTCAAACCCGGAGAGGTGGCAACTCTACCTGGCGGTAATACCATAAATACGAACAAACAAACAAACTCGCCTAAATCTGACGTCGAGTGCACCGCTACATTACATATTTGAATATTCCGCAGGTGGGGACAGCACCTCGTCCTCCTGTTGGACGGAGTCCGTAACGCCGTACGGACGCTCCTACCCCTCAACTTCAACTCGACGATAGATTCTAATTACTGGCACGGCTCTGCGATCGTGCCCCCGTCCTACTTTCCTCCTCGAGTCACCCGATTCAATGGCTATGCGATCCACGACGTGGAGGACGACGGGACGGGAGGCGACCCGAGGAGATACGAGTCACTTTTCCCGGTACCAACCGGGAAGTACCAGTCGGCGGACTTGTGAGTACATCGAAAATAAAAAACGATGCTCGAACCACGTGTTCCTTCTTTTTTTACTGTCTCATCTACATAGTAAGTTATAGAGAAAGTGTCGTGACCGTGAAAAAAATCCGTAATCGAGATTTTGACGAATCTCCAAGTTTTAGTTGTCCCTGCACCCGCCTGGCTATAGTCTGTCGGTCCCTAGGAACTAAGTGGCCAAACAGATTCTGATGAAACTTGTATTTGTGTAGCTTATTACCCAGAATAGAAGCCTCGTTGATATTAATCATATTGCGCGACAGTGGAGGGTAGTTTATTTTTGCAGATTTTGATAAAATGTCGATTTTTACAAATGTCGACTTTTAAAAAAATGTCTCCTTTTACAAAATGTCGATTTATACAAGATTTCGATTTTCACAAAGTTTCGATTAACTAAAAAATGGCCTTTGATTAAAATTCGCCCAGTTATAAAGCTTTATGCAGTAAAACACACTACGTAAGCCATGTCTCTCAAAAATAGCCATATGGCATTCAGTGGCATTCTAATACGTCGTGTTTTTAACAGCATCATCAGCATTATTGCTGCGAGGGAACCCGCGAGAAAATATTATGTTTCATGCGCAAATAATTATTAATATAATCATTGTCTGTACGTTACTGTATTGAGGAGAATATGAGTATGAGAAATTTTGTGCGGTTCATGATGCGCCGATATTTCTACTTATTGTTTCCATCGTCTTTCTGCGGCAGATTTTACAAGAAGCGCATTACTGCGTTCAGTCCGATCAGTTTCGTTTCTCGAAGTTGACTCGCACGAATCTTCGTTTGAAGGGTGACCCAAAAGTCTCTTCGCAAAACCAATCTCTAGCCGAGGCGGAAATTACAGGGAGGTCAATGAGGCCTCGTGGCGACAGGTTACATGGGCGAAAATTTTGAAGGAAAAAATAACTCGATTCATTTTAAATAGAAGAATCGAACAACTTTACAAGTCTATGCAATTATTAATTATCCCATTATTATTAAGACTTGTTTACTCATTCCTTTTATTGCGGTATAAGGAAGACAGATTTTTATATCCCCACTGATCGATTGCGAATTAGGATGCAGTTGATATACACTATAAAAGTGTACTACAGGTAAACTCCGTCTTAGTGCTACTGTTTGTGTATCTCTGGTATTGGCGTTAAAGTGGGGGTGGCAGTAAATCGAGGTATAGGCTTGATCTATGTAATCATAAGATGGAAGTCCTGTTCACAATGATTCATGGGCGGTATGTAGGGTGGCACTATATAGTGTATTGTTAATTCACTATGGATAAAGAAATAGGGAAGTTTTTTATTCAAGTAGCTATGATATTTTTAACGTGTTTTTGGTAATATTCAATACTCGTTTTTGCAGACACCTGTTTACGCAGGAAAGTTGTAAGGGACTTTTGGATAACATTTCATATCTAACATTTGAAATCAGAAAACAACATTTCCTTCCTTTCGGTGGACTGTCGTTGAATCGTTGCCACCTCCGAATTTTCCGCCATTTTTTTAAATTGCGTCTCTTATAATACGAGATCACCAATTACACGGGTCCTTCTCTGCGATAAAATGAAAAATTCCCGCATTTTTCTTTAAACCTTGGTAGAGTTGTGGTTAGCGTGCGATGACTCCCCGACTCCCTACTCCCATTGCTAGGGTCGCGGGCATGGTTATTTGTATTTGTGTTTGAATTCGTCTCTGTTAACGTTATTACGCTCATTGTAAAAGGCCGTTAACGGCTGTTTATGAGCTAGTATAGAAAATAAATAAATAACAAACTAATTTCAATCAAATCCTCCATTGTACATTCCATCATTGTGGAAGATGTCACATGACTATTCGGTTAGTTTCCTGCTTTCGAAAAAAAATTAATTTTAGAAATCCATTTTTCCTTTAAAATATTATTCGTTTTTCTTGTTTTCAGCCACCGTCTGGAATACTTCCAGCCAATAGATTTTGAGTCGATCCTGCCCGGAAACTCCAACGCCAACCTGTCTGCTCCCTGGCCGCAGTGAGTGAACCGTGTCGTGCCGTTCTGTCTGTCCAGTCTCGTCGTTGAAGGACATTGTTTTGTCTTTTCCATTGATCCATGAACCTTTCATTGTGCACGGTAATAAATACCTCGATTATTTAATTGGGGCTTCTGTATGCTCGGAAAATCCGAAGGATTAAATTTTGGAAGCAAAATTGTTTGCAGTGTCTGCCAACTACTTTTATAATATATATTTAAAATATTTAATTAAAAAACGAGCAGCATAAAATATCTACCGAAATAGCGACGATTTTTTTTGCAGAAATAATTATCGCTTTATTGAATTTGAGATTATTGCAATATAAACTCGCAAACAGGATAATTGAGGCAATTTTACATGGCATTAGAATGGCGTTTATCAAATAAGTAAACTTACAAAATTATCGAAAACTTTGTGAATAATAAATTTTGAATAGATGTTTTTAGAAAAAATCTAAATTATTTTACTTCAGACGGCATGGTCGCCAGGTTAATTCGCACGCGTATAATCGAAGTTTTACTGTACTTATTCCTCAACCCCATGATTGAGTGAACCATTACCATCGAATATACCTAACAAAAAACCTCAATGAAGCTCCCTTTAATGATAAAAATCTAAATGTGCCTGTTACTGTTATAAAGTAACTGCTTAAACGTA
Organism: Tanypteryx hageni; assembly: GCA_028673005.1. Taxonomy (NCBI): domain Eukaryota; kingdom Metazoa; phylum Arthropoda; class Insecta; order Odonata; family Petaluridae; genus Tanypteryx; species Tanypteryx hageni. The sequence continues at coordinate 122,700,344 of CM054114.1, forward strand.
TATGTTCTGTACTGCTATGTGAAGGAATAGAGTGAAATTTAAGTATCTTTCATTGTTACTACATGAATAAAGTACACGTGAATTTTCCAAGGTTGTGTTGTCATTATAAAGCTTTGAGTGTTGATCAATTGCCTATTTTGTCTCCATGTTTTTTATAGCTTAGTAAACAATAGGTCATTTTTTGTAACACGTAATATTTTGTTAACAAGATGCATAACTGATAATTTAAATTCTTCCTATACCCATATAAAGATTGGGATAAATATCTCCATATTACTATTGGAGCTATCTAAAATATTAATTGGTTTATAGCCATAAGAGGCGTCCGATGAACCTTGTAATTAAGACAATATAAGCAAAATGAAAAACTTTAAATTTACATGAGCAAATCACCAGAGGCGTTTGGCAGGGGATGTCGCTGCACCAACACAAACTCTAAATAAACCCTCTATTGGCCTTTCTTATCGCGTCTGGGAAGAATGATCTGTAGTATTTCTCGGTTCTAGCGATTATTTAGACATATTTCCTGGTATGCTCCGATCTTTCCCTACGCTCACTAGCATGCTAGCATCGATTGGTACAACCATGTCGTGCAAGTCCTCGACCAATTCGGGGCTATTAAACTTTCCAAACTTTTCAGTGTTTGCCATTGCAGGTCTCGCAAAATCTCTGATTCGCTTGCATCGTATCGACCGGCTGCTGCTGGTGGTATATGCCCTTGGTTGGGACTTGGCACTGCTTTGCCTTGAGGCTTTCAATGCATATTCGATATTGTTTGATTCCGTGGGTATTCCGATTCCGGCGGTTTGTGTGGGCCTACCGTCGCCCTTTTAGGTCCTCCTCCTTTGGGGATGGGGAGGTCCTCTTCTCTGCCAGCACTGGCCCTGGGACGCTTGTGGACGTCCCGAGGCTTGGCTGAGGTGGAGATATTTCTGAGGTTGCAGCAGGCAGTCTGCAATTTGTCGTAAAATGTTTCACTTTGGGAAGTGAGGAGCTCCTCGATGGTGGTGGCGTGCTCGTTTCGGGATCCGAATTGCTCTGGCGGGATGAGTCCCTTGCTATAGGCATGATCGTATCGATGCTCTCCCTTAGCGAATCTAGCTGCCCTACGCTGTGCCATCTCGAGCTTTGTGGTTAGACCATCCTCAAAGGGGTTCCAGACTGGGCAGCAGTATTCCACGATGGGCCGTACAAGCGAATAATATGCTATTACCTTAACATTCGAGTGTCAGTCCCTCAGGACTCTGGAGGAAAGCTCTTGAACTTCGATAAAGAATTATAAATATACAAGATTTGGAAAATATGCTAGTATTATTTAATCGACTCGTCACTTTATAAAAACGAATTATATGGAAAAAATATAGGCATGGAATAGTACACTCACTTGGTTTGCATCCTATAGCTCCGAAATTAGGCAACATAAACCAGTCCCCTGGGAGCAATTTTAGCCTCTTGAAGCTTTGGCGAAAAAGCGACCTGTGGTATTTAAGACGGACAATTTTACATTTTTTCGTGAAAATTATTGTAGTAAAACCTTTCTCGTTAAGTATTGCAAATAGATTAGGGTTTCGCTTACGTATATAATAACACACGATCGCTCATGTTCCGACGTAAACTCTTATCCAACCCGCCAGAACACTATTACTATAATCCTCATTTGCAACCACGTAAAAAGGTTTCATGTCCCTAATATAAGCGGAATGTTTCAATCGCTACAGAATAATTCGAATGGCACGAACGACTTGTTCAATAAAACATCATCTGTCGAAGATTTTGAGCGAAGATGTTGGAGAAGAATTCATACAAATGAAAAATATTTTGATAAGAATTTAAATAAGCGGTTGTTAAATTATTAAAATTACTATGTAAATGACAATAATTACTTCGTAACTTGTTAGTAAATTACATTATTATGTACATAAGCGATCAAAAACTGTAATTTAAATTAGGAATAAATATCAGAAATAAACTACATGTTTATCGGTTTTTTTGATAATCGAATTTGGACTCATTTGGTCAGGAAAATCAGGAATCTTCCTCTTAAAGAAAAAAATCAACTGGCCACCTTTTTTCAGAAATATGTATCAAAACCTCCTCCTACCCCTTTCTTCCTATCCTTCCCTTCAATCGATTCATCCCTCTCCCTCCATGTCTCCTCACCCTTGCCCCATCCAGCTACTTAACTTTCAGAAGCTCATTCTCCCCCTCCTTCCTTTCCGCCTATATATTACCCTGATGTCTTTATGTGTATATTCATGGCGGTATACATCGATGCTGTAGTTTTCCATTGCGATATATGCACTATGTAGGATTTTCGCAGGTTTTTTCACACCCCCCTTCTCTGTGGGTGTATTCCTGCGTGGGTTTTACTAGTAAGAAAAAGCCTGTTTTTACCTAGGTTTTCCCCACAAACTTCAATCTGTCTTCACTTATATCTTTTTATGTTTTGTATATTTTTATATTCTGTTTATTGTAATACTTTTAAAAAAATATTCATGATATTGACGAAAGGCTAAATGTAGGAATGGACCTTATGGTCCAAATTTTCCCCGAATCTATCTATCTCCCACCCCTTCCTTTAACACACGTATTCTTCCTTCACTCTTCACTTCCATCCTAGTTCTCTCTCCTCCTTCTTCATCTTCTACCACATTTCAAAACATCCCCCCGCTCTCTTCCATACAGCTCCACCGTCTACTTTTCATAAGTCATAAACATTTATACAATTGCATTATTGGCCAGCAAGCGACCTGAAGCAAAGATCGGCAACCTTCTCTGCATGGCGGTCCACATTCGTAGCTGTGAATGCTTCCAAGGGCTGCAAGGTAAGGGGAGTCATTACATGACACCTTCGTTATATTGAAAACCTTCAAACAATTGGTAAAGGTGCAGTTAGTATCTATCGGTTACAGCGTGATTCTGCATTAAAGCATCACGATCAATGACTCTGCTTTTCAGAGATAAGTGACAATGGAGACTAAGGTGATGATGATGTTAAAATTTGAGAAAATCACAACGTTAAGGTTAAGGAGTGATTTTCGCTACATTTAACGGCCCTTTCGAGATTGAAAGAATTCAGGAAATTTTTTGGGCAATTTATTTTATAACTAGAAACTCCGCCCCTGGGCCGCTAGCGCGGCTCCAACGCCGTGGACCCTCATAGCTTGGCTTTTTTGTTGGGTGTTAAAATCAAAATTGTTTGCATATAAAAAATATTTTTTTGTTGATTCGTTTTATATCATTATGATGATACAGAGAAGTGATGATCTCAAGCATGGAGTGTTGTTGCGATTGCTCGCACGAGTTTCGCCTCTCGCCTAAAAGTTCTTCACTAAATGCATCTGATTGAATTTTGCTGACGATATTATCCAGCTTATTCTGTTCTTGAGCCTTCATAAGCATGCTCATTTCCTCTTGACGGACGCATTCGTAATGAGTGAAACAGTAATGATAAAAACAAGGGTCGTTATAAATGATGCTTCAATTACGAAGCGTCACTCACATAATCCTTCGGAAAACTATATAGTAAATGAGATACCAACGTGCATACGCCAGCCATAAATGCGTTCCCAACGAAGGAACGGCTTCGCAGACACGGAAGAGAAAACTGGGCGAGGCATGTTTATTCTGCGTTTCCATCGAAAAGTATATTTTGAGAAATAAATCGATTTTCAAATAGTAATTAACGCTAAATAATAAATTTAAAGACGAAAAAAGAGATTGGTTCAAACTAAAACTAGTCTTTCGATGAATCAATTTTATCTTGATACGTAATGTACCAACCATTTCGGTTTTCTAATTGATATTAGTTACACACACAGCAATATTCTGTCGCAATGGAGAGCACGATAATTTACTTTGCCTATGGTTCGGTATTTTCTCTACGTTACTTTTTTTAATTTTCGCTAAGATCGACCTTAAAGTGAAATACCCACCGGAGCCTTTTTCAAGTAAATCACGAATTTAATGCACAAGTTTCACGGGGTATGCGACAAAATGCCAGAATTTAACATCCGATATTCACCATAACGCGACATTAAAAAAAATTCACTCGGTCATTTTCATTGCAGCAAAATATTACACCAAAAGTTAAAATGCGTTACTCACCAAAAATATCTTTTCCAGCGTTAATTGCTTTGATCCGCTCAATTGTACTCTGTTAGCTCGAGTTCGGAATGGAATACTGTCACTAAAAGGCTTTTCGCCGATTTGAAAAAGAGATGCACAAAAAAACCACGTATCCAACCACGGCAACATCTCGCGATCAACTGAAATAAACCGTTAGAAACAGACAAAGCTATTATTGAATTAATATATTATTTGCTATTTGGGTTCTATCCTGTTATCCCCCCCTCCCCAAGAATATTTGGATTAGGTTCACTATTGTGCTCCCCGTGCGATTTCCGGTCTTCTTTTGTTGTTTTGGGAACTTTCAACATGGAGGAACCTTACGCGACTTCACCGGGTTGGGTAAGTTGGTTGAAATGTTTTGGTTCAAACATAAGCTCTAGAATTACCCGTCATACTTCCCCGATGGGGATCCCGATCTTCTTTTGCCGTTAATGAAAGTTAGAGGAGCACAATAGTGAACCTGTTCCTTGGGTTGGGTTGGTTGCGTTGGTTGGATAGAGATAACAGGGTGGGAGATAACAGGAAAGTACCGGATAGGATTCTCAACCTTTCCGCATACACAGAATACCACTCAACACCATCAGTCACATTTCTGTTGTTAAAGTTTATTAACAGTTCCCAGCAACTAAACCTTTTGGGCCATCTTCATCACAATCACTTTTACCAGGTAAGTTCTTTTTCTTAATTTCATTAACGCGGAACACCTGCAGTGATATGACCGACGTAGGCTGATAATCTCTGGTCTATAACGAACATGCTCAAATTCAAGGGGGAGCGATCGTCCCCCCTTGGATACTCTCTGGGACAAGAGAATAAGCAGGCTGTCAGGTGGCGGGATGGTTTCATCAGTAGGCTTAGGTTATTGAATAGATTCTTCTTCGAAATTTCCCATGCTTCTTGTCTTTATGTCGCTGTCGACGTATTGTCCTATCAAAAAGGGTCTGCTGGAGACAGAGTCACCTTGGGCGGTGCCGGAACTTGCTAATTGGGGTGGTGGGGAGGAGAATGGGATTCCCAGGATTTTCAACGAATGGCGAGTGAAGGGGAAGGAACCTACCCGCGTGGGGCATTGCCTTCGAATGCGCTCAATGTGCACACTCCGGGCGCGTAGCCTTTTGGAGAACCCTCGCACCGGTTGCAGTAAAGATAGTATCATATGAATCCTCTCTCTTTCGAACCGCGAGTAGGGGCGATGGCCATGTCAACGACCTACGCTATCGGCTAGGTGCCGGTAAAAGGATGAAACAAAGCCATCGGTTTATGCCTTGGTTCTCCTTCCACCCTCATTCACTGGTGTCGGTTCGTTTAGTTCATACGAATGGCTATAATTTAAGAAGCTTTTTGGGTTTACTCAGGACTAAGATGATATTTCTAAATACACATTTTGGAATTTACCCCCCGTTTGCTTAGAGTGCTTCCCCACTTCTGAGCTCTTCCATCTCCCAAAATCCTTTACAAGGGACCTTTCTCTATCTTGGGTTTTCCCATCATTGTTTTCAAGAGCTTACGAGCGTTTTAAGATCATTCATTCAGTGATTCGCTAGCGCGCGTGTGATAGTTTGCCGGAGTTGCAAGTGTCGCAGAAGTATATAGTCGGTACAGACAATCAGGTTTTGCGTTTTATCGTGTCCCACAATTTAGCATTACAGCAGCAGTTCTACAAGTATTCGAAATACCATCACTTCAAGAGTGATTATTACTTCTTTGGAGATAGTCGACGAATATGCAGCGGAAGAATTCTACAATTATCTGTAAGTGATTTCTTACGAAATTTTTATTGCTTATTTTCTCTATATTCGAATTCAAAGCACTAAAATGCAACAATAAATGTCTGATAAAAGTATTATAATTTTAAAAATTATTTCGTGGAATTTATCTTTAAAAGGGAAATTATATATTTAGTCATAGTATCATACTTTATTCAGCATTGAAGATGCATAGATAAATTTTGTATATTATTAACGTGAATCATTATTTGAACATTTTCAGATATACCTTGATTAAAATGAAATCAAAGAGACAAAAGCGCCAAAAAACGTTGCATTTTTATCTCAATTCTTCAGAAAAAGTATCAATAATAAATTCGAGCAATCGAGAAGCGGAAGTTGCAGTGTCTACACTACTATACTAGTATACCTGTCGACTCGTTGAAGAGAGATATATACGGTTATGAAGATAACAGTTCAGTTATTTCATCGGTTCATTCGGTAGATATCGAACATTATATTAATGATAGTAGTGCAACGGTGAAGAATGATATCGGTATTTACCTTGGAGGAAAATTAGATAATTTAACAAAGAAAGAACTCCATTTTGTCCACCTAAAAATTATGTCTTTTCTTTTTCTGAGCATCAAAAGAACGGCAAAGTTTAAAAGATATACCTCAATCAAACTCGCTTAGATAGATTCACTTGGGTAGTATATTCTCCAATAAAGCAGGGAATTTACTGTAAATATTGTTCCTTGTTCGCTCCTACAACTGTTGGTTCAATTAAATGTAAAACTCAGACCGGGGTTTTAGTTTCAAAGCCGCTTACTGCATTTTCAAAATTATTGGGCAAGGATGGTGTTCTTGAAAAACACCAAGGCAATGCTTATTATAATAGCTCTGTGGAATCGGCAAAAATGTTTTTAAGAAACTTTGGCAAGCCCCAAACTGAAGTTCAAAACATGTTAATTTCAGGGAGACTGAAGCAAGTTCAAGAGAATCGAAAGCGTCTTTTGCCTATTATTGACACGATCATCACTCTAGGCAGACAAAATATACCATTTCGAGGCCATAGGGATGACGGCAATTTTTCAGACAGGCCTGAGAGCAGTGAAAGCATTACGAACGAGGGAAACTTTCCGGGTATATTAAAATTACGTATACGAGGTGGTGACCAGGATCTTAAAATCATCTGAAATCCTCTAGCGCAAATGCCACATACATTTCAAAAACGACTCAGAACTCGATTATTGATTGTTGCGGCGACGAAATTTTGGAAAAATCCTAAACTTTGTGAGGGAAGGAAAATATTATTCCATTTTATTTGACGAAACTACTGATATAACTATGGTGTCTCAATTAAGCATTGTTATTAGGTATGTTTATGAAAATAAAATTAGGGAAGATGAAAATTTCACATCAGGAATTAAACAAGACCTAGAACCTAAATTAGGGGGGAATGTGCTAGGAAAATCAGTTGTTCAGTTATTAGTAAAAAATAATGTTGATATGAAAAACATGGCTTCTGAGCAGCGTGGTGCTGCTTCAGAAATCCGTAAGGTTTCTCCTCATGCGGTTCGAGTTCCTTGCCAAAGCCATTCATTGAACTTGACTTTGTCGAAATCGTCCGAAATTAGGGAAATTATAAAATGTTTTGAATTAATGGGCGAGGTTATTAATTTTTATCTTTTGTCTGCTAAGAGAAGTTTTCTTTTAAAGAGAGAAATGGGTGGGGGATTAAGTAGCTTGTGCGATAGACGCTGGGTAGAAAGTCATAATGCTTGTTTAATGTTTGAGAAATTTTTTTCCAGATATTGAACGATATCAGTAATTGGGATGATAGGACATCTTCAACAAAGGCAGATTTACTCCTCAATAATCTCATGACAAGCGAATTCATTGTTTCGATAAAATGCATTACTTTTATTTTTTCCTTAACACTTCCGGTTAGTAAGTCATTACAAAAAGAATCGCTAAATCTGTATTCAGCTATAAAATGCATTGAGGACATCATTTGCTTATTAGATTGTGGAAGGAAAAGGGTTGACGAAGTATTTAATAGAATTTGGAAAAGCGCTAATGAATTTTCAGATATTTTGCAATTAAAGCTCATTAAGCCCTGGTATGCATCAAAACGAAATAACTGTTAGGAAACCGCTGAGGAATACTATCGACGTAGTGTGTATCCCAATGATTGATACTGTCCTAGTTGATTTTCGAAGCCGTTTTTGTGATGATACACTGAAGGCATTTGGGAAATATAGAACAGGGGTGGGGAACCTTTTCTAAACGACGGGCCTCATTGGTGAGAGTGAATCCCTCGGCGGCCGGATTCGAGTTTAAAACGGAAGTTACCTGGAGATTCCCATCCCTGCCGCTGATAATGGCATTTATTCTGAAAATAAACTTTCCGTAGCAAATCATCTTCTCCCTTATCAACTTGCCTCATCCTCATCTTTACGCCCTTTCTAGTAAACGTGCATTCTCGCACATTCATCTTTGATGGCTCCAGACCAATGTTTCTCAGCCGATGGGACGCGAAGGTCATCTAGGTGGGACGCTATAACCTCGAAAATAATTATTATAAAACCTTTTTATCAGCAAAATACTGCAATATTTAAGGTCCTTAAAATTTCCGTTAGTGGTCACTATAATACCAAAATGAATTTGGCGTAAATATCCATTTCTTGAAAAATATGAGGTTTTGTTTTTATCATGGTTGGATCAGGGTTCCTTTGACAAAATGGTTGATGGGACGCAAGATGCAAAAGGTTATGAATCACTGCTCCAGCCAACCATTTCTCCTGCCTTTCAAATCATCTTCGCTTAGCATCGAAGTTTTTGCACAAAAAGAACCACGTTTCGAACAGCATTCTCTTTGATCATTGTATTATAACGTGTGTAATTGGGGCTACCTGTTAGCGTTCAATAAATAATTATTATTATCAAGCCACAGTTTATCAGCTACCTGTTTATATATTGATATAAAAAGCAGAAAACATAGTACAATAATCCAAGAGGTTAATTAGCCAAAAATAAATAAAAAAATAAAAAACAGGTTTTAGTAAAAATATTAATAAACAAAAAAGTTTGCAAATACTATTACGTAAATACTTATAGCTAGGGGCTCCGCCCCTACGCCCGTCAACCCCATGCAACTACTTAAACAATTAATGGAAATATAACGATTTCTAAAATGACAGTGCTAAAAATTCATTTCTTAAATTTTACAGGTGTGAGAAAGGTTACTCTTCGAAGAAGCTTGTCGCAAAGGAACCCAGGAATGAATTTCTTCAAAGGTGAGAAAAGCTTGATTTATTTTTCAGATAAGCTAAATCAAAAACTGGACAATTTGCTCAAAAATTGAATTGAATTTGCGTCACCTATGATGATAAAATATGATAAAAAAGACAATTTCCATAAAATACCGATATATTGAAAGATTATTCTATTGGGCTTTTGTTAAAATGCTTATAAAGAAGAAAGACGTAACTGGGAGATAAGGTGCCTACGGCAAATTTTAGTAAACACCTTAGCTATGTAGAATATTATTTTGTACTGCGCTTTAATAGAGAATAGTAGCATTTTCTTACAAATAAATGTAACACTTGAGTATTAAATGAATAGTTATTTATGTCACCTTCGTCATACCCTAGCTACGGCACCGATTAAGCATACCAAATTCTCACAACTAAATTTCGTTGAAGAAGATAAACTTTCTTAGAACTTAACTTAAAAACACAGAATTCTTACGTGTATGCAGAATCCGAATGAATAATTGGATTTAAATGTTTACGTAGTATTACCGTGAACGCTGACAAAATCCTATTCGGAGGAGCTGTCCCCAAGGAGCAAGTGGCCAAAGTGAAGATAGACGGGATTTCCACAAGGTCTACGGCCCACGTGAACATTGTGGCGTCTGGTTTCCTCCATAATGTAACCCAGCAGCCAAACGGAACCGCCGAAGATCCCTTGACGTACGAGGATTTGGACCAACTGGACAGTGAGTTATTGCTACTTAAAAAAGAGCTGCAAAAGGATATTCAAAAAGCGTTTTTTTAGAACGTTCACGTAAACTTTCGGAATTTTCGACCTCATCATTAAAGTATTTCAATGCATAATTTCCATGGCATTTAATAAACACGCATGTAAATAAATAAAATTATTATTAATAGTGTAAAAAATGAGATTTTTAAGGCGAAGGTAACAGACACCTTAACTTGTGATGCATCTAATTAAACGTCCCGACCTTCAGATTTGCAGGAAAATTATAAAATTGAAATCGGTCTTAATGTTGGCGAGATATTGAGTTTTTTTATGATTGGCTAAGCTCTGCTCGATGTAGTTGTAGTGATTGATGTTAAGGTGGCGCTCCTAGCGGACATTAGTAGGAGGAGATAAACCTTGCAGTCGCTGAGCTTCATGGTAATGTGACATAAGGCTTACTACCAAGACAATATTTAATGTAACCAACCAGTAATTTATCGACGGGCAACAACTAGTAAAATTATTATTAATCATTTTACAATGGAAAAAATGGCCAGACGTACCCGATTTATTGATCAGTTTTTAAAAAATACCACTTTTCAATAATCTTAAATGGGGTACCCACAATACCCTAATTCTGTGTTTCGAAGGGTTAATTTTTTAAAAGCACCGCATAAATAACCGCATTCGGCCAAGGTAAATAGATTAAACAGGTAGTGTCGATTTACAGTTTTCGGATATTTGTGAATGTCACAGAAGTTCGAGGATAATATTTCGCTCATGCATAAGATAAGATTCAAAGTTAAATATGTAGTGGTAAGTTGTTTGAAAGTTGGAAAATGAGGTTAAAATTGAGTTAATTTTCCGAGTCTTTAATGATGTAATAGTTACACAAAATCAAAGGATAAAATGTACCAAAATATTCTTTCTGTTTAGCTGTTTTAAATTAATGTTGAAAATAATTGTAACAAATGTTTTGGCTAAAGAATCTGTAACTACAGTTATTACCGATTTAACAGACACACCAAATAAATGAGACATTAAAACGTTTCCTTTAATTTGCCGATATTTTTTAAAAACTAGTGGAGGTGTGCAGACAAAATTTTTGAGTTTTTTTAACAGCCAATCTGAAATGTCAAAAGATATTTCACTCTGCTCAGTTCAGAAGATGAAGAAATTGAATTTAAATTCTGAAAACATTCAGTTATTACGGCGGCCGACAATGCTATCGTTAATTTTTGTGCACCACAAAGCGTGTTCGTTGAACTTAAAAAATTTAATAACAGTTTAATAGATATGGGATGTTTTTGCCATGCAGGGTGGCCAGACGTACTCCATTGTGGAGTACAGTACCCCATTTATTGAATCAATTTTTAGAAATACCCCTTCTAGTCTCATTTGAGTATCCCAATTCTAAATTTATGATCTGACCACCTTACGTATATGCAAGATTCAAAAATTTAAAAAAGGAATTGGAGACTACGGTGTACAGATTGGAATTAAAATTTAAAACTCCTGAACCGTAAATTAACCCAGAGAGCACTCACACGTCAATAAGAAATAAGGAAAATTAAATTATGCTTACAAGTTTGCAGGACGATGATGGCCTACAGGGACCTGTTGTCTAAAACTAGCCTAAAAAGAAGAAAAAGAAAAACACACACGCACAAGCACTCTGAGATTTCCAGAGTGCTTGTGCGTGCGTGTTTTTCTTTTTCTTCTTTTTAGGCTAGTTTTAGACAACAGGTCCCTGTAGGCCATCATCGTCCTGCAAACTTGTAAGCATAATTTAATTTTCCTTATTTCTTATTGACGTGTGAGTGCTCTCTGGGTTAATTTACGGTTCAGGAGTTTTAAATTTTAATTCCATGATTCAAAATAATTTCTGATTTAGCGATCAAACTACGTCATTAAAACGTTACACTATATTTTCATTAGAAATTTAGCATTAAAAACAACACGTAAAATTCAAAAGCAATTAAAAGTTATTAAAACATACTTACCCACATTTAAGAAGTTGTTTATACCTTTTCGAAAGTAGATTGAACGCATTTACGTTTCGCTTTTATTTTTGTAGCAACGTAAACAAAACAAAACTTTACCATAGCAACGGAGCCATATAGACAGTTCATAAGTTATTTAATATTCAGCTAAAAGGCAAACGGACAGACGGACATTCCCCAAAATCAATATGGTTCATATCTGTCACCAGTCAAAACTATCTTGAAGACCTTAGCTTCCCAGCTCTTCTCGTTGCTTCAAACTTTTGCGCACGGACGGACAAAATTCTGAGCATGGCTGGATGGAAAAAGCAAAAACAAAAGCGATTTTTTAAAAAGCGCCAAAAATACTTAGGTTAAAGATGAAAAATCCTAACCGTAAAATTAATTTTGATAGGTAAAACGCCTTAAATGTCTGTTCTGGAAATCAAAATGTAGTCTTAGAAAATTAAATCAATAAAGAACCACAAAATTTAAATTTGTTGTCCATAAAAACGCAGCTTCATTTACTCATGTTATACAAAATTATTTTTTTGCATGGGAGGATATTTTCCTTTACCAGCCAACAACCACTTAAAGTAACTTCTTCAAACTCACAGGAACTTTTTTATTATATGCAATTGATTTTTGCAATAACTGAAAATGCCAACCTGATATAACTTTCCTTAAGATTTCTCAACTTGTATTATGACTGTGGTGAATTTATTTCATCAACTGCCAATTAAATTCATTGTCATAATCAGAACTTATCGCATCTATAAACAGAAAATTTTCTCCAAGACAATGCCTAAGTTTTCAAATAAAGGCAGTGATAAAATGCACGAGCATTATCTGAAAGTAGGATAAATTATTCATCAGATCATTCTATATGAACAATCAATGGAATTAAAAGCATGAAATGAAATATTTTCTAACCTCTATTTCAGCGATGAGAGTCTACATTGCTAACAGTGCAAGAAGAATGACCGAGTTAATTTTCACCCCGTAAGTAATACAAAGTTAAAAATCCTGATTACCTCAATCCAGTTATTACCTAGCAACATTCCTTAAAAACTGATATTTCGGAGATCTGTAGCAATGTAATTTTTCAATTATTGACATAAAAGCAGGTGTTTGCATATTTATAATTACTACTCAGAAAATCACCAAAACACGCAAATTTCACAAAATTATTTCCGATGCATTGCTTCCATTGAATGGCATTCCTAAACGATTTTTGCCACAAAAAATCACTTTAAATGCATACTTAAAAAAATATCCAAATATGAAAAATTTTATTTCTATAAATTGATGCATAAATTTAATTTACCCGAGTGATTCAATATAATTTTGATTTAATATTTTTTCTGTTGCCTAATTTTACCAACATCAATGACGGTGCATCTCAGCTTTGGCCAGTATGATGTCAGACTTTACCACGAACCTTACGTGATGCTCTCCAAGGGTCACAGACTGCCACAGGCTGAAATCGAAACAAATGAAACTTCATACACATGGACAGTAAAAGCTCAGGTGCCCTTATGCTACCTTCCAGCAAAAATACAGTATTTCAACCTAGCATCAGTGTATCCTACTGAAAATGGGATGCAGTATGAGACGAGCTACAGCATCACTAATGCAGGAATATGCCTCCCAGACCTGTGAGTGCTTCATTCCATTTAGCAAATATCTGAATCACTTGCATCAAATGTCTTTCTAATTTTCAGACATTCTTTATCAGCAAAGCGGTAGTGGCAAAATGCCTTAAAGGCATATCTCCCGTCAACATGTTTAATCTCTGAAACTACTGGGAGGATTTTATTTAAATTAAGAATTAGTGATCCTTATTAAAATGGATCACAGAGTTGATTTTGAACTGTATCCATCAATTAGAACTTCCACTTTCCATAAGCACTTAAGTAAACTTATACTCATATCTCATTAAATGGCATCTGTCAAGCAACAATTAAATACTATATTTTTCTCTCCCTAGCTCTGATATGATCTGTAAGGTATAGATTTAAAAAATTATTCGGGTAGAGGGCAAAATTTACAACAAAAAAGTCTGTGGGACCACATAATTAATTACGACTCTTAGTTTTGGAGATAAAAATTTGAGAAAATTCCAAGAATAATATCACATATTTTAATTAATCAAGTCAGGCATTACTTCATGGAAGTAGGAAATGTTATTCATATTAAATACAAACAATACTTTTCCACAATTTTGTTTACATCAATCACTACGACGATTCCATCAGCAAACAACAAATAAAAACAATATTTTTCTCTCCCATGCTCTTCTATGATGTTAGGTAAAGATTACATCAATCACTACAATTCCATCAGTAAACAACAAATAAAAAACAATATTTTTCTCTACCATGCTCTTATATGATCTGTTAGGTATAGATTACAAAATTTATTTGGATGGAGGACAATATTTACCAGAAAAAAAGTCTGCGAGACCAAATTATGTCATATAGAGATAAAAATTCAAGAACTGCCCAATCTTTCGATACCATTTTATATGCATTTCCCATAAAGAATGCCTTTGAAATATCTGTGTACACCACCTTTTTGAACTTCGCGTACTTGCGGTTCGCGACAAAATTTTTATGACCAATACTTGTTTCGCACCGATTTTTTGCATTTCGCGCCATGCGTTTGCGATGCCGATTCCCTCTACTTTTTTGTTTCTAAGTTCAGTTTAAACTTTGGCGCCCTAGAAAAGGACATTATTATTATTATGCTCATTATTAGCAGTTTTCGAAGTAAACAAACGTGATAACTCTCGATTTAATTAATTTGTAGCTCAGTTTGAACTTAACCGTCAACGCCACTATTTTAGACCTGAAACTTTAGTTTAAAATTTAAAGAAGTGTCATCATTTTGGAATGTAAGGGTTTCATTTGCTATTATCTTTGTATTTTGAACGTAATTTAGGGAATTATTTTGTTTCGTTAGGTTTCCATTTTTATTACGAATTTTTAATGTAACTTAAGAATTGCTATCACCTTGTAACGTATGATTTTCTGCTGCGTATATTGGACGCGATTACTAAATGAAATGTTACCACTTTAATGCTTGGTTTCCATTTTTTTGACATATTTAGAACAATTATTTCTTACGTTAGGTTTTGATTTTGTTACGCATTTCGAACGTAATTAATAAAAGAAATGTTACCACTTTTTAATGCTAGCATTCTTTTGCGGCTTGGAAATGTTTGTTGCAGAACCCAAGAATACGTCTGTGCATCCGGTGTTTTCTGAGTTTTGTGCAGTTTTTCTTCTCTTGTTTATTAACTTCAGTTCTCGGTTGCATCCAGTTTCATGTTCCTTCAATGGAGCTATGTCGGTGAACAATTTGGACGTGCAATTTTTTAGTTACAGGAGTTTTTATATTTCTGCCTTCTCCTCGTGTGTATTTTCTCCGGGAAGCCTTCGTCGTGCGGCGTGCCTTGCTTACTCGCCGTGTTACGACGTGTTTTCGTCTTCTTCTCTGTCTTTTGCTGCTCTCCGGTGATGTGCAGTTAAATCCTGGTCCCCAAGTGTGTTCTTCGCTAAATATTTATTATCAGAATATCCGTAGTTTAAAAAACAAACATATTTTCTCCTCCGACCACTCGTCCCTTGCCCTTTCTGTAGAACTCAGCGGGTGTTCTCCCTCAACTCCTTGGTCCTAATCCACCCCTTTCCACCGACCGGCCTTCCCCATCTGGAAGAAGACTGGGGTCATGTTAATGACACCATTAACTGCCTACCAAGGTGTCTCCTTGAGAATGGCACCGTCGACGATGCTCTAGAACTATTTTATGAATGGCTTACCGCTGTTGTGAAGGACTGTGTCCCTCATCGTAAGCCCCGCTCAAGAAAATTTCCCCTATGGTTGAGAAGTGAAACTAGTTTTGTACTGAAAAACAAGCACAGTGCTTGGTGCCTTTATAAACGCTTCCCGAATCCGCATACTTCAAAAACCTTTAGTGACCTTCGCCGACATGCAAATTTTTTGGTTTAAGTGGATTTTAACGATTATGATTCTTCTGTCTCCTCGGAGTGTGTTTCCAATCCCAAACGCTTTTGGTCTATGATAAACTCCCGCCGTAACAACAGCTCCATTCCTTCAGAAATCTCTCACGGCAATGAAATAGCTGCCGGTCCATCACGCGCTCATCTCTTCAGCAAGTTCTTTTTATCGACTTACACTCCAAACTCATCCCTTAACACTTCCAACTTCTTTTGCGAAAGCGTTTGCTCTCACTCCCTTTCTTCAATCTCCACAACGCCTGAGGAATGCCTCAAACTTCTAAGTTCTCTTTTAGTCAATCGTGCTACCGGCACTGATCAGGTTGGTGCAATGTTTTTGAAGCACGCAGCGCCTTCATTAGCCATACTTGTCTCTCTGCTTTTTAACAGATGCTTCGCGGCGGGTTACTTACTTCCCCACAAGTTGGAAAACGGGAAACATTTTTCCTCTTTTCAAGTCTGGCAAAAGGTCTTCCGTCGATTCTTATCGCCCAATTTCCCTTCTTCCTGTACTCTCAACTGTTCGCGAACGCATCATCCATAAGCGTCTCTTTTTTTCACTCTCCCTTTCATTTCTAGTGAGCGGCATGGTTTCCTCTCAGGCTCCTCAACTTTAAGTAACCTTTTAGTTTTGCATGCACATATTACCGATTCCTTCGAACGTTCCTCGCAGTTGGATGTATGCTATATTGACTTTTCCAAAGCCTTCGATTCCATTAACCATCAACTTCTAATCTTTAAATTGGCTAACAGATACAATATACACGGCAATTTCCTTTCCCTTTTGGCTTCATTCTTAACAAATAGACAACACGCGTAGTACTTGACGGCTTTTCATCTTCAGTTGCTCCCATCTCGTCCGGCGTTCCCCAGGGTAGTGTTGTTGGTCCTTTACTTTTCGCGTTATTTGTTTTTGATTTAGTCAAAACTATTTCTTCCACATCCTGCAACATCCTCCTATATGCAGACGACTGTAAAATTTTCAGACAAATTAACGCAGATAAGGATTCCACTGCCCTATAAAACGCTCTTGATGCCCTCCTTTCATGGTCCAATCACTGGCGCCTTCGAATTAACCCGTCTAAATCCACAGTACTGTCATACACACTCCGAAAATCTCCTCTTAACTACCCATACCGGCTCTCTTGTCAAGTAATCCCCTCTGTCACCAACCAAAAGGACTTGGGAGTAATCTTCGACTCTAAGCTTCTTTTCCAAGATCATATTAAAAGTATTTCCTCCCGTGCTATGTCGATAGTAGGTTTAATTTATCGTTATACAGAAATAACTGACATTTCCGCTCTTCGTACCTTTTACTTTAGCTGCGTTCTCCCCATTCTTGATTACTGCACCCCAATTTGGTGCACTGCTTCGCCTTCTACTCTCAAGCTCCTTGACCGACCCATGAATTTCTTTCTGTCTGTAATTCGTTTTCGTCACCCTCCTCTCCATAACTCTTCACTCAGTGCCATACGAACCTCCCTAGGGATTCCATCCCTTACTGATCGACGCACTCACACTGACATTAAAGCATTTTCAAAAATTATTAATGACAACTTTAGGTCACATGAGCTTCTTTTTCTATTTTCACTCCGGGTCCCCGCTCGTTCTACTCGCTTGAATGAGCTTATTCACTGCCCTACCCCTCGCCTCTCAATCACTAAACGCTCCTTTCTCTATCGCCTTCCTGATATTTGTAATAGTTTGCTGAAGCGCTTCCCTGACTACGACCCCTTCACTAAGTCTCCTAACTTCCAATTTAAAGCTAATATTTGATTTGTTTTGTGGCCTATTTTCCTTTCCCTTTCTCCCGATTTATTTGACTTTCTATTCGCTCCTTACCCTGATTTCGTATGATTGATGTACTATGTATGTTTTATGTGCATTTATTGCTAGAGTTTTAGTTATTTTGTTTGATAGTTTTATTTTTTGTTTTATTCTTGTTACTTCGTTGTTATGTGTCCAATGCAATTAGCCTTGTGCTGTTTTTGGGCTTTTTCAAATAAATAAATAAAATCACGTACTCAACATTCCATTTCAGTAGTTCATCAATTTAAAGAATATCCATGGAATGAACAAAAAAATTACATGCGAAAATGCGCTATACATAGTTAATTGCACAAGTGCCGAAAGAAGTGTAATCGCTTCTTGATGCTGGGTTTTCATTTGCTATTACGCGTTTTGAAGATAATTAAAAGAAGTTTTTCACTTTATGATGCGTTTTCATTTGCTGTTACGTTTTCTTTTATTTTCTGTTAAACTGCATTATTTACGTTAAAAAAGTGAATTTTTTAGGTCGACTGGGAACCATACTCTTATAACAACATTGCATCTTATGAGAAAGTAGGACTTTCACTTCGCGAATTTGCATTTCGCGTGCTTTTCCGGAACCAATTATTCGCGAAGTTCATAAAGGTGGTGTATTCCATTTATGGAGTATACTTTTCCTTCTTGCTGTATCAGTAGTTCCTGGAAGAGAATAACAAGATCTCCAAGATCACCCACAAAAAATGTTTTATCTTACAATAAGATGTTATATCCTACAAGAGATCAATTTTCTGGCAAACAGCTGAAAAATGGAGTCTCATTTGCTTGAAATTCTTCTTTCACACAAGAGGTGGTGCAGTTGTTTTGACATCGAGTTATGTAGCTAAAAATTCATTTTCTAATTATTTCTTATTTCCTCATTTAATGAAATATACCCTGACATCCTCACAAAGTTTCCACATCAATGCGGTGGAAACCCCCTTCTCCTTTCACTTAAATAGTAAAAATGTCTCCATTAGTATCACTTCATGACCTAATTCACATGCTAACAAAAGGAAATTTATATTCCTAGATAAATTTATATAAAAAGCTAACCAGAGAGATAAAATGGTAAAGTAACTACATCCAAAATTATTTTAAACGATATTTCCATTAATTATTGTAGAAAATAATACTGCAATCCAATATATTGATTTTTCTGTCAAGAAAACAAGTAAAAATTGCAGCTATGCAAATTTGACAAAAATATATTATTTTTGTAACCATATTGTATATACAACTGTATTGTGATTCATGCAGAAATAGGAATGAAATAGTAACTTTGCTTTACACTGATTTATTAACCACTTGACTGGGTATGATGAATATACTCGTCATGAATTTTTTCACTATTTCCTATGGGCATGACGAGCTATTCCATCATGAATTTCTTCCACAACTTCCTTGGTCTTTAGTGTACACATTTTGGCTAACAGATGGTGGCCACACTTACATTCAAGAAGAGGCAACATCATAAAACCCTGCTCTCATGTGTGGTTGCCTACCTATATCCTTTTTACATCTGTTAGCCGAAATGTGTATGTATATGGAAGACCAAAGCTGTTGAAGAAGTTCATGACGAAATAGCTCGTCATGCCCATAGGGAATAGTGGAAAAAATTCATGACAAGTATATATATCATACCCAGTCAAGTGGTTAAAAGATCAACCCTGGTTTCAAAGTACAGCAGACCCTAAACATTTGCGGTTTTGACTATTTACGAACGAACCCCCAAGATCCCTCATTGGCAGGGGCGATTGTAGGTATTTCAGTGCCCTAGGCAAACTTCTCTTTTGGAACCCCCGTCCTATTTCAATTTTTTCTAATAATCTCAATAAATTAAATATATGATGTACTACTAATTATTATTCACAATAAAAGTATGTAGATACTTATGGAAAAATTGTCGCTGCAGTGCTGTATTGTCTCCGTCACAATATTCCAACTTGATCACTGCTTTTAAAGGCATGAATATGATCCCCAACGGGACCTACTCGGCCATATGTTATATTTCATTAAATTTTATGGGAAAAATTAGGTAGCCGAGCCATTATTCGCGAATTAGGCATTTGTGATGTTCGTGGAATGGAACCCTCGCAAATGTTGAGGGTGTACTATACTACAATGTAGTAACTAAATCATCATCGACTTTTATAACATTTATAAATCACTGGAAAGCAAGTTACTATTTCATTTCTATAATGACGATCTTTTTCACATTTCTCTTATCAATATTTCGTATATATACCATTATGTGGCAAATATGGTTATCTATTTGCCACAAGATTAGCAAGCCTCCAAATACTGTTGGACAATGCTGGTATAGAGCATATTAGAATGATGGCTGTAATTTCCATTTTCAGGCTGGTCGTCAAGAAATTCAAAACTGGAAATCAACCCCTCCTGAATCCAATATTAAACGAAGCATATGCGGATTTTTGGAAAGTGGACAAAGAATGAAAAACAACTTGCAACTTTTTTAAATAATGGTTATATATTTACATGTATATAATAAATTTGTAAAACAATTTAGCTCCTCCACGGATGAAATATAATGATTCCTCTGTCTTACATAATGTATGTATCCATTTCTACGCACAAGGTACTGAATTTTTTTTTAAATACAAGAAGGTCACTTCTGGGCAATTGTATTTTTTTTATTGGTGAATACTTTCCGGCACGTTTGCATCTCTTCCTTCGTTTTTGTGGTTCCTCCAGCAGCGCCCTCCTTCCGACCTTTTCACATGCATACATACATACATCAACATCCTTCTTCCAGGCAGTTCGTTGATTGGGGTTTGGCCTCTTCATTTAAAATTTTTATTTTACACAAGACCAAGGCAATGGTAACTCCACGATAAATGAATGCACTTAACAGGACCCCCAAAAAAGGGGAAGAAAACAAATCCACAGCAAAAAATTTATTTATTTGGGTGCCTTATTTTCATTTCATTACGGATTTTAAAACAGTGATGAGAATCACTCATTTTATTAAATATGGCCTTCTATAATCGGTTACTCATTATTTCCTTATACTTATCGTATAGGGTATTTAAAAAAACAGGACAATTGCTAACAACCGATTTCTGTTTATAAATATAATTTGATTCCCTGCTGAAATGTTGGCAAATTGCTTTTTTTGTCACCTCAGGCACCTTTTTAACGAGCGAAGTGCATATAATTGGTACACTTTTTATCTAAAATGGGTCGCATTCCCCAACAAAGAAAAATATGCTCCTTGGTGTCTGCTAGTGGCCCGTATTTTTTCCTCTTATTTTTTTCTTCTATTTTTTTTAAATTTCAAAACATACTAACACAGATCCGAGTGAGCATGAGTATAAATACAAAAATATGCCATTTTTTTGATTCCATCAACAAAAATGATTAAATAAAGTTTTTTTTAGAACAAATGCTCTTGGTCAGAAAAGCTTTGGCCATCATAATTTCTTTAAATAAATTCATAATCCCACCCATGTGATATGTGGGCCAAGGCATCGTTCATTTGATGACTTAAACCATTTTATCATCCCGAGCAAAGGAATTAAGAACACAAAGACCTTTTTTATAAAAACAAACTAGAGGAGAATATTAAATATATGGTAACCCTGCAGTTCATTGCCTCCCTTTCATGTACATCTGTGAGTTGTAGGCATATAACTGAGCATGCAAGCATATGCACACACATATGTACATAAACAGGCACTCCCATAGATATATGCTTACTAACACAAAATATATGTAACACAACCATCAACACAAGCATCCCCTCAAATCATTTTAAGTACAGCGAATATTTCAGCTGGATGCAAATGGAAAATCCAGTCATAGAGGACGAGATTTCTCACGGGCAATGTCACAACCTGTCTCAAAAGGGCATCCATTATATTGGTGTTGGAGTATATATATGCATGTATGTAAGGCATTTGTGCTAAATCAATGACCTAAAACAATCATAAAAAACAAATAAAAATTTAAGTAAAGCACAAAAATAAAAAATTCATCGTTTTTGCTCATAGTTCTCGACAAAAAAATCGCTCCGTAATAATGATTCAAAGGGTTTTTTTTCCTCAAAATCAGTCACTGGTCAGGGCTCCAAAATTTAAAAAATGGCCTTTTTTTCTACTTCTTCGAGAAAGCAGTCCCACTGTTACCAAGATGTCTCGATGTAGTACAGTGCGCGTTTAAATAAACACTGGAGATACGTTTTTCTTTTTTTGGCAACCTTGCAGCGCTGCATATTGCGTAGTTTCAAAAATCACAAAAAAAGGCACAAGAGAAAATTTCCTCATCCTGTTATGTCTGTGTGGCACACCCAACTCGTTTCCTCTTTTAAAGGACAAAACTGCATCAATGGAGGAGGGAACGAAATTTGTCATGACAATAGCCCAATAAATACTCGATAGCTAATAAATATGAATAAATTACTAGGAGCTTTCCATCCAAGCCTCCACAAAACAAGGAGATTGCATC
The DNA here is from genome assembly GCA_028673005.1 of Tanypteryx hageni. Lineage (NCBI taxonomy): Eukaryota > Metazoa > Arthropoda > Insecta > Odonata > Petaluridae > Tanypteryx > Tanypteryx hageni. The sequence goes on from CM054114.1 coordinate 122,722,451, forward strand.
CACTTTTTCATGATTCTCTTCTTCTTTTCCACAGACATGTCTTCGTGATGGTGCGTGCCAAAAATCTAAATAATCCATCCCTCTCTCTCTCGCTCATCAAACCTTTCTCTAAAGACAAATCAAATTACAATAAATTGTGCCACAAAAGTGCTCCAATTTCTTTGTTTTAGAAAAAATCAAGACAAACCCAAAAAAAAGAAGTCGTGAGAAACGAATCATCCAAAACACTTTTGCTTTTTAAGTATGAAACCAATACTTCTGGAAATATTATAATAATAAACCCTCAAAATTATAAGTTTTGTGGATAGCCCTCGTGAAATCATGCAGGTTCAAGTAACTAAAAACAAAACTACCACGCACATATCTTTTTTTTATGGAGGCCATGGGAATCAAACATTGAGCATCTTGACAGTCACTGAAGTATTCTCCCCTCCTCTTCTTGTCATCACCCAAAGCCCAAAAAAAACCATTCTTTTTTTCTTCTTTGCCATTTATATAAACCTATATAAATAATAACTTCTTTTTTACTATTAACTCTGTCAGTTACACACACACTCTCACACACATGCACTTCTAGCTTCCATCTTTTGCAATCCTGGTCAAACAATTTCTCTTTTCAAACAATTCTCTTCTTTCTTTTTAAGGGCATGCAATTGTCTCAAACACAGAAAAAGGGAGATATTTTGGTGTTTCTCTATTGTTATTTTTTTCAACCTTATTGGCATCCCTGGCTCCGAAAAAGACTGTTAACATCGAATCACAGAACAGAATATAATATTGGTGTTTGATGGATTGCGCGGATGGTTTCTTCCAAAATACGATGCAGCAAAAAGGACAGTCCCACAACAAGCCTGCGCCCTAAATGAGGAGCAAGTCTCATTCTCTTGTTTGGCCTGCGCAGGTTTAGATGCACCAAAAACGTGGGTGTCACGCTCTTCCTTGATTTCCTAACATGCTCAATACTTTCTCACACTACGCTGTCTTTTTTTATGTACAAAAATATACAGAGATTTTGTTCATAGTGCTGCTGCTTTTAAGTTTCACCCTCTCTCTATCTCTTTTACTCTCACTTTTAACAAGAGTTCACGCCTAAGGCTATACACCCTTGAGCCTTCTGATGCCCAATCGTACATAGTTTACAAGGTGATGAAGAGAGCTGTGAAGTGTGAGGGGCCCGTAGCACTGGTCCAGCTCCACGAAGAATTCTGAGGAGAGAAAGAATTTCGAGAATTACTACAGTGATGCCAACCTCGATCAGTCCTATACTATTCTTAATGCTTCATTTGACTCTAAATGAGGTAAAATATTATTCATCCTGCAATTCCACAAGTGCCATAATTCAAAAGATATTCTTAGCAAGAAAAACATTGGAATGGCAAAAATAGCTTACAAAGTTCTTTAAACAGCAATGTATTAACGTTATAGTAAGAATGTGGATACTAGCACCATCACAAGTGGTAATACCTGTTAAAATTGCAAGCATTTTGTTTAGATAAGAAAAGTTAGATAAAGCAAAACACAATTAATACAGTGAACATTTAAGCAATTACAATGGAATAGTCATTTACCATATTTATAACAGATATTGTAAATCATATTTCACGAGCCAAAACCAAACTGGCAAGCTTGATCATAATGGCAAAGTAACAATAATCAGCTTGAAAAATGGATACCAATCATCCTGTGAAAGTATGAATGAAAATTCCTATTCTTAATGACATTTCATTCAGTCAAGAGTAGGGATGGGACTGTTCCACTTTTTCCCAGTTTTGATTACATTAATCTGATCCTGGTTCTCGGTTGGTTCTGTTACTACTGGGCAGATGTTGATGAAATTTGGTATTTAGGACATAGGGGCAAAGAAACCAAGAAAATTATATAAATAGTTTACATGACCTAATCGGGAGTGCCACTTTACAGGTGAACAAAAATGATCTTTTCTTTACAATATAACTTATAACGAAAAAGTCTTTAAAGAACTTCATAGAACTAATCAAATAACATGTTTTCATCACTACATTTTTATTGGAGGAGTAGCCAATTTCAAGAAAATCAAACGAGAAAGTTGTAATTAACTTAGGACGTTTCATTTGTCAACGAAAACAATATTCGTGACGACTGATATACACAATAACTACTGTAAATACCTAATTAATTTAATTTTCTTTCGTGCGCATGCAACATTAGGAAAATGGATAATCTACGATGAAGAAATGAATGTAAATACGTCTATTTTTTACGTTTAGACAGCATTTGCAAGTGAAAAGAAATGGGTAATTTACGACGAAGGAATGAACGTGAACATAAAGATTACATTACTACTATTCCAGTGAGGTAAGTTTTAAATAATTGTCGATTGTTTTAATAATTATAATTGATTAGGAAATTAGTCAGTGATTCAAAAATTCGACATTTTCTTGGCATCACTGCTGGCATTTCAGTTCGTAGACATTACACTAAGCCATTAATATTTATCTTTTGTGACATGATTGTATAAATCATAAAGAACGCCTCTGCCTCGTGTGTATACATGCATGATGTGTGCATCTTTCCACGCTTTTTATTAAAATAAGGATCAGAACTGAAGAACCGGATAATAAACAGTCGGTTCCAGTTATTTTGGATCTTGAGAGAACCGAGGAACTGATTGTCCCATCCCTAGCCAAGAGTTTTGAAACTAGAAAAATTTAGATAAGATATAAAAAAATTAATAATTATTAAGTAAACCAACTTAAAACAATAAAATTTGAAACAAACAATTTGTTTTGAAGTCTTCTCATTCTGTAACTGTATTAAGACTAATCTATGCAAATAAAATTAACAGTTTCCTCCCACAAGTTTCCCAGAGGTTGAATTGAAATTTAGCAACTTCAAACATTCTTCCATTCCCAACACAAATCAAAATCATTTTCCTCATATGTTCAAGTTACACAAGTTTGACTGTTTACATTTAATCTCTTGCATTAACATTTACTCCAAATGTAATGACAAAATCATTCATGTGGCTGCATGGTGCATAAGGACATCAGCCAAGAGGATCCAAGAAGAAACACTAAAATTAACAATGCTTATTTGTTCATATAAAAATATATAGAAAATATTTTATTTACTTTTCATATCAAAAGAATAATTAATAATTATTTTATTACAATTCTTAAATGCAACTCTTGCAGTCATTATTTATTATTCAAAAGGGGCCCATCATTGATTCCAAGACCTCCATAACTTAGGGTGACCAGATGCTGATGGTCACAACTGGGACAAAATGAGTTTTGAAAGAGAAAACCCGGAGCATTTTCCAAAAAAAAACCGGTACAATGGAAATTTTGATATTATTTTATTGTATACTCTAAATTTAAAATGAATATGTTTATAAAAGAAAAAGCAAACTTGTGTATTTATTGTGATAACAAATAAATTGACATATTTCGTGAATAATCAAGCAGTATTACCATAAAACATTTCAGGAGTCAGTGGTGTTTTCAGTCATATTTTAAAGTATGTCTCCAGCTTTGACGAAATTTTGACCATTTTTAATCTTCCCATAAAAATCTTTACAGGTCATAAATTGAAGTTGTATTTACAAAGGAAGGGAAAAGCATGACCAGCTGTCATTATTTTCTTAGAATCAGCTCTTGGTGAACTTCCATGGGTCTTTGGATTTCCAGCTTTTTATGAAATCATATTTGGAAGATCGTGTTTGATGTTAAAATTGATTTTGTATAAACGAAGATTTTAAAAAACTGCTGGATAGACAGACCATCATGCCTACAAGAACAACCGGGACATTTTTGTGTCCCGAAAAAAATATTCGTGACACCTGGACAAAACTCGGGAAAAAATATTTGGGACACCGGAACAAAACTGAAAAAAAGAGATGCCTGTTCACCCTAGCATAACTGCACCACTTAACATGGATACAAATTTTTAAAATGAAATATCATGGCCATATATGTATTTTCATATTAACAACCACTTGGGAAACAATTTCTCCAATTAATATCATTAAGCCTTAACATCACATGGTCACTTACCTCTTGAATTTCCCTTGTAGACAAGGCCATCTGCCTGTTCCCACAAGTCATGGCAGCTGAGCAGGTAGCTGAAATGTTGGTGCTGCTTTTGCATTGCACAATGGACACCAAGGGGGACAGAGATGCATGGTCCCATGTTAGCTACCGGCGGTTGCTGAGGAGGCAGACCTACTCCCAGGATCCCTGCTGGCGTGGCTGGCTGATGGTGAGGATACGGCGGGCCATGTGGAGGTGGGGGAGGAGGAGTGCGGCCCACTCCGTTGGGACCACATGCCCGGCTGACGCCCACAGGTAGTTCACCACTACTGTAGCCAGATGATTGGCTTCCAACAGAACCGACTGATCCGGCTGGAGAAGGTGTGGGGGAGAGTGGGGAGGGAGTGCCTGTGGTGCGGGGCTGAACACCACCTCCCCATTGAGAAGAAGGACAAGAAACGCTGGGCAACTGCTGTCCTGCTTGGCTGTTCGGAAGATCCTGCATAGGCTGTTGCAGTGTAGGAGGAGCAGTCATTGGAGCCTAAAGGATTGCAAAAGAGTAAAGAGTATATTTAAGAGCCAAATGTAGTTGTTAATTAAATAAACTATTTTGCCCTGACAAAATATTATTTGAAATGCTGATTCAAAATCAATTCATCCAATCATAGTAGGCAAAAGTAGAAAAATTTCACTTTTTTAATCACCAAAGAAATAAAGATATGCTGCCAACCAAGATCACGTTTCCATTTACCAACTTAATTACAAAGTTAGCCAAAAGTCACATAACCCGTTAAAAATTTTGAGTTTTCTTGCAGGAGAACACAAAGTATGTACTTGTGTTTACGCATATGGCAACACTGGCATATCTGCCTGATGTTTGCACTGTATCCGTGACCTTGAGATGTCTGCTTGGCATGCAAGTCGAGTAGGGAAATTTGAAGCCTTAACATGAGTTTAACATTAGCAGAGCAGGTGTTCATCGTTGAACATTATTTCATGTCAAACACGTACGCAGAATGCCAGAGGTCATTTAGGCATGTGTTTCCAGATTCGCACGTTCCGAATAAATCAACAGTAACGTTTTCATGAAACAGGCAGTGTGTGCGACAAGAAACGATCCAGCAGCCATCACTTCTCACTAATGAAATATTGAACGAAGTTAGTCTGTGTTTAACACAGTCATCCAGAAAATCAATCAGAAGACTATCTCAGCAGACTGGATTGACCTATAGAACTGTGCATGACTTTTGCACAAAAAGTTACAGTAAGTGTTGCGTGAATTTTGGCTCGTCCTGTGTTAAAATTTGCCCGAGAAAATCTTTACTTTGGATCACAATTTACTATTTAAATTGCCCTCTACTACTTCCACCAGCAATACCTTAAGTTAAAATTTTCTCTACAAAATTGATTAACTAATCAAATCTTCCAGAGTTCACGATAAAACTAAATGTTATTGCTAACATATCAGTCTTAATTGATACTATTTATATATTGTGCATTTTGTCAGTGTGTCAGAAAAGAACAATGCCACTTCACATCTATCATATGTGAAGGTCATGGATCACCCCATCATGACAATATAACATTATCTTTTGTCCCTGAATGGTTATTGGACAACATGGCCTGTTAACTACATTATTGAAATTTCATTAATAGTATTTATAGTTCCTTTTTTGGTTGCAAATATTGCCTAAAACATTTAAATTAAAATTTTTTGAGTATTTAATATAAGCAATTGTTGGAAAACTTAATTTGAAAATAACATTTTGATAGAAAATATTTTTGCAGTACAATTTTACCATACTACCATCACTTGGTCATACAAGGAACTAGCATAATCTTAAATGTGCGACCAGCCGAGACAGTTTGTGTTCCCCACCAGGAGGCACTGTAGTATTTTTACATGCATTAATGCTGTAAAAAACATTAAAATAAATATGTACGAATATCTAATAGCAGCATTTGTCGCAAAATGTAATTTGAACAAAATTTTCATAGAAAATATTTGTTGTGCATTTTTCTATTACTGCCATCTTTTGGCTGTATATGGAACTGGTATAACCTTAAATGCTGGACCGTCGGAGATAGTTGAAAAGTTCTCCACCAGGAGGCTCTATAGTATTTTGGAATACATTTCTAAAAATAAACCATCCATATTCATGATTTGCATTGGATTAATTTATCATGCTGATGGAAGTAAACACGCATTTTATTGATGCTGCAATAAGCAGCTAGAAAACTTGAACTAAAAAATATTTGAAATTAAAATCAACAACAGTAACTACCATACTAACTAATAATGTATGAATGAACTAGGTAATATAAAACCATTAAGGTGAGTTAAAGGACAAGAGTAAACTTTTAAAAATTTTGCTTTTCACACTAATGGTAAGGACGAGAGAAAAGTACCTTTAAAACTTTTAATAGTACCATCACAAAAACTAGTATTTACAATAGGGAAAAATTGATCGGAAAAGTCACTGAGGAATCATGCACTGGTAAATCATTCCTGAATCCTTACTTGACCCATTTCAGCCATAGCAGATATAATTTTACAGCCTTTTCCCACAGGCATTGTCTTTCTATGTTTTTGTTCTTATTTCATTCTTTTAATGAAGTCACCATATATGAAAATATGTTATTGTTAACATCATCTGCTGCAGACAAAATCTGTCCATCATGAAGTGGAATTTAAATTGTGTGTGTCATGGAAATGGTTGATATGGTAAATATGTCAGTTTTGAAGAACAATCTCTGGCATGCAAGCATAAAATGACACTAAAATTGTTTGTCTTAACAAAACTTCATTTTAGCCAAATCATGAATGAAACTCATAAAAGCACTCACAGAATAAACATTCTCTCTTGAACTTCAAATGTAGGCATTTACTTTCCAGGCCAACATTCTCAAATAAAATTATTAGTAATATTTAGAAGATAGCAGCAAGAGGAAAAAGGATAATTAAACTAGTCTCTTTGACAATGTTTGAGAAAACTACACACAAAATAAGACCTTTAAACATTGGACTTACATGACATGCACTTTTGTGCAAAATACCATGTAAACAAGATTGATGACAACTAACAACCTTTCAGAATTATAACTATTCAAATCTGAACTTTCACACAAACAAATTATGTTGTGCTCACGAAAATGGTGTCAAGTGATCATTTACCACAGAATCTTCAAAATCAATTAACTCATACATGATCATTATAGTGAATGACCACATGGAAGGATTCTTATGGCAAAAACACAATGGCACATTCACAAAACAATTTCACCAGTCGATCTACAAATTACAATTTTTGCTATATCACATGAAAAATAGAACTTAATAAAATAATTTCATAAATACCTTCTGCTGATATTCAGTTAAGATCTTCTGGTACTCTTTCACTTCATGTTTTCTCATCTTGAACAACTTGAGGTGGAGGAGTGACTGAGTCCGAAGACTGAAAATTAACAGTATGACAGAATTTCATAGGAATGCTTTAATATTTAGGAAATTTCTTCATGCTTATTGGAGAAAGACTTTCGCTGAAACATTACAAAATGGAACCAACCTTAATACTGCCAGCTTGTTATCTATACTGCCTTGCTGAGAATTATTTTGCTGGTTCCGGAATTTAGAGGAGATGTATCTGAAAGAAAGATTCAAATTCCTGAGTAACTTCTACACTAGTAAATGTATAACAAAACAAAATAAACAATAATCTTTAAAAAGCAAATAATTTTCTTAAAAATCCCTAACAATTACCATTAAATAATTTAAAATTCTATGGTTGATAAGAAATAGAGAATATGAGAAATTGGATATTGCAACTAAATGAGGTTAGCATAAGTTTTACAACATAAAGAGAACATACATTTCAAGGAGATGGCTATAAAGGCAGCAGCATCATCATGTTGGGAGAATCCAAAAATGATAAGATTAAAAATAACCAACAAGGAAAGAAAAATGACTTCACCATCTATAACCGATCCTTTTATTGAGATGATTAAAAATACATTATAGAAGATGCAAAAAAAACAGACCCCAAATACTTGACTGAATCTGGAGATTCCTAGATCTAGAAGCAATTCTATTAACATTACATAAACAAACTTACTTGATAAGGCTCAACGTGTCTTTGTACATGGTGAAGGCAGCTTTCTCCGTGATACTCTCATGTTCCATAGCATTGCCTGTGAGAAGGAAGTAGAGCACTGCCTCCAGATACTGCATCGCCTGAGCAGTGTGGTCAGTCTCACGATCTGCGCCATGCTTGAGCCTCTTGGCCTCTGTCAGGTACTGGTCCTGGTCCCTGCATTCCAAGAAGAATATGACATTTCACTCATCCGGCATGAAATACTAAGTTTTTACCTCTCCTATTTTCCAATCAATCTTTTCAAACATCTGGCAAGAAATGCTAAGCTTTTACCTCCTCTATTTTCCAAATTAATCTTTTCAAAAGCACACACAAATATGAATAAAACAGACAAAACCAATTGCTTAACCTTTATCAGATGTTATTTAAATACCTTTTACTGGTCAATGTGGTCGATTCTTTTTTTTTTTTACTTTTAACCCTTATCGTATGACATTTAAATTCTCGCAGCTGCCTCACAGCCAATTTAGTTAGGATATTTAAATATTAAACGTTTGTTTGTATAAATTATCATATCTAAGAACACCACATCAGTGGCGTAACTAGGTTCTCCTTTGCCCAGGGGCAACTAACAGAGATGCATCCCCCTCCCTTTGCTCTCTATACAATTTTCCAGAAAAATGTAATGGGAGAATGTGATGGAAACCTAAGCAGACTATACTAGCATTTTAATTCAGAATATATTATTAATATTATTATTGTTTATAAACAGAAACGTTAATTTCTGGTTCATGAGTTTGCACCCCTTTAGCCCTGCACCCCTCTGCTCCCCCCACACTATGCCACTGCATCATACCATTCCACAGTCTGGATGATATCATAGGCCTATGAATTCCTATAAGCAGACTTAGCACCCAGCATACATTTAAATGTATGCATAGCTGTGAGCGCCTACATTTGGTGCACATTTAAATGTATGCACAGATGATAAGGGTTAATTATAAGAAAGCAGAGGAAAATCCAGAAACTTTCCAAAGGGAGGTGATGGGGGCTTGATTGCCCCTCCCCCCTCTTGGATCTGCCACATCCACTGAAAATCTCTACCCCTCAGAACCTTCCTTTCCCTTGCACTAAAGATCTAATCTGCGGCCATAAAGCAAGGAATTTTGCACAAATGGGTTTCAGAATGCATCCAGAAGAGGGCAATGGGGACACCCAACATTGCCCTAACCTTGGATCTGCCACTGTAAGCAAGTATAGCAATGGATATATTTGAAGTTCTAAAGCCAGGCTCAGGCTAATGGTTTAAGACCTAAGAGAATTAACAATGAAATTAATTTTTGAACAAGAGACTAAAAATGGGAAAGTTTACAATTCCCAATCCACCTGTTAAAGGTTAGTTGTAAGTTTTAATAAAGATTTTTCACCTTGCCACATGTACATCAATATATTACCATCTTTTGATTTCATTCCAATAAAAATGTCTATCATGATTTGAATTTTTTTTGAAAAAATAGAATGATTACAAATGTGATCAGATACCCATAATCTTACTAGTTCAACAATCTAGCATATTTAAATTAAAAAACACTAAATGAATATTCCTCAGATTCAGGCAGAGAAAACAACATGCAGTAATGATGATGACGCAAGCAAATAAAGGAATCACATCCGAAGAATGAACCTACCTTTCCTCTAATTCTGGGAAGTCTTCTTCCGACCTCTCAAAATACGAGTGGTAAACCTTGCGTAGAGGGATAGACGATGATGCTGAGGAGGAAGGTCGGTTGCCGTTGTGGACTGCAGCCTCCCTCCACGCTGCATCGGCACCCTCTTTGTTGCTCGACAAGGAGGACAAGATGCGAGGGGAACAATCAGGATGCATGGAAGGAGGGGTATGAGCTCTCGACTCTTCCTCTCCCCATCCTACCTCGCTGACTGCCGTCACAGCTGTGGAACTTGCTTCCCGGTCATGATTGGTCAAGGGGGCATCAGTGGATGCACTTGGCCGCGGTCCGAGTTCGATGAGGACCTGAGGGGAGATGAGATATGCATGTTTATATCACCTCAAGCTAATACAAAAAAAATTATTTAACAATTATACATAGCTTTCTGAAGAAATTCAAACTAAACAACAAGAGAATAACTTGTTAAGTCTGTTTTTCAATCCAAATATAATAAAATACCAGGTTCGTTCGTGCGTAACTGGTGATAAAAATAGCTTAAAAGATGAATAACTTGATCAAATATTTACATATAACAATGAAATTTGACAGAAATGGTCTGCTCATAAGTAAAAATCCTCTGATGAAGAAAAAATTAAGAAAAACATCCAGAGTTTGAGTCCATGGCTGGTGATACATTCCCCATAACATAACCCATAGAAATCGATTTTTTGACCTGCAGACTTTTTTCTTTTGCAAAATTAAATTAGAAGTAATTGACCTACGATCTTTGGATAAAAGCCATTTGAAAGGAAAATAAACAGATTCTTATTGTCGATTTTTTCTTTCGGTTCGAAATCGCTCGAACTATGCATAAAAATTCAAAATTTCATGAAAATATTGCATTTTTTGTGAAAGGTTCCCATGACAAGAGAACAGATTGTTGAACTCGAGATCCTCATTATTGTATGCTTTCTTATATATGCAAAAAATTGACATGATGTAGAAATCATGAAAATTTAAGACCACAACACACCATATCATGGAAAATTAATTCCAGGCGAGGATCACACATTCACAAAAAATGTCGTTTTAAAACAGCTTGTTACACTAATCATTAAATCTTCAAACAGGTTTTGCCAAAAATAAACAATACAAAACATTTAAAGAAGTTTTAGTTTGAGAAATTAAAAAAGAAGTTTTTCATTCACTTTGTTTTTCAGCAGAAAATTTCCAAACACTCAAATTTCTATTATCATCCCATCATTTTTGATGGGTCTTCACTACTGTTTTTTAGTAAAATCTCACTAGAAAAATTACTGATTTAACAAAAATTTCACCATGGGAAAAGTTTCCAAGCTCTCCAAGACTTTCAATTATAACATTTCAAAGTGAATCTCTATTTATGTATATAAGTAATGCTCATGGAATGAACTAATTCCAAAAATTTGATACCAACTTTATGGCTCGAATCAAATTGAAAATCAAGATAATGGAACTTTATTTGAATCAACTATGATTAAAATACCATCAGGGAGTTAGAGACTTGGCTGAAATGTGTATAATATTTTTGGGACAACAGTACATACTTTATACAAACTTTGTGAATGATCAATAATAAATATATCCAACGGGTTTTCAGGAGTATGCAATGTATGAAGGTTACTACACAGCTTATTTATTTTACGCAATATAGGTTTTATAACTTTTAATATTTCGTTATCACACTAATTTTTTTCATGCAAAAACCATTTCATTTTGAGCCACTCTTGAATATTGGCAAAGGAGGCTCAGGCTGGACCTAGTCCAGATTAATGAGGTTTCGCTTTATCAAGTGTACATAGAACTCCCTAAATGTATTGGCAAAAAGGTTGCCAAATGATCTAAACTCACCCGACTAGAAACAGCTGGAGAGTTATCTTCTCCGACCTCCTCACACTTCCTCCTCTTACTTCCCTCGGAGTGGTGTGGAATGCCCATAGACGAAGCTGCGTGCTCTTGGTGCCGTCTCTTTCTATCTCTCTCCTTCCTGTGACTCCTCTCTAGCACTCCCCTCCCCCCTCCACCTATGCTCTCTCCAGATGCCCGCCCTGCTTCACCTGACGACCTCCCGCTACCATCTTTCCGTCTCCCGCTGCCCGAACGTGACACCCTACTCGAGGATGCCGTGGAAGCCGATGAAACTGAGCCCGAGCTTGGTCTTCTCTCTCTCCCACTGACAGGCACAGGTTGCAACCTGGAGGACAATGCAGATGAAGTTTCATCCTCCACTGTTCTTGATGTTCCCTCCCTGAGGAAATAAAAAAATGTTTGAAATACCTTCTCCATTCAATGAATAAGTAAAAAGTAACAAAATTCATGTAATTTACATGTCACCATTTAAAAACAATGACAAAAAGACCATCAATCAATAATGGAAATCCATCACAGAACAAACACGAGAACATCAGACAAGTGAGAAAATGCTGCTTATTGGGAATTTTAATGTCGAAAACCTCTTTGTTCGTGCAATATTTCACTTTCCCATTTAAAAGGCGTCCATATAATTTAAAATTTATTTCCCGTCAAAAATTATTGGTAAAATAAAATAAAGGGAACAAACAAAAAATAGAGCTTGATGTTAACCATGAGATGAAATTAAATTGGAAAACAAAAACCCCATGATATATACACAATACATTAAGACAGTTAACAAAATAAAAATTGACAAGATATACTAAAACATTAAAACTTGTACAGTATGGCATATATTTCTTTAAATTACTACAATAAGAGGATGAACAACCATCAATACAGATTAAACAACAATCTCTTTATGAAAAGTCAATTAATGTAAAAATTTATTCCTTATTTTAAGATTAAGCATGCTCAAAGCAAGAGAATTCAGCAAAAAAACTGAATTTATTGGGACAGCACTCACTTGCTACGCTCCACTGAAGATGCTTCCGGTACCATTGAAGAGCCTACATCAGCACTTGCCGACCTGTGTTTTTCTGATGGCAAGACAGCATCGGTAGCTTCGGATGATTGAACACTCCCTGACAAGTCCATATCTGATGTCCCTACGGCACCAAACAACCGGCAGTTTTTACTGCTACCAGTGGGAGATGAGGGTGGGGAGGCCTGCTCTCTCTTTATCTTACCAAATTCAAACAGTCGTGAGGAAAACCTAGCAGCGTCTGAGTCAGTCCGTCCACCTCCACCGAGTTGAGGAAGAAAGCGATCCAGCCTAGCAAGGGAAATCCTACAGATTATGCTGGGTCTCCCCTCTTCAGAGTATGAAAGGGGTGGGATGGGAACCACTTCCTCAAGAGATGGCTTAACGTCTACTGGGCTTACTGGAGATGGAGGGGCGACTACTACGACCTTGGGGGACACAGGTTCAATTTTGGGAATGAGCGTTTGGGGCTTAGGTATGGAATCTACCAGCATCTCCACCTCGACTGCAGGGGTTTCCTCTTCTCCACTCCTGGCCACATCACGAGATTTACCCCCACCACACTTGCCACCTTTCGCACCTCCCTTCCCCCCACCTTTGGCTCCGCCCCCCTTGGCACCCGTATTGCCCCCCTTATCACCGACTTGCTCTCGCTTCAAAGAGGTCGAGAAGAGCTTCCTAAGGGTGTCACTTTTCTTCTTGTCCTGGATCGCCTTCCCCTCGACATCCAACTTGGGTGGGCTCTCCTCCTTCTTCCCCTTCCCCCCTTTACCCTTCTCGAGCTGTTGTTGGGGAACCACCACAGACTCGACCTCCTCATCCAATCGCCCACCGCGCACTCTATGCCCCACACCACTCCCTTTTCCCCCACCCTCCATCATGTCTGAGCACACGGGAGATGTCACGGGTGATGTTGTCCGCCCCACTCGGGGACTCTTGCGCACTGAGGGAGGTCTCCCTCCTCCCCTTGGCGATTTCCTTGGTGTGGGAGGCACCGATGGTGAAGGCAGGACCCTTGACCCTGGAGTCCGCTTTCCCACCTCTACCACATCCGAGTCACTGTCCCTCCTCCTGATCACTTCTTCACTGTCTGAAGATGTTGGACACTCTTCCACGCTCTTGGGCTTCGAGCTCCCTCCTCGCCTCCTGTGTGAGGATGTCGCCTTCTCGTCCTCCGCGCCCTTCCTCCTCCTCCGCCTCTTCGGTGACACTTCCGAACCCCGGCTGCGCCCTCCCTTTCGAGACCGGCTCGTTTGCACAGACACCAAATCCCAGTCCGAGTCATCAGAATCACTCGAAGGAGCCATGTGCTTCGTGGGTGGGACTCGGGGTGGTGGGGGAGGACCTGGCCTCGGTCCACCAGGCTGTCCAACTCCTCTCGTGCGCCGATGCAGCTGCTGCAATTCTCCATCCCTCTCATCAGGATTCCCCCTCTTCGAGCCTGAAACCTTTCTGCCTCTGGTGATGCTGGGTTGTTCGTCAGAATCCGAAAGACCAGAAAGGAGAGGTTCGGGAGGTTTCTTGACCTCTGCTAATAGCTCCTTTTCCTCCTCTTCATCCGTCTCCCCTTCCTCCAACTCACCCTCCTCTGGCTCTTCCTTGGGCAAACGCTTCTTCTTGTCCCCATCTGCCTTCCCCAGAATCCCAGGACCTTTGACACTATCCTTTTCCCCTTGGCTAACTGCACTGGAATCCTTTTGTGGAAGCTGAAAAGAATGCAAGCTAATTAACTTCATAAACTTGGCCAGCAGATGCAATTTTATCTACTTTGGCTTCACTTTATTTCTGCAGTGTCTGCCGTAGTGATTCTTCCATAAAAACACCCAACCATTTTCTAGGAAACTTCTATGAGAACCTACCTGTTTCCATAAAAATTTTTGTTTAAATTTGTTCTGAATGAAACTTTTTTATAATATCAGAAAGTATAGGTAAGCAATGCAGACCAAAGCAATCAAGGCCAAATAAAAAGAATTGCCTTTTTGAAACTTGAGTGATGGAAAGCTTTTTCACATTTGGATACGCTAAAAAGTAGCATGGTTTTTTTTTGGAAAGGCCCATTCTTAGGATTTTGGGTATCGCTTAAAGGAAAATGTGCAAGTGACTTCTAAATGGGTAGTGCAAAGGAAAGAATGGTAGAAAGTGAGTGAGAGAGAGCACGTGTTAAAAAAAAAGGATGGAAAGACGGGTGGTATTTTTCGCTTTGGAAAAAGATTGATGGGTGTTAATGGGAGTTCCGAACGAGAACTCACCCGCGATGGCTTGGTGGGGGATGGATTGACGGGTGGTGGCTGAGGGGATCTCCCATTCTGCGCACCAGAAGATGAAGTTGGTGTAACTGAGGGATCATTCTGGAGAAAGTAGCGCAAGTTCCAGCGACGCGGCTCCTCCTAAAAACAAAGTCCATCATGATCTCAACTACTTTTACAAGACATAACTAAAAGCTTATAGAATAGACATTTAAGAAGTACCGTATTGGCCCAATTATATGGTGGGCTCAAATTAAAGGCAACCACCAATTACGGAAGTTCTGTGGTAGATTAGAGAGGGGGGGATAGCACCTGGCATGCGTCAGGGGTCCCCATGAAATAAGGGGCCAGAAAAAAGGTTCGTAAATAATCTCAGAAATATTAAATATCTCAATTTAAAAATCAGTAGAACCTCTCCACAATTCCATAGAAAAACGATCGTTAAGAGTTGCATAAAAGAGTATCAGAGGTTTCAATATATATTTAGATTGTAGTGCCCCAAATTATTTATCACCAGAGATCCCAAAAGGCATATATCTGCCACTGGTTTATCTAGGGAGAGATGAGGACAGGAAAAGAAGGATCAAAAGATATCGTCGGCCAAGATCATAAAGCAAGCATGGTATTTCTGGCTTACATTAAAGAAAACATTGCCTTATAATTGGGCCAACACAGTTTGTGCAACAGAGAAACTTTTCAGTTTACCAGTTATTAAATAGCTAGACAAATTAGTCTCTTTATTGTTTTGAAATGCATCAACCCAAACTAAATATAAACTTTCTCATCTGAAGTCCATGAAATGTCATGTTGTTTGTGCCCCACATGAAACAAATGCCTGTCTGGAAAAGGGTTCTTTAAATTTTCCCATGTTTGATGCTTACAAGATGCGAAGTAATAGATGCTACCCATGTAGCACAGACTACATTATGACTTATCCATCAAAATATTTAAAATAATCATACAATAAAAAAACCTCATTTCTGTGCAGATGCCCAACCAGCCAAGATAGTTGGCGAATTTCTATGAAATGAATGATTTGATTCCAATCTTTCACTGAATTTGGGGCAACCTGCATTGTGTTCTAGGGGTGTCATTAATTCCAACCAGCTCAATGATATAAATAAACAAATTATTTTTTCTTATTTAATTTACTGCATTTTAATAACACAGGAATGAGTGTACCATATTTTTTATTTCCACTTTAAAATTACTTAAAATCAAGATACACAGCAGGTATTTGAACTCAGGTACGGGGTAAATAATCAAGTTTTATTTAGATACCATCAAATTTAAAATATAGGTCAAATTGGACTTTTAACAACAAAATTACAAGGTTTTTGAAGGAAATATTTTTGTTGCCATAGCAACCCAATTGTTGAAATTATGTTCTCTACTCCCAGTGAGGAGGAGTGGGAGGTTATTATTAGCTGTGTGGGCAGATAGCACTATGTCACGAGTGTGAAAGAGTAAGGGCAAGCAGGTTTCAGGAAATACGACAAAAGGGAAATAGTGAGAGGAAAAAATGGAGGTGGAAGCAGCAGAAAATGTACTTAGTTGCTTTAATTTTTGATAGCAACAATTAAATTTACAGTAATTATGTCCATAAATAAATCTAAGAGTCTCGTGTTGTTTTTCATTATTCATAAATAAGATATAACATTTCTAAATGTTTCTCAAAATTCCCTGCAGTAGAACTGCGAAATCTATACAAGTTTATCATAAAACCATCAGTTTTTTTCTTATGAGCATTACCAGATACCTACCTCCAAATTTTAACATTTACAAAGACTAAAAATCTGTCAAAGCAGTAGCCATTGCAGAATTAACACATAGAAGCATAAAAGGTGCTGCCAATGCATCACAGGCACTGTTTATTAAATCTTCTTCATATAAAAACTGTCGAACAAAAAAGCTTTTATAGTAGTGGTTCCCCACCAGGGGGTTGTGACCTTGAGGGGGTCCAAAAAGTTTGTATATGTAACATTTTCAATGTTTCATTTTTTTAGTAAATTGTAATTGCGTTTTTATTTCATTATTAATATTGACAAAATCCTGATTTTCTCTAAGTATTCGAATCACATTTTACATTTATTGGTAGATGGATAGGGCATTGTGATAACGCCGGCTGCCAAACAGGGGGCTGCAAATGCACCGAGTTTGGGAAATGCTGTTTGAAAGTACCACCCTTTTGATTTAATCCAGATAAAACCTTCAACCTTACCCGAGTGACTGTTAACCCGGCAGTATACTTGCGCACATTTTTGTAACATATGAGGTCACATGGGGTGTCTCTGACACCCCACAGATATTTTTATTTAAAAAATTATTAATCGTCAATTTTCAACAATTTTTTCATTTTATGTCTCTCTTGATGTATTTTCGATCAATTGCAATTTATTTAAGCTGTCAATTATTTAACAAAACCGGGAGAAAAATAAAAATTGTGGAAAATACAATTATTCATACTTCTATGAAATTTTATATTTTGTAATCAGTAAGGTAACTATTCAATAGCAATCCCAGATCATAAACAACAACACCAATGATGCAAATAGTAACAATAATTTCACAATAAACTGTATAAACCACTTGCAAAACAAAAAACATGGAGATTTCTGCACAACGCTGTCGCACCATTTAAGAAAAACTACCAGACTCAAAGAATAACCATAGGATACTAGTATTTTTAGGCAAAAATGGCTGTAGGCATGTGCCACTCCGGCCAGCCGCTAAAAAAATAAATCCACTAAATGGTTGTGAAAAATTGCCAAGATTTAGACAAAAATAAGCTAGGAATTGGTTAAAAAATGAAGTTTAAAATTAGCATCTATTATTACATTAAAAATTGTATTCCAACAGAACGCTACAAAAATCACACTCATTATCACTTTCTTTTGGATTTTCTTTATCAGTTCCTATGATTTGTAACACACAGGTAGTTTATAGTCCTTAGAGCATTTGTTATTACAGCAAAGGCCATAACTGACTGACAAAATGGCATTTATCATTTTAATTTCCATACAATTTCTGGTCTTATTTTTGATCAAATTGACTGAAAATCCTTTACCTTCAGTATTTGAACATGCCGATATTAATAAACTCAATGATGCTTCAGAAATATTATTAAATGGCTTTTCCCTCGTGCAATCTTTGAAAGAATTTACTTCATGCCAAAATTTTATAGTATCATATTTCTCTTAGTGGATTTTTTAAATTTATGAACCCTAGTTAATCAACGAAATAAGCTAGATCTATACTGTTTCATATATTTTTGCGGCTGAGAGAGAAAGCGAAGAAGAGAGATTCTCAGTATGCGATCTTACGAGAACCAATAGGAATGAAGTAGGTGGAGCCTCCCCCATCGAGAGCTCATTCTCTCTCTCTGGCCTCCATTGTGCATACATCGAGTCTCTGAGTGCTGTGTTGCCATGTGCTAATGCCTTTGTTGTCTAAAGTCAAGCCCCCCCTCATCCCAGTAGCTCACCGCTGGAATCTTTCTCTTTCTTATGAGCTCTTTGCAATGTATTCCAGTTTAGTAGATATGGCAGCACTGAGTTTGAGTTCTGCAGCGAGGAGACGACTCCTCTCTAGGAGGTGAGGAAATGTCTCTCCACCTCCAAGCAGCAGAAACACACGAGCAGTCCCGAGTACATACGAAATGTCATTCGCAAAGATAAATGAAATAGACTATAGTGGAAAATACCCCAGGTTGGCAACACTGACTCCAGCTACTGAAGGGTAGGAGTCACAAAACCTAAAAGTAAAGGAACCCTGTCATAATACATAGGGCTGGGGTGTCTACAGCACCCCGTGCGACCACTCCCGGGTTAAGATATATTATATATTAGCCGAAAGATGTTTTGAGGACATGCGCCTTACCTTGGGAGAGAGAGGAGGGGGGTCATGCACTGGAAGAACTGGAGGAGGAGGAGAGGGGGGCGGGGCCGGCCTCGGGGTGTGGCAACGTGACCGGTTCTCATCCTGAGAGTCATCCGCCACTTCTCCCTCTTCGTCCTCGCTGCTGGATGATGTTGAGGAACACGAGCTTGTTCCTCCTCCCCCTCCTCCTGGATCCTCAACCGCAGGTACCTTTCCGCACCCCTCAACCATTGACCCCTCGGTGTTTGGTGACGGAATTCGACCAATTAAAGGAGGGTTCGGCGTTGTCCTGGGAATAACAGGATTCCCAGACAGAGGTCTGTAACGCAAGTTAAATCATTTTCACTGATATTTCCAATGCTAAATAATATATAATTTTGGCTAAATTTTTGTTTTTAACCACATTATATTACAAAGAATCATAAAACTGATCAATTATAGAATTGAAGTACATAAAATTTTTTTTTTAATGTTGCTGGCCAATTAGATCAGTTTTGTAAAGATCAAAAGCATGCAAGCTGCTGAATTTTAACAAGACTGCAACTAAGTTTTATCTGCCTTCCCTAATCTTCATATATGAAATAATATTAAGTAGGACAAATTGAAAAATAATAATTATTTATAGGTGTCTCATATGATTTGATCTTTCACTTGCATTGTCTTATGCTTGCATTTTGTGTAGTAGAGATTTAAAAAGGCTAACACTCCATAATTATTTATGGAATAAATAAATAAGATTGTGATCACATTTAAAACAAGAGAGTATAAATCACATTGATGTACTTACTGGTGCTCATTATGCTTGCTTGCTGGTGCAACACCCCTCCCTGGCTTTGGTGGGGCCTGCAATGGGATGGAAAAGTTAAGGTGTTCAATGGAAATAAGGATGCTAAGCTTTCATATAAGAAAGTAAAAATGAATAATATGGATTGAAAAAAGCTGGAAATTGACTCGAGAGTCAAACATACTTGGTAGAAATAGCTCGATAAAAAAAGCATATCTCCTCATTCAACTTGTTATTGCATAAATGCCATAAACATTTTAATACATTAACCAGCTATAGCAAGAATTTTTTAACCTAAGTCTTCATCCATTAAAAATATTCCATTTCACATGTACACAATTACATACTTTCACTTCAAGATGTGAAATTATGATGTAACAATGCCAACAAATGTATTTAATTGAGCGAAATCAAATCAACAGCTATGATGAAATTAGAGACATGATGAGGATAGCTGGATGCATTCAAATTTCGGCATTTTAGCCAAAGCAAGGAGAAACAATTCCTGCCAGATTTTAACTAAACTTTTTCTTGATAAATTAAGTTTCTCTTATAAAAACCAAATACTACACAAATTATGAATTATCTCTGCAGTGAAGCATAGCAGCACAGTTAAAAATTTTTGCCAACCCTGCTAAGTTGATATCCGATGAAATAACATGATTATCAAAATCATTGAACACTACTTTCCTTTTAAAAAGAAGTACTGTATATGGCGGTCTCTAAGACAACCTGGCCACAACCAGATTTTTTTGACTAAAAAATTCATTTATTACGTATGTTCGCTATTTAAGTCGAGTCACTTTTTCACTCAATAAATCTTATAATCAGCTAGGTGGTCATGATAAAATAATAATTGTTAACCTCCCGATTAATTCTACGTATATTGGAAGATATTGAATAGTCTGTTTTATATATATCTGATCTTCATTTACTGCATATCACAATGAGCCCGATATTGTAACATCTTTTCCAGAGGATGAATTTGACAATTCCTATGAGTCTGATGCAGAAGGCGGAGGGAGGATTTCACGATTTTTAAATTGCAATGTAGAAAAATATCATTCTTAAATGTTTTTAAAATTTCCTTTGAACATTTTTGTAATTTTCTATAGATGATGCTACGATCGTAGTGAAACCAGTCATGTTTAAATTAAAATTTGTGGAAACAACCAAGTTATTTTTTCATTATTTCTATAGATCATATATTGCTATTTTTTGAAAAATTATTCACTGTATTAAAACGAAAATTAATAATAATGAAAATAAAATCCAACTTGCTACATAAATTTACACTAATTTATTTTTGTGATTGCTTCAGAGTAAATAATGAATGCATCATGTGACAATTTGAAATGGGCCAAAAAAATAAAAGGAAATTTACATATTTCATTTGATGATAGAATTATGCAAAAACATATCACATATGAATAAACAATAATGTAAAAGTTTGCAGAGTAATATGGAGGGAAACTTAGAAATGTTTACTCACTTCATTATCATCACTGTCCTCCGAGATGCTGAGGTCTCTTTCAAGGTTACTATAGGAAAAAAGAAAGGCTGGATTATTACCAGTGCTTAAGTTTTGAAAATGATTAAATTCTTACACTCCACCCATTATTTATTTTTATGACGATTTTTCATTAATGTTTTATTAATCATTTATTTCAATTGCCTTGACTATCACTTAGCAAACAATATCTTAAGGTTAGCAGCTACTCAAGCATTTTCATTTGCAACAATAAATTAGCCGAGTTTTTAGTCACGAGAGAAAAACAAAGGAAAAGGACCAGAAAAGTACCATCTCGACCCTTCACATTAACGAGGATAAGAAGGGAACAATAACGGCATTAATTAAACAAAATTTTGATGAAAAAACCTGAATAAAATATGAAATAAAAACTCAAGATAACAAGAGGTTAACATAAGCCAACTGCATTAAATTTAAGTTGAAATGGACAAATAAAGAAGTCAAAAGAATGGCATCAGAAGAATGTGGCAAAAGGCATTGAGGAAAGATATGAAGATTACTAGGATGGGAACAGATAAAGGAAATATTGTTACCAGAGTTAAAAAATAAATAAATAGTGATGGATTAAACTTCGAGCAACTGACTCAAGATTGGAAGGATGTGAAAATGAACACTGCTGAAAGACTATGATAATACTAACAATGTGTTGTATGACAATGGTTTCATTGCGCCATATAACTTGATAAAATATACAAATGTTGACATTTTAACTACACACCACTAACGGAAGACTTATCTTCTCAAGATTTACCAAAGTTGGAATTTATCGAGGTCTGAGAGCATGTGTTTCATACCAACATATTTAGTTAAATTTCCCATGTAAAAAAATCAAAAAGCACACTAAATAGAATGAACAACACAGGAAAATGAGAGAGAGGAGGTGACAAATAACACAGATTTGCCAATTTTGTCGAGATTGTGAGTCAAGGGTAAAGAAAAAGGGACTAGGATAGATTACTTTTGTGGAAACGAATGGCCAGAGGGAGATTATGAGAAAGAAAAAAGTTCAGTTATAAAAAGAGAGAGAAGGAAGGGAGGGGGAGAGAGAGAGAGAAGTTCGGGGGAGAGAGAGAAGGGAGAGAGACAGAGAGAGAGAAGGGAGGGAGACAGAGAGAGAGAAGGGAGAGAGAAGGGAGGGGGGAGAGAGAAGGGAGGGGGGGAGAGAAGGGAGGGGGAGGGAGAGAGAAGGGAGGGGGAGGGAGAGAGAAGGGAGGGGGAGGGAGGGAGGGGGGAGGGAGGGAGAGGGGAGGGAGGGAGAGAGAGAGAGAAGGGAGGGGGAGGGAGAGAGAGGGGAGGAGGGTGAGAGAAGGGAGGAGGAGGGTGAGAGAAGGGAGGAGGAGGGTGAGAGAAGGGAGGGAGAAAGAAGGGAGGGGGAGGGAGAGAGAAGGGAGGGGGAGGGAGAGAGAAGAGGGTGGGGAGAGAAAAGGGAGGAGGAGAGAGAAAAGGGAGGAGGAAGGAGAAAAGGGAGGGAGAGAGGAACAGAGGGAGAGAAAAACAGATGGCATGAGTGAAATGGAAGGATGTACAAAGGGAGATAGATGCGAGGTAGGGAGGGACAGCTGAAGGGCTGAGACAGAATGCCTGGGGAGAGAAACGGACAGCAAGAGAAAGTATGGAGAAAAAGTGAGGTAGAAAGGCCATGTTCCAAGGAGACAGGAAGAGAAAGATCTTTATACAGGGGAGAGGCTTGTACTGCAGGATATGCAGAAGTTGCACAGTTATGAGGCAATAGAAACCGAGTTTACGGGTTCTGGAGAGGAAGGGGGAGAGGAAGGGGGAGAGGAAGGGAGAGAGGACGGAAGGGGAAGAACAGGTGACAGGAGAAGGGAGGGGGAAGACGTCGAAAGGGGGATTAAAAACGGAAAGGGAAGCAGCAGAGCGCAAGGAGGGTATAGAGGAGGGGACAGGGGAAGGTTTTAAGTAGGAAGGGGACCGGATGATGGGAAAGACGTTAGGTGGCATTGCAGGAGGCAAGATGTTGGAGAAAGGAGGGGAATGTAGCTACGGGGAGAAGAGGGTGGGAAAGGAAAGGGGGATCAGCAGGGTGGGACGGCAGGGGGAGCGGTAAAGAGAGTCATGCCCAAAAGTATGAATACACAAAGAGTACGTTGCGAGATGAAGGGACGAGTAGATCGGCGAACCTCCAAAACGAATGACGAATGCTAAAAAACGCGTATCTACATGAAATAAAAAGGTTTTATTTGGAGAATGGAGAGGGAAAACGCGATGAAAAGTCATGTTCCTTAATAATTTGGAAAGGTTAAGAGGAGCGATATACGACCATTTTTCCGAGTCCTTCGCTAAAAATTCTCGAATGGGAAGTCAAACAAACATACCAATATCGTGCTTAGTGGAATCCCATTACAAGATTTTCGAGAAGACTTATTTGCGCATATTTGACAAAATTAATGCACCAATTCAACAACGACGCTGCATTAGCGCGCGATTTTTTCAGAATAAAAGCAAACAAAGCTGTGCTGCGGCCGCCATCATGGAAAATTGCTGCCATACTTCGACTTTCCCTTGTAATTCCATAAACGCGTAAGGTAGAAGAAAAAGCTTCAAATATATATTGCGGAGGAGAATAAATGAATAAAACTGTCCATTCGTAAAACTAACAGGAACAGAGTTACAGGCGAAAAATCTAATAGTAATACATCAAGCAAGGCCCAAGCGTCTCTAAATATCTGCTGATATGATGAAAATAATTTACTACTATTCATTCGTTCCATATGAACCACCGAATCCACGAGGTTGGTTCAAGTGGTTCGTTTAGGATGGATGATCAATTAAATATAATAATTTAAGTTACAACAAAAAATTATTTATAGTCATATTAACGTATCTGCAATAAATGCCTTTGTCATCTATAATACAAATGCACCTACAGGAAAGAAAATGACCGGACGCGATTTCCTAAAAAAAGCTATCAACAAATTTGTCCAAAATTATTTTTGAAAATCGGGCACGCGATGTACGTATATCACGCGAATTACTAAAAAGGATTAGGCATTTCGTAGGAGAAGAGGAGGCTCCAGCAACCACCCCTCCTGCTCAAGGAACCATACAGGGGAGATGTCGGGTTTGTCCAAGAACCGAAGACAAGAAGATCCGAACAAGATGACAAGAATGCAACTTTTTTGTATGCAAACAGCATTGCACTACATTATGTAACCATTGTTACGAAAAAGAAGCTAATTAAATTTAACTGCTTTAACATTCAATAAAATCTGCCTTTTAAATTAATGTGTGTGTATCATTATCGCAATTAAACTAAATTAAAACTTTATTAAAACAATGTAATTAAAAAATAAATAAAAATAGGTGGGGTGTGCATACACCCCACGCGACCACTTACGTTATATTTTTGACGCGACTAATGGCTAAGTAAATAATACATTAATGAGTCAATTAGGGAACTGCAGAGAGTAGCTTCGCATAAACGAGTATATTTATCGACCGATTCCTCCGTACGAGAGACATTTCACGCTGCGCATTCGTAGATGAACCAACCCTTAGAGCGAATTATTATGCAAAAATCGTCCAAACAAATAAAGGATCGATAAAATGTTGCGCAAGAAACGAAAACTACAAAAGCAAACGCATTGAAACGACAGCGATCGGCTGAAAAGACTTTAACCCTCCCTTTAACGAGGTTCAAATCACGTTCTCCGCCACTTCACTCACAGACGCGAAGTAATGAAAGTGTGTGCAGGGACGTTTTACGCAGTGAAGCCATTAAAACCCGTCCTCTTCCCTTAGCAACTCCTTTGCTCCTCTCGATGGAACGAAGCGGCGAGTTGGAACGTCCAACACTTTTTATTTCAAATTTTATTCCTCGTACGTCACAATTTTTCGTAGCTATGGAAAATTTCGATCACCTGGCCTCTTATCCCCTTTATTTTTTTCCTTCCAACATTTTCACCTTTCCTCCCCAGGTGTGCATCTAATGACGGGATGAGGCCTTTAGCCCTGGGCCCCAAAAAGCCCCCCTTTCGCAAGAAATTAAAGAAACCATGGAAATAAAATGTTAATCCCTTCGGTGCCACTTATTTTTGGAATGAGGTAAAAAAAAGGTAACTTTTTTAATTTCGGCATTTGATAACCTGTACGTATATGTAGATGTATGAGAATATATTCGGGCAAATAACGAAAAATACGCTCGAAAATGGCTCGCCCGAGTTAACTCGGGCAAACAAATTAACAGTTTAAACCTAGAAATAATATTTACTAACTAAAGAACTGCCATTCCCCCTCATATGTTAATTTCCGTGCGAACTATGTATAAACAATAATCGGTGGGAATATTCTTCTTCGCCCTCATTGTTCTTCACGTTCTTTCGTTTTTATCTGGAGAAGTGATTTGACCTGCTTGTTCACATATAGTCAGACCCCGATTTAGCGCCCCCTATATAGTGCCACCCCCGTATACCGCCCATGAATCGTTGTGAACATAACTTCCATCTTATCTTACCCCGCAATTCACCTAGTTGATGGGTGGCAGAGGGTGCAATGCACCAAAACCTACCTAAAGATTGTCTCTCGCATATTGAAATTTTCTATTGTGATCTCTTGTTGTCCTAGGAAAGTACGAGCCTCGATAACGCTCTGTCCTACAATCAATCTCACGTATATTAACGTCGCGGTCGTTTCTACCTATGCACGCTGGCGCTTCAATTATTCCTACAACCTCCTCTTTTAGGCATTCCGATCTATATTTCTCCAGAAGCCTCAACCTTGAGTTCAATCTACGGTCCTCCAATGATACCCAGTTCAAATCACTCAATAATGAAGTGACGCTTTCCTTATGTTCGTACTTTTGTTTTACGAATCTGGCTGCTGTGCGCTGTACTCTTCCTAACTGAATTATACGGATCCCATATACTTGAGGCGCATTCCACTTGTGGTCTCAACAGTGATATGTAACATGTTACACGTACTTTTTCTGTATTGTTCCGTACTATTCTACCTATGAAAGCCAGTTTCTTGTTGGCCGCGCCTATAACTCGAGGTATGTGCATGTCCCATGGAAGATCTCGACAAATGGTTACTCCTAAATACTCTACATACTCAGCTGATTGAATATTCATTCAATCTATTTTATACTAGAAACCTACTTCTTTGTTCTTACTTTTCCAGGACCTAACTGCGGCACATTTAGTGTAATTAATTTCAATTTGCCATTCTTTGCACCACGCTGAAATGGCTCTTAAGTCTTCATGCAGCGACTGATGGTCCTCCTGGTTTTTTTCTCTCCGCATCGCAACAAATCGTCCACGAACAGGCCGAGCTGAGTTTCGCATGATATACCTCTCCGGAATCCGTGCTGGCATCCGCTAAGCAATGAGCGACTGTCTAAATAGCGCATTGCAGAGCTAAAGACCATGTGCTCAAGCATCTTACACGATAATGAAGTAAATCGGCCTATAATTTTCGGGGCTCTCTTTGTCGCCGCCCTTATGGATGGACGTAACGTGCTCTACCTTCCAATCTATAGGAACGACACCTTCCGTAATGGATTTCTCGAATATAATTTTCAAATACGGCGCGATTTCATAGGTTAACTCTTTCAATACTCGCGCGGGTATTTCCTCCGGCACAGGAGATTTATTAGGCTTAATTAAATGAAGTTGGAACGCGATACCATTTTCCGAATATATCAAATCTTCCATCGAGTCGCCCTGATGCATAAAAATAGGGGTTTCACATTCATCGTCATTAGGAGTAAAAGCTTTCTGAAAATGTTGATTTAATACTTTCTCCGCACTATCGTTAACTACATTTCCCGTTTCCGATTTCAGTGACGCAATAGTGGAGCCTCTATCTTGGACTTCCCTGACGTAAGACCAAAATGCTTTCGGGTTCTCTATGATTACATGGAGAAAACATAAACTCCATTTACCGCCACCCCTGCTTTAGCGCCAATGCCATATACGGACAAACGGTGGCGCTAAGTCGGGGTCTTACTGGACGTTATCTTGCAATTCTCGAAAAGGATATGGCAGGGGGTCGTTGCATCATATCTAGCCAGCCTATAATTACCATCTCTATTATCCAGTCTTATCGTACGTGGTCAAGAAGGGCAAGCATTTTCAGCGGTTCCCAACCTTTTTCACTTCGCGAACCCCTTGAGTTGCAAGTTTTGACGGCGAACCCCTCACAATGGAGAGTAACATTTTCAAAAGCAAATCTTTTTGAACGCGTTTAATTCATGAAATATTATAAGTTTATATAGCACACGTTCACAAAATCAGTATCTCTGACATTGTCATCAGTTTCTAGTGAGTACCCTGTAAAATTCAAGTATAATTCTTGAAGCATAACAAAAAATTGAAAATAAAACCATGGAACTAATTTGAATGAAATTATAATATTGGTAAGAATTGTAGAACCATGAAAGAGAAAAAGATTCCATGACCAAATTTATCTCGCGAACCCCTCAGATTTATTTCGCGAACCTCTAGGGGTACGCGAACCATCGGTTGGGTAACGCTTTTCTACATATTGCCTGCAGTTCGCCGAAATGGCGGGCGGCAGGGGGTGCAATGCATCAAAATATTCCGCAAATTTTTCGCCTTGTTTTGGCTTTCCTATTATGATTCCTGATTGTCCCTGAAGAAAACGAGCTACAATATCGCTGTCTTAAAACCGATCTCACTCCTATATTGGTGATCATGTCTGAATCTGAATAAATATCTGCAAGCCATCGCAATTGGTGTGTGGCAGGGGGAGAATATCACCGACCAATTACGTCTGATGATTCATATTTAAAATCTTCTGATCTATATCTCCGCAATAGCCGATGCCTGGAATCTTCACGCCGTTCCTCTAAAGCAGTGATTCCCAACCTCGGGTCGCGACCCAAATCAGGGTCGTGGGAGGTCTTCAATAGGGTCATCAGAAGAAAACTTTCCCGACAGTCAGTTTGTAACTATACATTATTAGATCACTGCCTTTATCAGTGAAGGGATATGCTGGCAGCCGATGCAAGTCACCCTGGCCGTTCGAAGCTTTTACCAATTATGAAAAATGGATTTGGAAAAGCGGGAATACCAGAGCGACCGAATAATTTCCCTCCGCACACCCGCTAACATGAGTTTCACTCTATATTGATACCCTTTTCTCGAAAATGGTCATGACCGAGACCGATCATAATTGCGGTGCAGTAGCGTTACAATAGCAGTTTACTGCTTTTTCTGCTGTTCATCTATATCGTATTTTCGCTCAATTAGAAGTACGGGTCGCGAGGTCCTATTGTTGGTCAGTTTAGGGTCGCAGGATAAAAAGGATGGGAACCACTGCTCTAGAGACTTCCATCCAACCCCTTTTCGTTGTATTGTCTCCCGATATACGCGTTTCGACAATCGCAAAACCTCCTCAGACAAATTTTCCGACAAATAATTCCAAGTCAAAACCTAGCTTATCTCACGGTTCCAGCGATTATTCCTGATGTCAATGTCCATTAGTAGTAGTAGTAGTAGGCAAAACTGCACCATGCACGTAATCAATGAGCCCGACTCAAAGTTTTCGAAGAGTTTCCGCTTGCATTCCACTCTTCTACGGTTCATTATCTACCATCTCAAGTCTCCCAAGACTTATCTTTGATTCGCAAGTATCGCACTTATTGCCGCCCTTCGCATATCGAGCTGCTCTACGCTGGATCGCCTCGAGATAGGCCCTCCTAGAAGAGGTCCCAGATATAGCAATATTCAACAATTGGTATACTGCTACAAATGACGACTCTTAAACATCCATAGTGACTTACTGACTTTACGATGAACTCGGCAATCTCGTTAAGTGTGACGAATCAAGTTCTTAGAGCGCCTAAAATTCATGGCAACGCATCTGTAACCGAATACACCGTGTTATGACGGAATTTTACTGCATATGTTTACGTTCAACATAAAAACCCTGCAGGCCGCCAGAAGCGTTTGGCGGGGAGTGTCAATGCACCAACATAAACTAGAGCTCAAGCCTCCAATTGCCTGTCGTCTCGCGTGTGGAAAGTACATCTACATATTACCCTGCAAGTCACCTTGACGGTGGATGACAGAGGGTGCCGCGCACCAAGTTCCTAACTAATTATTATTCACAGTTATCTATTGTGGTCACGTATTGTCCTAGGGAAAAAGGACTCCTTATACCTCTCCGTCCTACTATCTATTTCGCGAATCTTGTCCTCATTATCCCTCAGTAAGTAAAGTAAAGTAAGATCTGTAGTATTTCTCCGTTCTAGGGATTATTTCTATGTAAGAAGTAACGGGCAGGGCCTCTGAGAGGGGAGCCGGGAGGACCATTTGGCCTGGACCTCAAGCTCAGGGAGGCTCAAATTTGCGTCTGAATGGTAGGCGTAGTGTAACTGTGAAATTGCGCAAAAATTAGATTTTTCCTCAATAATTGGTACACTTGAATGGGAAAAGGCTTGAAAAGCATCTTATAAATAAAAATATACAAATTACATGCCACTTCTTCAGCTAACGACTATCTTATTTTGTTTTCATGTGTATATATAATATATATATATATATATATATATATATATATATATATATATATACACACACACACATTCATACACACATACATATATATTTCTGAATCACAACTTCAAAGCCTTGGTACGTGTCACGAAGGCAGACATACGCTCCGCATATGCACTCAGCGTGTGCGCGCGCGCACAGGAAATAACCCTGGGTAATGTTTAATAGAGGACGCTTTAACGACACCAGCATCCTCGACTTGAGTGTGTGTGCGGGTATTCTCATTCCCTCCTCCGACGTCTCCTCCTCCCCCTCTGCGACCTCCACAATACATCGCCTGCCTAATATCTCAGAATTGCTGTAAGGTTCACGGAGCGTGCGTTTCACCGCGTGCAAGACTCGTCCGGACGGATCCTCTCTTCAACCTCTTCTCTCCTCCCCCTCGTCTTGCACGGCGTATTGCACGGAGTTGATGGATCCGAAGAGATTACACGACACTTAACCATCTCTACCCCTCTCTTACTTCTTCCCTAAGTTTGAACTCGTACGAGGAGTGCCGAGTCTCAAGGCGGCCTCTTGACAAAAGAAAAAGGTTTTTACTTCGGCGTGGAAGGCGAGGAGTGGAGAGCCCTCTGTAGAGTGGCGGGGAAGGGTTAAAAAAAAAAGTAAAGATTCGCAAAAACGTAACAATACCTCCGCGATTCGGAACTTCATTTCGGAATAAAAGATGGCTTCTGAACCACAGCTGAACGATAGAAGAATGACTACGACGTTTCCCTCGACGCTCAAAACTAAAAGATTATTAACACGATAAATATTTACTGGGGAATTTACAGCCGACATTACTTCGCCCCTGAATATATTATTTCAGAGATCTTTACGTGACATCAAGGCCCGCATGCGAAAGTTGCGTTATGTATTTTGATGCATCGAATCGCTGATATTTTTACCCGACTGTCGAAGGAGAGTTCTTCGTTTCGCTCGCGTCGACGCGTTAATGAGACACAGCGACCGACGCGACCTCCATACAAAATTCACGCCTCGGGGTTGGAAGGAGGGTAAAAAAAGCAAAAACTCGATTCGCAGTCGGAGCGGAATGCGCTAATGGGAAGCGAGTGGTCTCGCGGAACGCGCAATTCCAACGCACGTGGTTCGAAGCATCCCCGACAGATCAACTGCGTTCGCATTCGTCGACGTTGAGTCCATTCTGCGACCGCGTGTTCCCTCTCTTCGAACTATCTCTTACTTGACGGCGATTCGGTTAACGTCTTGATTTCAGAATTTGCCCTCATCTGGATTGGATCCTTCTGATGACCAGATTGGAAGATTGCATGAGGCGCAAAGCACCAAACGGCTCTAAAACAGTCTCCATTTAAAAGCCTAATTAATTACATTTCTATCAGTCCTATTGGCACAATTGATAAAATAAGAAAGCGGCGGCCATTTAAAATTTACATGGTTACCCTTCAAACCATCGAAAACGTATGGCAGAGGATGTCATACTATCATGGCTACTTGACAAAATATCAGTTTACCAGTTTCATCTATGGGGAAAAGGTCCAGTAGTACCTGTCGGGTCTAACAACTATTTCTAAATTAATTAAACTACTAATTAAACTACTGGAAAAATTTATGTCGGAGGGACTAGCGAATGAGGTAATAGGACTTATCAGAAGCCCGACGTATCTCGGAAGGCAGGACAGTGAGGATAAGATTCGCGAGATCGACTGTAGAACGGAGCGATATAGAGGACCGTTTATCCCTAGGACGATAAGAGACCATAATAGAAAAAGATAACGTAGGAAAACTATGGACCCTTGGTGCACTGCACCCCCTGCCATCCACCAAAAAGGTGACTTGCAGGGTATAATGTAGATGTAGATGTAAATAGGTATTTTATTACGCCCTTTTACCTCTACGCTCCTTCGGACCAACTGGAACTATGACACGTACATCTACATTAAATTCGGAACTACTAAACTATTTCAAAGAATTTCTGTCTGTGGATTTATTTAATTTTAGAATATAAATTTCTCATTTGAAAAGCAACAAGAAACACGAGAAAAATTATTCGACGTATCTGTTGGGGCTGGTTGATACTAGCTTGTCTAGTCCGGCCCCAACTAAGTAAAACACCTGCATTCAGAAACGAGAGAATTAATTTACTACGATAGTTCAGCGGTAGAAAATCGCACGCTAAGTGGAAGACACGTTCGATTCCCGGTCATAGCAGAATTTATTCTCGTTTCAAAATTATTCCCAACTCTACAGCTAATGCCTGTCTGCTTAGGATCGTATGATCATTTCATTCCATCAATTTTGAGCTCGTCTTATGACTGAAAAAATTCAAGAAAAATCATTTAAAATAATGTCTCAGGTATCTCCAACAGCCACAACAAGGTAGTAAAACACATGATGCGCATTTCGACTACAAAGCAGCCCTCTTTAGTGGTAATTCACCGAAAGTAGATAGTTCTTTTAGAATCTATCCAAGGTTTGCCTTTCCTTATATGATCTTTGATTGTCCAGGACAAAACTAGTCCTACAATAGTTTTCACGCGTTTTATTCTCATAATTGTGCTTCTTAATGTTCGTTGAAACTTCGACAATTCCAAAAATCTCCTCAGCTAAACCTTCGGATCAATATCTCTCGAGAAGATTTAATCTAACTTTCTGTTTTATCTTTACGCATCCTTCACAAAAAGATAGAGCTATCTTTTATAACATTTCTTCCATCTTTAACGAAGGCACTGTACTAAATACAGCAAATACAGCAACGCGGGTGATCCGGCATCAGCATTTTGCTACGAGTTTTCTCACATAAAATGCAGTACGCGATAAATTCAAGACCGCGTATAACGAAATATTACGAATCTACATAATAATACCCAGCAAATTGCCAAAAATGTGGGCGGCAGGAGGTGCACCGCGGCAGGCTACCTAAAAACGTGATGAGTAAACAGGTTTTAACCACGTTTACTAAAATCCGCTTAGGATAAATACCGCGCGGGACAAATATTTACTGTAAATTATAGCGCTTAAATTCCAGTCAATTGAGCCGCATAGATCGGGGGAGAACGCCATCCACGAAGAAAAAAATACGTTTGTGGCGCGAATTCTCCTCCAGGACAGTTTCTTCCGTTTCATTTCCACTGACTCGTAACATGCAGTCCCACTTTCAAGCGAAGTCAAAACAAGCGCGATTTTATTTTTAAATTCGCCGAAAGGTATACAAACAAAAACCTGAAAACGGCACATTCGCGGCCGGAGAGAAAAAAATGCCTTCGCTGTTATCAGGCAGACCCATTAGGAGAGACGAGAGAAACAACCGCCGAGCAGAGAGGCTACTACTCTCTCCGCTAATTACCCAAAGACCCTTCTTACTTGTTGACTGGAAAAGACTTACGGGACGGAGGAAGGATGGCAGTTGGGAAGGCAATAAGGGAGAGGGACGCGTTGCGTAAGGCGCAAAGCGTTTTTCTACTCATGCACGTGTAGTACTTACGATGACTGAGTAGATGGCCCCACCACTCGCTCTGTAACAAAAAGAGAAAAAAGTGTCATTTAGAACATTGATGACAGAGAGGTTAAGGGAGAAGACACAAAATGACAACGTAAAAAAGGTTAGGCAACAAAAACACACAAATAAGGAAAAGCAATACATCATGCGCACTCCGACAAAGGGCCGGTAAAAAATACATACAAAATAAAAACCGAAACATCTAGAATCCTAGAGTGCCCAAACTTTCCTAACGGGGGGCCACATCAGTGGTTGCGAATCCCTTGGCGGGCCGCATTGGAAGTTGCCATCTCTTCGGCGGGCCGGATTAGACTTTAAAACGGAAGTTTTCTATACATTCCTAGGTTCCGTATAAGTGAAAATCAAGTTAAAATAAGGTTAAAATGTCAACAGTTCCAGTTTTATTATTAAAAATTAAAAATAATGTATGAATTTGTATGTTAAAATTTTCAAATTGCTTTTTGGCATAGCTTCGCGGGCCACACAAAAACCCTTAGCGGGCCGCATTTGGCCCGCGGGCCGTAGTTTGGGCCCCACTGTCCTAGAAGTTCTGTAAAATTTTTTTTTCGAAGTTTTATACGAGTAAACGCAATCAGACTAACTGTAGACTGCGAAAAAATGAATTAAATAGACAGTATTAAGTGTATGCATCATCTAACGAAACGTGACGTAATTTAATGAAATAATTTAATTTCCATGAGAAGAAGATTACTCATTAACATTAATTCTCTAAATTTACAACACCTATACCAAATACTCCCACGGGAGACAATAAAATCGATTCTAGGAATTAGATCCTATTAATCTCGAAGATCGTTTAATATCGAGATGGAAAATCCAAGCATCACTAAAATAGATTTTTTTTTCTTATCAAGAAACACATCGCATCCTTCCCTCGCGTTATAACTTCCTAATTCTAAATCGTCTCCACACATCGGGTCGACCACGCATCATATGCATGAGACCCACCGGAAAAAGCCAAATACTGCACAAAAAGAGAAGGCGTCGGACAGATGAATTTGCAAAACAAAACCACCACGCAAAGCGATAAGGATATTTTGTGTAGTACAATTTAAACCTGGCAACGATGGAGAGAAACCTAATTCACGTTTACGTCATTAACTTGCAGGACACCAAGGGTGTACGTAAAGCAGAGAGGAAAATGAATCATAGATCGAACGTTTCACCGAAATATAGGTCGGAAGTAATGATTTTGTTTTTGGGAATGATAGCATAGCTATTACGTAAATATATCGAAAAGCAAGACCACGAAGATGAAATACGCGAAACCAGTGGCCGGACAGAAAGATAACGAGGTTCATTTTTCTCCACTCTATGCGCACTTAACCCGGGAGTGGTCGCGTGGGGTATTTACATACCCCACACTTAGTTCTGGGATTTCATATTAGATCGCAGTAGCTTGCTGTGCCTTTCTATATCTTTCAAGGACATCCTATGGTCGCATCTTAACCATTTCGCAACATTGTGAGACCCCCAGTTTAACTGTGACAAAGGTTGAAAGTAGACTGGGGCATACAAATACCCCACGCGACTACCGGCGTTACAGTTTTGAAAAGTGACTTATGATTCTACTATCCGTTTCCTGAGCATGATTTATTACTTTTGTTCAGTATGAGCAATAAAACTAGAGTATATGACCTCGCGTGGGGCATTTGAATACCCCAGGCAACTAATTAGTTGTACTGTTTACTACTAGAGCGCTGTAGTGTGTTGACCCTTTCTATAACTTGAAGTGGAGAGCTGCTGGTTCGCATCCCCCCTTCCGTGGACTTGAGCAGTCAGTCAGTTACCGCTAATTAGTTAATTTTCGTTTAATTGCTTTCATTTTTAGTAATATTTCATAATGTGCAGTACCTTAAAAAAAGAAATGGCAATCCAACTTTGTGAAACAGCTTCAATTTAGGTCGCAAGAAAAGTTACTTAAATGAAACCGAAGTTCCTTTAATATAGTATATTATTTTTGCTTTTCTAAAGATAATATTTTTTGCCTTTTACCCGGTTTTCGTGTTGTTATTACGATTTAATAAAAAATTTTTATACGCCATTTTGATATGATTCCTTATTCCTTCATGTTGCAATTATCGAATTCCTATCTGAATGCAAATAAAGATTTTAATACCAATGTGTCATTTTTTGGTCCAGAGATAATGTAGGAGTCACCTCAGCATAAAACTTCAACAAAATATTAACTACAAATTTTACCATTAAAAATGTTTTGGGGTAATGAAATACCCCACGCGACCATAGGCGGAACAAAAAACAGCGCGACCACTGAAGGGTTAACAAAGTTCCTTATTTGTGATTGCATCTCCCGATAAATAATTGGTTCTAGTATTTTTCCCATAAATGCGCCGCCGATTTCTTTCTTAAATCCACCCAAGGCATTCCAATTGAAATATCCATCACCCTTAACGGTTGGAATCCAATCGATTGATTAGGAAGGCCATGAAAAAGGAAGATAGAACTAAGTGCGCATTTCGGCTACATAGGAGCCGTCATCAAGGGTGATTCACTAACAGTAGATTCTAAGAAAAGCTTTTTTATATAAACAGTAGGTGACTCACCCGAGATGGACGGCTACTTCGCAGCCGACATGCCAATCTGGTTTTCCCTACCTTTATACCGCCAATTATTAGACACACATTGTTAAATGCCAAAGACATTAAAAAATCAATACCAATAATTAAAAAGAATATTACTTGCCCACAACTCTAGGCGACGATTATTCGTTCGTTACTTTATTTTCTTATCTTTCAATTTCGAACCGACCGAAATCTGTGACATTAAAGGCGCAGCACATACACCAAGCTATTGTCCCCGCCATCTGACGGTATAATCGAAAATTGGCTCGCATTCAAACCTTGCATCGTGACGCTCGATGAGTCTGAGCTTTTAATAGTACAGCGGGAGAACGAGAAAGAAGCAAACAGTCCCATTTCGACGTAAAATAAAAAACATACGCCTCCATTTATTATTTGAGGGTTGGAAAAATGAGGCGAGATCGTAAAATCAGCACGCATTCGATGATAAAATACGACGATAACGGAGGAACACGATCACGCGTCTTACGAGAGAAGCATCGAAATCGACGATCGAGAGAAAAACCTTCTCCGAGATATGGCCCCGCAAAAAATACATTTATACGTGCTGCACGAGCGCCGCGCGGTAAAAATATAAAAAACCACCAACATAATCCGAATCTCACCTGATACTTGAGGTCAACGAAAAAATATATAAAACTGTTTCCGTCCTCGTGGACCAAGAGTCGTTTAATAAATGTAAATTATGCTTTTTTTTCCACTGCACTTCACCGCATCAGGTTTGCGCTGGACTGTCTCATCCCATCTAACATATCACTCTCCCCCAGTATGAGCGATCGACGACATCCATCTTTTCTGAGAGGGAGATGAAAGAAAGAGGCATTTTTCTGGTTTCTCTTGTTTTGCTCGCTTCGCATTCCGTCCTGAGCAGATCTAGGAGTTGGTGCACGTAACTCAAAGGAAGGGCATTATAAATGAGAAACGCGAAATTAAAATAAACGGCGCAATATACATTGCACAAACTTTCTCATATACGTTTGATCTCACTACACTTTTTGCCCCGAAATTAACTCTCCCCTCTGACGCGTGCACTGACCGTCTTATACAGAAATAATGCAACTGAACGATATAAAGTAACATTTTTGGTACATATGGCTTAGTTAGTATTATTTGTGACATCAGGCTGTAGGTTCGGATGGATTTTAAACGATATCATTTGAGCCATTTTGAGTAAATCGAATTTTGTTTCAAAATATCCAAGAATCCTACCCTTAATTGTTGCGCAATATCGTTGATCTCATCAGAATGTCTTTTATGAATGATATTATCCACAAATATGAGATGATATTCGATTTAGTATAACCGTAAGGCTGTGTAGTAAGAGTTGAATGGATCGCGGCGGAGGCGTGACGTCATAAGGCTTATGTAAGGTAGCTTAGCGTACATTGTAATGTCACTGGACGGCATATCGAGCGTTCAAGAGATATATGGCTTACGTAGTATTATTTGTGACATCAGGCTCTACAATTGGTATTTTAATCATATGCTCTGGAGCCATTTTTGAGTAAATAAAAGCTTTTCAAAACACCGCCAAGAATAAACGTTATTTTTGTGCAATATCATTTTTATGAAAAAATGGTCTGCAAAAGATGATATATTGCACAAATAAGAGATATCATTATATTTTATGGACGCGGTTGGGCCCTAGATCGCCGAACAGACAGACAGACGGCATGGCGAAAACCACTTTTATGGACTCAGGGACACCTAAAACGTTTATTTTCATCAAAATCTCGAAGTCGATTTTTTTTCACGATAACAATACTTTCTCAATATACTACGTATATGAGAAAGAAATACAATAGAACCTCTGGCAAGCAAGAAAAAAATCGCGCTAGATGGCTTAACCCTGAATACGATGACTATTTGATTCCTCATTCGTTAAGTAAATCTAGGTTTTGTGTTTAATTGGCAGTTGACATTTTTTACCAATACTGCTCGGGAAGACCTGCGTTGAACCGAGACGTTAAAACTTGGAAGATTTGGAAAAACACCAAACATCTGTGAAGATTATAAACTCGAAAACAAAGAATGCCGAATATATGGCGTAGAACAGGGGTTGGCAAATGTATTACGTGACGGGTCGCATTAACAGTTGCAGCTTCTTAGGCGGGCCGCATTAACAGATGACTATGCTTCGGCGGGCCACGCTAGGGTTCACATCTGAAGTTATTTGAGATAATGCTAGTGGAAATCAATAATAAATAATATGCTATCTCCATAACATCGCTGGAAAAGGTTTTCCGGCCATAATTTCACGCTACAAATATAAAATTACAGTGGAACTTCCATGAACGTCTATAACGCGAATTTTCCATAAGTCGAGGTGAATTAACTTTACCGGGCAAAATCCCTATCTTTAAAACGTATTTCCATAAGTCGAATTTTCTATTACTCGAATATGTTTTTGCTTCCCTTGAAGATCGACTCGTGGAAGTTCCACTGGATCTGTATTTTATATTACAGTTCGCTTTCATAATGGTCACGCGGGCCACATAAAATGCCCTTGCGGGCCGTAGTTTGCCCACCCTTGGCGTAGAAGGTAAAAAAATAACTATAAATATGAGACGATTACGATAACACAACTGATAAGAAAGCGAAAGGCTTGCAGGACCGGATAACA
This sequence comes from Tanypteryx hageni, assembly GCA_028673005.1. Classification (NCBI taxonomy): domain Eukaryota; kingdom Metazoa; phylum Arthropoda; class Insecta; order Odonata; family Petaluridae; genus Tanypteryx; species Tanypteryx hageni. The sequence goes on from CM054114.1 coordinate 122,760,838, forward strand.
GACGCCATGTTTACATATGTAACCGACGGAAAATTTGAAGGTAAAATGGAAAAGGAAATCAAAAATATATGGCTCATAGGGCAGCTACACGATGACAGTTACGTTATCGCCCAACAAGCAAGCAAGGGCGCAAGGCACATTACAACAGACATCAATTAAAATCTCGATTGGCCTGACATTAGGCGCCTGGGAAAAATGACACGCAGTTTCTTTTCGTTATTAGATTATTTCAGCGTATTTCGTTGCAGTGTGTTCTACGCTTACGTTCGTTAACGCCAAAGGATACAACTCTGCCTTTGATGACGGGCGGATCTAGCTGCATAGCTTAGGGCAGAGGTTCTCAACCAGGGAGGAATTCCCCCCCTGGAGGGGAATTTTAGGGTTTCAGGGGGGGAATTGGGACCACAGACTCAAACTGCTGGAATATTGATCTTTCTACAACTACAATTCTACAGATTGTACATAACCTACAGGACATCACACTTTATTGTATGTCACAGATTAAATTAAAAATAAAGATAAATATTTTCAATATTATATGCATATTATTTGGAAGGAACCTTTTGAGTCAGACACTCTTGGAAAGGGGGGAATGACATTCTGACATGGTGAAATGGGTGCATGGGGCAAAAAGGTTGAGAACCACTGGCTTAGGGGGATAATAAGAAAACAAATATATTTACTGACACTAAATGTGTCGCAGTTACGTTCTGGAAAAGTAAGAACATAGAAGTAGGTTTCGAGCATAAAATTGATGTAATAAATATTCAAGCAGGTGAGTATGTAAAATATTTAGGAGTAACTATTTGTCGAGATCTTTCGTGGGGCATGCACATACCTAGAGTTATAGGCGCGGCAAACAAGAAACTGGCTTTCATAGGTAGAATAGTACACATCTACATGATACCCTGCAAGCCACCTTTTTGGTGGATGGCAGGGGGTGCAGTGCACCAAGGGTCCATAGTTTTCCTACGTTATCTTTCCTATTATGTTCTCTTATCGTCCCAAGGAAAAACGATCCTCTATATCGCTCCGTTCTACAGTCGATGTCGCGAATCTTATCCTCACTGTCCTCCTGCCTTCCGAGATACGTCTGGCTTCTGATAAGTCCTATTACCTCATTCGCTAATCCCTCCTACATAAATTTTTCCAATAGTTTAAATCTAGCCTGCACACTACAGAAAAAGTACGTGAAACTTATAACTGGTCAGACCACAAGTGGAAAACGCCTCATGCATATGGGATCCATACGAGAAGGGACATACAATTCAATTAGAAAGAGTGCAGAGCAGCCAGATTCGTAAAACAAAATTACGAACATAAGGAAAGCGTCACCTCATTATTGAGGGATTTGAACTGGGTACCACTGGAGGATCGTAGATTGAACTCAAGGTTGAGGCTTTTGGAGAAATATAGATCGGAATGTCTAAACGAGGTTGTAGGAATAATTGAAGCACCAACGTATATAGGTAGAAACTACCGTGACGATAATATACGTGAGATCGATTGTAGGACGGAGCGTTATCTAGGCTCGTTCTTTCCGAGAACAATACGAGATCACAATAGAAAATTTCAACCTGCGATGGAGAATATTTAGGTAGGTTTTGGTGCATTGCACCCCCTGCCACCCACCAATTAGGTGAATTGCAGGGTAACATGTAGATGTAGACACCTGTTTATGCAAAATAATACTGTCTCATTATAATAAACATACAGCGTATACTATACACTGCTTAGATATTTGTAAAATATTTCTAGAATGCTTATAATATAAAATAAATTAATTGAAATAACATTTTAATGAAGATTGGCCATTTCCCTTAGGGAATAATTATCCTATAGCCTCCCTTTGTATCCGCCATTGCTTGAAGAAGAGTCATCAAAAATGAGAACCCGGTTTTAATGTAAAATCATGGACGCAGCAGCTTCGCGCAGATTACTATATTACGACATTTCCTAATCCGATTAAAGCTACGTCGGCGAGACGATCCCGGAATTTAAAAAAAAAAGGAACACTTCCCGAGGATGATGTCGACAAATGATGCGAGGGGAAAAAGAACTTCCGCGCCGTGACGTAGCGTTCGAATGCAACTACGTCTGGAACTGCAAGCTCCTAAGAGCATCGCAATCACGACGCCAGGAGGAAGCGTTCACGCACGCCAGTGCACGCTACCAACCGCCACCAATACGGGCCCCGTTCGCGATATATTAGCGCCAGCGATTGATTGGCAGGGGGATGAGGAAAAGAGAGACAGTTATGGCACATCCTGCGAGATAGTGGTTCGTTGACATGTCCGCCCCCCGCCAAGGCGGGACGTTGACGTTTACATTCTTTCTCCTACTCCCCTTTGGAGTGACGCCCTGCGAAAGTCACGGACCGCATGGAACACGAACACTTATCGATCCAAACAATCGTTTCGGTAGACTTTCGTCCGTCGTGCCAACCGAACATCTGGTGGCTATGCCTCGCACCCGACGGAACCAAAATAAAAAAAACAAACAATTCGGACGCCATTTTTTGCGTTAGTTCCGTAAATGTATCCCACGACTGCCGAACCGAGTCGATTAACATTGTGCGACGCGATTGTGCAGTCCGAACGACTAACCGGTGACTCAAAAAAGTCGGAACAATTCCAGGACCGCATCCTATTCAGCCAAATGAGGTAACGGAAAAATTTCGAATACTTTGTGTCGAAGATTTGAGACACTTCACACGGGTCCGTGACATTTCGAACGCACTTCTTCCAACCGTGACTCACAGATTCTTCTCACTTTTCTTTTTTTTTAATCGTTTTAAGGTTTTTGTTTCTGCTCTAAGTATAGTCTAATGTATGAAAATGAAATTTTATTCGAAATAAATAGTTTACCGAACCCAAGTACATCGGCAACCATAATATCAAACCATTCCAAAAATCACCTTCCAAAACAAAAAAATAAATGGATAGCAAACTAACAACATTTGTATAAATTTAACTCTTCCAACCAGAAACTTGAGTTTCGCTTTGCAGTAGCATTGTCAGGTGAGGGACAACACAAATTAAGGCCTTTTCCACATTTATTTAATTCATTCCATATCTTCGTCGAACGCTATCTATTGGTATAAGGAGTTTATGAAGGTTTCGGAAAACTGTTATGCCCACGGGAGAATTCATACAGACTCAATAAGTTTGCGACCGGTTTAATTATCGATTCCGCCACTAACCAGACGCGCGTTTTTAGCGCCACCGTAGCAGTCTCGGGAATACTTCTCAGATGGTTCGTACTAATTACTGTAATAACCTTTATCTTGCATGGTATTTAAGCCCTAAAAAGATAACCCTGTATTTCTTTCTTCTTTTTGAGGAAATGAAAGGTTTTAGCCGAGGGAGAACCACGCGAGAGAAATATTTCGACTCTCCTTCGAGGAAGTACATATTATATTGAACCTCGAGTCGACGCCTTGGTTTTTGTTTTGCTCGAGAATGACGTAACGTCAGTCGAGAGCGTTCTAAATGGATTTGACATTCGTATCTGAGGGATCCGGACGATTAAATGAGGGCTTCTTACGACGCTTGGAGAGTGCGTTGCTTAGAGAAGAGTCGATGCCCTGTGCGTTGAGACCAAGGAAGTGCAGTATGTATCATTCGAGTACAAAAACCGCAAAGGTATTGCGCGGAAAAAAACGGCTGATAATGAGTCGTCATATTATTCACAGATATCAGATTGTCTATGATCCTCCCTCCCTCGTTCAACTCCCGACGAACACACCTCAAAATCCTACATTTTTAAAGTGTAGAAAGAAAGTCCCTTGCGCAGCGCGGTGGATTTACGGTGTTGAAAAATGCCGCGTTGGGCAAAACCGCGCGGCGCAAATTCAATACCTTATGGAAAAAACCACGTGTTCGTATAGTTTACGAACTTTCTCGCGTGACGTGTAGTTGGGTAAACAAGCGTCGCATTTATTTCGCCGCAAGTAAACAAATCCGCGTAGGAGAAAACCGCTTCGACGAGAGTTGACTCCTGATACGAATATAATTAATGAGGTCAGGTTCAACTTTGTGGAATTTACTCATAATGAAAGGATAAAGTTCTGGAAACTACTTAGTTATCCTTTCATTATCCTGATACGAAGTTTTAACGTTACGGCAGCGGACATCTACTTCACCTTCTTATTATCGTCCACGAGTAACGTTCATAGCGTCGCGGGCCAGTAAATCTCACTTGACAAAACAAAACAATAATATTACCTTTCGACAAGGCTACTCCACGCGGCGATTGCTTACAAACAAAAGTGACCCCCGACACACTCGATCCCCGATTGCGAAAAAAAAAATTAAAAATACAAAAGATGGCCACCTACGTAAGCGTCACTCCGAAGGCGTGAAATTTGAAAAAAATAAAATAAAATAACGCGGAGTCGGCAGACAGACTGGAACTTTTTATTGATCGAGAAACGAACCCGGTACCCTTAAAGCTTTCAACGGCATTCCGTCCGCCACATTGCTAACGATCCCTCGAGTGAACTAGCCGTCTCTTTCCGGCGTCAGCCCCCCTTTTCCTCCTCCCCCCACATCTCCCCCATACCACCAGGCTACTCCACCCCCAGAGTCAACTGGTCTCTTGGCAACGGTCGATATCATATAGCACCAAGAGAGAGAGAGAGAGAGGAGGGACAGATTATAAGGAGCTGAATTTTTGGACAATATTGACGGCTCCGAAAAATGACGCCCTACACTCACGACCGCGTATTCGACGGAATTTTTAAGGGGTTAAAAATCATGATCGGGGGAAGAAGACTCGTTTTTAACACGAAAATATTAGCTCGGTGCGGCTGAATCCCGCACACCTATCAGGTTCTTCGATAGCGGTTTTCAGAGAATATTTTTCGGTAAAGTTAAACACGATCTTCGATCAAGAACGACTACTCTCATCACGATAAACATCTTCCGGCGATGTAATTACGCGAGCTTGCCGACGAAAACGATGAGAATTCCACGAACGGCTTAATTTAATTAGGTTAAAATGCTTCCCTCATTGACGACGAATACCATTTTGTAGAAGACGTGCTTGAAATTTCAGACGAGTGGTGTTGCATACACACGTCGCAAAACATGAATTAATCATCGACCAATTGAAGCTTATTGAATAACAGTTCTTAAGAAATATTAACGAAGCAAAGGAGCTGCTGTTTCGTGGACAACTTACAGCGCTAACAAGGTAATGTGGGATTCCGCTCAAATTTTTACTCCGACGCTATGTTCGTCGGTGAACTTTGCGCATGCGCCCGCACATCGAGGTTTCGAAAGAGCGTTAAGACAAATTAAAACGTGCCAGGATCGTTTTAAAAAAACCTCCGAGATTTCAAACGCAGTTGCAAAACATCCGACCTTAAAGGACGTCGCAATCGATTTTTTATTTAAACCGAACGGCGCGCTTCGGTAAACAACAATGGTGACCGCGGCATACGACTCGTTTGATAGCCGCAGCAATTTCGCCATTACCGAAGAGAATTCTCGACGATGAAGACAAACGCGACAACACGTGACGTCCAAATACAGTGAAACTTCAAGGGAAACAAAAAAATATTCGAGTTATAGAAAATTCAACTTATGGAAATACGTATTTCTCATTTCTATTTTGCCTGGTATAATTAATTCACTTCGAGTTATGGAAAATTCGAGTTATGTAGACGGATCGTCCATTTCTTTTTATCTGGATTCTGACTTCGAACGCGGGCTGCTCATTTTCTTTGGCGTGCTTCATCCGTAAACGAATTCGAACCTCCATAACTCGAACACTAAACGAGGAAAAATTTCCGAGCTTTTTCATTTTGTCGCAATCGGAACATCATCGGCGATAATTATTTCGAGTCGCCCACACGTTAAAAAAAATTACGGAATTTTAGCCCACAACAAATTCAAAGAGTGGTGACGGAAGCAAAACGTACCAAATGACCCCCTCCCCCAAATGGATACCAACAACAAAGATTTTGCGCGCGTGAAGGCATTGGATGACGAAAAGGGGCGGTGGCACCACAGATTTGATCCAACTAGTTTGAACGGGACTGTTTTAGACGATACGATTCCGGAATTATATACATTTTTTTGCCTTCCGCGACGCGGTTCTCACAGTTCAGGGTAAAGGGACCAACCCCTTAAATACCCTCCCCTCGGAAACAATACCATAGCAACATATCCGTCGAAAAGCAGCTACAAAACAAAAACATTCCGACTCTTCTGCAAAAACACGAAGATTTCATGCACGCTATGTCGCGTGATATGAAAAGCCATCGAGGAGGGAGAGAGGAGAGTGGGAGGGAGGGAGAGAGGAGAGTGGGAGGGAGGGAGAGAGGGGAGTGGGAGGGGGAGAGAGAGAGAGGAGAGTGGGAGGGAGAGAGAGAGAGGAGAGTGGGAGGGAGGAAGAGAGAGAGGAGAGTGGGAGGGAGGAAGAGAGAGAGGAGAGTGGGAGGGAGGAAGAGAGAGGAGAGTGGGAGGGAGGAAGAGAGAGAGAGAGAGAGTGGGAGGGAGGAAGAGAGAGAGAGAGAGTGGGAGGGAGGAAGAGAGAGAGAGAGATTGGGAGGGAGGAAGAGAGAGAGGAGAGAGATTGGGAGGGAGGAAGAGAGAGAGGAGAGTGGGAGGGAGGAAGAGAGAGAGGAGAGTGGGAGGGAGGAAGAGAGAGAGGGGGGGAGAAAAGAGAGAGGGGGAGAAAAGAGAGGGGGAAAAGAGATAGAAGGGAAGAAGAGATTGATTGATTGATTTGGTCTTTATTTGGAGCGAGATTGAGATTAAGAAGTCCCATCTTCCACCGAGAGAGGAAGAGAGAGAGAGAGAGGAGGGGAAGAAAAGAGAGAGAGGAGGGGAAGAGAGATAGAGAGGAGGGGAAGAGAGATAGAGAGGAGGGAGGGGAAGAAAAGAGAGAGATGGGAGGGGAAGAAGAGAGAGAGAGATGGGAGGGGAAGAAGAGAGAGAGATGGGAGGGGAAGAAGAGAGAGAGATGGGAGGGGAAGAAGAGAGAGAGATGGGAGGGGAAGAAGAGAGAGATGGGAGGGGAAGAAGAGAGAGACGGGAGGGGAAGAAGAGAGAGAGATGGGAGGGGAAGAAGAGAGAGATGGGAGGGGAAGAAGAGAGAGATGGGAGGGGAAGAAGAGAGAGATGGGAGGGGAAGAAGAGAGAGATGGGAGCGGAAGAAGAGATATGGGAGGGGAAGGAAGAGCGGGTGGGAAAATTCTTTGGCCGAGACCCTGGGCGAGGAGGCTAAAGTGGGAAGGCTACGTCGCATACTTAAAGAGGCACCCCTCGGGTAGAGGCTCGCCACAGGAGGATAGAGGGAGAGAGAGAGAGGAGAATAAGCCAAGCAAGGACGTAAAGAACCCTTCCCGCGCTCACACACACGGCGGCGGCCATTATCGGGTAACCAAACGCTTTAACAACAAATACGCGCGCACGCACGCAGGGACTTGCAAAGAAGCGGACACAATAAACGCATCTGCGCTCAACATTTTCGCCATTGACAAAAATTGACTTGTCTACATTAGACCCAGCAAGTCACCTTGATGGTGAATGGCAGGGGGTGCACTGCACCCAACATGTCCAAAGCGATTCTCATTTATATTTTTCCTATTGTAATTCATAACAGCTCTGGGGAAAAGGATCCTAGTAATCCCTCCGTTCCAAAATAGATCCCTTTATAAAGATATACATATAAATCTTTTTATGCATCGAAAGATTCTCCTTTTGATTGGTAAATTCATCACCACCACCCATTTCCTCGTAATAAAAATCTTCGACGAAAAAATATACATGAACAGGAAAGAAAAAAACGGCAACGGAATAGGGTAAAAAACATTTCCGCCACAAAAAATCTATCATCTGCTCGGCGCCCGATTATATTCTAATGGTCAATGGGAAACGAGTTCTCTCTCCTCTACCCGAGTGAACTCCGGAAACAAAAACAAGCGAGAAGCGGACCACGGGTCGATATTCACGGTTTTAGACGAATGCGCATCCAAGGTCTTTGTCGTATCGCTATAGTCCCGATTATCAGCAAAGGCATAAACCGAAATGAATCGAAACAAAAGCAACGCACGGGGAGGGGAGGTGACTCCAAACGTGTCCACCAAAAAAATCAATGACTATTCTTGGGCACAACTTTTGTCTCTGCAATTACAAACCTTGAGAAGATAAAGCGAGGGTTGTGACGAAAGAAACACTCAGGATGCGAATTTAACCGCTTCTCAACAAAGGCCAATAAATAGCTTCTCAAACCGGTTCGACGTATACGGGTACGGACTTTGCAATCCTGCCTCAGCAGCGGTCGTCCGTACGCGTGTATGGACCCTTACTTCTCGGAACTAAAACCTAAAATTTTGAACCATCTTACCCTTAGCAGAAAAATAAATGCTAAGGAATCCGATAGGTATACAAAAAAATGGCATGTTTGAGGGGTTGACAGGATCAGAAATTCACAGGCTTTAGGGGGGCTATACTTCAAACGGACCCACTTAGAAAGGAACTCATTCTTCCCTAAGACTAACGCATTATGCCGCATACGCGAAAAGGTCTTAAGAGTTTACACACCTCGGCTAATTTCTCCAATTAAAACAACGCCCTTGGAGGCAAGAAGAACGAGGAGGAAGGTATTATCGAGAGGATACTTTCGTCACAGGATAGTAGTGGTACTCATTCCATGTATGTGTATATATTTCTTTTCCGGATCTAGATCCTTTGATAACAATTACTCCAGACCCAAACCATGCCGATAATAACTAACAGCTGGCACCTGCAACCTTTTTTTGGAAAGGGAACCAGGTGTTCAAATGGGTCCCCAATTTTTATCGATTCTGATCCACCTTGAGAGGGTTTCTCGCGGAACACGCGCGCCGAAGGTGGAAAGGACGCTACCCGAAACGCCGCCGGAATTACTCCGATAATCTGACCTGACTCTCCTATCATCCGTATACTAAAACGTTTGAGTAAATTCACTTGCATTTTCAAGCATAGACGGTGGACTGAAGAGTTAGAACAAAAAATCTGGCGATGAGCATCCAAGATCGGCGAACCGATACTGATACGCGGGGCGGCTGCCCGGGTCGGCAAAATCTCGAGGGCGCCATCATGACCAACTATCTATCCCAATCATGCCAATCTCGAAGAGGCATCAGGACCGAAATTTAAAGCGATGGATGTTATAGAAGGGCCGCAATAGGATTAAAGTTGTTTTATGAAGGCCACTGTAGGAAAGATAAGACTTTATCCATAACAGGTGTGGCAAATGTTTTTATTAGCCTGCAAAAAATTCGCTTTATAGTTTCAGGCGTGCCATACATTTGTTAATTAAGAAATTTACCTCTACACTTATAACAATATTAATATGGATTTATATCATAAAAATTTAAGTGTAAAAGGGTACAAGATTGTAGATGTCAAATTTTTAACTTGACCAAAGGTTTTTAGAGAAAAATTATACAAATATAAAATTGGAAAATACGCAGATACAATATTGTATCTATTTATTCGTTTTAAATTTTTTGGTCCATTTTAAAGCGAGCTCTTTGAAGTTTGGTGTGTAATTTGTTGGTTGAATGGCAACACAATCTTCTGAAACTTCGTCTATCAGTCTGTTTCTGCGCACGTATTCCGAGTTTTGTTTAGATGGCAAATGGCTGGAATTCAACACCCGAAAAAATAATGACATTTAAAAAATTTACTTCACGATCGCAGTTTTAGCGTGCCAATATTATTTCATAGCGTGCCAGGTTTGGCACGCGTACCACCTATTTGCCATCCCTGATCTAGAAGATTGGACGCATGGTTTGCCATTCAAAAACTGTAATTTATAAAACGCGTTCCATTGTACTTCAGAAAATATGAAAAACCTCCTCTTATTTACAAAAACATTAGATATGTGTATAAAATTTCTAGCGATTGTCAAGAAAAAAATAGTATTAGGGCCGCAGTATGCTATAGAAAGGGGCCGCATGCGGCCCGCAGTTTCACATGCCTGATCTATAGGTACTATCTAGTGAAGAAATTTTGGGCACCATTTATATCGTGGAAGAGGCTGTTATCTTAATGGCATTACTTTTATTCTTTAATTATGACTAATGATTAATGGAGCATTGAATAAAGAAACATCTACTTTTCAAATACCTTAACAAAAATGTACGGAAGGCTGTAGTAGTTTCGGTGACAAAATACCTCGGGCCGCTCCTACACTGATGCGCAGGGCGATAATTGAAATTAAGACGGAAAATTCAACCATGGTATTCCATTTATCAAATAATACTTATGCACTTAACCTTTAACTACTGAGAAGCGATCTGTGAGTTGTCACTTAAGTTACAGCGTCAAATTCCCGTTTCTTTACCTACCGCAATTTTATATTGAATAGCATTTTAACCCCCATGACAGATATGGGTAAGGGATAAATAATAATAATAATAATAAACGATACCGGTGTGGGAGAACGCACCTCGGTATACGATGTGATCATAATTTTACCTCACTAGTTACGGCTTAAGTACACAATAAAAGAATATTTTATTAATCAACATACACAAATGATTACGAGATAAAATCTTACTTTTACAGCACTTTTTAAAGCATGTTTTTCGATTTCGAAACATTAGCAAATAGCTTAAAACAAATTCTAGAACAAGATCTTGATTATAAAAACTTGAAAAATTAAGTACTTCTCTTATGTATCTCCATCAGCAATAACAATACTATTTTTCATACCATAAGTACTTAATGTTTCAATTTTTAACATTTATTCTTGACTACGACTTTTGTATTTGTATAGAAACTTGAGAAAACTCTCACTTTTTCCAAATGTCAACAAATGAAAACGTTTCCTCAGCAACGAAAATTCCCATATATGTAACTTCACAGCGTTCGGAACGGTTGCACTGCCTGATCCGTACAAATAGCCATCGGTTTGTCTACTCGATACATACACACTTTTCTAAGCTGTCGGCATCGATATTCTGACGATTTCGCGACAGATGCCCAGAGAGTGGCGACGAAGCGAGTTTGGACGCCGTCCAACCAACCATACACTTTTAGAACCTTAAATTCGTGATTTACTCCGCCCGAGGTGAACCTCAACTCGAACTGACAGCCAATGACCCTTCAGAAAGGGAGACTCTCTTAGAGAGAGAGAGAGAAAGAGGAAATAAATACGCAGCGCTCTTTCGATTGAAAACTCTGCAATCCTTGGGGGGAGGAAGTGTGGCCTTTTCCAGGATCAGAATACGGTGGGATTTTATGAAGGGCAGGCTGAGGCCCATGAGATGGCAGCGGAACGCTCAAATGAGCCTAAAAAACGGGTCATTTACGAGAAATTTTTGCCTCCCCAGCCAGGTCAGAGACCTGCCAAGTTGAACGACACGAAGTATTTGCCTGACTATAAGAAGAAAGCCGCGCGAAAGAAAATAATTTTCTGGGAATTGATAATAATTTTTTATTTCAAAATATCTGATAAGTTAAACTTAATTTCCAGTGTAAATATAAATACGTAATAAGGTTAACAAATAATTACGATAAAACGTACATTTATTGGCTTCCAGTGATCTTCATTAAATTATTAGTTTTTATTTCTTCAAATGCATACTACTGAACGAAGACAAGCGCAGGAGAAATTCGGAAGCTGCGAGCGCCATAAGCGTAATACTATCTACTGAGAAGAACATAAGAGGATTACATTTGAGAGAGAGGAGAGAAATAGATGATAATCTTTGGTCGCGATTTTAAGTCGATTATGAATTTTTCGGTGGACATTAAAAAAAAAAAACATCGCTTTATAATCGGGCAAATACGGTATTACGTGCTACAATGTCCTTGTTATCACAACTGACAGTGAAGTAAAACTATTAACGAAAAAATTTGTTTTTGTTTAGAAAGGTAAAATCGATGGAATTTTTTGCATTCTATCCTTAGTTACTAAGTAGCCTTTTCGAAAGCCGAATGCGGAGACAAGTGAAGAAGGCCAAGTATCCCACACTTAAAACTCCGACTTTTTATTCCAATGAATTTTAATTCATCGGAGAAATCGAGCGTATCTTAAGGCGTCCTCGTCAAAGAGTAATTCGTAACTCGATCAAGAGCAAAACATGCGTCAGATCGAACCTATTACGCATTTCAAGGATTACGCTAGTTGTTAATGCAAGACGAGCGAAGAAGACGATAATAAATCTCTTGAATTAACAGGCCGCCCGACGGGAATAAACGTTTTCCGTTGGATGAAATTAATTTCGCCGACTCTTCACACAAATATCAAGCGATATGTTTAAATACACGAGGGCCACAGAAAGAGACGGGTTAACAGGACCAGCAATTCGACCACAAAGAAACTGCCTCCTGAAGACAGCCCGCCGACTTTTAATGGCAATAGATGCCCCATTAATCTCCCGCCAATGAAGGTCAGTTGGCGCCTTAAATGGCCATACGTTAGAACACGGCAACTGCGACATCGGTTGACGCTAAAGCCCTGATTCATGGACCTTTGTTATCTCAGCTGCGATTGGCTTAGCGTTCCTCGATCGCCACGGCGTTAGAAAGATCATTATGTCTTCAGCTAATGAAATTAAGACTCCACCATCCATATAATTAAGAGCGAGCTGTAATTTTTACCGGTACGCCTCACCGTGACTTTTTAGAAAAATAAAAATAAAATTTCTTCCACCCACTGGTCGTTGACCCGGATGGCGCGTCCGCTCCTGTTGACGACCGCACGGATTTTTGGTCCTCCGAATGTCGTTATTGACCGTTTATGCTGTTTTATATTTCAACAACTCGTAATTATTAACATTGTTGAAGCAGTGACGTAACAAGGGTATGGTGAAAGAGACACTTTCCGTAAGCGCCACAATTCCTCTCAAAACATGCCCAAGGTTTATTTTACGATGAATAAGTATTAACTTAATATTCGCTCAGTGCCCCTCATAACGTTCCTACATTGCTTCTACCATCCACCTGCCTTGCGGATTGCAAGATATTGTGCATATAAATACCGTTCGTATATATTGTAATTTATGAATCAAGCATTTTCTTCCCATTTTGCATAAAACCGCGCGAAAAACGGCAACTTACATACGTGGTTTCCAAACTTTTTATGGAGTGGAAACCCTTTCAAAGGCAAACAGAATTTAGCGGCGAACCCAACTGGAAACAAGGTTCCATATCTGTATGTACGGGCAGGACCACGTTTCGGTCGTACCAATATGTTGGAAATTTTTCTAACGACCTATCGACATTTCCAAATCGTCCATTTTTTACTTGACTAATAAGTTTGGAAAAGACTGATCTACTTTCGAAGTTTTCCGACTAATCAGACAATCCCATCGGAAAATAAAATAGGACGTCAAAAGAACATGAAACACGTGATGACACCTGCTGGGGAGAGAGAATTGTCGAAGATACTTTTCCCCCATAGAACAATAAAGGGCTCACGCTTTTGAGAAACAAGACAGAAAAAACGAGAACTGTTGGGGTTGGCAACCCCCACCGCCTACGAACATTTTGAATAGTGAGTGAAGTATACATCAAAGGTTAATTTAATCGGAGTATTGATGTTATCCTTTCCGAGTTTTGTGAAGGTAAACGAAAATAGCAGCTGAACACGAGTAACATCAATAATTCAGGGGCATTTTTACACTGGAAATTGATCAATATTTATTATTTAAAAAAATTAACCAACATTTATTTTCATTACATTTGAAAATTGGCCAAATATTTCTTACGATGTGCGCTAACTTAAAAATGCGTTGTAAGCACGTGCCAGCACCAATGCGTCATGCTGAAAAGTAATTTTTCTCCAACAAAAGGCCCCATTTGTTCATTTTTTATAAAATCAGTTATCTCCATTTCAAAACGTCTGGACTAAAGCTGGGATTACCCGTTTGCGCAAGGCGGGAGGGAACTATTTGGAGTTTAAAATGATCGCTCGTGGAGGACAGAGCAAGGCCGCGCACAACTCCTTCAATTGCGCCGCGATTGGGTCAGCCGGACTACTTGGATGCGGAGAACAGGAAGAGGCGAAGGTTTTTAAAGACGCAAAAAGAAAATGCGCAATTTGCTCTAAATCATTCTGGTGAACACCGAAGTCCCGTAACTCGAACTTTCGATAACTCGAAGAATGCGCACTTGCACATTTTTTCCATTACGCTTAGCCGAAATTTTACAAAATGGGGGATGGGGTCCATCGCAAAACATTCGAAACGGACCCATAAAAATTAGGATTGGCACAAATTCCAATCGAACCTCGGCATAAGGCAGAAAAGTTCGACATACCCAAATTCGGAAATAAAGATCTTCGTTCGAACGTGTACGAGTGCGAACGAGTCACAATATCTACATCGTCTATTACTGAAAATTCGCGTAACTATACGCCAGACAACGAAACTCGACTTTATTTCGAGCTAAAATGTTGACAACGTATTTAGGCAAATTAAATTCGTTTACACTATTTTATGACAAAGTCAAATATTAATTAATATAAGGTATTCTTTTTTTGGGCTAAAATGCCGTCTACTGTAGGTATTAGGCAAATTAAATTTGAGATTTTTTTACACTTTTATCGCACAAATTTTAATAACACATTCGTCGCAAAACTAAATTTGACCTTGTTGCGTGAATGATATTAATTAATATTTTACTGGACAGAATTTCTATTCACATTTGGTGGATCGCAGGGAAAATTTTTGAAAACCCAAACTCAAGCGAAGTTACTACACACTCTCACACGGGGTCAGCGCGTGAAATTTTTTAACAAGGTTTTATTCCTACACGGCTATCTGAATCTCCACTACGTCACGACCAACCCACGTTTAAGTCATCATACGCAGTAACCAGCGCCTTTCGTCCTTTTCTCCTTCCATCAAAACCCCGGGCGAGGGCTAATATGTAAATAAACCGCTATCGCCGGCAAAATCTAAAGAGATGCGGGAAGTTAATCTAGCTCGCAGCTGTAAAGTCGGAATATAAAAATAAGTTTTCAACTTTTTTGAGGATCGAGATCCGACGGACCTATTACCATGCCTGATATCCTGCGTTTGGGGGCAGGTGATATTATCTTAAAAAAAAAAACGCACGCTACCGAAAACGCTTTGTGTAATCTCCAAGATCGGTGTCGTGTTCGCTGTGCCAAGGGAAGACATCCGGGACGAACTTCGTTAGAAGTCGACGATAATCGCATTCTTCCGAAAAAGGAAATTGCTGGGGAGCAATTGTTGGATCAAAGAGGAATCAACTTCGTGACATGAAGCCAAATTTGTACCACTCACCATTCCCCAAATCCCGAGGAATAAATTAATTCTAATCGACTTAATTAGTAGATAAAAGCTATAGCGACAGCGAATTTCCGGTGCCTTATCTGTCGAAGGGGGTCGCAATTTTCATAAACGGAAGTGTCGAGGACTGAAAATACGTGAAAAATTACACGTAATCGCAATAGCCAGCCGAGAGGTAATTGAGGCAAGACTAGAGAGAGACGTTGAACTGACGAATGCCTTAATATTCTTTCGCTGAGCTGTATTTCAGTGATCGAATAAAAACAAGAAATTTATCTATACGAAAATTCTCATCTCGAATTTTCTTGCTCAAAGCCGAAAATGGCACCATCTACTGAATGATACCATTAAAAATTCTACCCTATGTGCGCACATTTTTTTGTCAAAGTGACAGCAACCCTCTACAACTCGAGCCTAAAGGATGGCAAAGGAAAATCAATAAAAAATACTAACATATAATCGATCGTGAAAATTTCAGTACAATCAGACCCAATTTAGTGCCCCCCTATATAGTGCCATCCCCGCATAGCGCCCATGAGTCGTCGAAAATACAACTTCCATATTACGAATCCAGCCTTCCCTCGTTTTACGAACTACCGTTTTACGAGTATTTGCTTATACGAACTGAGCAATTTCATACCTATTTTTCGATTTGCGAATAAACTTTCGCTTATACGAGTTCGTTACGTTCGCATGAAACTCCTATTTTTCAAAGATCGAATAAATTTTCGCTTATACGTGCTCGATCCGCTTCGGGGAAGTTCGGGAAAGCTCGGTCAAGTTCGTCAGATTGCATTTTTCACATAGGAGGTAATGAGAAAATAATTTTCGTTTTACGAGTTTTCGCCTAACGAACAGTTTTCGTGGAACGAATTAAGTTCGTAAACCGAGGGAAGGCTGTACATATAACCAGCATATACATCTACCACCACCCTCGCTTTAGCGCCAATGCCAGTGATGGACAAACGGTGGCGCTAAATCGGGGTCTATTTTTTCCAGCTGACAGTATCTTTCAGATATAAAAATACAACGACGCTACGACGAGAAACAAGAATATCAACCACACCTAATGCAAAACGCATCGCTCATTAAACATTCTCATGAGTTACTTCAAAATTTCAATGGCACGAATCAGGAAAGTTAAAACTTTTCAAGTCTTCGCCTGCCTTCTCCCTATTCGATTACAGATTATTAACCCCGTTTACCTCCCGAAAGGACCTGGAAAATGGAGAAATGCTACAGATCATTCTTCCCTGACGCGATAAGATAAGATAAAAAAGGATTTATTTCGAGTTTATGTTGGTCCAGTGTCATCCCCTGCCAAACGCTTCTGGAGGCTTGCAGGGTATTCATGTAAATGCATTTCATTTTTGTCTTTTAAAACCCTGATCATCCACTTTTAACGCTTTACACACGCTCGCCGCCATTTTCCTCGCGTACAACCAATCAGCCACCGAAAGTATACACCAATAAATAAATTTGAGCGTGCGCAGAAAATAAGCCTCGGGCATCTTCATGATCGTCGAAAATATAAGATGTTTAACATACAGGCAATGGCGCCAGAACGTTAGGATGACAATAATAACACGAGATAAAAGATAACGATCGTTAAACTGCATAACCGGAGTTCCGCCTTGTCATATTACTAGCTTACATTTCATGCACTTTTATGCACGAAAGGACGCCTACGTCACAGCACGCCGAGAGGGGTTAATGCTTGCGGTCACGTACGCAACTTTACCGTTTAGTTCCTCTGGTTGCCACTATGGCGCGCGATTCTATAATAAGTTCGATACTACAGAGCCTATTTTTTTGTCAAGTATTAACAAAAACAATATAAGCAGAAAACGTGAATAAAGAAGTACACGCGATTGGTCTGCCTATAATGGGTACATCCGACTCAAAACAACTGGCTAATGAAAAAAATATCGATTCTTCGAGATGAGGAACTTGACAACAATGCCGCATCGACTGACGCAGGACTAAAATTTCGCCTTATTGGAAGATTACAAAAATGTAACAAATGATTTTCGATGAGATCCACGTTAGGATCCATATACAGTCAATAAAAGCAGGATTTTTTATTGCCGATACGACTCGATTCAATTCGTGATTGGCCAAAAAAGTGAACGAGGATGAGAGCTTTTATTACCAGATTACCTTACGCTTTTTCATAATTGAAAATATAAGAATGCGTTGTTTTCAAACGGAGGAAACATTTTCTCGATTTTTCCGAAATTACGACAGCAATTTGGCCTTTGTTCTGTTTGCGTGACTATCCTTGTTGATTTTTATAAATGAAAAGTAAGCGGAAAACACCCAGTTGATGAACTTGGCTCGGCATCATTTAATGCATAATATACCAGGAAAAAGAACTTTATGGAAAACCGTGACAATACTTTTCCTATTGCATTTTTTTTCTATACCGTAACAATACATTCCGATAAAAAACCAAGTATTATTGTTTCAATTATAATTTACCCCAAAAAGTTTTGATACGTAGTTGAAACTTACATTTACATCCACGGATAAATAAATTTGCGGAGAATCTTTATATCGCCGGCTAATGACCACCCTTATGGATGTTCAAAAATTTAGAACTTTAAGAAAATACCTTTTTCAATAAAATTTCATCATATGTTTTCTTAGCAACCAATAATAAATTAAATCCGTATTGTGTCACGAACAGACACACTGGTTCATTTACGGGGCCTTTAACTCCTTATCAGCAAATATTGACGCCTCCGCCGAGTTAGGATATTATGTATAAAGGAGAAACAAAGGCATAAAATTCTTCCAACCCAGTTCCGTGACGCGCTGACTCATTTGCGTTAATAGCTCACGCAATGGGTGGATTTTGTGCATGTTTTTTTATTGAAAGTCATGAGATAACCCTCAGCTAACGATCCCCATTGGTCAAAATTCTGACGTGTTATAAAAGATTATTTCAACAGCCAATGGCAGATAAAAAGGGGGAGTAATATGGTAATAACCCCCTCCTCCCATGGAATATGACCAGTCTTCATAAAAATATTCTCAAATAATTTATTTTATATTATGTATAGGCATTCTAGAAATATTTTGCAAATATCTAAGCAGGGTATAATGTAACCTGTATTACATATGTTGCATCGCATTAAAAATGGCATTTTTTCTTTCGACATTCGATGCAAAAAGTCTTTCGAGAAAAAACATAAGGTCCGCTTGATACCGCCGCGAAGGAAACAACATAAACAAACGTAATCTCTTTTCTGCGTTCGATGATCAGCTCAATCCCAGACATTTTTGCCGGTTTTATTTTTTAAAAGACGGATAAGGCTATGGGCTTGTGAGTGAATGAGTCACCCCCGACTATTCGTCATTATCCTTCAGAAGGGGCAATTCCCGTTCTCCCTCCTCGGGAATTTGGTTTACTCACAGAACTCTTCTTAAACATTCAAGAGATACGAAACGCCCCGGTTCTCGAATATGGTAAGGTCAAGCATCTATTAATAATTTGATTCTAGGTCGGATTCCTCTTCCCCGCGACGTCGACGGAAATAAACTCCGCCATTTACATTTTTTTCTTCACATTTCGCGGAAATTATTTCCGTCATGCGAAAGCCTATGTAATCCAGGAAGCAGTTATGGCGCGATGGTTCATAGGAATCACGCAACCGTTTCGGCGAGGGTAATTCCGCTTGTTCCAAAATTCCGCCTAGAGAAACATTCGTATTGTTTCCACCTCATTCCCGGAGAATCAAAACAAAATCGATCCTCCATGACCCGTAACCTGGAAGAAGGGAAAAAAAACAAGAGCGAAAACGTTGCAACTTTTTTATATATGACTTTAAAAAAAGAATTTCGGAGTTGATGTAAAAGTCATTAAAAACGCGAGAAATTTTTCAACGCTTTAACAATGTGAAATTACTATTGCTACGACTGCTAATGTGGTAAAAAAAATGTGTTGAATTGAATATAAAAGTTACTAGCGTAATTGCCTGTTGAAATTCAACGGGAAAATTGGAATTTAATATATTTAACTATATTGGAAGGAAGTGAGCTAAATCAAATGCATTATTATATTTGTTAATATTGAAATGTAGTCAGATTTTAACTAAGTTAACACATCTTTAACGTTTTAATCCTAAAAAAATTAGCTATTACCGACTCATCAGATGTTGATTTTCTGTATGAACAACAATGCTTTGATCGCCAAGGGAACGTTTCAATAAAAATGCAAACTTTTGACAAAATTTCAAATATTTTAGCTTAATGTGAACGAATTCGATTCGAAAACAAAAAATGACGATAAGAATAAGATTCTTCATTTAATTTCCTATAAAAAGGTTCTTATCCGAAGATGGTGCGTCAATTACTTGGGTATCACTGGAGGACCGTAGATTGCACTCAAGGTTGAAACTTCTAGAGAAATATAGGTCAGAATGTCTAAAAGAGGAGGTAGTGGGAATAATTGTGGCACCGACGTATATAGGTAGAAATGATAGACGATAAAATACGTGAGATCGATTGTAGGACGGAGCGTTATCTAGGTTCGTTCTTTCCGAGGACAATATGAGATCACAATAGGAAATTTCGAATTGCGTTAGACAATCTTTAAGTAGGATTTGGTGCATTGCACCCCCTGCCACCCACCAACTTGGTGAATTGCAGGGTAACTTGTAGATGTAATTTAATTTTGGAAAAGAAAATAAGCCTGCAAGTGTGAAAGAGGTATATTTAAGATCCCTCGTATGGGAAATCCCATATAGCGTTCCAACCAAAAAAACAACCAACAGATTAAGGCTTTTACTAATAATCTAATTGAAAGTAGACTAACAATAAGATCGTGACCAAAGATAACAATCAAGCAGGCGTGGGCGCTAAAGAAAGTGCCGATAGACTCACGTTACTTATGTCTTTGGATAGCAATGGTTAAACGTGCCGTCGATACTAGTTTCGATCGGATTTGTATTTGCAGAGCCTCAAGTCTGCACTTTTAAAAACGTTAATTGGCCTAAAGTCTTGCATACTTTACTCCCCACGTCAAAATCCCTCTTCGGAATCTTGTTCCATGTAGAAAGGTGTACACCCAACCCTCGATTTGCACGGTTTCGCTTTACACGTTTTCGGAGAGCTCGAACGAACCAACGTGAAACTGGCCATAGCATCGAGTGCGAAGGATGTGCTAATATTTCGCCATCGCTGAATACTGATGCGCAAGCTTATCGAGAAAAACCTAAAAAGGAAGTTCGGATTGGTCCACCATAGATCGGCTGGATTTGAAAGGGACGAGTATCGATACGATGCAAACGTAGTAGAGGTTTTGAGAAGCATGAGATGATCGGCAATTACGCGCAGAAAAGCGGAATACAAGCGGATACCATTTGAGAAATTTAACAGCCCTGGATTCATTGGGGACGTGCGCGGCATAGTTTTGCTCACCAGTGCTAGTGAGTGTAGGTCTAGATCTCTAGATCAAAGCGTACGAGAAAATAGGAGGAAATAGTCGCTAGAACCGAGAGTAGATCGGTTGAAGTGTCCAGCTTCCAATGCTTCGGGTCGCAGGTTCGAATCCTGCCCCGTAACCGTCCTCGTTATCGTTATTAAGCACAATGTAAAAGGCCGTTAACGGCTGTTTAAGAGCTAGTTTCTTTTAGGTCTGAATCGATTTTAACGGAAGAAGAATAATTTTTATACGAGGCAACAGCTTGCAAAAATCCCCAAAGAAACATTCTTTATGACAACGCACGTTCATGCTTGGTATAACGGAGGATACAAATTAATCACTAAATATGAGGATTCACAGCAAAACCACCACTAGGAAACAAAGGGTTAAAATAAATAAAAAATACAGATAATTTTTCCGAGGCGCGATCAAGATAGGCCGATAGGGACTTATCAACTAGAGCGTGTGTGTTTTGTGTAATGGCACCCTCGCCAAACGCTTACCCGACGGCTTTCAAAGGTAGCGGTAATGCAAAACGTAAACCAAGAAATCACGCGAGGCTAAGGGTTGCAGTCACGACATCGTTCGACCTCTCGACATTGACTGCGTTTACCCAGCCGAACGCGCGCGATAAAAAAAACCTAACGGTCATAACGTAACACGAAGGGACTTGCACGCGCCCGATTTTAAAAAAAACAACATCGCCGTCGAAAATTTTCCTGTCGAAAAGAAGCCGGGGAAAAAAATAGCAGCAGTAATAGCAGTCACGAAAAATGACGCGCAAAGGGCGCGCGAGGCGAAGCGGAGACCGCCGAGAGAGACTCGCGGAGCGAGGGAAAATAAAGCGACACGCGAGTAGAGCGGCAAAACAGAAAACGCGTCACGCCTCCGCGGTTTTCGCGGGGTTTTGTTTTGCGTGAGAACCGGTCCGAAAGGAGGGAGGGGGGGGGGCAAAGTAGGAGAGGGGGAGAGAAGGGGGACGCGGATGACGTACCAAAAGGCGAGGTGCGCCGTAAAAAATTATCGGACGTAAAACGAAAAGATAAATGCTACTCCGATAAAAATTCGCCATAAGGGAACTTTCTTCTCCGAGGGAAAATTCCACCGCTCGCCTCGTTCTCCACTCTTTCCTTGTCGTCGCTTCGATTCCGGAAACGTGCGCGCGCGTACGCGCACATGCGTGGTTCTGTACAGTGGGGTCTACCACACAGTCAGGACCGGCCAATAACTGAAGGGGGGGGGCGGATACGAATATCCATGCGGGCCGCCTGATATATGTGACGTCTGAACAATAAATTTTTATTGTTTTTTTTACTGATTAAAATACATTTCCAAGCTGGAAGTACACAAAATACAATACGGTAAACAGTAGATTTTCGGAGTGTTTTTATTGAAAATCAGTTCAGCAAGTGTTTTCAGGGAAGTTAATGTAAAATTTACACTTAATGAGATCCACAAATTTCGGGGGTCCGGATGCCTCGCATCCATAGCACAACCCCCTTTGGCCGATCCTGCCAACAGTCACAGCTTTTTTTGAGCATCACTCGTCTCGTTGTCCCAACTTTTGTGTCATTTTCTGAAATTAAATTAGGTAACCTTAATTTCTTTAAATTACAAGACAAAGTATGACTTACGAGTTTTCTAACATCACGATTTTGCAATTTGTCAGCCATCGGCTATTGCACCGCTTTTCTTTGGATTAATTAATTACTCCTCATAGTTAACATACTTTTTATATTGATTGAGGAAAAAAACTTGTGGTTAAAAAATCAACAAATTATTCCCTCAAACAATACAAGAACTGTTTCCAAAATACGGCGATTTATACCCAAATTGTCCTTTAAAACAATGATTGTCAACCGGTGATACGCGAATGTTGTCTAGGTGAGACGTGAAGTTTCCAAAAACATATTATAAAAATGTTCCCAATTTTATTGCAATACTTAAGTTACTTTAAAATGCCATCAATGATTAATGCAATACTAAAATCATATGACGTAAAAGCTCACTTCTTGTAACAGGTGGGGATTTTGTTATTAAAACGGTGGGATCCGGATTTTTCGACAAAATGGTTGATGGGACGCAAGATGCGAAAGGTTGAGAACCGCTCGTTTAAACCGTCCCGGAACACCCTCACTGGTCACATCAAGCTATCTGATATCTAAATATAATAAAGTTTTATTACATGCAAGTGTTCACAATTTCCACTGCTACTAATACTAACTTACTACAGTGGAAATTGTAAAATTGTGAATTTAATTATAAAAATTTTACTTCAAACAAATTCATAACGGAATTACACCAAGTACTGACTTGCAATATCGACTATATCTTATAGTCGGTACATATTTTAAAATGTCCCTTCGTAGCATGCTGACATTTTGGTTACCACGGCGTTGTCAACCCATTACCTCTTAAGAATTAAAATCCGTCAAACCAAGCGAAAAAGAAATAGAACCAACCTCTCTCAAATTCGTTTTCGAAACCTCTCTCAAACTCGTTTTCTTTATGAAAATAAAGAAAACATAACTTTCCTTACCTTCCTGAAAAGTTGGTCACCTTACTGTACAAAGGCAAAAACCCGACCAAGGCATCTTTAGGTATAAATTTAAAATTACTCGAAAAAGACACCGCTGTCCTACCGTCTTCTAACGATTATTTTTTTTCTAAAGAAGACCCAATTTCGAAAAATTTCCAAACTAAATAATCACGAAGGAAGCCTTGGCGTAAAAACATTCCACATAACAGTTTTTCAAAACAAGAGGAAACGCCAATTTGAGAAAATAATGAGCTTAATTAAGATAAGCCGGATTTTGCGTCGCAGAACATTATAACGCGCAAGATGCCACGTGCGTCTTATCCCTCTAATTAATGCAGGGAACTCCCGCTTCCACAGTTATCGCTTAAAACTTTTAATGGACGTTACGAAAAAGACGCCGAGACCTGTCGGGAAAGCATAATATATCGCAGTGCAGCGACGAAAAAAATCAGAAAAATGTTTTTTTTTAGTAAATAACCAGCAAAAAAAGAAAAAATTCATAACCGCATTAAAAATAAGGAAGACAAACCGACTCCTTCAGTGCACTGTGCGACAAACCCGATACTCATCGGAAAAAAACAAGTGAAGGAAGAATTGTTGAACAAATTATAAAGGGCTTTTTCTTATGTTTTAGGATTATGACGTCATCATAAGATTATCTCTTTGGTTTAGATCGACGGCCTTATAATATAGTCTATAAAATTAATTAATGCTATGTAATAATATGTTTCCCATTTCAAAGCAGTGGACTCGTTAGAATGGCAGTCTATTTCCTATTATCGAAAATTCAACATATCATTTTTATTAAAAACAGTTGTCCGTTTTCATTCGACGCGGATTCGAATTGTTTAAAAAAAATAGAAACCTCAATTTTGGCAATAGAACTGTCCTATCTTAAATTCAACAACTTTAAAAATGCAAATCTATAATCCCCTGCGCCGATGTCATGCTTTTCTTATACGGGGTGGTTCAAGCGTTAGCCTGGGATCGTCCCGTCCCATACTTGTGTGATTTGAGGAGACCGCGCAAGTCGGCGCTCCGTCCTTCGAAAGGGACGTTAAGTCGTTGATCCTCTTGGTGCTCTTCGTTAAGCGTAGGCTAATGCCGGCACCGGGTTTCCCTCCTCCCTTGCGTGTGTTTTTGGGTGATCAACCTCTTGGATTATATTGTGTGTGTGTTCGGTGTGGAAGGAGTTATGGCTATAATAATCCAAGAGGTTGATTAGCCAGAAATTCCATACAAGCAAATACATAATACAAGAATATCTTACGAGAGTAGAAATGAACCTATGGTGTTGGAAGAAGCCACCGATTACCCCTCAGCAGCAGGTCCTAGATTTATTTATGCCATGTCTAGTCCTCGTATAGATCAATCTAACCTGAAGATTTGGTTTCTCCAAGTTGCAGGATTCCAGAGCTATTGCCATACAGACAGACTGACGGACAGACACACCTAATACATAAGCGATTTTATAAAAATCGATAAAAAGACAAACCTCTCCCCCCTCCTCCTAGGCGTAAAAAGCTATCCGACACGATGGCTCACCGCCAAATTGTCCGAAATAGAACTAAGAACTGGCCAGCGACGACGCAACGACGGACTCGCGCAAGGACACTCGATTTAAGTGGCGACCGCTAAAAATTCTACCTAATTCAATCAAGTGTCGCAACGACGACTGTCAAGTCTGGATAAAATTATGCCAATCCGGATAATGGCTCTAAACCGCTGAACGCTTCTACGTGGGTCGGTCGCCTACCGACGCCAAGAGTCCGAAGTTCGAACCCCATCGATACTACGGAAATATAAGATCGACTTCATTGCCGCCATTAAAACTACGACGGGAAACTATTTAATTGGCTATAAATAAACGAAGTATGTATACTGCGATCCCGCGCCGCATCCAAGACTGCGTCATTTGGAGTTTTGGCCCGAGGAAACAAGTCCGGCATATCCTGCTTGCAACTGGATGGATAAAACAAAACTCCCTACTTCGCCATGATTACGATCACAATGACAAAAATCGTAAATGGCACAGTCGAATAAAATTGTCGACACTTGGGACATTACATTTTCCGAGAACATCATAACATTTATTTATCCATATACAATCGGATTACAGCACGAGTCCAATTACAGGTGATCGAATTAACAATATAGTAATAACAATAACAACAAAGAAAATCACGAACAACAATGGACAAGGCAGGATTCGAACCCGCGACCCTAGCATTGGGAGTCAGACACGCTAGCCACCCCTCTGCCGAGGCCGTCATCATATACGAGGTCTGTTCAAAAAGTATCCGGATTGGGTGATTATTTTAATTACAATTAAACGGTCGCTGTTGGAACTGTGCTTATCACGTCTAGACAAGATGACTACTGTGATCGAATTTGTAACATATCCGTCAGTATGCTCTAGTTGAGCCGTTACAGTTGAGTGTGTTTCGAAGTGCGGCGATTTCGCGATGTCGAAGAATCCAGAGCAACGCATCTGCACTCACTTTTGTTTCAAAGTTGGACAAACGACCAGTGAAACCTTTGATCTGCTCAAAATAGCCTGCGAAGCTACAGACCGCACACAGGTTTTCGAGTGGTCACGTCGTTTTAAAGAAGGAAGAACATCATTTAAAAGTGATCCGCGATCTGGACGGCCCTCAACATAAAAAAATGAGGAAAATGTGACAACTCTGGTAATAAATGATCGACGTTTGACTATCATAGAGATTTCAGAAGATGTTGGAATCTCAATGAGTTCATGCCACGCAATTTTAACTGAAGAGTTAAACATGAGGCGTGTTTCTGCGAAGTTCGTTCCGCGGCTACTGACTGAGGTCCAACGGGAACGTCGCGTGTCCACGGCCTCCGATGTGTTTGAGCGTGCTTGCAAAGAAGAACACTTCTTAAAAACATTATGAAAGTTGGTGAGATGTGGGTTTACGGGTATGATCTCGAAACCAAATAACAATCGTCGTAGTGGAATGCAGATGCGTTGCTCTGGATTCGGCGACATCGCGGAATCGCCGCACTTCGAAACACACTCAACAGTAACGGCTCACTAGAGCATACTGACGGATTTGTTACAAATGCGATCACAGGAGCCATTTTGTCTAGACTTGAATAGACGTGATAAACACAGTTGCAACAGCGACCGTTTAATTGTAATTAAAATAATTACCTAGTCCGGATACTTTCTGAACAGACCTCGTAATATCATTTTAATATCATAACAGGAGAATCAAGCCTGCGAGAGAAAGTCTTACGATAGGTACCTAATTCAACAGAACTGTCGAGCTCGTCTTATGGCTGAAAAAATTCAAGAACATACAATTTAATAAATGCACTTGCATCAGATTTATCCAATAATTCCAACGGTTCTTTTATAATCTATTTTCGGTGAATTATCGCTGAAGACAGCTGCTTTGTAGCCGAAATGGGCATATGGTTTTAAAAAAATTGCTTGTTCTTGAATTTTAGATAGGATTTAATGCACTGTATCCCCTGCCACCCACCACTATGGTGAACTGCATAGTAACATGTAGATACGTCATATATACCAACCTCTGAATGGAAAATGAGACCTTTACTGCATAGAATAGAATGTAAGGATACACAAAATGTGAAAATCTATGAATTGTTGCTAGTATGAATTTCAAAGGCTCGAAATTACTTTTTAAAACGCCATCACTCGGTTCAATTTGAATCGACCAAAGCCATATCAAGTTTCGATTCAAACCGAACGAACGTCACTACTTTCAGCTCCAAGCAGAATTTAATCGATTCTGGCGTAAAATATCGACAATGAGGTGCACCGCAATATGCCCGAGTTATATAACCGTATTAGCCAAGTGCGATATCGTGACCGAAGCAAAGCAGAATGGCGATCTCATTTATATTAATCAGTAGGCTCAACCCACTCAATGAGAACATGTTTACACGGTTGATCTGCAGTTCAATTTCCACTCGATGCAAATCGAGCGCGAGGGAATTCGGCGGGAACGGAATCGTGCTTCTAAAGCAACTCATGTCGTATTTTACTCTTACGTGTTTATCTCGTGCATGGAAATAAAGTGCCAAACAAGTTAACACAAACGAATTCCACTGCTATTACGACCAAGATCGGCCTCGAAAATTAAAGAATTGAGATTGCTATACGTTTGCGTGGTTGACCTAACCCAAAGATTGGTCAGTACTTGTTTTGCATTAAAATAAAATGTACTACACGATGAACAATAAGTTAAGCATGTTCTGAGATATCCCAACAAGATGCCGCATTAACAATACTTTAATTTTACAGAATATTTACATTAATACTGAACTATTATTTATATGCACATATAGAATACAGGCATACCCAGATTTAACGCACCCCTATATAGGTCCACCCCCGCATACCGCCCGTTAATCGTTGTGAACAGAACTTCTATCTTATAATTACATAGAGCAAGCATATTTACCGCCATCCCCGCTTTAGCGCCAATGTCAGCAATGGACAATCGGTGGCGCTAAATCCGGGTTTGACAGTGCGTTAAACATACATATTTAGGAAATAGTATTACATTATTGCCCATTTTACATTAAAATGAAGACGTTATGTGGGGTTGCTTTAAGTCGAGCAATAATTCGTAAGATTGAATCTTGCGGTAGTAAAACAAATTCGTGGCGCAAAAATTCTTGTCCGTAAAACGGGAGATTACAGTACCTGAAAAAGAAACACGGTACCCAAATTCCTAGTATATTTTTGGTTCTCGGATGAACCAGTTCATCTTTCCTCCAAAAGAATTGCATCTTGCGACAATGCGCCGGCCGGACCGAATAATTCACCGTTACTTAACAGTCGGGTGAAATTGGTTGGCAACAATGGACAAAACTCAATGTGGAGTTTCGCAGAATGCGACAGAAGAGAGTGCATGCTCCCTACAGTGACTCCCCGCGGTGAAAAAGGTAAGCAAAAGCGTACGTGCGACCCGTGGTCACGTGCGGTAAGGCATCATCTCCTTCCTTTTGAAAGATGGGCACCAAAGTTGCGTTCTGTCCTCGAGAGAGGAGGGAGACGGCAGGGAATGGCGGAGCTGCCAAGCCCATATTCCGACCTACCCTAGGGGTGGATGCATGCGTGCGCGTGGGTGACAGCGCGTGTGGGTGACAGCGCGTGTGCATGAATCACCCATTACGACCCATTCTGCTAGAATGAAAAAAATAGTATGGTTCCCAACGAGGACTATTTATCTGCAGCGCGTAAATTTCCGGTGCGTGGAGCTGTCCATGAATACGTTCTTTAAATACTATGAATAACGCATTCACACTATCTATAGTAAACTTCACTGCTATAAATAAATATTAATGGGCTTTCATACATCCATCAATCATTCGTTGTAACTAATAACCATGACTAGTCCTATTAGTATAAACAAAATCCAGGTAATTTTTACATATAACGACGTGAATTACCACTGAGGACGGCTGGTTTTATCTTTAACGCCCATGTTTTTCTCAGCTGTTTTGCGGATTCGAGCGCTATCTTCATTATAAAAAAGTCACAAGATGAATACCTGGAAAACAGGAGACTTATACGATTACTCTACCACAATATCCGCCCTGTAAGTCCCGGGTTCGATTCCCGACCAAAGCAGAATTTTCATCCTGCCTTACAAAATTTCTTCTAGTCCAGCAATTGCATTCAAGCGTAGAATTTAACACCAACACTTTCGAATTGATCGAGGATCACTATGCAGACAGGCATAAGCTGGAATTTGGAAATTTTGCAAACGAGAAGAAATCCGCGTTCCGAAACGGTTGAATTAGTCTGCCACGATAGTTTAGTGGTAGAATATCCGCCCGGCTAGTGGAAGACCAGGTTTCGGTTCCCGATCATTGCAGATTTTGCCCCCCGTTACCAAGTTTCCCAGCAGCATTTTCTGTCAAATAGCAGATGTTAGGAATTCATTATTTTGCCATCACGTGTCGCTTTTTCCTATACATAAAAACTCTTTAAGCCGTATTTGGAATTAAATGAATAACTAATGGTCGTTAGGACGCAAGAGCGGAAGTAATTCGAGCGTTTCATTATTCCATCGGACCCTGTTTTTTTTCGTTTAACGACTCCAACTAATAAAATGTTTTAAAAAACTCGAGGGCGACATTTCAGATGCTCAACGGTACGTATAACGAATTCCGCCGACGAATGGAAAGTTTGGGATGGTCCGGAACACGTCTCCGGAGGCTCCGAACCGAGACACCGCCGTACGGTTTTCCAATGCCTTTTCGTGGGTGAAAACCGCACCGCCAACAGGAAATGTTCTGCCAGCTTTTCATTCACCATGAGCGGAAACATTATGTGATTCAGGATTGGCGATTCCGATATATTGAACTTTTTCTTATGGTTTAATTCTTTAGCGCCTGATAGCGTGTAATGTTCGTAGGATAACAAATTCCTCCAATTTATCATTTCTTGTCCAAACGCGAATGATAAAACCTGTCAATAGTATGGACAGATCTTCATGCTTCGCTGACAGGATATGAAACTAAGACATCGCTAACTCCGCTGCTTCTTTGTCGCAAGCAAAAAACTAAAACTTGAACCTTACACAACTGTAAAAAAATCGGGGAGACTTCTAAATAAGTGCGCGATAAAATGTAATAAATTAAACGATTGAAGAAAAAGTGAAATGCAACTTCCGCCTATCAAACCTCGGAAAGTTCGACGCTCATGAAATGACCATCGAAAATAAAGCCAGAGCCATCAACTACAAATTATAAATTCCTTCAAGCTGGAGGCAATATATTTCGTCCCTACATATCATCACACTGAGAAAACAAGGCGACGAATAAGGAATGCATAAAAAATATAACACCGATGAATTAATCATGGAAACACCATAAGCCTTTCATAGAAAAATGGAGATTAATTTTACGGACTGCATGCCGGGACCCTGAAGCATGGAGTAACTCGATAACAATGAGCGCGAAACCTCAAAATCGCGAGAGCAACAACTCGCCGAAAGTCTACGTCATTTCGTCGCGGCGAAATCAACTGTTTCGGAAGGAATTAATTGGAAAATCGTTTTAAAAAAGTCATCAATTCGCTAGGCTAGGGGCAGCCGCTTTACCGAAATCGAATTAAAAAGAAACTTTCGTGAACCGCGTTAAATAATGGCTTTATCTTGTAATCAAAATTGCATTTGTGGAGCGGAGACGAATAAAAAAACGTTTCCTCGACCGGCCGCCACTGTCGCATTAAGTTACGCATACAACAATAAGGACGTCAAAAGAACATAATAAACAAAATTTCTAATAGCAGGGCTGACGCTCCTATTATTTACTTATTTATTATTTATCTCGTAAGGTGGCGTCAAAGTTGCATTTGTAGAGTGTAGATAAATAAAAGAACGTTTCCTCGACCGGCCGCCATTGTAGCATTAAGCTACGCATACAACAATGACGTCAAAAAACCAATAAACAAAATTTCTAATCGCAGGGCTGACGCTACAAAAAAAATCCCGAGCAAAAACAAAGATTTCATTTATACGCGAATGCAGACACATGAATAAATGCGATAGGTAACAAGATTGGCGTAAACAGAGCTATTTATTCTGCATTAAGGAAACAATACGGTTAAGAATAAGATCAGAATACTGAAACATCAGCGAAAATAGATAAAAGTACCTTCCACTTGCCATACCTCCCCATATACATAGATACTCTCTCCACGCCAATAAAATCCTTTATTTAAACCGAGATTGACTCATCCTTCGCTAAAATAACCACACTTCGTCACCCATTATCATACTCATTATTTTTGTTATTATCGATTATCAAACTTTAAATTTGTTAACTCTTATTAATCATGTTACTTAAATTATTTTGTTACTATTCCACTGTAAATTGGCGAACTCGCTGCACGTGAAATCATAGTTAAATAAAGAAATATATAGAAATCCGATGACCCTGAAAAAAGGCACTCGAGGCCAAAGAGGATATAAAAAATTCGGACGGCATAATCCTGCGATGAGATACCCAGATTTACATTTCGTGTTGTAACGATCATAAAAACAGGCAGATACGATTATAAACAAGTTTAAAATTATGAACATGGTTGAGGTCAATAATCTCCACTGTTTACACACACACGATAATAGGATTAGATGGATTTAAGATAGTTTTTTTCAAGGAAGACTTAAAAATGGCCAAAAAAAACAGCCTACAAAAAATTCCTTTCCGGTGAACTTAAAAAAATGATGGTAA
Source organism: Tanypteryx hageni (assembly GCA_028673005.1). Lineage (NCBI taxonomy): Eukaryota > Metazoa > Arthropoda > Insecta > Odonata > Petaluridae > Tanypteryx > Tanypteryx hageni. The sequence continues at coordinate 122,792,311 of CM054114.1, forward strand.
GAATAAACTACACTCCATTATGTCAAACATAGCTACAATTTTACTTGGTCGCATAATTTGCCAGTTTGGTAATTGGCAGCGGGTACCAAAGCAAAGAAGAAAATCTCGCATATTATCGCGATGCTTTACAATGCCGAGAAATATTCCTCTGCAGCGGACTTGATAGTGAGCGCGCTATTAAGCGCCGATGACACTATAGCACTAATGAGATACTGTCTTAACTGGAAGCATAAAAATCAAAATATCACGGGCTGCAATACTTGGGCGCGTTGCGAGTACATGCCCCCAGCGACCGACATTAGCGGCTATTGCGCGAACTAGATTTTAATCACGGATACGAAACAAACAAACAAGAGCTAAAGCGATTTCAGAAACGGACGCAGCGCCTAATCGGGTTGAGAACCTTCGACCTTTAAACAAGTTTCGCCGAATTCCAACTCGCTGCGACATCCGGAACATCCTAACAATCTGAACGCGTGACTCACCTAAAAGAATTCCAGTCCATGTGACCGGTTCATCATGCGTATGTCGCTAATTTATCAACACGCGCACGAAACAGAGAGCGTGCAAAAATAGACAACAAAACAGCCTCGGCGAGACGTTGCAACTGAAAAAGAAAGAAATAAATGCCCACCGTGGAAACTAACGACACTTCCAATTGCTTTTCCCAGGACAACTAAGAGTACGGAACGAAAACGTGGCAACAGCGCACGTGACGAAAGGATCCATGTGTTTCGGACCTATCAACCCTCTCAGAAATTTCCTCTCGGTTGACTCACCAAAACAAAAACTTACGTCAGTTCGGAAGGTTTAGCGTCCACTTCCCAAGCAGAGTTCTTATGTTACATTGTTTTGCGCGACGCCGCACGAATGGAGGAAAAGAGGGTCGGCGGACAGAGAAGTTCCGTTATGAGTCGACCATTATCAGTCCCCAGAACTAAAGCGTTTACTACGGTTACTTTGTCGATTTTGAAACAGTAACAATGTAACGCTTTTATGGGCACCCTTTTCAGCAACTTACTTTCGTGTTTACGGCCGCCTTCAAAATGATAGACATAAAAATCTGAACCTATGTTACAAAGAGTTATGATGACTTGGGAGCCGTTTACGGCTTCCAGTCGCCTGACAACGAACGTCAGTTTGCTTTTTAACAAATATTTTAATTGCCACTGGTGGGATAACATTGTCTCGGTATCAACGATCGATTACGTCCTATCACAGCGAACGATAAATCAGAACAGAAACAAGCGTAGGTGCAAATCCGCGATAAAAAACGCGATTAATTTGTTACTCGATCGAGAAACGCCTCCGGACAAAACGTTCGCTTCGTCATTTAATGGAGTTAAATGACCGTGATGCAAGTACAATAACTAATGGCTGCAAAAAAAAACGCAACCAACAAAATCTCAAAATACATTTAATGGAAAATAATTCGAGCTAGTTTGTGGCTAAAACGAAACCAATCGCGAAAAATATGCTAAAACAAAACAACCCCTCACTAAAAATCAATAACAAAAAACTACCACATTTCCACCACTCACCAAAAGGGCTAGATAAAAAATATTTAGGACACAAAACATTATTAAAATCAAGATAAATACGAAAAATAAAAATTTTAAACGCAAAGAAGCCCGAAATAAACTGCACACAATGCCTATACTGGGCAAGAAAAGGACAACTTATAAATCGATTCAAAGAACGCACCGAAAACTCCTAAAGTAGATATTAAAAAAATGTACATCTACATGTTACCCTGCAATTCACCTAATTGGTGGGTGGCAGGGGGTGCAATGCACCATAACCTACCTAAAGATTGTCTATCGCAGGTTGAAATTTTATATTGTGATCTCGTATTGTCCTCGGAAAGAACGAGCCTAGATAACGCTCCGTCCTACAATCGACCTCACGTATCATCATCACGGTGCATTGCTAAACATTAAAACAAATCAATCGCCATTGAACATTTTGAATTGACGACAGGCGCAAATCGAAAATAAGACGCATCTACATGTTACCCTGCAATTCACCTAATTGGTGGGTGGCAGGGGGCACACGCAATATAAAAAAAATCAAACCCAACCAATCAATAGCGATCCTTGGCTCGGTATCCGGAGAGTTCACAGCATTTTTAATATCGCCTTTGTTAACAACATGATCCATACAAGGCGATAAATTTCCCACGGCGACGAATTGCTGTCGGCGAATTTTCCGCGGCGATGAATTGCTGGCGGTGAATTTTCCTAGACCCCCTTGGCTCGATCCCACGCTCGCCACTGTATTTCTCGGTAGAATGATTTGGTACCCATTTCTTAGAAAGATCTTCGGGGGATTTCCCTTACGAAATTCGCATAACCTCCTCCCTTCACGTGCACACACCCATTAACCCCCCACCGAGGCATACACACCCATTAACCTCGGCCGAGGCATACGTTTGAAAAACAACCAAAACAAAATATACAACGTACATCTTGAAAGTACGCTTTCTGTGGATCAGCACTAAGGGCGGCTGTAATGTAGCCGGAAAGCGCATATGGATTCTTATGACATTTTCATCGAGGTGCCAAGCCTACGGCCAGCGGGCTGCATGCGGCTCGTGAAGCTCGGATGAAAGACCAATCCGAAAAATTTAACACAAATTCGTACATTTTTGTGGAAATTATGACAGTAAAACTTTTAATATTGAAATTTTACCCATATAAACCTTATTTAAGTTTGATTTTAACTTATACGCCGAAGAATTGGCAACTACCAATGCGGCCCGTCGATGAATTCGCAACCACCGATGCGGCCCACCATGTAAAAAAAAGTCGGGTACCGCTGCAATCGAGAATTACCGAGCTAGTCTTATGGCTGAAAAATAAATTCAAGAATAAGGACTAGCATGGAGAATTTTAAAAAATAATTACTTATATAGGTAATCTCCGTGACGGGGTTCTGAATAATTAGAGGCGAATTTCGGCTACATCTACATCTACATATTACCCTGCAAGTCACCTTGACGGTGGATGGCAGGGGGTGCCGCGCACCAAGTTCCTAACTAATTATTATTCACTGTTATCTATTGTGGTCACGTATTGTCCTAGGGAAAAAGGACTCCTTATACCTCTCCGTCCTACTATCTATTTCGCGAATCTTGTCGTCATTATCCCTCCGTCCGATATACGTTGGTTGTCGAATAATACAGTGCAGCCGTCTACAGTGGCGATTAACCGTAAGTAGATTCTAAAAACATAAATACAAAATGGCGTTGTTTGTTTACATATGCGTTATGCATGGAAACGTAATGTATATTGATTCAAAATTCAATAGGTTCATTTCGGTTTTAACATTCAGTAATTTAAGGTGGTGGTCCTGATATTATATTTTGGATTTGAAAATATATACGAGGCAAAGTTAATAAAAATGAGTATGAAAACGAATCGCCACTTAAAAGACAGCTGATTGTAACCGAAATGCGTACATGGTTTTTCATTGCCATTTCATGGTCATTGGCGAGAGAAGTACTATTTTATCAATTTTTATTTTTAAGCGATCATTCTAATTAGCCGTCTCCGAATATATAACACAGTGTTGACGCGGCTGGGAACGCGTTTTATCTCTAATGAGTTGCATTCGCCGCGCCAAAAGCAAGAGATACATAAGATGCGTCAATCAAGACTACAAAACGGCGGACTAGGAATGGAAAACTTGAAAAGTTACCGGGGGCGACACGACTTCGTGTGCATTCAGACCAGCGTCGGTGATGCATAGCGCCTCTCACAGAACCTCTCCCCCTCCCTCTCTACCCTACCATTCATTTCCGGTTTTTAGCCAGCATGCGAGGGAAAGCGAGGGATACGACCTCCAATTACCGCGACGAAATTAAACTGATTACAAAAAACCGGCGACGACGCAGATATCCGGCACGACGACAAAACACAAACCCCGCAAAAAAAATATCTCCACGCAATAGCTAAATTTACTTTTAAGTATTTTGTGGGAGAGCTCTCTCTTTCCATGCGGTTTACATCCATGTTGGATACATCGCAAACACCCACGCAAACAAAACAACGCGCGCTGGAGCTGCTGACTGTTATCTTCCTTACACTCCGGCGACACACAAACAATGTGGATTCTTTGAAACGAATGTGAACACATTGTGACTACTCCGCTTTCGAGCCTCATAAAATTGTCACGCCTCATAAGATTCGGCTCAAGCACACCCAACCTTTTGCGAAGTAGTTTCCAAGTTCGTAAACCCTCCGCTGGAAACTCGATTTAAACACGCGAGCTCCTGACTGAAGCCGCCGCGTAAGACCGTAAAACAAGAATACGCAACAATATAAGCTCCGAATTCCTACCAACATCCTCAATAAACAATTCCCTAGTTTGTTATTCCGAGCCTCTCAATCTAGTTCGTTATACTCAGAAGTTATAAGTATGAGTCATAACCAAACATATCTTTGCGATCAAAATTGATTCGATGAGAAGAAATATGAGAGAGTTGAAAACATTTTAACGACGAAACGTGTTTAATTGGCATAACTCCGAAAATTTAAAAACCGCGAGGTTACTTAACGCGCCAGAAAGGCAAGAATGAAAAAATCATTAAATACCTTCCGAATGAGAGAGCCAGACGTAAAAAGGAGAATTCTACGGTATTAAAACTTTAACAGAGCAAATCCTACAGACGCGTTAACGCAATAAGCAAACACCAATGTATCCCAAGTCATGACATCCGAAGAGGGAGTGGGAGAAAGGATAAACAAAAGAAGATGTAACTGGCGCTAATATAAATCCGCCCCAATAAAAACAAACAACACGAGAGGGACAAACACGTACAACGACATACACTTACAATTAGTCAGTAACTGGAAAAATGCTACGAGATAATCTACGAAGAAGTGGGCCTGATAGAGTTTCTTTTATTTTTTTCGAACGAGAAGAGGTCTCGAAGGTCGCACGGCGTCTCCGACGAAGACGGCGGAGGAAGAGGGGGCGTGAGGAAGCAAAATGGAGTGGGGGAGGGACAGCAACGCCGAGTAAAAATAAAAAACATTGAATGAGAGAGACTGGAATATCGAGACACAAAACAGGTCGGTAAATTATATATATATAAATATTTTTTTTCGACATTTACCCGACGACGACGGCCACCACGTCCTAATCATGAGTGATGGCGGCTGTTGTGTCCTCCCGAGGGCGTGGTGTCCTCCTTCCCACTCTATCCCGCCACCACCTCCTCCTTCCACAGTTCCCGCGGTCCCACGGGAAGAGTGAGCAGGCGACGAAGCCGCTAAAGCAGCCGCCGCAACCACCATCAAACGGAGACGCGGATATTTTTATTCTATTCAAAACGGTACAATAACGCACTTTTTTCCGCCCTCGCCCAAGGATCCGTAAAAACGCCACGCTTTATAGGGAGAGTGAGGACACTACAGTATCAGCAGCGACGACGACACGATCACCGTCACACCAAAACACCACTCCGACACACCATTTTATTTTTAATCCAGAAGATGGGGGAGTGACGATCGCCTTGTTATGGACGCGAAGAGCCGAGGCGCCACCATCTCCCTACTACTTCCTCCTCCACCCACGGTCCGGCAGAAAAGATACGACTTTTGGCGCGCATACCACACACAAACACACACTCCCTCACGCACGCACGCTAGCTCCAGCACTGCGATCGTACATGCGCGCGCGACAGATAGAGAGAGAGAACAGATGGAGGACGCTCCTCAAGGCGGGAACATACAACAAGAAGCGGGCGGAGGGGAAGGAGAGAAAGGAGGGGAAGGGAAGGAAGAATAGCATGGTGGCGATTGCGAGAGAGGGAGGGGATCCGGAGGGAGCGACGGAGGGGGGGAAGGGGAGGCCTTCCGGTGAAGCGCCGTGGCAAAAGAGAGTGGCAGCTGCGCACTAGGAGAGAAGCGAAAGTGCTAGAGGATGGGGAAGAGGGGAGGGGAGAGAAAGGGGGAGGAAAAAGGTAGCCGTAGGAGGGGATAGATGAGAACGAAAAGGGTTCGTAGTGACCGGAGGGAAGGGATAGAGAGGAACTTAGCGGGGTTGAAGAGAAAGGGGCTAAAGTGGCGGGGAAAGGGACTGAGGGGAGGGGCTTAACATAGTAGAGAGAGTGGGAAGGTAAGGCAGACGGGGAGAGCGGTGAGGTGTTAAGGGCAGAGGTAAGGGAAATAAGGGATGGGGCATGGGAAATAAGGGATAGAGGTCTGAGTTGGAGAAAAGGGACCAGAGGATGGGGGAATAGAGAGGTATAAAGGGGATAGGTCGGGATGGAGGGAATAGAGGTCGATAAAAGGGGAATGGGAGCCGGGAATAGGGAGATACGGATGTATGGGGCGAAGGAAAATAGTCAAATAGGGTTCGGAGATAAGGGAATAGACACCGGAAACGGACGGGAGAGTAAAGATTTGAGGAAAATACGAAGGTTGGAGATGCGGACAAAAGATGGAGGCAGCGCCGCAAGGGGAGGGAGGGAAAGATGGGAGAGAATAGTCGATGAAAGGAGCAGAGGCGAAGAGGAGGGACATTCAGGTAGGGAAAGAAGGTCGTTCCTAGGATTAAGGGCCTGTGACCAAGACGTTGACTGGAATGGGATGCCAAAAGACAAAAGGGGGGACGGGAACTGTGGGTGAGAAATTGAGGAAATGATATAACAGGTGTACGCGATAAACGAGTCAAACTTGGGAGGGTTAAGGTTGAGGGAGGGATGGAACAGAATAGCGAATTAAAGAGGGGGAAAGACGGAGAGAAAGAAAAAAGAAAGTGTTTATACACCGTGTAGATTTGGGTGAAAGGGGGGAGATTAGAAGAATGTGTCGGAGGAAAAATTTAACCAGTCGAGCCTCTATAACTCGAATTCCAAAAGGGAAGGAAAAAAATGTTCCGGCCATAGAAACTTCGGGATATAGACACTGCATTTCCTACACGTTTTGCACGAATGAGGAAAATGTCCGCTTCGACCGATCGAAAATTCGAGTCATAAACGTTCGATTTATCGAGGTTCGACTGTTGAAAGGTCCTGAAATATAAGTGAGGTAATACGGGACAATGTAAGGGAGGGAAAATTGGACATTTGAACGCGAACGTACACTGTGCGGATGCAGCGTTTAGAATCGCAAGAGGCAAACAGGCGGAAAGAACGATTAGGGGTGAGAGGGGAAGAGAGAAAGAGCGTGCGGCGATGCATCGATTGGCGTCTTATTGGAGCTTCCACACACACACAGACACGCCAAGGAGGAGGAAAAATAAAACGAAATCCGCGCCGTAGTAATAAAAACGGTCCGAGAAGCGCGTCATCGCATCTTCGCCTCCTTACGAAAGGATAACGTAGCTCGTTTAAAAATAGAAAAACAGAAAGCGAACGAAAATTAAATCCATTTTATCGGCGCGCCTCGAGAAGAGTTCGCCCTCTGGCGAATAAAAAATGGAAACAATAAAAACGCGACGGGCGGATGATAAAAGTCACGAATCGAGGAGGCGATTTTTCGAGGCGTCGGTTTTCGCGAGCGACGGCGGACTTCTGTGAGGCTACACGTTATACGAATAAACGTGCGCAATTTATCGATTCCGCGACGAAGAGAGGAGAAAATCCAAAGAACCGGCTTTTCTGCCACAGAACGAACACCCCTCGATGGTTTAAAATCAGGGGTGGGCAATCTTTTCAATGCGGTGACAAGGGCGGATCCAAGCTTAAGCCTTGGGGAGGGTAATTAAAGACGAAGAAATGAAATAATAGAAAATATCTTTTCAAATGCACAGATTTTAATATGTAAAACGGAAATAGATAAGGTTTTCTACGGCAAAATAAATACCGTAAAACTGTAATATTTCTTCGATTGTTTTTTTAATTAATTTTTTCGACATTCTAAAATCCTGGATGGGGGTAATTACCCCATTTACCTCTCTCGGGATCCGCCCTTGCGTGGCGGGCCGCATTGCCGGTTACCAATGTTTCGTCGGGCCGGATTAGAGTTCAAATCGGAAGTTACCATGAGATTCGGAAGCACAACATGATAGAAAATAATGCGCTAATGAAGATTTTTGCGTTAAAATTTCAAAATTAAACGTTTTATTACTATAACTCCACCAAAAAATGATTTTGTGTGTTAAACTTTAAGAAACGCTTTTTCGCCATAGCTTCGCGGGCCGCATGCGGCCCGTGGGCCTTCGGTAGCCCACCCTCGGTTTAGAAGGATCGGAGGCGCGGGTGCTGCGCAGTATTCGCGCGATACGAACGACTGAACGACATTTAACGACACAAAAGAGATTGGAAAAATCCTTTCGAATAGGCGAGATTGCGAGGATAGAGCAGAGAGTGGAAAAACAGATTCTAACTAACTCGAGAAGAAGGGCGAATAAGACACATTAAGAAACGACGACCTTGGTTTTTTTGGACGAGGTTGACACTGCCGAAAATCTTTTCCGCAACTATCCTGCCTCACGAAGACGAAAGCACTGTCAAGGTCACAAAAAACGAGCAAAATGAAGGCGTAGAGGATTTTAAAAATTCCTCAAAATTTATAAATAATGATGGAAAATGCATCTTCGACAAATAAAATGATGCTTGGAAATAGAATGCTCTCGAAAGATTCAAATAAGAGCATGAGAGAAAAATACAACTTTTCAAAATTCACAAATATAACAAATTATTTAATGTATGCCCACGGTTTGGTTGCACTGCACACGGCTATGGTTATACATTAAATTGTTACATTATATTAGATTTGAAAGAAGTCATACTTATCCTAGTGTTCCAAGCATGAGTCAATTTTGCACAATAGAGGCCACCATGATCAATTTTTATCCACAAAGTTTCTCAAAATGTGACAATAAGTAACTGAGATCCTTCAACAGGAATGAAATGCTTGTTTATCTAAACATATAAAATGATATCAGTCATCTCATAGAGGAATTCACAAAAATAACTAACACTTTTCGATATATATAAAATTTTGTAAGGTTTGCCCATGCATAAAAACAAACTAACCAAAATACACTCCTATGTAAATTGTCAGTTCAATATACAAAAATACTCCTATCTCTGGAATGTATATCATGATTTTCATATTTTGCTTTGCATTAATAATTACTGATCAAAAGCAGAAAATGTAGCCTGAACACAATAATGCAACCAGAAATATATAGCAATTGTGTCCCAAGTGACACTACAATGTAATCCATACACTCCTAAAGCACAGCAGAAATTGACGAACCTTTTCCATTGCAGTTTAGAGCTTACTCAGACAAATAAAACGCGACTACTAATATTGGCAACATCATGATAGCTCACAGGAAATGAGGATTAGCAAACTGAAAATTTTTGCCTATCCGCAAAATGTGCAATAGAAGAAAAATTAATATCTCTCTTAGGAATGATGAGACATTTTGAGAGGTTGAAAATGTGGGATTTTATAAAAGACAACTGGTGTATACCGGCAGGTTTCAATAGATGGTATGTGGCATCAAGGTATATATTTCCAACTAGTACTGCATTGTGCACTTAAAACTACTGCAATATCATTATTTCTTCAAAAGTAATAAGAAAGCAAAAACCCCATTTATAAATTCTACAATTGGAGCAACAAAATATATTTGAGAAGAGACATTTGTATTTTCTACAGATCTTTTCACAGTATTAAGCCAAGCAAAGAACCAGGTAAATAAATATAGTAAGTAAAGTAAAACAGAATAGCGTACAATTTGTAGGATTAAATAACCCTCAAAATGTGGGAAACTACTGTATATTTTTATGTAAAACGTCACCAGGTACTTAAGTGGGGATAAAAAGGCAAACCTAACATTGTTAGGAGGGAGTGGTGGATACATTTGGGAGGTAAAATGGTTAAGCTGACTGTGATAATTATGGCGAGGATAAGAAAATAAAGTGACAAGAGGTTAAAAACATCAGCACTAAGTAAGGCAGTGCTGAAAGTGAAAGGATCACTAGGGTACCAGGAGATGAAGTTCTACAATAAAACACAGGTAGCTGCAATTCTCTTTTAGAAAAGTTAGCGGATTCTACAAATCCTATGTTATCGCATTTCCATACATGATTATAGTCGAGACAGATATATGGTAAGGATATCTGAAACCGAACCATAGAATTTAAGGACACACGATAAATTAGTTTTACATTGTGATTTATACTTAGTTAATATTTTTTTAATCTGCCACAATATCATCTATCCCTAGATCCCATTGAATCCCATGTAAAAAGCTAATGGATACACTAAACTGTGATTTGAACATCAGCTAAGAGTGTTAATTCTTAAAACGAGGCAATTCTGTGACAAAATCAAAATCATTTCCTTTATGCTCAACAGAGTAATTTCAATTGCTCCATTAAAAATCATCATCATTTCTTTTAAAATTCAATTTCTACCAGTATACAGTTAAGAATGCCATACATGTAGCTAAGCTCACAAGTTTGAAATTTCCCATCAACCTTAACATGACACCATCATGAAATGCCAAAGGAAAAGGCATATGGGAAAAAAGTCTTGCTTAGAATATAAAGATTAATTTCACATCCATTTCTAGAAATTATGCCTCAAATTTACTTTCATGTCAATCATAATTATTTCAAAAACAAGTTGACTGATTTCTTTAATTAAATACCTCTATGAATAGGGAAATTTATTACATAGAATTGGGTACACTTAATTTTCATAAAAACTCTGGTTTCTTTATAAAGGTGATTTTATTATACTTTAAAAGCCTTTGGATTCAGATGAACTCAACCTTAATATGGAAAGTGACAAAAAAATTCTATTTAATTATCAAACTAATAGGTATGATGAAAATTTTCCGGTTAAAATGCAATGATGCCATATGAAACATTTGCTCTGAAATCAGTAGTTAAAACTTTGCAAAGGCGATGTATAAGGTAAATTTTTACGAAAAACTAATAGCAAGAAGAGGCTTCTATATTATATTAAGAATAGTTTTCATCATGCTCATTGCAAACATTCACACTTTTCTGGAATGATTAAATAAGCACTTTACAAAGAAGTCCAGCATTTCCTCATCTCAATGAAAAAAATTCCTACTTTGCTATGAATTTATTAACATAATGAAGACAGGGAACCAAACTCTTGCCTGCCACATATAGTCCTGTTTAAACATAGCTGCTGGAACAATCACAGTAATACAAATTTCCTAACATGTGAATCAATTAAAATGAAATGTGCAGTTTAAAACTGTTTTTCCAATTTCCAAAATGCCCCCGTTGATTACCTTCATGATGATAAATTATTAAAAGAATATTAAGGTTTGTACAATGCCATATCCTAAGTTGAAACATCTTTCCCATGCAACATCTAAATACATCAAATGTTGCATTCCAATACCAAACAAAGACAATTGCATAGTCTTCTAATTATTTATACAAGCATTCAATTTGACAGATATAAACAAAAGTCAATTTTTTATACTTATACATAAGCATAATTAGAAATAAGCAACTAGCCCAAATATAGAAAAATAACAAAATAGGAAAAAAAGGAACAGCATATGCCAATGGCAATATCTAATAAATTTTGAAGAATGACAAGGATCGAGAATTTCTACCAGAGAAAGAGAAGATGGAATTGGTGACCATAGTCACAAAGACAGTCAGAAAAGCATAAAAAAGACAGGTTTAACCATTAATATAAAATAATAACAACATCTATAGGAGAAAATGCCCAGTCAAGTTTTGGAATAATGTAAAAATAAATTTCTCCAAGTGTCCCAAAACATTTTTGCAAAAAAACTTCTGCTTCTGTTTACAGCTGAGCAAATCAAAGTACATATATAGTTTTGATTTGTTTCACAGCTCAGTAAATCGGTCTGATTTGGTTCAATGTTTAAATTTTTCTTACTGCGCTGAATGTGAACAAATTGAATTAAAAGTGCTCAATTGTAGAAAAAAGGTGGAAAACTTGAGATTTCTTGGAGATTTTTACAAAATACCACCCTGTTTGTTGTGCTTAACCTTGATTGGCCATGTATACACTTAAATGTACACAAAATGTAGATGATGTAGGTGGGCGGGCATTAAAATCCATATAATCAAGGATAATACACATGAAGATAACTCTAATAGCCATAAAAATGTTTGGTAAAATAAGATGTGCATTTCAGGCAAAATGTAACCATCCTCATTGATTCTAAAAAAGTAAGAATCTGGTTTTTGCAACCATTTCATATCAGTCAGAGTTATCTTCAACATCAATTGAGTTACAGTCACAATGTGTGATCTATATTTATTATATTTTTGGAGTACAAATCTTTTGTGTACGTCAATAATTCTTTTAAAATCCCAATTCAATCACAACAATACTTGCAAGTAAAAATTAAGATAAATCTTAGAGCCATACAATGGTAGAGAATACTGGGACATTGTTCATTAGTTTTGAACGTACCTCTGCAATCTGATTTTTCCAATCATTTCAACGCTATGATTAACATCTAGCTATATCAATTTTTGCTACTTGGTGGTTAACACAGTACCACCTCCACAGCACCCATCTAGGGGCGAAAACTATGGAACTATAAGGTGCTGAATGTGGTGAGATTTGGAATTACATAGAGCAGTACTCCATTGAATCTCGGCTGGGCCAGGGAAGGGAAATTTGAACATGGACAAAATTTTACTTGACCCCAATGGGTAGAGTAAGTTGGTGGAAGTGTTTTTTGTTCCTCCTCACGTTCACTGTGTTCAGAGGCATCTATCTCCATTCAAAGAAAAAATAATGGATACCATTATAAATTAAATTTTTATCCCTTCATTTTTCTTTAAATGGAGGCTCCTCTGAACACAGTGAACGTGAGGAGGAATGAAAAACACTTCCACCAACTTACCCAACCTGGTGGGGTCGAGTAAAATTTTTGTTCATGCTCAAATTTCCCTTCTCTGGCCCAGCCGAGTCCCAATGGAGTACTACTCCATGCAATTCCAAATCTCGCCACATTCAGAACCTTGTAGTTTCATATCTTGCCCCTTGGGATGCTGCAGAGGTGGTGCCACGTTAATCACAAAGTCCCCAATTTTTTATAGCTACAGCTATTATCTCGATTATTGATTGGTTCTGGAAATTAGTAAGTGCATGAATCAATCCTTAATTAAATATCACATTAAGTGAGCTCCAACTCACATGATTTTAATACAATCTAAAATTTGATTTTAAAATATTTTTTCACCTTTAACATCACTACCTGAAGGTTGCCATATAACATATTGGCACAGCAAAAGCAACATATAGCAATCAATTCCCATTTCAACTGGATGTATAACACTAAATTGTTCTAGCTTGGACTCTTGTAAATGCAATAAGAATTTCTACAGATCACTGTTAATGTCACTACATTATAACTCTTTTAAAAAATTTTAATATTGAATGCACAAGCATTGCTTTTGAAGCAAAATGCAATTGAGACACCTTTCCACCTTAAGAGGTGCTGGTAAGGGCTACTAAATTTAAAGAGGAAATTTTATGTCATTCATTATTGCAAAAATTTTCAACACAACTGAGATAGCAAGTTATTAATAAAGACAAAAATTCTGCAACACCAAGGTGGAAAATGTAAACTTTCATGGTTAATTAAGAGAACAAACATAATTTTGAGGAAAGAATTAAGTAGCTATGAGAAAGTTTCATCTTTAAGAACTGCACAGTCAAAATGAGAAAAAATGGAATTCAGATCAAGCAAATACCCTTTTAATGGATACTTGTGAAAATGAAATAAAGAATTGCAGAGAAACTTTTCTTGATATCAATAACACAGTCCTCACTAACATCTATATCAGTGAGATTCTGATTGGGAATCTGCAACTGTTATTTTTTAAATTACCCACATCGAAAAATTTTTAATCTCAAGAGAACTAGTGGACATCATTCTTCAATCACTGAATGCATGTTAAGCATGTTTGTATTCTTCATTTTAACAAATTATCGATTTTGTGTTACAGATACAAAAATGGATAACTTTATAAATTAGATTGGCTTTAGATGAATATTCTGGGAAACAGAAGGATAATCCCTTGAATGTAAGAAATTTTATGCATCCTATATCAACATTTTTTGACAGTATGATGTTCCTTTATTAAGTTTACTCTTTTCTTGGTATAATCTATACTACAAATATAAACACTGGTGACAAACGCAAAATGAAAATTTTAATGCAAACAGGATGTGTCACTGACTTTCCTTTTCAAAGAATGCAATGTAAAGCATTTATAAGGGTATAAAATGGTACAGTAGTAATTATATAGTAAGAATAAAATTGGAAGAGCACTAACCTTATTTAAGGCAAAAGTCATATTTTGACAATATTTATACATTTTAATTCGATTTTATATCTCATATTGTGATGTCATTTGTATTTAATTATTCATTAGATATCTATTTCAGTGAACAAAATGTTCGTTTTATGAAAAACAAAACAATGTTGGACTTAACGTACCAAATTCCTCCTTATGAGTTTTTTTTATGCAATTACCTGAGGGACAAAAATGTCGCATCAATGACATTGATTAAAACTCCAACTATTTCCTTTCCTGATGGCTTGATTGCATCACTAGTTCATACTCAAGGGCAAAAAGAAGAAAGGCAAAAAGAAGAAAGACAAAAAGTCCTTCGCTAGCATGACTTGTGTGTATTCTGGACATAACATGTCATCTTTTGTTTAAGATCTCGAGAGCATATACATATGGCACACATTAATTTCAACATTTCCTAAATACTAAGCTAATCAAAAATGCAGGATGAAATATAGTTGTGTTCCAAACTAAATCGTATTCATCGACAGAAGCTGCATTCAACTTTCAACACCATTATATTCTTTGAGGTGGTACATGTTACAGAAGCCGCAAAAACTTGGGTAAGGTGGTGGCATTCCCTACTTAACATAAAAGGTCATCCCTGGGAGGTATTTCAACACTTTCACTCACAAAATGCCACTCACATTGAATATGCAAACAAAAACAGAAATTATGAAAAGTGATAAAAAATGGTACTTACGAGACTTGATAGGCTCAATAGGAGGTGGAGGCTTCTGGAGAATAGCCTCTGGAATCTACGGAAAAAATGAAATAATTAGTTTTCTTTGTCATGCAAACAAACAAAACATCACCAAAATGGTATACTGTCACTCCCCAAATTATGTAAGGGTTCCGTTCCGCAAACCTTTACATAACCCGAGTTTTACATAAGTCGAAATTTGCCTAACTACTTCCTAAATAAGTCATTGGGAAAAAAATCATTCTAATCATAGAATTTAAGGAAATTATTTAGACCCTGTGCTATCCCCCACTCGTAAAACAGTAACCGCAAAAAGTTCCAGCTTCGCAAGCAGTGAACGGCGGTAATATTCCCAATAGGCAACAGTTGACTGATGAATAAGCATAATGCGCCTTGTGGGAGATGCCTTAGATCTTGAATACATTGTTGCATTTAAGATCCATGGGAGATGCTGGGTGCCCAGACTGTCTGCCTTCATACGCAGTATCCATTCGCACACATCAAACTACTGTATATACTCACGTAATTTTCAACTTTTTGAGACCTATTTTTAGCCATAAATTAGGGGGTCGCAAATTACATGAGTTACGTTTTTGAAACAATGAAATAATCTCTTGGTCTGAATATATTTCTAAGCCTAGCCTTACCCGTAACCTTCTAATATGTGAGTAACTTATTATTATGAATGTAGATTTAATAAAGTTCTCATATAACCTTATTTAATCTTTCAACCTCCATTATGAAAAGAAAAATAAATATCTGCAAAATTACTAATAATTCATAAAATAAACGTAAGAATGTTTGCTTACATGCAAAGACCTCTGTAAAATCAGGTAGCCGTTCCAGCAACACATTCTAACATTTACGGTATTAGACTGAGTTACCAAGTGTAAATTTTTTAACCATATAATATGAAAAGTTGTATAAAACTCCTTAAGCCAAAAATATTGTAGGGTAAGCCCTATGCATTTCGCCCACTAAGTGGGCATCTTCAGGGGAGAACCTGCCTTGGCAATGAACAAGGTTCAACTGCGACAAAGATAGAGGAGAGGTTTAAAACGAAGAACGAAAAACGAAAAACAAATGAGGGACGAAAAGAATGTTATGCGTCATATAATATGAGTAAATGAATTTTTAAAAAGAAATGAGGAGCAAGGCAGAAACCATCTATGGTAACAATATTGTGTTACGATTGTACGATAGTTAAAGATGTGCTAGTAGGTAGGAATTTGTTTGGCTCTTAGCTGTTCCGGCAACACAACATTCTTAAAACATTTGTGACTAGTGAGCAATGAATTGTGATAATTACAGTTATTCACTGATTTTCTCTTCATTAATACGTAAATAAAGGTAATTAAAAGGTATTTTTTCAATTAGAAGTACAGGTATACATTTGAATGCCTTCTCTTTACTTTCATGAAGAAATCATATGGAAATGAACTAAAGAAAACGCACTATATTTTAGGGGAACTGTAGGTCGTGCTACCAGAACTCAAAAATTCCAACTCCCACATTACATGACACATAAGATGAAAACAAGATTTTGAAGCAACAAATAAGGGATCGCAAATTATGCACAGTCGCAAAATACTCGAGTATATATGGTACGTACTTTACGTTCTGAGCGTAACGTAATATGTATGCACTTTCGCACTTTGAATTTTTTTGTTTGTGGCTTATGGAAAAGTTTATGTAAGGTCGAGCTTACGAAAATCAGGGCTTACATAAGCTGGGAGTGGCTGTACAGATATTGTGAGTTGCAAAAAATGAACATTTAAGATACATTTCAAGAGGTTCATTCTCGACAATGAATAAAGAAGTAAAGGTATAGTAAAAACATGTTATAATGCTTACTGAAAGGTAGCTCACATTTATTTTTTTTGCAAACTACAGATATTTATATGATTTGCATAATTACAAAATGACAAGATAATAAAGTAAATAATCTTCTAAAACATGAACCATAATGTTAATTACATCGATTTTTATTCTAATGAGTTTTTAAAAGTATGTGTTTATTTCCTTTAGACTTGACTTAAGATAGCTATTCTCCAACACAAGCACTTTAACACAGGGGCCCATGGGCCAAATTTGGCCTGTCAACTCATTTTGTGTGGCTCGACAGAATTTAACTCAGCTGGTGCTTACCTTTACTATAAAAAGTACAAATAAAATGTTATGGATATAAACATTCTCTCTAATGAAATTAAACAAAGTTCCATTTCATTTAGCACTGACAGATCACAGTTTAAGAGACATTCTAAGAACAGCAACTACCAGCATTTCTCCAGATATAAGCGGAATGGCAAGAGAAAAACAGTGCAACATCTACTATTCAGTAAATAAGTTACATTTGTTTGTCACCTCATTTTTGTCGCATAAAAATGGCATGTAATATTGGTTGCAATAATTACTGAATCTACAACAGTGTACTTAAATTTTTTTATGTGGAAAACTTCCATAGCGTGGCCCACCTAGTTGCAATCGAGGTCAATTTTGACCCATGTCAACTTTGAGTTGTGCACCTCTGACTTAACATATGCAATCTTGTCACAATATCTCATTAAATATCAGAGATATGGCTAATCAACCTCTTGGATTATTATAGCCATAACTCCTTCCACGCCGAACATAATCACAAGAGAGGAGGGAAACCTGGTGCCAGCATAAGCCTACTCTTAACGAAGAGCACCAAGGGCGCCAACAGGTTAATGTTACTTCCAAAGGATGGAATGCTGACTTGGCACGGTCTCCTCAAACCACACAAACAAGGGGTTGGGCGACCTTGGAAAAAAATCCTACTTTCGCAGGATTTATGCCCGCGGCCCTTTCGAGCAGCAGGCAAGTAGCAGCCAGCATCCTAACCTCTACCCCACCGGCACCCCCTATGTAATACTAGAACAATAACGTGTGACACATGTGCAAGTTAAACAAAGTGAGTGGATCAAATGAGCAGGTAAGTAATGGGCAAGCAAGACAATTGAGCACATCTCAAAAGGGCAAGCATATCACAAAGAGAATAAATTTATGCATTCTACTTTTGCAAAATACCTTATGAATAATGGTCATTTCCATCCTTAAAATTCTACAGTGAAGATTAATAAAATGGCCTAAATGCGAGGATAATAAAGTACTGTCTTTGGCAACCATGCAGTATAAGGATTGTAATGACGATATTAAAATGCTGACATGATAACAGGACAGTGATACAGGCAAAGTTCATCAATAGAATTTTATATTATCACTAGTGTAAATAACTGGCGGGAATGAACTGATTAGTAAATTAAAATTAAAGATTTCAAGATGTAGACCATAGATCTTCAACCTTTTTCGATTCGCCACCCACTTTCACTATACTTTGCTATCTGAAATAAGTTCACTGCCCACTTTATGTATCAACTAAACCAGGGGTTGGCAACATACGGTCTGCGGGCCACATGTGGCTCACGATAGTGCTTGATCCAGCCTGCGAAGCTATGATAAAAAATTGATCAGCATAATTTAATAGAAAATTTTGAATTTTTTCAGTAAAATTATGGTCTCAAAACATTTTCCGGCGAGGTTTTAACGATAGTAAATTATTTAGACTTGATTTTCGCTAATATGAGACAAAGAATCTCTACGTAACTCCGGATGTAAATACTCATCTGGCCCACTGAAGCTCTAATGACTTCTAATGCGGCCCTCCGAAGCATTTACAGCTACTAATGCGGTTCTCCCATGCACCCCATGCAAAACACCCAATGGTGAGTGCTAATGCCCACGCTGAAGACCACTAATGTAGAACAAAGTTAAGAGTTAATTAAAAATAGCAACAAAGATAAATCCATGGTTAATCCAACATTTAATGAATCTTATAAAATGAATGTTAACTCATCAGCGTACTTAACCATCTCAGAGATGGCCTCAGCAAAAGTGTCCAACCTGCAAGTAAACATTTGCTAGACGGGTTTGTTAACAGGTCTGTTATTATCAATAGAATGGTTTGTTATTCACAAGTCAAGTCATTAGATGTTCCTTTTTATTACATCCTGTAATAAACAGGAGTTTGAATTTCTGAACTTGGTCAAATCTTTGCATTGTATGAAATAGTATGTGAATGGGTTAATTATACCATTATTATCATAGTTTTATTATTTACTTAGTATTTTTATAAAATTTTGAAAGTCGATTCAAGTTAATTATGAAACTCTGTAGGTCATTTGCTTTGGACAACTTAAGATTTGAGAAATACATTCCAAAATAAAATCAAGTACTTATTTATTGCTGTACAAACAAAACAAATAATTGTTAGAGCAAATGAAAAGACTAGTTACTCTCAATTATGATATTAATATATTGTATCCAAGAGTAATTTCTGAACTGCAACATAAATAAAATACTAAATTTGTTATAAAATAAAAAATAATATATTAGTTTGAAAAGTTTTTTGATTCTGATACAAATACATGGGAGTCCCGGGATTCAAGCGTTTGATACTTGACTATAGACCTGTTATACATTATAATGCATCAAATTCTAAGAGAGATCAGGGTCCCATTAAAGTGATGGATGTTATATAAGGGCCACATTAGCCATACAGTTCTTTAACCCAGCAGTACTTGCGCACATTTTTGTAACGTAAGAGGTCGTGCAGGGTGTCTCTGATACCCCACGGATGTTTATGTTTAAAACATTATTAATCGTAGATTTTCAATAAATATATCATTTTATTTTGTATTTTCGATTAATTGAAATTCATTTTAAGACGTCAATTATTTAACAAAACCAGGAGAAAAATAAAAAGTTTGGAAAATATGTGTTCTTACTTTTACGAAATGATATATTTTGTAATCTAAATAAAATGAAAATCAGTAAAGTAACTGTTCAATAGCAAACCTAGATCATAAACAAGAACACCAATCATGCAAAAAGTAACAATAATTTCACTATAAAACATACAAACCACTCGCAAAACCAAGAACGCGTCGATTTCGGCATAACGCTCTGTGAACCGTCTAAGAAAAACGTCCAAATTCAAAGAATAACCTATGGGGTACTAGTTTTTTTAGGTGAAAATGGTTGAAGGCACATGCCACTCCAGCTACTGAAGGGTGGGAGTCATAAAACCTAAAAGTAAAGGAACCCTGTCATAATACATAGGGCTGGGGTGTCTACAGCACCCTGTGTGACCACTCCCGGATTAATGAGGGTAAGAATTGAAAAACAGACATCTAAAAAGCTGGACCACTTTTTTGCCATTAAAAACAATAATTAAAAAACGAAAACATGTTCTATTGTACCTCAATAACAATGACAAAATCTTGTCTCCTTTTCACAAAAATGAAGTATTTACGTAAAATCTCAAACAATTTATTCAAGATAAAAATTATATTTTGGGCCTGTTAGGCAGAGAAAGGGCTGGATGCAGTCCGCAAGCAGCCAGTTTGACATGCCTGCATCATAACCTCAATTTGACTTTCAGTTGGTTGAAGCCTGCTTATTCAACTGAGCTGATTGGTCGAATTGGGAACTAGTTGACATTGTCAATGTGTAATGTATCTTTTTAAATAATGTTAGTTATATCGTTATTATTAAACATTGATGGTTTTAAATGTTGAATAAATTACTTGATTTACCAGATCGTTTCCTTTGGAAAGGCTGACGCTAAGTAAAATAGGCTCGTCAATAAAATCAAGAAATTATTCGTTGCTAAGTAAAAATACATATGAGGATCAAGTCAACAATAGAATTTAACAATTACATTTCCATGGCGATAAATTGATTAAATGTCTAAAATATGAACAAGAAATCATGCGAAAACATCCTTTTTGAATGAGATTTCAATTTCCATGTTAGAAAATTAATCTTCATAGTTTTCTCCACATAAATATGCAAATCCTGCGCCGATATCTAAATTTTAAAATATTTTTAAAAGTTAACGAAGAACTCTTTGCACTCTTATGTTTCAGCCTACAATGCTACTACTACTCACCGACAAAATTATTTGTGGAATGACTCTATTTTATATAGATATACAGTAAAACCCTGCATTTACGTTATAGGAATATATCTTTTCCTGCTACTTACAACATTTTATACGGGTATTTACACTATTTCATTTTAAGTTTTCCCGCTATTCATGCCATTTTACGTTAGAATTTCCAATTTTTTAAAAACAATTTAGCATGCGATTCCCAACAGTTTTTAACATTTTTCGATTTAGCTTTACAAAAAAATCCGAATTCTTTTGGGCGAAGATTTCGAAAATGGTGGCAGAGTAGGAACAGTGCCCCTAGAGGCAGAAATATAAACTTTCTTTTCAAAACAGCACTTGCTTTAACAGATGCTACTCGGGAACAGCATACTTAAAGACGGAGGTATGTATGAACTCTTTTGGGTGAAAACTTCAAAACCTCATATGTAAATCACACTAGCAGAGCATAAACAGCGCACCTAGATACGGAGATACTATTTATGCTATTTACTCTTTGAGCGAAGTGTGAATGCTATTGAAAAGATGTTAAAGTTTGGCATTATTATGTTTTAATCCTTTCCACTCAAATTCTGCCCCTTGGCTCCCACAGTTTGTAATTAAATTTAAGTTAATTTGTAATTTGTTGTAATTTAAATTACCATATTGACCTAAATATAACACGATGTTTTTATCCAAAAAATGAAATTTTAAAAGTAGCCTCTGTGTTATATTTGAGTACTAGTGATTTTAAAAGATCGTAATCATGTTTCGAAAAATCACCATACATTCGGCATGTCTGTTATGTGATATAAGATACTTGTTACATTGTAGACACATTAGGCATACATGTTACAATGTATTGAAAAGCGTCTGAGGTGAGAAGAGATCGAATTCAGTTGGCGGCTGAACTCATTAGTCACTGAATTGAAGCTATCAGGGCGTCAGCGTATTCTTTGTGCCTATCTTAGTGAGTGTTTACCAATTCCTTATTTTCACAATGGGAGATAATAAGGACGCTGATTATGTTGAGAAAAAAGCTTCCAAATCCCAGGTTAACAGAGGAATCCGACAAAATAATGATATGAATATCAAAACAGTCATAGCTCAAGAGGTGGAAAAAACGAACAATATTCAAGCTTTGAAAAAGTATGATGTTCCTGAAGCAAATATACCTACGTATAATTACAATTTCCCACACAAATGTAATGTGCGGAATGTAATGGAAACCCAAGCATACTATACATACACCACCTTTTTGAACTTCGCGTGCTTGCAGTTTGCGAATTTGGGCTTCGCAACAAAATTTACTTGTGTTTCACGCATATTACTTGCATTTCACGTCATGCATTTACGATGCCAACAAGCGTGAATTCTCTCTACTTTTTTGTTTCTAAGTTCATTTTAAACTTTAGCAGCCTAAAAATGGACATTATTATTATATCATATTTATAATGCTCATTATTAACAGTTTTCAAAGTAAACAAACGTGACAACCATCGACTTAATTATTTTGTAGCTCAGTTTAAAACTAACTGCCAATGGAGATATTTTTGATAACAGTCAAAGTTGCTGGCATCTAGCGGCCAAATTAGAAATTATTGGCTAATGGAAAAGCGTCCTGCCCGTTTACTTTTTCACAACTTTTACGAGTACGACATTGAAAATATTCGTTCTTCGCGTATGAGGTTGCTGGTTTTGGACAGAAATATTTAATGATTTAATGCTATTATCTCTGTATTTTGAATGTAATTTAAGGAACTGTTGTTTTGTTAGGTTTTCGTTGTTTATTACAAATTTTTATTGTAAATCTAAGAATTGTTATCATCTTGTAATGTAAGATTTTCTGCCATGTATTTTGAACGCAATTACTAAAAGAAATGTTATAACTTTATTACGCTAGGTTTTGATTTTCTGTTATGCATTTATAATGTAATTAGTAAAAGAAATGGAACCACTTTTTAATGCTGGTGTTTTTTTTGCAGCTTGAAAATGTTTGTTGCAGAATCCAGGAAAACATTTGTGCATGATTCCATTTCAGTAGTTCAATTTAAATTAAACCATTTCCTTAGAATGAACAAAAGAAGATCGAGAATCACATGCGAAATTTTGTGGAGGTAAAATGTACAAGTGTGGAAAGAAGTGTAATCGCTTTGTTATGCTGAGTTTTCATTTGCTATTATGTGTTATGAAGGTAATTTAAAGTATTTTTTACTTTATAATGCTAGGTTTTTCATTTGCAATTACATTTTCTTTTATTTTCTGTTAAACTGCAGAATTTATGATAAAAAAGTGAATTTTTTAAAGTACCAGTAGGGATAGTAGTCTTTGGCTGGGAACCACTCTCTCATAATAACATGGCATCTTATGGGAAAATAGGATTTGCACTTCGCAAATTTTCATTTCACATCAGTTTTCCGGAACCAATTATTCACTAAGTTCAAAAAGGTGGTTGGTGTACTAGCATTTTAATTTGGCACATATTTTGATATTATTAAAAAAGTGTGCTGGTTAAGTAATTGAATAAATAGATATACTCTTTATAAACTTAGTTCTTTTAACAAAAATTTTACGGTTAGTCTTCCTGTAATAAATGAGCAAGTTTAAAAGTAAAATCGGTAGCTATTTTTCCTCGATTTGCACTTTCCCGCAATTTACACTTTTTTTCAGGTCCCTAGAAAACTGTAAATAAGGGGGTTTTACCGTATAACATGAAAGGGGTCATGATAATTCTTTTCCCAAGATGCTGGAATGCATCCCTCAATTATAAGATGTAAGTCAATGAGAAAACGGCACTCGACATTTGCCTGTTTGAGATTAGACTGTTTTCAGGAAGGTATCCCAGTTGAATCTTGTGCATCATCTGTACATCACTTATTTCTTCCCTTAAAATGTATACTAGTAGCTATGTTGATGTACCCCAAAAACACAAATATGCTCATGACAACTTTAATCTGCACAATCTGAGAAATATGCCACTTATTAGCTCTCACTCATTCTGAATGACATATTGTTACTTCTATGAAGAGATTTAGTTTGCAAATCCAGAGACATGCCTAAGACTTTCCACTTGAGAATTCTTGTTATAGACCTGAGCTGGTGATGGTAATTCATTAATCAACTCACTCCATAACGGGTGAATCCTCCATGGAAGGAAAGCATTGCTTCCAAATTAGAAATTAAAATAATAACAGTAATAACAACGAAAATTACTCATTTGCAAGTGCATTTTTAGAAGCACACCTTCAGTAAAAACATGCAAATGAGCGACATTTTAAAAATCCACCTTGACAGCTGGCGCCACACAATGGCTGAAAATAACACTACTAGCATACTAGGAAGCAGGAATATTATTGCTTACACATCGATAAGCCATTCGCTATAGTATACGAGCAGACTAGGTGTCTGGTCCAGTTAAATTACAGTTTCAGTAAGTCGCAATTCTGACGTTTCTCATGAACCTTTATGCTTACAGAAGTGTTTGTGTTATAGTAGTGCATTAATAGATATTATTTCCAAAAATTTTGGCTCAGATGGGAGAAATTTTGCAGTTTTTCTTTGCGTAATCAAGTACAGAGTGGAAGCAATTTTAAAATTGCAAACATAAGTGAACCAAGCGGCTCAAATGCTTCTGCTGTGCTTTCAAGCAGCTCTGGTGAGGTTTTATGTTGTACATTCTGTAATTTATTAACAAAAAGTTTTTCGTCAAATAATTTTCAGGAAGAGAGAGAAATTATCCAAACAGGCCAAAACTTCGCCTAAATTTAAATATAAAAATTAAATCATGCACAGGAGATTTTAACGTAGATATTTATAACATTGTTGCATGGTTGACTGGATGTGAGAACAAATCAAAATTATTTTGTTGGCCATGCTGACTTGTTTCGAACGAAAAAAAAAGGTTTGGACTAAAATGGGATTTTCTGATTTAAATAATCTTCATAAGGTAACAAAGAGACATTGATAAGTAAAGAACTGTTACAGTCAATTCTTTAAGAAAAAACATGGAAGAACTTGAAAAGAACGTTTTACTTAGTTAAAAATTACTCATCACCAGCATAACAAAGTAAAGAAAATCAAGAAATGTTAAAAAGACTAATTGATATTGTTCTTCATCAAAGAACTTTCTCAAAAACCCATGTTCTATGATGATATCATTGCAGAATTATCAAAGAAGGAAAGAGGAATCCCTCTGCATTTCAAATAACAAGGCAAGATCTGATTTTCATAATTAATTGCTTGCTTCCGTATCAAAAATCTCAAGATTCATCACGGCTCCATAATACAAACTGCATGGTAAGAAATGTGGGCATGGCACTCGAGAAATCATTGCATCAAGTTAATAGTTGTAATAATATTTTTTTGCTTATGGTTTGAACACATATTCCTCATAAGAAAATTTTTTATCATCTAAAACAATTGCTTCAAGGAATTTTTTTGTGATTTTTCTTTAATGTTTCAATTTTTTATGATTTCTAGTTCTTGGGTAATGTGTATTAATAAGAAGTTGGTGGAACTTGGCATAATTCAGAACACTTACTCCAGCTATCAAGAGTTACTCAGGGACTTAGACAACACCAAAGTTAAGATAAGTTCATATCTAAATCAAGTAATGTATTTGTGAACATGAATAAAAATAAACAAATTTGCCATAAAAATGCTCTTCTATCACTTGCTCTTTGGTCTAACTTGCCATTTTACTGCTTGTTCAATTGTCTCATTTAGTTATTTGGTATTTCAGCATTTTGACTTGCTGGGAAGTACTTACAAGCAATGCTCAAATTGGGTGAAAATGCCACTCCTCCCTGGCATGGAGTAACAACCCCTAAACCTGTAAGTTTATAATTTTTATTGTCTTTTGCCTTTTCCTTCCTTTCTTCCCCCTTTTTCATCGTGTGCCTCTAATTTTGAATTTTACGGTTAAGGAGTTAATTTCTATTTAATGCCATTCCACTTGATAAAATATCAAGCCCATAGCATTCCCATTGTTAAAAAATCAGGCAAGAAATGTTGTGATTGTTAAAATATTTCAGAAAGTCATGTTTGCACATATGAATTTGAAATGTCACGTTGGCGATTTTAAATTCGAACACACTCATGAGCGCATTGTTTGATTACCTGAACCAATAAGATTTGGTGTATGCATGTGTCAGTTGCAGTTCCAGTTTACAGTAGTTTACATGGTTTTTACTAGTAAGGAAGTATTGTTAAATAAATGTATATTAAATTTAAAAATGTTCAGTTATTAATTTAATGCATATACTGAAATAAAATAATGTATAAAACTCAAATATCTTTAACTAAAAGCTAGTGTTCCATTGTTAAAATTTTCTGATTTAAGCACTGCTTGTAAGAAAAACTCAAAATACTTGTAGCTAAAGTGAGATGCATAATTTCTATAGTATTTGGTATTTCTCTCATTAATATGACAGCTTTAGTCACTCAAGTGCAGTCAATTGATAAGTATATTATGGCTAAGTTAACCTAACAAAAACAAAGAACAACATCACTGTTTCCTGTTGTCTGTAAATCATAATCAAAACCATTCAATTGTATTCGAGTGTGACTGCATATTTTTCAAATAAATGCAGATAAATTCAAAGGGACTATCATCGTACCAATGAAAGAGCTGCTTTGGAAGGCGGCGCCAGGCTCACATCCTTCAAGCCTTTGGGCAGCAAAGGATTGAAGGTGAATTTAGATTCAGGTTCCTTGCGAGGTGTTGCGATGGCAGTGAGGGGAGGAGTAACTTCTGTCATTTCCTGCAAAATGGAGGAAAAAAAATCAAATTAAATTGCATACTGATACACAACTGCTATTTCTAAACCAATAAATTCATACACATTTTCATATATAATGAAATACATCACAAACTTCACTGTATGGGCCATCACTTGGTGGTATTCCATCATAAAAAACATGACAAAAATAACTTGATGACCCGATGATGATGCCAAGCATCGAAATCTGGGTCGTAAGTTTTGTAAATTAAATTTGTTTAATTGTAAAAGTTATTTTTGTTGTGTTTTTTTAATACATCACCACTTAGCCTCACTGGAGAACATAAGAACTGTTGTGCCAACATTAAAAACAAAGGGGATATCATTTTAAAAGACAGACTTTTAATGAATGCACCAAAATATTCAGCAATGTTGCATTTGACAGACTTAAACGATTACTGGATCAAAAAAAGCTTCGACATTCTTCCAAAAATTAAAGTATTTTAGACTTTGATGATAACAAAAGTGATGACTTCCTCATTATTCTTATAACTCACTGCATTTAAGTCCACTAAGTAGACTTAAAACTATAAACAAGAGATTGACAATGCTTTCCTGATAGATCTTTATCAATATTCAGAATTTATGATCCTCAGTAAGTGTCACCCTCAAATTAGTTATTTCCAAAACGTTTATAGAAAGTGATTATCATATCATTATATATCGATGACTCTTACAGAGGATATAACATATAGGAGGATACTAATGTCCAGCCCAAACTACAAGAGCTAGAGATCTGAAAGTTTTAGTTTTTGTAGATATGATGGAGAAACCTTCAGATAAATGAGACTTCTTACCTAAGTGACATGAGTTCGACTCCAGAAATTCCGAAAGTTGCGTTTTTTCCCATAAGAAAAGCATTGCGCCATTTTTGTAAATTAATTATGGGCACTTGCCGGTAAGCTAGAAAGATGAAATTTTCAGTGTTGCTAGAGAGCCGCAATATTTATTAGGAATTATTGTCACTTTTGCTTACAGTGTCTTGGGTTCGACTACAGAGACCCCGGAATATCTGCCATAAGTTAGCATGGGAAAATCTAGTGTGTAGACCAATCTAATAAGTTTAGGAAGCTGAAATTTGGAAGATTATAGAACTTTTCTCATAATCAACTATAAAAATCGAAAATTTTAAAATTGTAAATTTTAGGGGTTGTTTTAACCCCATTTGAACATTAAAGTTTAATAATTTTTTAGGTACTACGAGATGAGCTAGGAAGCTGCAATTTTCAAATTATTTACAGAACAGTGCATTTGCACAAATAAACATTTCAATCTCTCCATATATATATTGCGGCAACCGTTAAAAATGTTTAAATTTTAAACAATTAGAAAAATATTATTTTACTTCTAGAAGTACTACAACTTTAAAATTTGGCTGAAATGTGTAGCATTAGTACCCCATAATGGAGAAAGTGTAAAATGTTTAAAATTGCAACATTTGGGGATTGTTTTAAACTATTATTTTTACGTGTGGGAAAAACAAAAATCGCTGCGGAGGTGAAATATTTAGAATTAATAGAATATTTGTAATGATGAAATATCTGTCAGAAAAATTAATGTTTTTTCAAGGTGTGATGAAATGCTTGCAGTATGCAAGCACCTTCTACTAGTAATAAGGAATCGTGAATGCAATGCAGTATTATTACAGTACAGCATACAATTGAAGTAAAAGCATAATTCTTTTAAAACTATGCATACATGTAATTCTACTCGGATATATGGTACTATATAAAACCTCCCCACATGCCACCTTTTGGCATGCATGTCATAGATTGCCAACCTCTGCTATAAACACTCCTTCATAATCCTCTCATAAATAGATTTTCAATCGTTAGGTCGGTTTAATTGACCAGGGTATATACACACAAGGTGTGGTGATTTTCTGTTGCCTTCCATACCAGACATACATTAGCGAAGAGAGGAACCCGGTGGCAGCATTAGCCTACCTTTATGAAGAGCACCAAGGGGGCCAACTGCTTAATGTCCCTTCCGAAAGCAGGAGCATTGAATTGTGCATACTCATCATTTTCTTTTCCTCATTCTCTTAGTACGTCCATACACAAATTGGGGCCAGGTGACCTCAGAAAAAATCCTACTTTTGCAGGATTCGCTTAGAGCAGCAGGTTAGCACCCTGACCACTACACCACCAACACACCCTGATTCTCTCATATGCTCGCAAATAGATGAGATTTCCTCTCCTTTCTTGTCATTCCAGATATAAAGAATTTTCTTAGAAAAAATCCTACTTTTGCAGGATTCGCTTAGAGCAGCAGGTTAGCACCCTGACCACTACACCACCAACACACCCCGATTCTCTCATATGCTCGCAAATAGATGAAACTTCCTCTACTCTCTTGTCATTCCAGATATAAGGAATTTTGTTATAATAATGATTTATTGCCTTCTAGAACTGATAAACATTAGGAATAAAAATTAATCGATTTCTTAGGAAAACTGCTAGGATTATCCAAAAATCACTACAATAAACCACTCGCCTCAACTATTAGGTAACTTCCATTTCCTAATTTCCTCTTTCCTGACCTTCCGAATGCATCATATGCAGACATCTGTCCATAACCTCAAACACTGTATTTAACAGAATTTATTTCTAGTACATATCACCAATGACAGCTGCTCTGTAACCAAAATGCACAATTGTTTTTCTCAGTTTTTTAAAAGCTATATTAAAACAAATTTATCATTACTTAATCTGTTTCAAGATAATCATACATATTTAACTTTCCATAAAGGTATATTTTGCTTAGCTTCTCACCAAAGTTTTGACTGCTATTGTTTTTGGAAATGTTTGACATTAGAGAGAGTGAATAACTCCAACTAATGTTATCATGTTAGATTCTCTGCTGCTAGTCTTTATCTTTAGCCATGATAAGATTACTGAAACAAAATTAACTTGTTTTTTTTTTTACAGTTTATAAAGATACCTAAACTATTAGTATCTGGACTTATCACTTGTGTAAATTTAACTACAGTAGAGTCTCAATTATCCGAGCCCTGCTTATACGAGCTTCCATGTTAACCAAGGCAGCCCTCTCTAAATACAATGTTGTTTTTAACTTGCAGTCAAGGTCACCGGTTATTTACCCCACATAAATCATGACAATTCATGACTTCAGTTTTCAGTTGATACAGTGTAAGATTCACGAAGCATGCGGCTGCATTCAACTGCAACAATGTATGTAACCGAGGCATGGTCTTCTCGATGGAGACTCAGATTGGAGAGTCAGTTATCGACGAACCTCAGTAAAAAGGATACATTAAACTACACTTCGATAGCCACAGACTTGTCCATCCTTGACATTCATCATTTTTTTAAATTTATAATAGTTAGACGTTTCTTGACTCTACTGAATAATGAGTGGGAAAAGAAAGCGTGGTATCTAGAGACCAAATTAAAGGCTATTTAACGATTTAGGTGGCGTAACATGGCGGCCAAAAAGCGATCAACCAAAGTTAGGCAGAAATCATTAAAAGACTATTTTGTCTAAGTAATATCAATAAATTGTTCTTTTAGTTTAGTTATGTATGTATAAAATAAATTTTCTGAACATACAGAAGCCTATTTTTAACACCTAAAAATGAAACTTCCATTTTATCCAAATTTATCATTATTCGCAGTTAGCTTGGTCCACTTTACCTCGGATAATTGAAACTACTGTATTTTTCAAATTCTTTAGTTGTGTTGTGAATGCAACAAATCATTCAGTTATCAATCTGATGATAATGATATCATCAAACCACAGGTCCAACTCACACTTTTAAATAAATCAGTAGAAATAATGATCACAAGCTTTTTATTATGAGCTTAAAATGAGCTATGAAGTTTCAACTTTCTTCATTATTTTTTTCATTTTATAAGCTTGCTTTGTGGATAAGAGTGATCATTTCTGTAAACTTTTCCACGACTACGACAGGATTCACATTATCTTAGTTTTCACAAACCAATGATGGTTTTTAAAAGAAGATCAGGTTCTTTAGAGTTAACTAGGTACAGCGACAGCGGCGCTGTCGATGGCAGGAAAGTGACGAGAAATGGAACTACTACGGCATATGAGCATATTGCAGAAATATGAAGATAAGGAATTACAGCACAAAACTTATAGGATTCCCTGTCCTCCTCAGCTCCCCAGGTTGGATAGGGTTGGGTTGGTTTTCTTTCCATGTTCAGTGTTCCCCCTCAGGGTTCGTTTCCTAACTATTTTTCATTACTTCAGCTTCAAAAGCCTCCTCTAAAATCACAAATTTCCAGTCAATGACGACGGGTAATATAAGTGAAGATGAACAGAAAACAACCCAAGGGGGGGACGACAGTGAACGTGGAAAGAAAACCAACCCAAAACTAATTAACCCAACCCAACCTGGGGGGTTGGGGAGGACAGGAAAACATGTTCGAATTTTCGTAATACACTCAGTCCCCGACTAACACAATAGATGCATTCTAAAAAAATTCCGTGTAAGGTGAAACCATGTTAGTCGGACATGGATTTCTCATAAGAAATAATGTAAATGGGGGAGGGGTTGTGTTCCAGAATCCTAACCTGATTGACATATTTTTAATTTTATCCCTTTATTATGACTATACTTTGATTAGTGCTTTGTGTTTTTTATTTGTTTATGTATATTTCATACATGTAACTCATTTTTACAAAAAAGAAACAATGACAATGTGGATGGTTTATAGCATTGCTTCATTAAGAGCTGTATGATGAACAATATCACTTGTTTATTGTTCTCATAGCATTTAAGTATATCTATTTTTTGCTCTAGCAATGTAACTTTTCTTGGTTTCTTACTCCTACCACCAATAAAATGTGAACCATAAACTCCAGCGCTTGTAGCTCACTAGTCAGAAATGTTTTAAGAAAGTTGCATTGCGGGAACAGCTAACATAAGACCAAACAACTGCATGCCTACTAGCGCATCTTTAACTATCGTACAATCATAACATAATTATGTTGCCAAACATGGTTTCCACATTCCTCTCTCATTTGTTTTTAAAAATTCATTACTCATTACCCAATTAGTACTGCAAGTTTACTGCAAAGTTTAAACTTCAAGTTTAGTGGCTGTTGAAAGAACAAACAACGTACAAGCTGCGAGAGAGTATGGCGTTGGAGATAGCCATGTCCGTATATGGAAGAAAAATATTGGAAAGTTGAAGAAGATGCCATCCTACAAATGTGCTAATCGTTAAACGCTAGAATGTGTTGCAGGAACAGCTACCTGATTTTACTGAGGTCTTTGCATGCAACAAACATTTATTCTTATGTTTATTTTATGAATTATTAGTAATTTTGTGGATATTTCTTTTTCTTTTCATAATGGAGGTTGAAAGATTAAATAAGGTTATGTGAGAACTATTTAAATCTAAATACATAATAATAAGTTACTTAAAAATTAGAAGTTCGTGAGGCAAGGCCTCAGATCAAGGTTACAGGTATGGCTATGCTTAGAAATATGTTCAGAACAAGAGATGATTTCACCGTTTCAAAAACATACCACGTTTAATTTGCAACCGCCTAATTTTTGGCTAAAAAATAGGCCTCAAAAAGTCGCAAATTATGTGTGTATATATGGTAATACAAAAATTTGTGTAATAGGCTATATTAAAGATAATTTCTGTAAACTCTTGATCTGGAATCTTGTTATAAACACAACAATTTGCGTATGGCAAAATGGAAGGTGGAGAATACAAGATATGTAGCTGAGAGGAAGATAAAGAGGTGTCTCTAACCTTAAGAATATGCTCTAGCTCAGCGGTTCCATTGCCAGCAGCAGCTGCATTCCCTCCGGCAATGCTGGGAGGAGGTATAGGTAACTGTGGAGAAAATCATTTTCATGAGAGGGGATTCAGGCTGAAAACTACATTGGCTATCAAATGAAAATTGTTATATTAAGGTAAAAACCCTTTCCAAAAATTAATGTATCTCACAAATTATAAGTACAAATACTACATAACAAATTATACCCAGCACAGCAATTAATGCACTGCTTACATAATAAGGTCTTGAAAACATTTTCCTTCAATTATCCAAATGAAAATAAAATAGTTCCATTGTGAAAAAAGTTAAAAATTGTACAAAAATAAATAATATTCTAATAAAAAGGATTTTTGCTGAGAAACAGCTTAAAATAACAGCTGAAGAAAATAAAATTAGTTCACAAGGGTTTATGAAATTTTGATCATAAAAATATACTTGCCTGCAATCTAATGGGTCCATTTGTTATCTAAATAGTCAATATATGTCCGAGTTATTTTAATTTTTTGGTTAAGTTCAAGTTATGTTACAGTCTATGTGCCCCTAATTTCTTTTAAACATTCACAGACAATAGACGAGAATTAATGAAATATCCTCATCTGTATTAGAACTAACAAACTCAAAAAAGCAAGTTCAGTGAAACCTTTCTCTTCAGCAGCAAGATATTAATTACTTTTGTTATGTATTTTATAAGGCATAAATTAAAAGTTACTTTTGAACAAAACAGCTTCAACTTAGTTCAGCACTAAAAAACAGTAACAAAACATCCTTCCTCAATTTCATGTCATGTGAACCTACATACAGGAAAAAGTTTTTTTTTTAACTTTTGTAATTTTGGGTGGTAACAATTAATCCTAACCTGTTGTCCCACGGTGATACGCGGGAGATTCCTTCCAGCTTGGTTCATTCTCGATGGAGGACCTCCAGAATGTAGTGCGTTGCTGGACGTATGGGGAGGCGATGCTTTGGATGTACCATTTGTAATTATGGGACCGCCATTGTGACGGGCATGACTACTACCCCTGGGGCCGTATTTGCTCTCGGCAGGTTTGGGAAAGACATTTGGAACTCGGGAAGGCACTACCTGGTTCTTGCTATCCACGTGTGCCCTCGGAACCACTCCAGACCTTTTGGGTGGAGTGAACTCGGGTGTCACGAGAGGAGTAGTCGTAGGGGGATGAGATGGAGGAATGGGCAACTTGGTTGCGGGACTGGGGGGGACTATGGGCTGGTCCACTCCAATGAGACCTTTGGGTTCCTCTAAGATTTGCTGCATTACAATGTCATATACACCGAGCTTGCTCTGGATCTCCTTGGTTACCTTGTCCTCAGCAGATGGCGTCACCTGCAAATGACACACACATCCCGCTTAGTTCAATGATACCCTAAAGCTAAACCACTTTGCTGTCGCATCTTTTTTACCCGGCACCTCACCAGATTTATAAAGATCATCATGGCAAATGACAAAAAATTGCCGTTTCTCAAAACAAAATATGATAAGCATATTTTAATCCAAAAATTATCTAAAAACAAAAAAATCAAATTTAGATTCTATGTTAAGCAAAAACTTACTTATAATAGACCACATACAAAGTACAAAAGACTTTTGAGAATGACCTAATCAAATGACAAACTTTTGCACTATAAAACAAAATAGTTATTCCTTGCAAGGAAAAACATTCGAGCCTTGCATTATTTTACACAATGAAAATTCAATCAACATTCTATTTTGCAAGAAGAAAATTACTTTTTGATGAAACTCGAAAAATAAAATGTATGTAAGGAATCATTAAATTAAAATAAAGAGCATGCAAAAGGAAGCCCTCGTAAATCAGTTGCATGAACATTATATGCCTATCAATAACAAATTACGTGAGTTTTAATCTCATCTTATCTCTACAATTATGCTGCTCTATTTCTTGGAAAACCTTCAAAGATTTTTTCTGCTTCACCAATGATACTATTTCTGTCATGTGACTGCCCCATTACCACTGCAGTTCCTTCACTCCTTGAATTGTGTAATGGCTGGGTGAATCACCCTTATATTTTGCTCCCTCTGGTGATTCTCTGCATGAATCATCTCCATTGCACTACTTATTTTACGGTTGGAAAATTTTACTCTCAAGTTCACCAAAATTAACTTTTGCAAACACGATGCATGAAACTTTAGTATGCATCATATACGCTGGGTTAAAAATTGGCTGAAAACCTGTTCATGTGAATTAGTTTACTTCAAAAGCTGTAAAAAGGTCGGTAAATTGGATTAACATTTCCACAACAAAGCAGCCATCGTAAGTGGAAATTTATGAATTGTACATTCTGAAAAAGCTCAAGGTCTCAACAATAGCACACTGTTCAAAAAAAATTTATTTTTTATTATAACGTTTCCAAACTTTACATATCTATTAGAGTTACCAAATTTATCCACTGAGCTGTAGTAACTAGGATGTAACCTAACTGGTAAACTTAGGCCATATCGTTCTGCAACATCAAGTCAGCGAAATATAGCATGTGAAATCAACCTCATTTCATTTCAAATTGGAAGAAAGAAGAAGGGTTAAACTAATCACAAAAAGAGATACAGCATTGGCAGTGAAATTACGAATTCTGAACTTCTTTTAATGTACACATGACAATAAATATTCTAATTGCTTTCAACCTTCGCAAATGTCAGTTGGAGAAAGGGGACGGAATCCTTAAACAATGTTATTCCAGAAATGAGGGAGGAAGGAATTGCATCCTGTAAGTGATCACCTGATGCAACGGAATTTCACTAAACCTGTTAATCTTTTAAAGGAAGGAAACAAGAGGATTCTTTACATTAAATTTACTGGACTCATTGAATGACTAATCCAACCAACTGCTGAAAGAGTACGCCGAAAAAATTTCAACATGGTTATCCAATTCGCATCCCTGATCTTACCAGGTTACTAAATTGTCCCGAATCTCTTTGTATTAAAAAAATTCCTCTAAGGGATAATTTTTTCCCTCGTGATATACATGAGCACGCGCCGCCTCCCGGAGGCGAAGAGAAATATCTTGGCAGAGGGATAAGTGGGGTAAGGGTAATAGGATTGGCCGCCTTTGACAGCTAACTTTCGCGACCTCGCATTCCTTGGCTCTATCCCAGGGATAAGCGGTACACCGTCACTACGGTGGTGTCTAATAAAAGCTGTGTTTGGGCCGCCCAACTCTTTTACGAATGGTCCCTCCATATTTTTGCGAGAAAATACACACACACACGGGAGACATCTACACGCGCACAGCCTGGGACTCCCGTACAAATCCCTGGGATTAAGTGGTGGTATTGGGGCGGGAGGTAGGAAGAAGTTACCAAACAGCGAATTGCCAAAAATCCTTCACCCTTCGTCGCCAGTTCCTTTGGACTCGTCCGTATTTTCGAGCTCCTCACCGCTCGACCGAATAGTCGTCGACAAAACACGACGACTCATGTCCGATCGCAAATTAAGGCACCTTTTTTTTACATTTTTTTCACCCGAAAACGAAACCTAATTTGCGGCAAATTTCGCGGGTATCCTTTGACGAGGATGGTTTCTCTGGATGATCCAACACCTCTCACTCACTCTCCCCCTCTCTCAAAGAAATGAATCTCTTTCTTGAACGCCGAATGAAGTCGTTTCCATGTGAAGCCGATCGAGAAAAATCATTACAGCCATTTCCATTTGCAATTGTCTTTTTCTCACCATTTTACATCCGTCAAATGAGGGACCGATAAATAAATAATATATAATAAATAAAATGGCCGACTCTGCATAAAAGCCTCAACAATTCCGAGTTAGCTTTTTTGCCCCTACGTCTGATAAGATTGAAAATAAACTAAACAAAATCCGAAGAGTAGTTATCAAGACAATATTAGAAAAATATCCTTAGCTTTAGCATATTTTATGTTGAAAATAAGCCGGTTTTCTCGACAGATTCAAGGGCGTCAACAATGGCTGACATGTTTTTGCGTGAAATGTATTCTCCGTTACATTATGAACGAACAAAGGGCGTTTTCTATTTCGATCCTGAGACCGTTTTGAGATTATTAGACGAGTGTGATCGTCCATCACTATTTCTGCTGCAGTCAGGCATGGTTGTCTCCTTTCTAACATTTCTAATTTTTGCAACACCAAGTTCAAGCGTGACAATCTTGATTCTTGTGATAAAAAGGACCTACCTACTACGTACAATACATTTTGGGCGACATTTAAGAATAGCAAGCAGAGAATTTTGGGATGAACTCCTGGAATAATCGCGTTTTTTACTTTGTCCACATACGTAGTATAGGGGAAAGTAGTTTTCATGAAAAAATCGAATTCGAGATTTCAACGGAAATACACGTTTTGAGGTCCCCGGAACATGTTTTGACCATTTTTTCGATGAGGTCTGTGTGTGTGTGTGTGACAGGTTTTTTGTGGGTGGTCTAACTCAAAAATTATTAAATCAATGCGAAATTTTATATTTAACATTTTTATAAAAGTCGCAAGAACTGATTGGTTTTTGGTAAAAATCGGTCAACCGGAAGTACTACACTTGTCACATCCGTTACTTTGAAATATTTGCTTTAATATTTGATATATTTAAAAAGATACTGGAATAAAAGTCGTAGGAAATTTAATTTTCTACAACCTTTGAAACATTTACCCATATAATTGTTACCATAATTGTTTAAGAGATCTTAAAAACTAAATTATTTAGCTGCCACCATCACGCCACCTACCGACGACTATTGTTAACAATCGACGCTTAGTTACTTCTTAGTAACGTTCCTTTATAGTTTCTTAATTGTTGGAGCTATGTGGCTATATCCAATATCAGAAGGCTATGGTTTGAGTTTATTTCTTTTCTTTGTAATATCTAAAATTTTCTCGCAGTTCCTTAAAATATTTATTATTATGTAGCCTATTTGGAATTTTTAGAAATATTAGAGGTATGGAGAAAGTCATGCGGTGGCCACATCAGATTTCTTTGCGATTATCGTGACTCGGATTTAATGCTGACGAGGAACTACCTGCCGCGGAAACCAAACAAAGTTTCATCATCATCATAGGTAATCCGTAGACAGGTCCGCGATTATTCTTAGTTAAACCTCTGGCTCTCCACATACTCCCCTATTTCCCGCAGTCTTCTTCGTGTCTTGACAGCTCTCTTTCCCGTTCAAGTCGTCTAACAGGTGAAACCTTGTCCTTTCTCATTTTTCTTCCGGCTTTCCTTCTAGCACACGTCTTTAATCATGCTCTCTCTCTCTCTCCTAAGTGAATATCCAATCCAGTTCACCTTCCTCTTAACTTATAGTCTGTATAACCATTCTCTTCTCAGAACTTCCTCCTTTTTCATCCTATCTGCCCATTTTATCTTCAGCATTCTTCTCCGTGCCCAAATATCGAAGTTTTCCAGGTATTTATTACCATTTTTCCTTAGCGTCCATGTTTCTGCCCCGTACGAAGCTATACTCCATACATAGCATTTTATCAACTTCTTTACATGAAGCTTATAAACAAATTATAAAAAACAACGGTGATGTAATAGAAAAACTGATGAAGCTGCTCGGCAAATTAGGCACTAATTTACTGTTTTCATCGAAGTCTATTGGTGTCATATTAACCATCAAATGCCTTCTAGGCGAGCTCGATAATTACCTTTCGGATCAACAAGGGTGGTGGGTGTTTCTTTTAATATTCAAGTACGTTCGGCAATTCCCGTCGTAATTCGCGATAATTCGGCGTGCAAACAAACTCGGGCCTTTTTTTTTACTTCGTCTTCGACCTCGAAGAGCTGCATGGGCACTTATGTAACGGTGGTAACAGCGCGAGTAAACACGAGTGGAAAATCCGTTTAGGCCAGCACGGGGACGCGTCGCTTGGGATTCGCATTCACGGACTTGGAAACGCAGAAAAATCCGGCAACAACAAGTCTAGAGAGCGAAATCAATAATAGTTCGATTCGAAATACTGAACATTCTTTTAAAAAAAATCGGTGCAATGTACTGCGCACGAACTTTCCAAAATTCGTATACATCCATTCTGTGCAACGATGCCCCGTTAGGTTATTGTATGGGAAGCTGGGCGATAGAGTTGGTCATATTACTCCACATTTTATAGTGAAACTGGACGGACGATACACAATTATATTAGGCTAGGTTGTTTACGACAACAACTGGATAAATTTTGGGAATAATTTGAAATCGGGCGAAAAATTCCGCAGTGACCGGGAATCTAACCACGGCCTTTCATTTACCTGGCGGCTATTCTACCACCGCCAATGAGCTAGCTACAGCAGCAGACTTAATTCTCCCGTCTCCGAACGCGGATGTTTTAGTTGGGGTCGGGCTAGCCAAGGTAGTATCTACCAGCCTCAACGGATGTCCTCCAAGAGGAAAAGAAAACCCACTTCCTTCTCAATGCTGAAAAAGCCTTCGTTAGACATTGATGGGAAAGAATGGATCATAAAAATCCAACGTCATTGGCACAAGTTGGAATGTGAGAATGATTTGAAATCGGGCGGAAAATTGTCATGACGGGGTATCGAACCCGGTTCTAACAATTGCCGGGCGGATATTCTACTTCTGAACTATCGTGGCAGACTATTTGCAATTTAATCAAAGTCCACGCGGCTATTTTTGAGCAAATGGACATTATGCGAGAAAAGTCAACAATAAGCTACTTTCTATTGTTGGGCCATGGTTCATTTCAACGGCGTTTCTATTTAAGGGGGTATCCAATATAAATATGATGTTCAATCAGACTCTGTCAAACAGCATGACTCCTCAACCTGCGCAAAGTCGACAGACTACCGAATGAAGAGGAGAAAAACAATTTTTCGGATTCAAGAGCCGCCTAAAACGTGCACAGCCATTAAATTCTAGCAATACATTTTTTCACGATCGCAATGCTTTCTCTACACTTCGCATACGAGAAAGTAACAAAAAAAACATAATCGAGCTCACCTCATTGGTTGCTATAAATAAATCAACGCTCAGATCTGATTATTCCTAAAAAAAGTCGCACGTGCCATACTACCATTCCGAATATAAAGCAGTTCGGAACACCATATGACTGGACATGTTTCAGGTTCAGGGTTCGCAGGCTTGCTACCGCTCGCTATTTTTAGGAAAAAAAGCAGGCCCCTCGAAGCGATTACAACATTCTTTCGAAATCAAGACCGAAAAAAAAAAGAACCGGAAGGCCGTCCAGAATATTCGAAAATATTTTCAATTCCCTACAACGGGAGTCTCATATACGTGGTCTGCGGGCCGCAGTCGGCCCACCAGTTTCAAGAGCGCGGCTCTCTCAATAAATTGATCTAATATTATAATGGAGAAACAAAGCTATAGGAAATAATATAAAAAAGTTAATTAAATAGGAATTGTATGGTAATTTTTTCTGAATTACAATTGATACTATTTTGAGTCGTGTGCTTTCAAGTTGTAACAAAATGATTAAGACTCATTATTACGGCATGCGACCCGCCCGCCATCTATTTACTCCCCCCCCCCAAATCCCGTGGAATTTGAGTAAGAGAACTCTGCTCCATTGCGTCCAATATTTTGCTAACCGCTCGTTTAATGTCATCAAACAATGCTGAAAATCCAAGTCAAATTAAGTGCAATAATGTTTTTTGCTGTTTCGCGTTATATCACCACGGAGATAAAAGTCCAAACAGCAAAGGCTTTACTATTTTATCGCTTTGTATTAATAACCAAGATAACACTCAATCGTTGGCTTCTGTCACATTTAATATCGACGCAAAGATTTACGATAACATTCGTTAAACACTTCGTTCCATATAAAATCTTCTCCCTTAAACGGAAATAGGAACGTAGGAACTTCTGTATGGAATTGTATGTTTTGACAAAATGGCGATCGAGAACATTTTCTGTTTTTAACCAAAGAAAACTTCAAAGACATGCTTAGCAGTCTAGCTGCACCGCGGTAAAGCTTCATTGTATTTTGAACCCCGACAAAGTTTAAAAAAAGGCAATATTTTTATAATCAAGTACCTCGTATTTACAACGCGTTTTTTCTCGTTTTCTCCCACCCTCTTTCTAAAGATATCCTCAGGAAACGTTTTGGCCACTGCAACATAAGAAGTACACACTTGTCTCTCCAACAACACGGATTCGCAACCACACGGTTTATTTTTAACCACAAAAATCCATGCAACGCGGATTATGGTTCGCATTAAAGCGGTTCGGTCGGACTTGAGTATTGGGATTCCGTATTTGAGAGCGAAGAAGAGACGTATTGGATGGCAATCACGATTTGCTTATAAGTTTAGATCAGTGGTTCTCAGGCAATTTCGTCAGGCGATCCTTCCGTCCGGAAGTTTGGTTGCCGCGACCCCCCGAGAATATTCGAGAAGCAAAAAAAAAAACTCCCTTTTTCTCCATACGACAAGAAAAATAATAATTAGAGTTCTTTATTTTACGCCCTTTATTTTATTTTTGAACATTTCCCAATGGAATTAAGAGCTGAAACTTTCACAATCGTTAAACCACCATGAGGTTGTCTCTAGAAAAATCAAACATTCCGGAAAAAAGTCCCGGATTCGACTCCGGGAGACAATTATATTTTCCCTTAAGTTTACACGGGATTTTCGATTTTTCAAGGTGCAAGGTTTATTTCCTTCAATCATTAAAATAGGTAAATATGGACCGAATTTCTCCATTTTTGTTTTATTCGACGGCTAAAACTATAAAATATCTTATTCTTGCAATGTTTAGATGTTACACGGAAGAATGTCAAAAACACGCATTTCTTTTCAAAATATTATGGCTTTTTCGTACTCTTTCCGGGTGTTGCCAAGGCGAACCTCATTGTTGCCTCCGATAAATTAACGTCTATTAAGCCTTCAAATATAGACGAAAGAATTGTGTTATTCGTTTCGCGCATAGTCTAACTTAATAGATTGCAACGTTATAATTGAAGAATATTATTATTCAGTAAACATACGAAGAGGAAGAATAACGGAGCCAAAGAGTGGCAAATCAACTAGTATATTGATGCCAGAATGTAATAAATTTCAAGCGCTTCATTTTCTGGGAGAATTCAAATGATTGTCAGGAATTTATTAATCAATCAAACAATTACACACACTATATATATATATATATATATATATATATATATATATATATATATACACACACACACCTCAGAAGTTATATTTTAATCACACTACAAAGTCCCGTTGATGTTCAACGGGTAATTCCGCTCGTATTTTAATAAAGAATCTATCTCTACGACAGGGGTGGGGCACCTTTTCTACATGGCGGGCTGCATGGATTTTGGCAAATTGTTTAGTGTAACACATTTGAAGTCGCCGAGACGATTTAATAGTTCCGCGTCGGATTTGAGATATCATAAGAAGTTAAAATCGACTCTAAATAATATATTTTAATTTTAACATTTAAGGCTTTATTATCGTAATTTTAATTAAGAAATATCAATTTGTGCGTCAAATTTTACGAATAGTTTTTTCGTCATAAGCTTAGCAGTTGGCCGTATCAGACGTACTTAGGGGCCGCACAAGGCCCGCGGGCCAAAGGTGGCCTGCTCTGGGGGCATAGCGTGGCGAAATCGTAAAGATAATGTCTCAATTAAACGGGAGTCCAAGAGCCAGGGCAAGATTATGGCAAGAAGCACGGCTCCCGTCAACTAATAACTGATTGGTTGCATTTGAAGGAGAAACTAACATTTTTTGGAAATGTGGAGATATTTTTTTTTGCCCAAATCGCCGACAGCAATTACTTCGATTTTACTGCAACCTGGCCATCCTATTACGCGGAACCTCACAGCGCGGTTTCGCTGCAACGCTGTTTGGTTTACATTACCGAAAAATCCGATAACGCGGATCATGGTTCGCATTGACGCGGTGGTGAGATGCGGGCTTCCAGACTACCGATCGAAGAACAGACGTGTTGGGGAGACCAGACAATCACGAAGTAACAAAGAGATAAGAAGCAACATGAAATCGCAC
Source organism: Tanypteryx hageni (assembly GCA_028673005.1). Lineage (NCBI taxonomy): Eukaryota > Metazoa > Arthropoda > Insecta > Odonata > Petaluridae > Tanypteryx > Tanypteryx hageni. The sequence continues at coordinate 122,834,808 of CM054114.1, forward strand.
CTAATATAGATTCCGTTGTCTGTATTTCTGTATCCTATGCTTTTTAATCGATTATATCTCGAAAACTGTAAGAGATAAGGGTTCGAAATTTTTCAGGAGTGCTTGATTCACACGTTAAAAGTGTTCGGAGAAAAAATATTTGAAAACACGACCCGGGTTTGACTCCAGGGGATTATTTCTATTTCTCATAAGGTAACACGTATGAATGGAATTTTAGACGTGCAGGCTTTTGTTCTATCAGAAAATAAAATAGAAAAAATTGACCTTCGATCATCCGATTTGAACTATTTTAAAGAAAAATTTTCTTATTCTATTCATCTTTGTCCGCATACAGCTCGAAATCGCTCATATTAAACGTTTAAATCACATATTTTGGGAGAAATATTGCCATGTCAACGATAATTGCCTTGACGACGACGTAATTGTCAAAACTCGAGCTCTTATTGTTGTCCTAAGGCTAAATGCCTTCCCCTCCTCCCCTCTCCTGCCTCAAAATTTGTTTCTATTGACAACCGACTGCTGCGAGAAATAAAAGCAATATAAATGGCGATAGTAAAAATAATTTATTATCAGTTAAAAATTCAAATACCGTTCTTTATTAATTTGAAAACGTCATTTTTGACGGTTTGTTTTGTTATTATTTATTGTTATTATTCACCAATCAGAGTAGTACATTTGAAGTTTCAACAAAATACTTAGGCTCATAGTCCTGACACGCGGCCAGCCATATACAGTGGAATTTCCGTAACTCGAACGTATATAACTCGAATTTTCCATAACTCGAAGTGAACTAATTTTACCGGGAATAATCCCCATGAGAAAAACGTATTTCCATAAGTCGAATTTTCTCTAACTCGAATATTTTTCGTTTTCCTTGAAGTTCGACTTATGGAAGTTCCACTATTTAGAAATTATCGAAATGACCACCATGCAAGTCGATTTTTAAATCCCCTTGTCCCATCCAACAAATCACTATCAGGGACTCAAACCGTGAAAGAAAGTGAAAACGAGCTTCGGGTCATTAATCGCTAGCTAAAATTTCGACAGAATAGACTTCTACGAGAAGAGAAATCCCGTTAAAAAACGAATAACAAGGAAAACTTCGGCTTCCGCTGATTACTAAGTTTTTCATCCCACCCCCCCCTCTCTCTCCCTGTTAGACGAAGAAGAAACTCCCGATTTCGCCAATTTCGACTTCTTCTTTTTCTTCATCGATCGATCACGGACGTCTGAGACCGGGAGGAGTCCGGGAACGGCCCCCGGCGTCCGAATTCTAACAAGAATCTCGTACTTCACGCGACGCGTGGCGCATCCCGCGGGGCCGAAATTGAATTGAACAACACGCGGAAATTGCCCTTCCAATGTCACGTCTCGAGATATAAATCGACGACGTTAATTATGCGTTAATCTTCAGAGGCCATCATTCGCGTCGACGATAATAAAAAAGTCGCCATCACCTTCGGCTCCGAACGCGATTCTCACGCCACTAAAAGGGGTTTCTATTACAGCGAAAGTGTCGGCTGAGAAAATAAACTGATGTGGGCAACACATGACTTTCTCCATACTTATATGGCAAATTAGATGTTGTTAGCTCTAGGATCGTTGTCAACATTTACTTCCGGTTGACAATTAAGAAAAGAAAAAGGAGCGTTACTAAGACGAAACTAAGCGTCAATTGTTAACAATAGTCTTCGGTAGGTGGCGTGGTGGTGGCAGCTAAAAACATAAGATATCTTTTAAACAATGCATTATATGTAAAAATGTACCAAACAACAAACAAATAAAATTTCCTACAAGTTTTATTCCAATACATTTTTACATTTATCAAATATTAAAGCAAATATTTCAAAATAACGGATGAGTGAAAAGAGTAAACACCCACTTCCGGTCGACCGATTTTTTACCAAAAACTAATCAGATCTTCTAACTTTTATAAAAATGTTAAATATAAGATTTTGCGTTGACCTGAATAATAGTTTTTGAGTTAGAGCGCTCACAAAAATCTATCACTTACAGACATCATCGAAAAAATAGTCAAAACGTGTTCAGGGGACCTTAAAACATGTATTACCGTTGAAATCTCGAATTCGGTTTTTTTTTCATGAAAACACTTTCTCTATACTTCGTACATGGAGAAAGTAAGAAGGAAAGAGCTGCTGAAGTAGACGGTATGGGGCGGTTTTTTAATTAAGTATGTGTCAATACAGACTGCTAAAATTTATGTATATTAGTAGGATTAGTCTGAAACGATATTAGAAAAAAAATAGTTAATATAATTAAGAATAATTTTTTTAATTCATAAAAAGGGAAATTTTAATTTCATTTTTTGCCCTCATTCTGCTCGCCATTAGAACTTCCGTAAGAAAACGTGCACAGCGAGTACCGAATGGATTGACGAAAAAACGAAGTCGATCTTCTTTCGTTTAGGAATATGTACAGTGGAGTCCTGATTATCGGAAGTTCCGCATTATCCAAGGTTATATATTATCCCAAGTGCATGAAAAAAATGCAGTGAAGTATAATGTTGAAAAATTTATATTTATAAGTATCATATTTGATACAACTGTAACAAAGTGGCAACATATATGTGTACATATTGAACCTAGACATCAAGAAAATGTGACGGTTTTCTAAACGATATATCGCACGGAAGTTGTCGTGTATTTTTCCCGATATGGGCAACATACAGCATTGTCTGAGTTTTTTGATTATCCGAGACCGGTGCGGTCCCGTCGACCTCGGATAATCGGGACTCGACTGTAGTTAGCGTGACAGACAAACAAACCGAACGCTAATGCGATTAAACTACGGTCCAAATCGGAAAAGTTAAATGAGTGCTGAGAATGGAGTGAGAAGATCGATAAAACTTCATTCCACAAACTCCTAGCGAATACGGAGGGACCACTGTACCTTTCCGGTGAATGTTCCTTGTAAGCCAGGGATGGTAAATGATTTTTGTGCAGCGTGCCAAGAAAGTAAATGTGAAGCATCAATTTTTTTGCATGCCACAAGTCTACTCTATCTCTAAGGAACTTCATATTTTATAGAGATAATGCAAGCTCACGTGTGCTTCGGGCACGCGTGTCAAGTATTTTCCACCCTGCTGTTAAGCTATCTAACAATAATAAAAGGCTAGTATTTCTGTCCCTTTGTGACTCCGTAACGCTATAAAAATGCGAATAACTCGATAATGGAACGGGATTAAATTTTTATATTTGGCAGAAATGATCGATTCACATATTGTAAGATGGCGACGAAAAGAAATCTCGAAAAAATACTAGGTTCGAATCCAAGGTAGGCCTTTCCATTTCCCATATGATAACACGTAAAAATAGACTTTTTGACTTGCAGGCTTTCATTCTTTTTGAGATCTTAACTAGAAAGAAATAACCTATGATCTTCGGATCTAGCCCATTTTAAAGATAAAACTATGAAGTTTCTTATTCTGTTCATCTTTTCCCGCCTACAATTCGAAATTCCTCATGTTAAACGTTTAATTCAAGTATTTTGGGGAAATCTTTCCATTCAACGGGATGTTGCCTTGCCAACCCATTACATTGTTAAACCTCGAAATCCTATTGTTATTTCAATCCTTATGGGTGAAAGCGTGCTCTGAATGCTCTTAGAATTAGTACGACAGAGAGAGAGAGGAGAGAGAAATTATTTTCATAGCAACCAATGTAAACAACATTCGTTGCGTTATCTTCGAGAAGGAATACATTTGAATGTAGAACATTAATCATTTGCATATTAAAATTAGGTACTTAGAATCATCGAAGGAGTTCGAAACTTGAAACAACGAACGCCTAAAAGAACAAAAGCATGTTTTCTTGCCATCCAAAGAAAGTCGAGGTATATTTATATGTTCATTTCTTATTTCACAAAAAACTTTACCGTTTAATTTCAACGGGCATCTCCCTAGTAAGGTTCATAACTCCTGATATACGATGAATCTTCATTGATGGCATTAGCGGCGTGAGGGTTATACAGATATTCGGTTGTCACCTATATTCTTCAGTAGACATAATTAGAATCGACTATCGGTGACAACCTCTCGCGTGCGGCATCTTCGTAGCTGAAATGCTCTTCCTGGTTTTCCCAATCGTTTTATGGTTGCAGGAGTCACCTACGTCATTGTTTGAAAGAATGGTGCTCTTAAGGTGTAATAAAATACCACAAGCGCTCGCAATGTAGTTTTATGCCATTGAAATTTTTTTTCAGTTTTAAATATCCACGACAGATGTTGCTTACTCAACCCCTTGATAAGTTTATTGTTTAAGAAATGCGAGAGATATACGGAATTCGACGTCAAGCCCTCTTCGTTACGAACTTACCTGAAGTCTATTTAAGTTTATTTAGCTGTGCATACGATGATGATGATGGTTTTGTGTTATAATCCGAGTCATTATCACATTTATGTAACAAATACTATATTAATTCAGCAAAGTTTAAGCGTCCATAATAATTGAACGGATTTATATTAATCGCAGGCTGCAATTGATTACACATTATGACTTAATGACATCACTCGAAAGTTTAAATGCCCATATGGTTTACCGTTTCCATGGCGAGATGAGAGTTGAGAACGTATCACTTAGGTCACGCAAACCTAAGGGTAACGATCAAAAACCTCGTACGCGAAGAAGATTCACATCCATCCCAACAAAATGGTGACCGCAAAAGAAAACGACGCTTGGAATAAAAATAAAACAAACGTTCAAAATGGCATGCGTGACACAAAATGGCGGAAAGGTCCCCCTTCTCCCACTCTCTCTCAGGGCGCTCTTATTTACACTTATAATCTTCCTCGGACCTTCGCCTGCTTGGATCTTTAATTTTTTTTCACGGTCGGAGCCGCATTTTCCAACAACCCCTTCCACCTAAATATACACCGCCAAACAATACCGGAAAGCTTGACGACCCTCCTAATTCCTAAGAGCTTAGCTTTTTTTTCTCATACGCGGAGGAGTGGGGAGTAGGAAGAAGCCGAAGACTATGGACGACGGAGTCCCGCGAATAAATCCGACTTGTTTACTCCACAGACAAAAACCTTTTCGACTGTATGCGTCGTATCTTTTAAAAGCCAAAGGAAGAGAGCGACACCGACCTCGATGCGGAGTTGGAAGGAAGCTCTGTCTTTCTCTCCCTCTCTCTCTCTCTCTCACACTGTGGTAGTCAGAAATGGCGTCGCATAGGAGAGCAGGGGGGGGAAATGACACTTCCTCGAGAGAGAGAACGATCCCTCCCCCGTGGCAGAATTGACGACCGGGATTTTGAACAGCAAATATATTAAAAAGAGATCTGCATTTAAAAAAAGTTGAAGCGAAGCGTGCTGTTACGTGACCGCGAGACGGGCTATTTATTAGGAAGGAATACTCGCGTGAGTGCAGCGACGGAAAATCGGGAAGACCTGAGAAAGTCTGCGGATAAACCAATGTGGAGGCATCAGATGTTATCACCGCGCGAGAATATGAGATTTAATATTATAGCGACTGGGTAGAGACGAATGGACTGGGTGGATCAAGAAGAGTTTGGCAACAGGAGAGAGACGATCGCGAATAAAAATTCGAATTGGAGATTTTGACGTATATGCGCGTTTAGGTCCGAACGAGCGCTTTGTCGCAAATCCGTCCGTGTTCTGCCAGTACGAGGCTCTGGAGGCTAAACGGTTTAACTTAATCGAATAAAATCTCGTATTTTAGCAGGATATAATGCGAATTAAAAGTCTTGTCTAAATGAACTAAATCCCGCAACAATGGAGTTCGGTTAATTCTTGTCGACTTGAAAAAAAACTCCATTTACTCAAACGTGGCCAGGCGTATTTTGATTAAAATGTGTTCGTTACAGACCTTGACATCATAAAAAATTAACAAGCTAGCTATAAATCTAAAAATATATAGCATAAATCGAACGGTGACGGAATAAAACATCCGAGTTTTTATGCCCGGCTACCGCCGATAGCTAACGGCATTGTTGCCGAGTCAAAATGTGCGTAGATACGTAATCATATAACCTGCGACAATGCGAGAGGTAGACGCGAGTTTGCGCTATATATACAGCACCGTTTCTTTAGAACGGAGTAAAGAGATGAGCGATTACGAATGCTCTGAGAGGAGGAGATGTGTTTTAAAGAAGATAAAGCAAGACCCCTTCGAAATGAGTTGAAGGGGCGATGTAAACATCAAACCAACGGATCGGCGGATAAGCTGGTATCGAAATCGACTCCCGATCTAACCTTTTTTGTCCCCTCTTTTAACCAGCAATCAAGACGCGTCCCCGCGCATGCGTGCGTGCGCGTGTGCGACGGGACGGGATGCAGTTTTCGATGACGTGACACGCGGCTACTGCGGTCCTCTTTTTCTAGCGAATGGGACCGAACCATCGGGCGCGCGGGCGATCACTACGTGACGACGTGCACGGGTCGAGAATTTCCGCCAGTGCTGGAGAAGAACGGCGACGTAATGTAGCCGATACATTCGGCAGAAGGAAAGAGAACTAGGAGAGGGAGTGAGAGATAGAGAGAGAGAGAAAGAGGGAGATGAAAGGAGGGCAAGAGAGGAGAAAGAGAGGGAGGGAAGGGGATAAGTGTGAGAGGGAGAGGAAAAAATGGATATGAGTGGTCTATGAGAAAGTCAGGAAGAGTGATGAGGAGAAAGATAGGGGAAAGGGGAGGAACGGTGCTGATATACGGAGAAGGGGAAAAGTGAGAGGGAGGGAGGTAGAAGGGAGAAAGGTAGAAATAGAGGATGTACAGAGGTAGAGTGAGGGAGAGGGGTAAGCGGAGAGATTGTGAGAGAGGAAAAGAGGGAGGGAGAGAGGATAAGAGAGGGAGGGAGAGAGGAAAAGTGAGAGAGGGAGGGAGAGAGGAAAAGTGAGGGAGGAGGGAAAAAAAGTGAGTGAGGGAGGAAAAGTGACGGATGGAGAGAGCAAACGTGAGGGAGGGAGAGAGGAAACGTGAGGGAGGGAGAGAGGAAACGTGAGGGAGGGAGAGAGGAAACGTGAGGGAGGGAGAGAAGAAAAGAGACAGAGGGTGAGAGAGGAAGATAAATAGCAGGGTTGGCCAAACATACATACCCTCAGAGCCGCATACGATCATCATTAGAAGTTTGAGAGCCGCATGACATTCTGCGCTCATAAATTTATGAATAGTATAAGAAAACCTGTATTTGAATAAAATCAGATATAATGAATATCGATTAGACATCCACAAAATGTCACAAGTCACACACGTCATTGTGTTCAGCAGTGAAAAGCGCTGATAACCCTTCTAAATGAAAATTTACAGAAGCCGCATACTAAGTTAAAAGAGCCGCATGTGGCTCGCGAGCCGCGGTTTGGCTACCCCTGATATAAAGAGAGAGAAATATAGAGAGGAAGATAGACGGAAGAAGATAGACGGAAGAAGATAGGGGGAAGAAGATAGGGGGAAGAAGATAGGGGGAAGAAGATAGGGGGAAGAAGATAGGGGGAAGAAGATAGGGGGAAGAAGATAGGGGGAAGAACATAGGGGGGAAGAAGATACTGGGAAGAGGATAGGGGGAAGAGGATAGGGGGAAGAATATAGGGGAAGAAGATAGGGGGAAGATAGGGTGAAGAAGATAGGGGGAAGAACATAGGGGGGAAGAAGATACTGGGAAGAGGATAGGGGGAAGAATATAGGGGAAGAAGATAGGGGGAAGATAGGGTGAAGAAGATAGGGGGAAGAAGATAGGGGGAAGAAGATAGGGGGAAGAAGATAGGGGGAAGAAGATACGGTGAAGAAGATAGGGGGAAGAACATAGGGGAAAGAAGATAGGAAGAAGAAGAAAGGGGGAAGAAGATAGGAAGAAGAAGATAGGGGGAAGAAGATAGAGGGAAGAAGATAGGTAGAAGAAGATAGGGGGAAGAAGATAGGGGGAAGAAGATAGGGGGAGGAAGATAGGGGGAAGAAGATAGGGGGACGAAGATAATGGGAAGAGGATAGTGGGAAGAAGATAGGGGGAAGAAGATAGTGGGAAGAAGATAGGGGGAAGAAGATAGGGTGAAGAAGATAGGGTGAAGAAGATAGGGGGAAGAAGATAGGGGGAAGAACATAGGGGGGAAGAAGATACTGGGAAGAGGATAGGGGGAAGAATATAGGGGAAGAAGATAGGGGGAAGATAGGGTGAAGAAGATAGGGGGAAGAACATAGGGGAAAGAAGATAGGAAGAAGAAGAAAGGGGGAAGAAGATAGGAAGAAGAAGATAGGGGGAAGAAGATAGAGGGAAGAAGATAGGGAGAAGAAGATAGGGGGAAGAAGATAGGGGGAAGAAGATAGGGGGAGGAAGATAGGGGGAAGAAGATAGGGGGAAGAAGATAGGGGGACGAAGATAATGGGAAGAGGATAGTGGGAAGAAGATAGGGGGAAGAAGATAGTGGGAAGAAGATAGGGGGAAGAAGATAGGGTGAAGAAGATAGGGTGAAGAAGATAGGGGGAAGAAGATAGGGGGAAGAAGATAGGGGGAAGAACATAGGGGGGAAGAAGATACTGGGAAGAGGATAGGGGGAAGAATATAGGGGAAGAAGATAGGGGGAAGATAGGGTGAAGAAGATAGGGGGAAGAACATAGGGGAAAGAAGATAGGAAGAAGAAGAAAGGGGGAAGAAGATAGGAAGAAGAAGATAGGGTGAAGAAGATAGAGGGAAGAAGATAGGGGGAAGAAGATAGGGGGAAGAACATAGGGGGGAAGAAGATACTGGGAAGAGGATAGGGGGAAGAATATAGGGGAAGAAGATAGGGGGAAGATAGGGTGAAGAAGATAGGGGGAAGAACATAGGGGAAAGAAGATAGGAAGAAGAAGAAAGGGGGAAGAAGATAGGAAGAAGAAGATAGGGGGAAGAAGATAGAGGGAAGAAGATAGGGGGAAGAAGATAGGGGGAGGAAGATAGGGGGAAGAAGATAGGGGGACGAAGATAATGGGAAGAGGATAGTGGGAAGAAGATAGGGGGAAGAAGATAGGGTGAAGAAGATAGGGTGAAGAAGATAGGGGGAAGAAGATAGGGGGAAGAACATAGGGGAAAGAAGAAGAAAGGAGGAAGAAGATAGGGGGAGGAAGATAGGGGGAAGAAGATATGGGGACGAAGATAATGGGAAGAGGATAGTGGGAAGAAGATAGGGGGAAGAAGATAGGGGGAAGAAGATAGGGGGAAGAAGATAGGGTGAAGAAGATAGGGTGAAGAAGATAGGGGGAAGAACATAGGGGAAAGAAGATAGGAAGTAGAAGAAAGGGGGAAGAATATAGGAAGAAGAAGATAGGGGTAAGAAGATAGAGGGAAGAAGATAGAGGGAAGAAGTGCGGGAAGAAGTGAGGGAAGAAGAGAGGGAAAAAGAGAGGGAGGATGAGAGGGAGGATGAGAGGAAAGAAGAGAGAGGGGAGAAAAGAGAGGGGGGGAAATAGGGAGGGGGAGAAAAGAGAGGGGGGGGAATAGGGAGGGGGGGAATAGGGAGGGGGAGAAAAGAGAGGAGAGAAAAGATGGGGGAAAAGAGAGAGAAGAGGGGGGAGAAAAGAGGGGAAAAGAGGGGGGAGAAAAGAGGGGAAAAGAGGGGGGAGAAAAGAGGGGAAAAGAGGGGGGGAAGAAAAGAGGGGGGGGGGAAGAAAAGAGAGAGGGAGAAAAGAAAGAGGGGGAGAAAAGAAAGAGGGGAGAAAAGAGAGGGGAGACAAGAGAAAGGAGAAAAGAGGGGAGAAAAGAGAGAGGGGAGAGGAGAGAGAGAGAGAGAGAGATAAGAAAGAGGGGAGAAAAGAGAGAGGGGAGAAAAGAGAGAGGGGAGAAAAGAGAGAGGGGAGAAAAGAGAGAGGGGAGAAAAAAGAAAGGGGAAAAAAGAAAAAGGGGAGAAAAGAAAGAGGGGAGAAAAGAAAGAGGGGAGAAAAGGGAGAGGAGAGAGAGGGGAGAGGAGAGAGAGAGGGGAGAGGAGAGAAAAGAGAGGGGAGAACAGAGAGAGGGGAGAAAAGAGAGGGGGAGAAAAGAGAGGGGAGAGAAGAGAAGGGAGAAAAGAGAGGGAAAAGAGGAGAAAAGAGAGGGGAAAAAAGAGAGGGGAAAAAAGAGGGGAAAAAGAGAGGGGAAAAAGAGAGAGGGGAGAAAATAGAGGGTACAAAAGAGAGAGGGGGAATAAAGAGAGAGGGAAAAGAGCGAGGGGAGAAAAGAGAGGGGAAAGACGAGGGGAGAAAAGAGAGGGGGAAAAAGCGAGGGGAGAATAGAGAGAGGGGAGAAAGAGGGGAGAAAAGAGAGGGGAGAAAAAAGAGAGCGAGGGGAGAAAAGATCGAGGGGAGAAAAGAGGGAAGAAGAAAGAGAGGGGAGAAAAGGGAGGGCAGAAAGAAAGAGCGAGAGAAAGAAATAGCGAGAGAAAGAAAGAGCGAGAGAAAGAAAAAGCGAGAGAAAGGAGGGAGAGAAAGAAGGAGGGAAAGAAAGAAAGAGTGAGAGAAAGAAAGAGGGAGATAAAGAAAGAGGGAGACAAAGAAAGAGGGAGAGAAAGGAGTGAGAGAAAGATAGAGGGAGAGAAAGATAGAGGGAGAGAAAGAAAGAGGGAGAGAAGAAAGGAGAAAATGAAAGAGGGAGAGAAAGAAAGAGGGAGGGAAAGAAAGAGGGAGGGAAAGAAAGAGGGAGGGAAAGAAAGAGGGAGGGAAAGAAAGAGGGAGAGAAGAAAGGAGAAAATGAAAGAGGGAGAGAAAGAAAGAGGGAGTGAAAGAAAGAGGGAGGGAAAGAAAGAGGGAGGGAAAGAAAGAGGGAGGGAAAGAAAGAGGGAGGGAAAGAAAGAGGGAGGGAAAGAGGGAGAGAGGAAAAGGGAGAGAGAAAAAGGGAGAGATAGAAAGAGGGAGATATATATATATAGAAAGAGGAAGAAGAGAGGGAGGAAGAAGAGAGGGATGAAGAAGAGAGGGAGGAAGAATAGATGGAAGAAAGAATAGAGGGAGGAAGAAGAGAGGGAGGAAGAAGAGAGGGAGGAAGAAGAGAGGGAGGAAGAATAGAGGGAGGAAGAATAGAGGGAGGAAGAAGAGAGGGAGGAAGAAGAGAGGGAGGAAGAAGAGAGGGAGGAAGAAGAGAGGGAGGAAGGAGAGGGAGGAAGAGAGGGGTAAAGAGAGAGGACAAAAGAGGGAAGAAGGGAATGGGATAGGGAGAGGCTGAGGAAACTAGTAGAGAAGGAAGTAAAGATAGTGAAAAAGAGCAAGAGACCGGGGAAGGTGGAAGATAAATAAATAAATAAATAAATAAAGAACGCAATGTAAAGAGAAAACGATACGGAAACAGTCATATGAAATGGAGAGGGGAAGAGAAAGTGGGAGAGAAAAAGAGTGAGGCGTTGAAAGAGAAGTGATTTAGAGAAAGTAAGAAGATTCCTTCTCCAAAAGTTCCCCCTCGGCGAAGCCATCAAAACAAAGGCCTCGCCCACGTAGACGCGTTCCTTGATAGACTAGCACTGAAAAAGAGAGAGAGAAAATCTTCCATTTTCGGAGGAGACATTCTAAAAACCGAAAAAGCCATTTGGCGGAGGGACGGAGAGGGGAGGAGGGAATAGGGGAAAGTGTTGGAGGGGGGGGGGGGAGGGGGCCAGCGTCTTAACCCTCCAAAAACGTTCTCTTTCTCGAAAACCCAACTCGCTCAACGATAAGCCACATACTGTATCTGTTGCAGCTCATGTCATTAACTACAAGGTAATGCCGAATCGATGGAGGAAAATTTTTCATGCAACAAGCTTGCCAACCGTCCGGTTTTTGACCGGCCTGGCCGTTTTATTAACCCTAGAGCTGGCCAGTTTGCTCATTTAAGCGGTGCTATAATAAACTAGAATAAATGACCGCCAAAAAATGACGAGACAAATTTAAATGTTCCGAGTTTAATCACAATGCTCTCTTTTGTACGTATATTAGGATCTAGACAACAAAAGAAGCTCGAGTTCTGAGAACGACAATGGTGCCAAGGCAGCAAACGGTTAAAAGGCATTTTTTCCCCAGAATAACTGCTTTAAACGATCAAGTTGAGCGATCTATAATTGATGGGAAAACTCGACGAAAGAATGAGAAAATTTATTCATTCATCGTTAAAACAGCTCCGGTACGAATATCGATGTTTAATTTGCAAAAGAATTAAGTCTGCACGTCGAAAAATCACTCTTTACGTGTTAACTCACGAGGAACAGAAATTTCATGCTGGAGTTTCTTCGAGGCTCTTTTTCGTCAATGACTTTTAATGCGTGATTGAGGCATTCCTGCCCAATTTCAATCTTCTGCCTAGTCAGCATGTTTGCCAAAATACGTAAAAAAGCGCAGCGACAGAATTTGTTTTATATGGAGGATATTTTAAAATAACACGATGATATTTGATATAATAATAAAGCAACACTATAATTACGTTTTAAATATTGTTATATTTCATTGAAAGATTTCAAAATCCGTTAAAATAACACGATGATATTTGATATAATAATACAGCAACGCTATAATTACGTTCTAAATAATGTTATATTTCATTGTAAGATTTCAAATTCCGTTAATTTATTTGTTAATCCGGATTTCGGGGTTCAAGCCGTTTATTTTGTTTTTTTTTCTGATGTGGCAACCGTATAAAAGCAAATCACCTGAACTACAACTAACTAAAACTACGTATATATAAACATGTTCTCTTGTATCCTCACACAAATATTGAGAGAAATTTTCGGAAAAAAGGTCTTAAATTGCAACTGTATTCACTAAAATTTCCCTATCAAAGTCTCCAGGTGCCTTTCATTGGCGTCGCCGATCATGTTTCCGTATGCGTATTTAATTTGGACAATATGACCAGGATAAGTTCAAGCTATAAAATATCAAACACTATTTCGGGCAGGTTTCGAACCCACGACATGAACAAAGACTCGCGAGCCACCCGCCCGCCAAAGCACACGAACTTGTTAATCCCGACATAGCTATTTTACAGACAAAACCTTGACATTAGATACGCAGTAAACCAGAGGAGCACAAATCAAAAGTTGACACGGGCCAAACTCGACTTTGATTGGACCTAGGCTGGCCACGCTATGAAAGTTTTGTACATAAAAAATTTAAGTGCACTAATATAGAGTCAGTAATTATAATAACTTTTACATACACGTTTCATACGACAAAAATGAGGTGGCAAACAAATATAATTTACCTATTTAATGGGAGATGTTGCACCGTTTTTCTCTCGCCATTCCACTTATATCCGGAGTAATGCTAGTAGTAGTTGTTCTTTCAATGAATCTTAAAATCCGTTAATACTAAACGTAATGGAGCTTTGTTTAATTTCATAAGAGAGAATGTTCGTTCACACATGCGATAAATATCCATAACAAATTTTATGGAAAAGGAAAGCACCGGCTAAATTAAATTCTGCCAGGCTACACAAAATGTGTCGGCGGGCCAAATTTGGCCCGCGGGCCGTATGTTCTGCACCTCTGCGAGTAAACCCTTCTACAACGCAGATTTGATTATGCACGGCTAAATAGAGCTGACACTTATTTACCAAACACGCATGAAATTTAATTAGTATACTCGTTTCAGGATTGGGGTACGCAAGGCATTTTGCGTGAGAAGGGCCTTAGCCTAAACCAGTGTTGTCCCAACTGGGTGTCGAACCTGATTCTTAGGGGGGTACCACGAAGGACCTGGCTGAGTAAATAAATCAATAAATAAACGATTTTGAAATGCAGACAGGTAATTAGAAAAATAGTATTTCCTGTAATGAATTGTTTATGGTGTAGTACAGGGGTCTCAAACTCGCGGCCCCCGTGGTACATTTCTGCGGCCCGCGAAGCAAGCTAGTATACACTAAACGGCCAAAATTCAAATGTATTTCTTATAAAATACTTTACGTAAATCTAAGAAAAGTATGTTAAATCACTACTTTAAAAATATACGTAGTTTATTTCTCATTCCGATTTATAAAAATTCTGCACAGGTGGGGTACTAAGTATGTTTTTTTCCCGCTGCAAGGGTGTTTCTTGCGTGTCCGAAGAACCTAACCTTCAACGCCTAATCTATTATGTACTATTTATGGAATGAATGGGGTTAAGGCCGCATCATAGGGTTGGACGATTTCTTTTTGTGGGAGGGGAGAGTGAATGTCCAAAGAATATGAAACGGTGTGAGGTCTGGGAAACTATGCGGCAAGCGAACTTGGTACGGTGCCTTAATGCGGCCCACGGGTTCGGCGGAGGGCCTTCATGCGGCCTGCTCACCCAAGTGAGTTTGAGACCCCTGGTGTAGTTCCAATAAACGGATGCGTCCAAGAGTTATGATACCCGTATGTATAAATAAGTATAAAACTTTGTCCCCAAGGTGGAGGTGCCCCAAAATTCTGCTTATCTTTGAAAGGATGCCGTGCCTACAAAACGTTTATGAACGAACACATTTTATCACAAGGTATTAAATTAGCGAAAAGCGGTTTTAGTCCAACGCGGCCTTTTCTGAGAACGCAACTCCTACGTTGCGCAAGGTACGACTGTATCAATACCGTCGAACCTCGATAACTCGAACCTTAAAGGGAAGACGAGAAATTCCCAGTTATATAAACTTGTATTTATAGAACTTCATTTTAACGTACATAAATATGAATGTGAAAAATATCTACTGCGATGCAACTACAAATCGAGTTACCGAGGTTACTGTGTGTATGCATGTCATCATCATCATGGATAGTCTTTCTACAGAGAGGTCAGTGATTGTTCTTGGTTAAACCTGGTTCTCCACATATTCCTATTTTCCGCAAACTTCTATGCCCTGATAGCTCTCTGTCCCTTACAATTCGTCTATCTATATATACACGCATAGCTAAATCTGCGGCAGATCTAGGAGCACAGCTTAGGAGAGGGGGGGGGGGGGTAATAAAGAAAACATTTACTGACACCTATTTATGCAAAATAATACCATCTCATTATAATAAATAAACAGTGTAGGTATATTATACACTGCTTCGATATTTGAAATAAACGGCGCAATATATATTGCACAAACTTTCTCATATACATACATATATAAGTTTGGTAGACTGTGTACGCTTATAAAAGAAAAACGTTTATAAATCAAAGTTAACCGTAGTTTAGCGTATATTTTAATGCCACTGGTCGATATATAGTAAATTTTTGGGACATATGGCTTAATTAGTATTATTTGTGACATCAGGCTGTAAGTTTGGATGCATTTTAATCAAAATCCTTAGCCATTTTTGGCAAAACGAATTTTGTTTCGAAATATCCAAGAATAAAGTACCCTTAATTGTTGCGCAATATCGTTCATCTCTTTAAAGTATCTATTATGAATGATATTATCCATAAATATGATATATCATTCGGTTTAGTTTAACCGTCTAGGCTGTAGAAAGATTTAGAGTGGATCGCGGCGAAGGCGTGACGTCATATGGCTTAGGTAAGGTAGCTTAGCGGACATTGTAATGTGACTGGACGCCTTATAGTATTATTTGTGACAGCAGGCTCTACAACTGGATTGATTTTAATCAAATTCTCTGGAGCCATTTTTGAGTAAATCAAATTTTTCTAAAAACCGCCAAGAATAAACTACCCTTTATTTTTATGCAATATTTTCATCATGAAATGATGTGCAAAAGAATATATATTGCATAAATACGACATGTCATTCGATTTTATTTACGCGTCTGGGCCCTAGAACCGTGAACAGACAGACCAACATGACATGGCATGGCGAAAACCACTTTCATAGGCTCGGAGACACCTAAAACGTGTTTCCATCAAAATCTCGAAGTTGAATTATTTAACGATTACAATACTTTCTCTGTATGATACGTATATGCGAAAGTAAAACAATAAGAATAACAAGTAACGATTACTGAAATGTAACGATTACAATAAAATTAGATTACAAGTATGAATTACACCTAAAACGTGTATTTCCGTCAAAAACTCGAAGTCGAATTTTCGCGATTACAATAGTCTCTATATACTACATATATGAGAAAGTAAAAATAATTTCTAGAGTGCCTATAATATACAATAAATTAATTGGGATAATATTTTAATTGAGAATTATCATCTCCCTTAGGGAATGGGTTAATTACCCTTTGCATCCGCCATTGACTTAAATACATGCACGCTTCACGCATCCGACCGCCGCCATTTTACGCGCCATTTAAAGACTCCCGCGACAGGGGAGAGGGAAGGGAACAGCAAGTGCGATGCAATCCGCCTGCTTTGACGGACGACGGCCATGATCCATAAAACTAAAAAGTTTCGCCACTAACTGGTTATTTTTTTTCAAGGTCGGGTTCGTTTCGGGCAACCGTCGTCACACCACCGGTTTGCTTTTTTTATGCGCGGAGAGATGGAATATAATCAACTTAAAAAAAGAGGTGGTCTGGAGAGGAGAGGAAAAGAGGTGGTCTGGAGAGGAGAGGGGTGAAGGAGAAACCGCACGGGGATTCCGGGTGCAGCAAGCGGGGTGCAACCCATGCGTCGCAGAGAGCGAGAGGGGCAGGGATATTGAGGGAGTGGGGGAAAGGGTGATGGAGGAAAAAGGATGAAGATTGATCAAGTGGTGCGGAGGATGGGAGGGAGAGAAGTAAAAGGAGGGAAAGGAGAGGGGAGAGGAAGATGTAGGGAGGTGAGGGCAGGACATAGGGAAGGAGCAAGGAGGGGGGAGGAAAAGAAGGGAGGAAAGGAGGGAGACGTAGGAAAAGAAGGAGAGGGAGGAAAAGATGAGAGGAGGGAGAGGAGGGATGAAAAATGGAAGGAGAGAGGATGGGATGAAGATGGAGAGAGAGAGGGGGTCAGAGATGGAGGAAGGGGAGGAAAGTAATGAGGATGGGAAGAAGACGGAGGGTCGGAGATGAAGAAAAGCAGAGAAAGAGGAGGGAGAGAGGAGAAAAGGAAATAAAGGGAGGGAATGAGGGAGGAAAGGAAAGATGAGGGAGGGAGAGGGAGGGAGAGGGAGGGAGATAGGAGGGAGAGAGGCAGACAGACAAACGACTTTATTAGGGCGAAATTGAGACTATGTAGTATAGGGGGAGGGAGAGAGAGAGAGTGAGAGAGAATGAGGGAGGGAGAGAGGGAGGGAGTGGGAGAGAGGGAGTGGGAGAGAGAGGGAGTGGGAGAGAGAGGGAGTGGGAGATAGATAGATAGATAGATAATCGTCTTTATTCGGGCGAAATTTAGACCATAAGGTCCATTCTTACATTTAACCCTTCGTCAATATAATAAATACAAGAAAAAGAATAAAATAAGGTATAACAAAATACATTATATAAACATTATGTACCTAAATCATACAAAGTAAAAAGATAAAATTGAATACAGATTTGTGTTTGTGGGTAAAACCTAGGTAAAAAGAGACATGGAGAGAGAGGGAGTGGGAGAGAGAGGGAGGGGGGAGAGAGAGGGAGGGGGGGGAGAGGGAGGGGGGAGAGAGAGGGAGGGGGGAGAGAGAGGGAGGGGGGAGAGAGAGGGAGGGGGGAGAGAGAGGGAGGGGGGAGAGAGAGGGAGGGGGGAGAGAGAGGGAGGGGGAGAGAGAGGGAGGGGGGGAGAGAGGGAGGGGGGAGAGAGAGGGAGGGGGGAGAGAGAGGGAGGGGGGAGAGAGAGGGAGGGGGGAGAGAGCGAGGGGGGTGAGAGAGGGAGGGGGGAGAGAGAGGGAGGGGGGGAGAGAGAGGGAGGGGGAGAGAGAGGGAGGGGGAGAGAGAGGGAGGGGGAGAGAGAGGGAGGGGGGAGAGAGAGGGAGGGGAGAGAGAGAGGGAGGGGGGAGAGAGGGGGAGGGGAGGGAGAGTGGTAGAGAGGGAGGGGGTAGAGGGGGGAGGAGAGGGTGTAGAGGGGGGGAGAGAGAAGGGAAAGAGGGAGGAGGGAAAGAGGGAGGAGGGAAAGAGGGAGGAGGGAGGGAGGGATAGAGGGAGGAGGGAGGGAGGGATAGAGGGAGGAGGGAGAGAGGGAGGAGGGAGAGAGGGAGGAGGGAGAGAGAGAGGAGGATGAATAGAGGTAGGGAAGGAGAGGAGGGAAATAGGAGGAAAGGAGAGAAATGATTGGATGAAGAGGGAGGGAGTAAGAGGGAGGGAAGGAGAGATGAGGGAAGGAGAGATGAGGGAAGGAAACAAAGGGAGGACGATATAGGGAGAAAAGGCGAGATGTAAGGATTGATAGGAAGTGGGAGAGAGGGGGGGAAGATGGAAGAATGGGAGGAAAGGAATAAAGAGGGATGAAAAGAGAACTAGGTTCTTAACCCGAGGATTTATCAACAAAAACCGAAAACCATCTTCTGTAACCGAATCGGGAGCAAAAAAAAGATCGCGTGTTTGTCGCTTGAATACACAAAAACACCTCGGCATATTAAATTCGAATCGTGGTGCCTGTGTTATATTTTACAACTTTATAGAGCCGTACGTAAAACTAATATCTGGACTACTTATCAGCCCTCATCTGGCCGAATTTTATACAAAAATAAAATTTATCTGCATCTTTAAACAAGATGGAAAAGTATACCCCATACATGGAATACACAGATTTCAAAGGCGTTTTTAATGGGAAATACGTATGGAACGGTATCGAAAGATAAGGTGATTCTCGAATTTTTATCCCCGAAACTATAGTCTCGGGGACTATCTCGCAGTAAATGTTGTTCTCTAGTCAAATAATTTTTTAAATCTATACCTCACAGATAATATTTTATTTAATTAAAAAAGGTCCATAAACAGCCAAATTTTGGCCTTTTACAATGGATCCGTAATATAACAACATAAACTAACAAATAAAATAAATTAAATTAACAATCGTGGAACAGATATTAAATTGTTCCAAACAGGAAAATGCAAAAACAGAAACATATTCAAAAGCGTTTAGACAATAAGAATTATGGGGGTGACCGGGCAACTAGTGCAGAAAAGGATGAGATGGGGGAAAACATATCAATAACAGGGAACAAACGAACCAGGGAATTAAATGTTTGGGGCAATCGATAGAAGAGAGATCTTTTGGTGATGGAGAGTCGGCATTTGGGTAAGTGTAAGGGGTTGGGATTGCGGGTGGGACGAGGGGGGACGAGAAGAGAGAAGTAGGTAAGAGACTGGGAGAGAAGTATATGGATTTCGCTGGTAAAGAACCCCTATAAATTAACAAATTACGACACTTGCTCATAATAACGACTGCCATTACACGTTCAAATTGTTCCCTATCTTAGTTTGCGCTTACGTCCTTAATAAAGAGTAACCTCCCATGTACAGACAAACCTCGATTTAGCGCCACCTCTTGTCCATCGGCGTTAAAGCGGGGGTGGCGGCAAATGGAGGTAAAGCTCTATGTGATCATAAAATGGAAGTTCTGTTCACAATGATTCATGGGCGGTATGCAGGGGTGGCACTATATTGGGGGACACTAAATCGGAGTTTGATTGTACATTGAAATAAAAAAGATGTTTTAATCATACATTTTATAAATTCGGCTTCTGAAATTCGAGGTATCCCTACATTCGAGACTGACAATGTAAGTGTACCGATACAGTCAAACGAATCAGTAATATGCACTCATTGTTATTGGAAACAAAAATTTCAAACCAGGAGTAATGCAGGCTGCTTTCCCAAAGTTGACGTCCTGAATTGATTACTTATATTGACAGGAAATGTTTCAGTATGTGTTAGTCATTCCCAGGAATTCTCATACCATAAATACCATTTAATCTCTTTCTGACATTATATTTTACATGTATTTTTTTAAATAAACAAATTTAATAAATGTTACTGTTTATATGGTAATATGTCTGGATCAACTGTCCATTCCTGAAGAGCAGTTGAGTGGAAAAGAATATAACCTATTTGTTCACACGTCTATGCTCAAGCCGAGTTCGGTAATAATCGTATCCATGGCAACAATCCGATAAAATGCGATTTAAAAGAGAAAAAACGTTATGTTTTGGTAGAAATTCAAGAAAATACGATCACTTATCAAAATTCGTGATAAGAATTAGAATCTACATTCTTTCCCCCTTAGAACGGTACAAACCTCGCTCCGATATCACAATTTTAAGATATTTTAAGGTAAAAAAGAAAACATCTCTGCACGATGGATTTGATATTTCTTATGTAAAACAAATAGGCAAAAGCGTTCCTGGAATCGAACCCGGGACTTCAATCTTCGCCAAATAAAATATAGCCCGGAGGTGGACCCTGGCAGCATGAGCCTCATACCTAGGGTTGCCAGATTTGGATGTTACGGGACAAACAACAAAATTCTCCAATAAAATACGGGACAAATACGGGACACTTAAAAAAATCTGAAACTATCCATTCTTGTGCTTTGAAACATTTATAGCGGTATTGCTTATTTAAAGTAAAAAAATGAACAAAAAACAATTTGAAACTGTATGCCTATACTGTAAAATTAATCTCTGGGTTCAAATATGGAACACAACTTTGAATTGAATTTTCAGTTTACAAAGTTTTCTATTTCAAAAAAGATTTTTTTATTACCATACATGTGCTCTGAATAATACGTTTCCACTTTTTAGTTTCGGACCAGGGAAAAATCCATTCATGCTTATTGCCTCTTTAGGGTGGTACATGCAAATAAGATAATTGTTTTGAAACCAATTTGCAGATTGGTTAATTATTTTTAAGAAGAGAGATTAAAAAATAAATACACGTCTTATATTTAGACATAAGCATTTTACATTAAAAGATGGCATCTTCAATAACACGTAGTTGACTTACATTTAGCCAAGTTTTATTGTAATTTAACATTAATTAAAAAATTAACTGTAATATTTATTTTTAAATGTTACAAATTAATATTTTTCTGGTGATTTTTCATCTCTCTGTAAGTGTTAATTTTGAAGTACCTACATACTGATAAAACTCTTTGCACGACATATTTAAATTTACTAAACACTGTAAAATTGATTCCACTGTAGATATGTTCGGTCTGTTCCTCTCTTGGCTCTTAAGGAGCATTCGAGCATTCTGCGCTGGAATACTGAATACATACTCGCAGATAAATAGTGATAATTGTTCGTAAGATTCGATTTTATGGAGAATATCTGACCACTTCACATGGCAAAGTTTCTTATTCCAATCTTCCATATTTGACTGGAGATTTTGTTCAATGATTTTCTTCAGAATTGTCCACTGATTAAACAACAGAGTACTATAATTTATTCTTAGTCCTCTTTCGTTGAGATAGTTGCAGGTTTCTTCGAGTTGTTCCCATGTCGGAACTTTAATAAGTGACATCCATACAAAAGTGTTCAAGGGATTCAGAGGTGAAATCCATTTCATAAGATAATCATAACAGGTCTGATAGAACAATTCTACTTCTGACAAGAACTTACTTTTCATGTATTCAGAATCATTATCCCTACAAATAGTCGACTTTAAAATTAAAGGCAAAAAATTTGCTTCCATTGTTCTTTCACACAATCTGCGGTCTCCTCTAAAACGGTTTTTTCTTCTCCTTCAATTTGCATGATTTTTCTATTAAAAATACTAATCAGACTGTAAAACAAGTGAAGATACGTTTCGCTCAATGGATCATTGAAAAATATTTCCAGGATTTTAGTAATGTTTCTTTCAGATAGAAAGTATGCTCTCAACGCGTCATACAGCTCTAGAACCCTGTATACTGCATTGGTTTTTGAGTGTGAGAGGATTGATTGATATTCAGTACCAGAATTATTACAAAAGTCTTTAACACTCTCTGTTCGCACCACAAACAGAAATTAAAGAATAATTGTGTGACTTTTGTTTCCTCAGACGACTCTGTAGGAATATGTTAACCTACTGTTGCTCCAGGTTCCAGTTACCTCATTTTTAACCTTACATTTTAATACAAAATAGGATGAGCTTCTATATCCCTACTTTGGATTGAGTTGCGAATTTTTATTGTTGGGTGTTACAAGGAGGGAAAGGGTATACTGACACGCATAATGTGAGCACATTAGCTGAGCGGGTTACTATAAGACACAAAGAAAGGCGCGTTTACTATTTTTTTAAATTCAACATCTATGGCGACGTAAATGCGGGACATTTCCTATATTTCGAGAGATATTTCCGGGACAACGGGACAAGACAATGAAAGACGGGAGTCCCGTACAACCCTACTCATACCAAGTTTCATGAAAATCGGTCCATTGGTTCAAAAGTTGTTAGTAGGGAACACATACAAACATACAGGACAATTTCATAAGGCTATTATGTTTCCTTTGGAAATCGGCCTAAAAAACGCGAACAAGACTACGACGGAGATAAAACGAGAGAGGCTTCCCACTTAATCTTACTTACTGCTTTCACCGCGATTATACCTATTGATTACCAAATTCATCTCGAAAAAATTTAGCTGCCGAATGGGACAAAAATTATATGCGTGACGTATTAGCCAATACCATAAAAAATCAAGAATTATTGAGCTCGCCTTATAGTTGGAATACAATTGATACACACTAAAAATCTTCGATAACCAGGAGTAATCAGGAACCGGGCAGAGGAATACAGACAGACAAACGAATTTATTTGGGTTAAATTTAGACTACCTACAGGGTGCCCATGGAAATGTGACAAAATCATAATTAAAATTAAATAATTAATAAATTCAATTATACCGAAATACGAAAAAAACGTTTTAATGAAATTAATTACATACAAATAAATGCCATATGGAATAAACGGTAAATATAATATGCACGTACAAGTATAAATGTCAGGGTCTTGTTAACCATGTACTGCGACTACTGCGTTGGGTTTAATATAAAATAGGAAAAAATGGCTCCACTTGTTTAAACTCGAATAAAAAATAATCATATTATCATAATAAAAACTCGGAGAAACTGAAAGTGCACTTTCCTACGAAGCAGTCACTACAAGTGGCGATTCACCATCAGTATATTCGGGAAAAATTTTCCATTGGGAGTAAATTATAGAACAATTTTCAGGATGTATCTCCCTTTGAACCACCACTGACGACGTCCGCTCGGTAGCGAAACTGCGCAACTGGTTTTCTCAACCTTTTTACGACCGCCGGAGCCCCCCGATGTATCCAATATCCTGCCAGGTACCCGAGAGTACGTATCACCTTGACACCGAATCGGGCATTCTTTTTTTTACGGACTGCAAAAATCCCCTTTCGCGCGGCGAACCTGATTAGACGAGCGTCCTCGACGGCGCTGCAATAAAAAAACTTTCGTCCGAAGTGCACGCACGCTAACGTCACAATGAAGTGCAAACATGGGAGGCGAGTGATTTAAAATCGTACCGGAGGAGAATGGCGATGACGGAAGTGGTGGAGATAATTCTCGAAATGCGGCGCATTTGAAGCGAGATCCTGAGAGAGGGTGAGAGATAGGAGAAATTGCTCCGAGGAGACAACAGGTGATAGCGGTGGAGATGACACGATAAACATGGCGTGGAAGGAGGAAGAAGAGATACCCAACCCAATAGTACTAACGTCTTTTAACCTTTACGCTGCAGTAAAATCCAACGAACTTCTGAAGGATGCGTAAATAAGATCGTCGCACTGGGAATCCTTTCCAAAGAACGCTGATCGGTATCACACCCGGTCCTCCTATAACGGCGTTTCTTTACCATTTTGATAATAAAGCGATTTATTACAACTTTCATTAGCTACATATTTATTACGTCTAACCTCGATAGAACGAGTACGGCAAATAACGAAAACTTGGTTATAGCGAGCGAAAACACCTTCACCGTGAATTTCTTAACGTTACATATACGGAATTTAATATTCGGATAGTACAAGTACTCGATATATCGAGGTTTCACCGTATTACGTTTTCGCTCCACTTTTGGTGAATAATAATGAAGAGTTTACGTACAAAGATTTTTACTGTTGTTAAAAATGACGGAAGAGAAAGACAAAAAACTCGGCTTAACAAGCTCAACTTTAAAAAATAATGTAACTTGGTAAATTACAATACAAGTACTGAAGAAATTTACCGTTGCATTATTTTTTAATTATGGATTTCTATCAAATAACGGCCGAAACAGTTGACTACAATGTACTTTATTTTTTGCGAACCATAAAGTTTTCTGCAACGCACCTTCCGGCTCTTCGCGACACACCGGTTGAGAACCGCTGCTATAATGAACAAACGCTTTGATCATATTTATACCACGCACTTGTTCACAAAAACGTATTCAGAAGAAGTTGATTCGTACATTCTCTAGGTAAAGCATTAAGACAGAATGCTTATCAATGCGCGTCCTCGTTCTACTTATTAAAGCCCGCAAAACCGATACAGACTTATTCGATTGTATCGCAAGTTAATCGATACTCGCAAGTTTCAAGAGAATGTGGATTTCGGCGCGAAGTTGAAACTCTCTAGCGAATTTCGAATTTATGAGACAAGTGATCTAAATGCGGAATAGAAATATTGAAATTGTGTCTGAACCGATCAATCGTGCAGGTTTATAAATGTTTTGCTCGATTATACCACAGGATTCCAACTAACTCTTTTTGAAAAATAAGGGTTTTGAAAATTTAGAAATTAAAAGGTTTCTTCCATTATTATGAATTCATTATTATCATGATAATAATCAGGATAAAGTTCTCCAACAGGAAAAATTTCAACAAAAATCTTTGAAGCAATCTTTGAGCAAATCTATATTTTCCGAAACTCGACCTAAATATCATGAATAAGTTCAGTGGAATCACTCATGATACAAATGAAAATCAACTACATACGTATCTTACACGGAATTGCAATTTTATCAATTTAAAATTCCGTGGAATATACATAGTTGATTTTAATTTGTATCGGCCTGAATAAATTATCCTCCACTGTGGCGCGATATTGTTCATCTGAGCATGATTTCTATTCCGGGTGATAAAGACGAGATCCCTTCAGATCCTATTAAGCCACGCACTGACTACAGGAGGAAGGAGATGCAAAACCAATTTTTCGCATCCAGTGGCACCTAGAACGTTCACATTCGTCAACATTTCAGAATCGAATTTTCTTCACGATCGAAATAATTTCTCAAAACATTTCGTGGATTAGAAAGTAAATGAGCGCTTAATCCAACTGCGATCTCCATTACCCGATTTTTCAAAAATTCAATCATAAATGTCCCAGCTGGTAAATCGATTCGTCTGTTATTTATGCGTTTCCGGAAATCCTCTAGAATAAAAGGGAGAGAAATAGGAAGCAAGAGATACCGTCACAAATATCCTAAAAATTCCCACGACGTAATTATGATGATTCCAGCGACAACTGCAAGGTAAACACGGTGGTATGATTTCTCAATGGACGGATGGCCTGAAAATTTCGTTTTTTAATGATTATAATCGAGGAGGTTGTCAATCGAAACCTATTTAAATTATATAAGCAAGAAAAACATTGACGTTTTCTTGACTGACCATACGCCTTACTTCCGATTTTGTATCTCAATTCAACCTCATTAAAAACGCATACTTATGCTGTCCTATACCAAACCTATTTATTTTTATGGAGAGAACGGACATGCATGGACTCCAAACCCAGACACTTTAGGAGGACACTCGAAAAAGGGTAGAAAACGTGCGCCGAATTTGGAAGCTAAAGAACCTCCCATTTTAAGGAACAATTTCGTCACATTTTTTTCCACAAGATTTCTTCCTTCGTCCATTCTCGTAAAACATAAACTCCGAAATCAGCTGAAACATTTACTAGTTTTTAATACTCGGAAGCCGAATCAAAAGCGAAATCGATGGCCGTGCATCCAAGGAATTTCTCTAACAAAGAATACCGCGCTAAACCTAAACCGTGTAAAGCGAAACCGAGCAATTCGAGGGACTAGTGGAATTAATATCCAAACAGAATCAAAGTCATTCTCTTAGATTTTCTGCGCGCCATTTTTTATTTTTCACGCACCACTTTGGTGCGCGCCACCTAATTTCAAAACCACAGCTTTAGAGAAGTGGTCCTTAATCTTTCCGATCCCACGGCCCACTTTCAACGAAACAATTCACCCGGACCACGAATACCTCTAAAACCTCATGATATCATTTTAAAAATATTAAAATAACTTTAATTTATTATCATGAAATATTATTAACAATAAAGTCTGACATCCTGACCAAAGAACCCAAATTATCAATTACAAACATGCTTTCGCATTGCACTTTAGATGTACATTCTGTTATTAGTGCGATCCCAGAGCCTGAATGTTTGAGCACAATTCTTCAAATCTTGGTGTAAAACTGAACAGGGATAGTCGCAACGTTGAATTTATCTCAAGTTTGTTTCGATGTCTTGTTTTCGTTTCTGTAACTGCACAGAATACTGCTTCGCACGGGTGGGATGAAGAGAAAGGTAAAAATAGGAGTAGTAGTAGTAATCCAGGATTTTTTTGATTTTGAGCAAGGCGGTTATGACTGTTGGTATTACTAAAAAACATTTCCTAAAACATTCAGGTATTATTTTTAATTTCAGTTCATTGATCAGTGGTCAATAGACGCGGACCACAGGTTAAGAAACATTGCCTTATATATAAATCTAAAATTTTCAGTTTTCTCTCGAGGTTCGAGAAGAGACGAGTAAAATGAATAAACCGAGTAATAGACGGAGAGGATAGGGTAAAGGTGGGGGTGGAGCGAGGGGGAATGGGGAGAGGGGGAGGGGAAGGGAGAAAGGGGGAGATGAGGGGAAGGGAGAAAGGGGGAGAGGAGGGGAAGGGAGATAGGGGGAGAGGTGGGGAAGGGAGATAGGGGGAGAGGAGGGGAAGGGATGGAAAGAGTGGGAAGGAGAGAGGGGGAGGGAGAGATGGGGATAGATAGATAGATAGATAGATAATCGTCTTTATTCGGGCGAAATTTAGACCATAAGGTCCATTCTTACATTTAACCCTTGGGAGAGATGGGAAGGCAGCGAGGGGGAGGTAGAGAAAGAGGGGGAGGTAGAGAAAGAGGGGGAGGGAGAGGGAGGTAGGGGGAGAGAGAGGGGGAGAGGGAAGGAGAGAGGGAAGGAGAGAGGGGGAGAGGGAAGGAGAGAGGGGGAGAGGGAAGGAGAGAGGGGGATAGAGGGAGAGAGGGGGAGGGAGAGAGAGAGGGGGAGGGAGGGGGAGAGGGGGAGGGAGAGGGGGGAAGGGGGAGAGAGAGAGGGGGGAAGGGGGAGGGAGAGAGAGGGGAAGGGGGAGGGAGAGAGAGGGGAAGGGAGAGAGAGAGGGGAAGGGAGAGAGAGGGGGGGAGGGAGAGAGAGGGGGGAGGGGGGGAGAGGGGGGGAGGGAGAGAGAGAGGGGGGAGGGAGAGAGAGAGGGGGGAGGGAGAGAGAGAGGGGGGAGGGAGAGAGAGGGGGGGAGGGAGAGAGAGGGGGGGAGGGAGAGAGAGGGGGGGAGGGAGAGAGAGGGGGGGAGGGAGAGGGGGAGGCAGAGAGAGGGGGAGGCAGGGAGGGGGAGGCAGGGAGGGGGAGGCAGAGGGAGGGGGAGGCAGAGGGAGGGTGAGAGAGGGGGAGGGAGAGAGAGAGGGGGAGGGAGAGAGAGAGGGGGAGGCAGGGAGGGGGAGGCAGAGGGAGGGGGAGGCAGAGGGAGGGTGAGAGAGGGGGAGGGAGAGAGAGAGGGGGAGGGAGGGAGAGAGGGGGAGGGAGGGAGAGAGGGGGAGGGAGGGAGAGAGGGGGAGGGAGAGAGGGGGAGGGAGAGAGAGAGGGGGAGGGAGAGAGAGAGGGGGAGGGAGAGAGAGAGGGAGAGAGAGAGGGAGAGAGAGAGGGGGAGGGAGAGAGAGAGGGGGAGGGAGAGAGGGAGGGGGAGGGAGAGAGGGAGGGGGAGGGAGAGAGGGAGGGGGAGGCAGAGAGGGAGGGGGAGGCAGAGGGAGGGGGAGGCAGAGGGAGGGGGAGGCAGAGGGAGGGGGAGGCAGAGGGAGGGGGAGGCAGAGGGAGGGGGAGGCAGAGGGAGGGGGAGGCAGAGGGAGGGGGAGGCAGGGGGAGGGGGAGGCAGATGGAGGGTGAAAGGGGAGGAGTGGGGAGGGAGGGAGATAGGGGGGAGGGAGGAAGAGGAAGGGAGAGCGGAAGGATTTTACACGTGTAGGGATAGAGGGATTCCGAAGGATACAGAACAAAAAGACGTGTCATGGAGAATGTATTGATTGCAAATGGATGGAGAGGAATGCTTTACGGTCGATTTCTAAACAATTGTTCGCAAGCGCTGCCAAATTGCCGTCGTTTATAGAACATCTAAAAATAAACCGCGCAGTCCCATTCAGAACGTATTTATAATCTGTTCCTGTGTGGAGCGAAGGGACAGGTTTAGAAAATGGTGATTCTTAGACAATAAGAGACCTTCGAAAACTTATAATTAGATACACCCGTCACTCGAATTGCGCGGTTTCGCTTTGCGCGTTTTCGGTTTAGCACGATTTTATTTCTACGAGAACTACCTCGAATAGCACGGCCGTATATTTCACTTAGCACGGTTTCGGTACCGTCTCCAAACATTTAAAAATTCGTAAAACGTCCCAGTTCGTCTCACGAGGCTACATTAAAGAGTAAAGAAACCATTTCTGAATGAAATGTAACGAAAGCGTTGCACGTTGAACTCATGACGGCCTCATACGTAACCTCATTCATTTCTATGGGAAAAACAACCCACTTTGTACGGTTTCGCTTTGCACGATCTTTTTCGAGAATTCAACCCCTTTTTAGAAAGGACTACCATTCTAGGAAAAATATCAGGAAGGTAAGTCGGCAATTCCAAACTTTCCCCAAATGTTCAATTCCTTGCGCTATTTTTTCTTCCGCCAAGGAATTTCCGATACTATTACTTTCCGATTAGCAAAATCTACATTGGCAAATCCAGCCGCTAATATTACGTCAGATGCCGGAAAATAGAGGAACATGCACCGTCAAACACGGATAAAACATACATCAATAATGAGGTCAGGCTCAACCCTGTGGAATTTACTCATCATGAAAAAAAGAACTGTAACTAAGTTCTTTTTTCGTGACGGATAAAAGAGTTTCATCACTTCATCATCGACCATTTACCGTTAATAGAGCACGACGATTGACTGGACTCGACTACACGCGCACACAAACACACACACAACAACATATACATATATAAATATACACCCACACACGCGATATGGCCCCATCTAGAAGACCTTGCGACTGCAAAACCGCGACTTCGCAACGCGAGAGCCACGTCTCTTACTCACCCTGACTAGAGCGCCGAAGAGAGGCATTCCACCCCCTCCTCCGCTGCCGCCGCCGCCACCTCCTCCGCCCCCGGCCGCACCTCCCGACTGAGCTCCGACGCCTCCGGAAACGCCCCCCGCGCAAACTACCCCCGCGCCCCCGACCGGCTGCTGCAGGTGGAGGCCGTGGTGGCGTCGGATGAGCGAATCCTCAGCGGCTTGCGAAGACATCTGCGCCCTTGCCTGCCTCTCCTTCTCCCGAAGTCTATCGCGCTCCACGCTAACGGTTAACAAGAGAAAGAGAAGGGGGAAGAGAAGAGGCTGTGAATAACACGCTTGGAATGGTTTGTCTTCTCGATACAGATTAGATATCATCTCCGCTTATCGATGGCATTAGCTGCCGGATAGCGCGGATAACGGGCGAAAAGAGCCTTTTAAAACAGATCGTCGAAAATCGAGAGGAGAATTGAGATTAATTAGTCAGAATATGTTTTAAAATGAACTTTGGAAACGTGCAGGTAAATTAACTCGTTCCCGTATCGCTGATGATAAAGATAACCTTAAGCTGCGCTGCGGTTGGAAAAAAAACCCGTTGCACATTTCGGCTAGATATGCTCCCTCGGATTGACCCGTCGTATTTTTTTAGGACCGAAATACCCCCGAGGCAGGCTCCTTTGCAGCCGAAACGCCGCTTTAATAAACGTTTTACGCGTATTGGAACTACTTCAATTATCAACAGGATTTCAGCCATAAAGTGAGATGGATAATCCATTTTTGGAATCGAAGTCACGTGGATGAGGTCACAAATTGTGCATAATTCAAACCAAATCGCTAAAGCCTTACATATTATACATATACATACACACAAATTTAAGTGGAATAAATCGATAAATGCAGTCAGAATTGGAAAGGAGAAAAATAACCCCAGATTTGCGAAATTAGGATAATAAGAAAGTTACCTCAAATTCGAACCAATGAGGTCGCAAGTATCTACGTACGCCTGGGTAGCGCTTGAAATTCGACGCCTAACTCCAACACTGAATTCTACAGATGGAGCGTAGCTAGGAAGGACTAGCTGCCGTAGCTACAGAGATATTATGTGACTACCCTCACCTTCGTATTATCTGAATTTGCGAGCACGGAGATAAAATGCTCGAGGACGACTGCAGGGCGCAGCCATACAGAGTTTCGTTTATCAGCGATCGCAATTGTGAGGATTCCGGTCCGAGTTAACAAGGTTTGATCGGACTTGGGAGGTGCATTTGTTTATAAGTTCGGATAACCGAAAAAAATACTCTATTTGCACAAATATGTACGTACATCTGAGAGAGGTCTGGGAATTTGGGCGTGGAGGAGGTTGCCTGAATAGGTGTGAAACACAACACTCCATTAAATTAGAAAAAGCTACGTTCACGTAACACGGATTGACGTTACGCGACCGTTTTTAGAACGCATCTCCTTGTTATAGGTGGACCGCGAGTAACTGTTCCTTGAAATCTTTGAAATAAGAAGGCGAAAAAGGATCGACAAAATTGGAAAAAACAAGCGAATCGCATTTTCTTTGAGCGAGTTTTCTAGCTTCAAAACGCCTAAAAGCTTGCGGGCGGAAACGCTCTATGACAAGAATGTCAAACTTTCTGTGCCAACCTGCGGCCAGAGTGGTGATTTTTATCTTAACTAAATCGTTCCAGATTTTATATAAATACTTTATTTTTTCGAAAAGGAGACAAGATATTGCCATTGTTATTGAGGTGCAATAGAACGCGTTTTCTAAATAATAGTTTTTAATGTCAAAAAAAGACATTTAATTTTCTAGATCGAGTCAATTTTTCCAACTTTAGTTCTCATCAAACGATTGTAAACCTAATGCGATGTTTCTATAACACCCATAGCTTTAATGCGACCCTGATGTCCATTCGCCAGCTCTGGAATACCAACTCAACGAGATTTCGAACCATCAGTAAAAATGCCATAATCAAAGAGAAAACAATCGAAGTATTTATTTAAAATTAATCCATAAACGGCACTTGAAGCTTACACAACGACCACAACAACGATAACAAATACGAGCAAATACGGCCATACTCTCGGCAGGATTCAAACCCGCGACACGCTGATCACCCCTCTACCAAGGCCGACTTCGGCTAGATTTACAATGAACACATGAAATGCCACTTTAATTATGATCATTGTATAAACAAGGAAAACGTAAGCAAAAAATACGAGACCAGTTTTAGGCCTCCCGCTTGTGATTTAAAAAAAAGCGGTGGATGGATAAAAAAAGAGGTCGCGGATCAATAATTATTTTTGGACATCGGAAAAGCATTCGATGACCTGTCTCCAAAAATAATATGCCAAATTCCAAGAATTAGGTCATTATCGACTTTAAGTTTTTTATAAGTAGGAATTTATAACATTTACCGGCGACTTCCAAAAAGCACAGTATCAGGTTCTCTTTATTTTGACGTAAATTATGGTAATTTATGTATATGTAGATTACGATAGAGAAATAACAGCAGTCGAGATTTTACAACGGTAAAAAAGAATCGCACCAAAAACCAGACAGCACTTATTCAGTTGGAAATATGTAATCTTAGAGTGGGATCGCCGCGTTGAATGGCAACAAGCGCTGGGGTTCCATGAGTATATGTATATAAATGAGTATATCTCCAAAAAGCATTGAGAGGAAAACAGCGTAAAAAATGTATGGAATTCGATGGAAGACTGAAACGCTTCCAAAGATTCGCGAAGGACTGTTCAACTCCTCGAAAACGACTGTCATAACGACAAAATTTACTGAAGGGCAGATAAGTCACCACGAAACTCATGACAAAGCGGAAAACTATCTTAACGAGATAAAAAATCAAAACAAACAGAAAATCGCCGGATTTCCAATATAATTCGATATCATTTTTTTTATAATGATGAAAAATCCTAGTACTGGGTAATTAGTATTAGGTGAAGCAACATGCAGTTCTCAATAAATACACCATTATGAAATTCAAGTTAAAGGATGCGAAAAAATACTTTTAAATCAATGCTGAATTAAGTTTTGACAACCGAATATTGGCCCGTTAAACGAATTTTTCGCGCGTATTAAATCAAGTTGGGGAAAATATACGAACAAACCTTTAACTTTTATCGGGAGATAACGTTTTCTCATTTTGTACGACCATTTTCCAAGAAAGAAAAACAAGATTCCAGCACACGGCAATAATACATATCTTCATCATAAAGGTCATACCTCTGACTTGAGGATGTAGTTATGAAGCACATGCTAAAGCTTGTGCGAGTAAACGTCGAGAATTTTCCACGATTCAATATTTAAGGAAACTTCAGCTGCTATAAAAATCAGGCAAAAAATATTTCACTAAATTCTACTTAATTAAAAAGTAATTTTAGAGATTTCGGCGAAATTTAAAACCGGAAAGAATTTTTTAATATCTTATTTATTTTTTCGTTTCCACTATGCGTACGCCTTTTGTGTCCTTTATTTTTCCTCCTTCCCTCTCCTATGCAATTCTCAAAATATTTTAAATTACAGCATATGAAGAATTGCATATTTATAAATCCAACTTGTTGAAGAAGAAAACTAAATCGTCCCAGACTCGAAACTTAACGTTTCTTGAATAAATATCTGCAATCGTCCCTTTTCGGCTGATTACAAAATCTAAGATTCGAATAATTGCAGCATTGCCTCGATTTACAGCGGCCAGCCTGCATTATTTTTTAACCGCAGCACAGGTTGAACCCCTTTAGCACGGATTTCTTAGGCCCGGAAACGTCCCGAACTCGAAAATGTACCGGAATTTCGATTATTCAGGAAGAACCTTCTTGGATCGGAAATATGGCGTGGATTTGAATTTCTCGTGCTCTAGTGATCTCGTAACCTGAGAGAGAATTTTTCAAGTGTTGAATGTACAACGACCACGCCTTGTGGTTGTACACGCATTGAATGACGCAATTTTTACTACTATCATGGAAGTTTCTGGATAAAACTGAGGGCTATACTTATAAATAAAAAGGCAAGATCAACAAAGAAATTTTTAAAAACCTCCAAAATCACAATTCCACGCGAGCAAATAAGTTAATGTTCCACTTAAAAACGTGACGTTTGGACTTGGTGATATCCCCTTCGCGAAACCGACAAGTTTCCGGAAAAATAAGGCTCAATTCCGCTACTTAATACTGTGATAGAAGTGATATACCCGTTTGCAAGCGATTGCCAGCGATAACAAGTAAGATGCTCTTTCTAAAACAAGAGGTAGAAGCAGGTTTTCTTAAAAACTTTCAGGGTTCTGATTCGTTTTCCCCTTTGAGGAAGAGACAACACGCACCATTGGAATATAGATACTCAAAAGATCTTCCCATCCGTGTAAACCTCACTCCTTTAGCTTCAGTAGTTTGGATACAACACCACTTCAAAGATTTGATTTTTTCCGATTTTTAGAGCCGCCTAGCGGAACATTTATGAACTATCCGGAAAATCCAATCGGTTGAAAATTCATAGATTGGTAAGAAGGATTAAATTCAAAAAGAATTTTTCAAGTATCTCTTAAAAAAAAGGATGATTGTCCACAGACTGAAAGACAGTTTTTTTCTTTTAAGAAAACTGTGCTAAAAACGGTGACATTAGCAAAACTATTCGAGGGATGACGTTTTTACTCCGTCAGGAACTATCGACCACGTTCCTATTAGAATCGTAAAGCTATCTTCAAACGCCTTTAGGGATTAAATCACGCGCCTATTTGCCGTCTTTATCTTACTCAACTAAGGAAGTGATACAGAACATTACGATAGCATGACCGTGAGTAATGGCTTCCAATATAATAATTTATCGCTAAAAGGAAAGAGATAGGAATTTCTCTAAATTCATTAATATAACTAAGAAACGACGAGCTCGAAAAGGAAATGTGGAAGAAGGTTAGGAATCACGAAACGCTGAAACGCGTAAGTCATAAGGGCGACATGTTTCAAACAAAAAGCTCAAACCAGTAGTAATGCAGTCTGCTTTCCCAAAGTTGACGTCCCGAATTGATTACTTACATTGACAGGAAATGTTTCAGTATGTGTTAGTCATTCCAAGGAATTCTCATAAATACCATTTGTAATTCAGTTTATCAATGATAGAGAAAATTGGAATACAAATTAATAGAGCATTATCAGGTTTAAAATACTAAAAACAATAGCAAAATCTCTTTCTGGCATATTTTGCATGTATATTTTTAATAAACGAATTTAAGAAACGATACTGTTTATACGCTAATATGTATGGATCAACTGTCCATTGTTGAAGGGTAGTCGAGTGGAAAAGAAAATAACCCATTTGTTCACTCGTCTATGTTCAAGCCGAGTTCGGTAATAATCCGATAAATACGATTTAAAACGCAAAAACGCTATGTTTTAGTAGAAATTCAAGAAAATACGATCGATTATAAAAATTCTGTGATAAGAATTATAATCTATGTTTTTTTCCCTTAGAACAGTACAAACCCCGCGCCGATATCACAATTTTAAGATATTTTAATGCATTAAAGAAAACATCTCTACACGATGGATTTGAGACTTCTTATGTAAAACAAATAGGGTAAAAACGTTCCTGGAATCGAACCCGGGACTTCAATCTTCGCCAAATAAAATATAGCGCGAGTCTCATATCAAGTTTCATGAAAATTGGTCCATTGATGCAAAAGTTGTTATAGGGGACACACAAACAGGACAATTTCATAAGGATATGTTTCCTTTGGAAACCAGCCTAAAAATACCAAGACGGGCAATACTTAATTAAAATCTAAGACAAAGAAAACTTACGCCAGATATTTTGGTGCGCCGAGCCAAGCACATGGTTGCGTACGACGATAAGAATGTTACATCACAATGCAATTAATGCGACGAATCCCGCCGTAAAATTCGATTCGTGAGGACATTCATATTTTAATTAGAAATTCAATGGATTAGTAAGTGGCAGGGGGTGTGAAGGACAGCAAAGCATCCTCCAAAAAACTTTTGATTGCCTGTTTCTCCTGTTGTGACCACCGAATCGCCTGTTTGAAGCCAGAGAGCCTAAAAAACGAATCAAATTCGAGTATCGATAATTCGAATTTTCAATAAGTTAAAGTGTTTTTAAAGGTTTTGGGGTCTAAAGCAGTTAAGCAACTCACAAAATTTTTTAACCAAGTATATGATACTGGCGTATGGCCTGAAGATTTTTTAGATGTTGTGATGGTACCACTGGAGAAAAAGAACAATGCAAAATGTTGTAAGGATTACAGAACTATTAGTTTAATTTCTCATACAGCTAAAGTTCTAACCAGAATAATAACCAAAAGAATTGAATGTAAAATAGAAAAGGAGCTGCAAGATAATCAGTTTGGTTTTAGAAGAGGAAGGGGGACTAGAGATGCTATAGGATGTATGAGGATCATGATAGAAAGAGCGCTAGAAGTCAATAAAGATATGTATTTTTGTTTTGTAGATTGGGAGAAAGCTTTTGACCGAGTGAAATGGGATAAGATGCTGGGTATTTTAAACAAAATAGGAATAGATTGGAAAGATAAAAGACTGCTTAAAAACCTTTACTTTGATCAAAAGATTAGAGTCAGGGTTGAAGGAGAAGAAACAGAAAGTACTTCAATAGGGAGGGGAGTGAGGCAGGGTTGTCCTATTTCACCAGCGATATTTAATATTTATGCAGAAACAATAACAGAAGAAGCGTTGATGGAAGAGAAAGGATTTAAGATAGGAGGTGAAAGTATTACCACCATTAAATACGCAGATGATCAGGGCTTAATAGCAGAAGGCGAGAAAGAGCTTCAGAGGATGACAGACAGACTAGCTGAGGTTGGCCAACAATATGGAATGAAGATCAATACAGAAAAAACGAAAGTCATGGTGGTTTCAAAGGAACATAAAGAATTAAATATAATGGTAAATGGCCAAAAATTGGAACAAGTAAGTAGTTTCAAATATCTCGGCAGTATTTTAGCACAGGATGGAAGTAGTACACAGGACATCAGAAGTAGGATTGCAATGGCAAAAGCAGCATTTAACGAGAAGAAGGAGCTTCTCACAAGCAAGAAAATAAATCTAGAAACAAGGAAGAAATTAGCAAAATGCTACATATGGAGCATAGCTCTTTATGGTGCAGAGACGTGGACGATAAGGAGAAAGGAGGAAAAATATTTAGAAAGTTTTGAGATGTGGGTATGGAGAAGAATGATGAAAGTGAAATGGACAGAGAGGAAGAGAAACGAAGAAGTATTAGAAATGGTGGGAGAAGATAGGATGCTAATAAAAACAATCAGGAAAAGAAAAGCAAATTGGATAGGGCACATATTGAGAAGACAGTGTTTACAAAGGACGATCTTAGAAGGAAAAATTAGTGGAAAAAGAGGAAGAGGGAGAAAAAGAATAGGAATATTAGATAATATAAAGCAGGGATATACTACTTATAGAGGTATAAAAGAGGCTTCTTGGGAGAGAGAGAAATGGAGGCAGCGATTCAGTTAAAACCTGTCTTCGGACAGAAGCATGATGATGATGAAAGTGTACACATACCCTCGTTCGCGCACATACGCGTTAAATAAACTAATTTATGCAATTCGAGTTTCGATGGTGTTCATTCGAAGTTCGACTGTATGTGCATTAGCTATCGTACTTCATAAAGTAAATATTAAAATACCTTCTCCGGCGGTTATTCAGTGATAGGTCAGTCTTAACAGCAAAACATAATCATTGAAGTACCACTGATGACGGCAACTCTGTAGTTTAAAAATGAATATGCGGGGTTTAATTCACCGTTTAACTACTAGGAGAGTAACCCACACACAAATCGAATACACAAGGTTTCCTTCCCCTCATTCATACGTCAGATTAAATACTGCGCAACTCGCGTTTTCTATTAACTCGAATTCTTCGTTTTCCTCTTCAACTTCTGGCTATAAAGGTCAGACTCCAATTTAATTCACAGCGATATAGAGAGATTTCAATCCAACCAATTGCCATCCCTTGATCATTGTCGGGAAGTTAAGAACCTTGCGGTGACGTCCTCGAACGCATTATCCGCGCCGAAGTCCTTCTTTTTCCTTGTTCTAAACTCATCTCCTGGGCGACTAAAGGGGTGAAAGGTCAACGCGGCGAGGGTGGCCTCAAGGGCGACGCGATTCGAAAATGAAACGAGCAGATAAAGCCGCCTCCGCGGCATATGTTAAGTAGGAGAAGACTCTATAAACACAGTGACATTTCCATGCGTCGATCTGTTGTCAACCCCGCTTTCTAATGCCCCGAGACATAACGTTTCCTTCTCGATATTTCCGTTTTAACCACTTCTGAGTTTTCGAGATTGACGTTGAGCAACGGATTCACGCATAACAAGTGAGGGAAGGCTTGCAAAGCAAATTATATAAGGCGCTTTTCCCCCTTGTTTTAGGTTTATGACGTCATCATAAGATTACATCTTTGGTTGAGATCGACGGCCTCAGTATGCAGCCAATAAATTCCCTTTAAAAGCGTTATATCAATGCTATGTAATGTGTTTCCCATTTAAAAGCAGTGGGTTCTTTACCATAGCGGTTGACATTTCCCATCGTTAAAAATCGGAAAATTTCCCCCTCTTTTTTGGATTTAAAATAATTGTTCACTCTAATTTGACGCGGATTTGAATTATGTTTTAAGAAAAGATAATCCTCTCTTTTCAGCTACCGAACTGTTTATCTCCCGAGCTCCTATCTTAATCTTAACTACTTTTTAAAAATGCAAATTTATAACGCCCTACACCGGATATCATGCTTTTCTTACGGGGGTTGGAATGAAACCGAGGGATTGGAAAATGACAGCGATTATTCCCTAGCAGCTGATCCTAGATCCACAAAATTTATGTCATGTCTAGTCCTTATATAAACCATACTTCCCTGAAAATTTGGCTTCTCTAATTCTCCCGATTTCGATTTCCCGTACAGACGGACGGACAAACCGAATACATTGGAGATTTTAAAAAAGCGCTAAAAAAATAAGAGGTAAAGTTTATAGATTCATGCATGACTCTGCACGATCCATATTTTAATATAAAACGAGGTTAAAATTTTCTTATTAAACCTGCCTTTTCTAAATTAATTATCACGAGCCCAATGTCAATAATTTAATTCAACAAAGATGTTTTACTCCACAAGATGACATATAAAATAAAATACAGTCAAAACCGGATTAGGCGTCCTCTATATAGCGCCATCCCCGCATACCGTCGTCAATCAATGATTACATAGAGCTAACATACACCTCGATTTACCGCCACCTCCGCTTTAGCGCCATGTCAGTGATGGACAAACGGCGACGCTAAATCGGGGTTTGAATGCACTTCTACTTACTGAATACTAATGCTTGGTGTGTTAAATTTAAGGATGGCGAATGACAATTTTTAAAACCTAGAGATACAAAATCATTTAAAAAGACGAAATAAATTCCAAGTTTCTTTTTTTTTAGAAAATAACTTGCCAATAGATGGTTACATACTCGTCTTTTTATCATCAACTTTAAGTTCTATAGGCCAATGTAATTTTTAACCACGTTTTTCTGGAGTGGAGTGTTATTTTGGTGTGCTATATGGACTATAATGCGATACTAGAGAAGATAGAAAGCCTTGACATAGAAAACAAAGCATCTTCTTGCAGTGAGAAAAAAACAAATGAGCACGAATCAAATACAGTAGGAGAAATGACGAGCTTGATTGCAAAAAATGCGAAGCGAAAGAAGAAATGGGTCATATGTTGGGAGGTATTGGATGACTAACGGTAATGAAACAAGGGAGTATGAAATAGACGAAATGCCAGGAATTGGTGCTGATCTTAAAAGAAGGCAGTGCAACCTACGGTCTGCAGACTGAATGCGTCTCTAGATGGCGTTTTATGCGGCCCGCAAAGCTACAGAGAAAAAGCGACCAGTAACACTACTCGTGATTTCAGTCAAATTTATGGTAAAGAATCCTCAGATATTGAAATATTAAAACTAAAAAATGTTGAGACGCGATTTTTAATTTTTTGACGACACGGACACAATAGGTTACTTCCAATGTAAACTTTATTGCGGTCAGTCGGAGCATAGGTATTTTACAATGCGGCCCACCATGCACAAAAAGTTGTCGATTCTTGGTTCTAAAGAGTAATAACGAGGCGAGAAGAAATGCTAAGAATAAGAAATCCACGATAGGGAATCAATAAGCTAAAGTTAGTTAAAAGAATCTCGAAATTCGAATTGCCGTATTTACTATTTAATTGCACGATTCGCGCGCTATTTTTACAGTACAACAAGTGTGGGGCAAATATGCGATTTTCCCGTCGCATAAAAGTGATCATATAATTTTTTATTTCCTCCTCATAGATCAGGTGGGGTAATTACGCGAGTAAATACGGTACAGGGTCCGACGGGTAACATAGCGGGTTGAGAAACTGCAACATAGAAACCTTTCCTCATACACTTTTAATGAAAATTCTTTTTAGAAAATTATCCGAAATAGCAGTTTAACCATCTACACGTCAGTGGCAATAACTCTGCTACCCGAGAGATTACGTTCTAGGTAACATTTAAGAAAAAAATGGGAACATGAAGTTTATATCACTGCATTGCTATCATGCCTTTTTACAGAAATGAAGTTGACTGATGTTATTTAAGAGTGACAATAGATGCGCCACCGTTTTACAATTGCCACCGACTTATAATGGGGTTAAGGACGGATCTATACAAGATCAACGACGAAATTTCCTCCCATTCTACGCGTTAAAAAAATAGTAAGACGGAGTAAAAAAAATTCGCCAAAAAAAGAAAGAATCGAAAATATCACAGCGCAGCATAATAATAATTAATCGGACAAGGTTCTCCACACGATCACAGGATCGCAAAAAGTCTAATGATATTCTGAAAATGTAGTTTACGAACAAGAATAAAAAATTTGCACTTATATCCATGAATATGAATGCTTCCGACAGATATATTATATTTTGCTGCTTCTACTTCTGAGCCCGACAATACATTATGAATACAGTACGCGACTACAGTATAACCAAAACCTAACTCCAGTGCGCATATACAATATCTTAATTAAGGCTTAATGTTTTTCATTTTTTGCGCGTTTGATTCCATAAATGACCTTATGTTTTTGCTTTGTATGCCCTTCTGCGAAGGCGATTAAATTAAAATAGCAAATAAACAGTAAGAGGATTAAGACTGAAATTTGCAGGGTGCATGTAATCTAGGATGCCATTTATTTTCTTTTTATATTTTGGGTTTTGAAAAATATACAGGGTAGGATAGGGAACCATTAAAATCTTTTTAAAAATATCTCCTAAGGAAGGCATGTCGAACTCGAAGAGAAATCAGGGCCGCATTAAAGCGGTGGATGTTATGGAAGGGCCGCATTAGGATTAAAGTCGTTTAACGAAGGCTAGAGTTGGGGAAAGAAAACTTTTTCTAGAAGATTGGACGTCTGCTTTGCAAACAAGAAGTCCAAACCAGGACTAATGCAGACTGCTTTCCCAAAGTTGACGTCCTGAATTGATTACTTATATTGACAGGAAATGTTTCAGTATGTGTTAGTCATTCCAAGGAATTGTCATACCATAAATACTACTTGTAGTTCATAGATTATCAATGATAGAGAAAAATTGGAAAACAAATTAATAGAGCATATTAAAATACTAAAAACAATGCCAATATCTCTTTCTGGAATTATATTTTGCATGTATTTTTTTAAATAAACGAATTTAATAAATGTCACTGTTTATACAGTAATATGTCCGGATCAACTGGCCATTCCTGAAGAGTAGTTGAGCGGAAATGAATAAAACCCATTTGTTCACTCGTCTATGTTCAAGCCGAGTTCGGTAATAATCGTCTCCATGGCAACAATCCGATAAAATGCGATTTAAAACGCAAAAACGTTGTTTAGAATCTACATTCTTTCCCCCCTTAGAACAGTACCAACTTCGCTCCGACATCACAATTTTAAGATATTTTGATGTATTAAAGAAAACATCTCTGCACGATGGATTTGAGATTTCCTATGTAAACAAATAGGGAAAAAAACGTTCCTGGAATCGAACCCGGGACTTAAATCTTCGCCAAATAAAATATAGCCCTGAGGTGGTCCCTGGTAGCACGAGCCTCATAGCAAGTTTTATGAAAATCGGTCCATTGGTGCAAAAGTTGTTAGTAGGGGAGACACACACACACAGGACCATTTCATAAGGCAGTTTCCTTCGGAAACCAGCCTAAAAAAGGCGAACGAACGAATTTTACTAATTTTATCTTGCAACTTATATAATGATAAGAAATTTTTAAGCTCTGAACCGTCAACAGCTCCTTGGGGAAAATCTGCCTACTCCACTGTATATGCTACGGTGAAAGTGTTTATAAAATAATTATAAAGGCTGGTGAATGTGAACAATATAACACGTATATTACATTCACCGGCGATTTTATGAACTACGCAGGAGCCAGTGGTGAAATTAATAAATCCTTAATTATAAAAATGAAATACATATTATATTCTATCTTAATGAAACAATTGGATTCATTACCCGAGTTTTTTTCCAGTTCGAATTCGGGCTCAGCTTGTCGACTACCTACAACTAACATTGAGGGGTTACTGCAAACGGAACGGGACAGTTCGGCGCGACCGTTTCGATGAATGTTACAAAGGCTTGACATATTTATTACATTCACCGATTGGTGTTGATATTTTATAGAACCACCGGTGATTACGTAAATTCACCAAATTTTCTACTTTCACCGTAACATATACACTGCATATTATACAGGATGCAAAATTATGATCCTGCCACCTAGAAACTTGTACAAGACGCGATTTCGAAAAAAAAAAACCTACACGAGGATTGCTTGAAATCATCCCGCGAGCTACCGGACGGAAATAACCGGTTTAAAACACGACAAAGAATGGGTTTACGGTAAGAGGGAGGCTCACGAGACTCCACCTCGGCCAAAACGCAGGCACTTATCTATTATTCCATCCTAAATCATCTTCCCCTTCCTCCGAATGCCTCTCTCCTATATCCCACACTAGATGTCAGCACATCCACCGCTCCCTCCCTCCAGCCCTCATCCCTCCTTTTCTCCACCACCTCCCTCCCCCAACTGAAGAATCCACGGCCTTCTTCGCCTCCCTCTTTGTTCATAATTCCCTCCTTCCTATTCTCTCTCTCTCTGTTTGTCCTTCCGGTACCTCTTCGTTCTCTCTCCGCAGAGCTATACCATCACCTGTTGACCTATTTCCTGCCCTCGAAACTCCTTTTCATTATCTTTTCCTCGTCTCTTTCCCGAGAGCCTCGCGGAACAAACCCGCCAGTACACGGTTGAACCCTTTTAGGGATGAGATATCCACCACCTCACTTCTCTTTAGCATCTCTCAAGATTAAAAATCTTTGAACTGGTTTTTCATTTGGTTATCCGAGCAGTGGCGTAGGGACCATGGTTCCGATGGTTCGGTCGAACCAGGGCCGGAAGCTCGGGGGGCCACAAGAGGCCGTGCGACATGTCTTCGACCCGCACAATAAATTGACACTTTGCGGAAAGTAAAGCTCGCAAGAAGAATTTTGCTAACTAGCAAGTTAATAATGTGTTATGTCAGTAGATGGTAGCTCGTAATCACTTTGGCTCCAAGTTGAACAGTTGTATAAAACTCCTTAAGCCAAAAATATTGTAGGGTAAGCCCTATGCATTTCGCCCACTAAGTGGGCATCTTCAGGGGAGAACCTGCCTTGGCAGTGAACAAGGTTCAACTGCGACAAAGATAGAGGAGAGGTTTAAAACGAAGAACGAAAAACGAAAAACAAATGAGGGACGAAAAGAATGTTATGCGTCAAGTTCGGTCAATTTGTATAAAGTTTTGTTAAAATCAGTATCTGTGTTCATAACATTGTTTCTGTTTTTATAGATGTGAAGATTTTCTAACGAGTTAAGTGAATGATTGGCTGAAGTTAACAAGGTTAAATCCTCTATGTGTATACTATGTCCAGTTTCGAGGATATGAGTGGCTACACTTGATTTCTCAAACCGATTGTGTTTGTAATGGGCTAAGTGTTCTTTAAATCGTGTTATTAGTTTACGTCTAGTTTGTCCTATGTACATTAAATTGCAATGTGAACATTGTATTTTATAAATTCCGGA
This sequence comes from Tanypteryx hageni, assembly GCA_028673005.1. Lineage (NCBI taxonomy): Eukaryota > Metazoa > Arthropoda > Insecta > Odonata > Petaluridae > Tanypteryx > Tanypteryx hageni. The sequence continues at coordinate 122,878,065 of CM054114.1, forward strand.
CTTGTTCAAATTCTCCGTTCTGTCCTTAGTGCTATCTAGTAAATTTTTCAAACTATGTGGGTTCGTGTATGTTATTGTGCAATTCTTATGTTTGAAAATTTTATTCAAGCCTCTGTTTAATATGGGACAATACGGTAGTTTTATATATTTGTTGGCTTTATTGTTGTCAAGTTTGAAAGTGGTGGAGTTGGACAACGTTTTTTTAAGATTGTGTTTCCTTATTAATTTATTGATTAAATTGGGATCAAAACCAAGTTTCTTAGCAGTTAGTTTTATATGTTTAAGTTCTTGAACATATCTATCTTTGTTAAGGGGGATGTTGCACAATCGGTGTGTTAAGAATTGGAAAATAGCTGTTTTTTGATTCATGGGATGGAAGGAGTTATTTGGAATATAATTGTCAGTATGTGTTGGTTTCCTGTAAATATCAAACTCTAATTGTTGTTGGTTATTGATGATTAGTAAATCCAGAAATGGTAAAGTATTGTTCTCTTGAAGTTCAAAAGTAAATTTTATAGATGGATATAAGTTGTTTAATTGATCCACGAAGTCTTCTACTTTTTGTTTTTTTAAATCAAAAATTGTAAAAATATCATCAACATATCTAAACCAACATTCAGGAAAATAATGGAATTTGTCTTTGCAAGTCTTTTCAAAATGTGACATAAATATGTTGGCTAAAAAGGGGGATAAAGGATTTCCCATGGTGGTACCTTGTGTTTGCTGATAAATTTCGTTGTGAAATTGAAAAATGTTTTGTTGCATGCATAAGTTAGTGAGCCGTAAGTATTCGTGGACAACTTCATCAGTAAAATTTTGTTTTAATAAAAGTGAAAATCACTTTTATTAAAACAAAATTTTACTGATGAAGTTGTCCACGAATACTTACGGCTCACTAACTTATGCATGCAACAAAACATTTTTCAATTTCACAACGAAATTTATCAGCAAACACAAGGTACCACCATGGGAAATCCTTTATCCCCCTTTTTAGCCAACATATTTATGTCACATTTTGAAAAGACTTGCAAAGACAAATTCCATTATTTTCCTGAATGTTGGTTTAGATATGTTGATGATATTTTTACAATTTTTGATTTAAAAAAACAAAAAGTAGAAGACTTCGTGGATCAATTAAACAACTTATATCCATCTATAAAATTTACTTTTGAACTTCAAGAGAACAATACTTTACCATTTCTGGATTTACTAATCATCAATAACCAACAACAATTAGAGTTTGATATTTACAGGAAACCAACACATACTGACAATTATATTCCAAATAACTCCTTCCATCCCATGAATCAAAAAACAGCTATTTTCCAATTCTTAACACACCGATTGTGCAACATCCCCCTTAACAAAGATAGATATGTTCAAGAACTTAAACATATAAAACTAACTGCTAAGAAACTTGGTTTTGATCCCAATTTAATCAATAAATTAATAAGGAAACACAATCTTAAAAAAACGTTGTCCAACTCCACCACTTTCAAACTTGACAACAATAAAGCCAACAAATATATAAAACTACCGTATTGTCCCATATTAAACAGAGGCTTGAATAAAATTTTCAAACATAAGAATTGCACAATAACATACACGAACCCACATAGTTTGAAAAATTTACTAGATAGCACTAAGGACAGAACGGAGAATTTGAACAAGTCCGGAATTTATAAAATACAATGTTCACATTGCAATTTAATGTACATAGGACAAACTAGACGTAAACTAATAACACGATTTAAAGAACACTTAGCCCATTACAAACACAATCGGTTTGAGAAATCAAGTGTAGCCACTCATATCCTCGAAACTGGACATAGTATACACATAGAGGATTTAACCTTGTTAACTTCAGCCAATCATTCACTTAACTCGTTAGAAAATCTTCACATCTATAAAAACAGAAACAATGTTATGAACACAGATACTGATTTTAACAAAACTTTATACAAATTGACCGAACTTGACGCATAACATTCTTTTCGTCCCTCATTTGTTTTTCGTTTTTCGTTCTTCGTTTTAAACCTCTCCTCTATCTTTGTCGCAGTTGAACCTTGTTCACTGCCAAGGCAGGTTCTCCCCTGAAGATGCCCACTTAGTGGGCGAAATGCATAGGGCTTACCCTACAATATTTTTGGCTTAAGGAGTTTTATACAACTGTTCAATGTGTTATGTGATAGATGCTACATATCGGCTACAGATTATTCGTTTTGCAGTATAAAAATTGTTATTTACGGTTTCATAATCGTGTCACCTGATTTCTGAGATACTTATTTGTTCTCTGAAATAATATTATGTACAATTAAAATCATAAAATTATTCAACGATTGCAATATATTTATTTATAAAAAAACTGAAGTATTAATAAATCTATATCATTAAAATTATTCTCTATAAAAAATTAGATTACCTGGATTTACAGCACTATATAGTAGGCGCAGTCTTAACTTGAGCTCGGAGAGCCAAGACCGAACAGAGTCGCAGAGCTGTCAGAGAAGGCTCCAGCCAATCACTGAACAGCAACGTTGCAAAATCGTGCACAATCCAGTCCCTGACTTTCTCCTTGGTCCCTTCATTTGTGCAATTTGGCAACATTGCTCCCTCCTGCGATATATGCCAATGCCGAAGTTAGACTTTGTCTACTATAGTATAAGATTTCATGCGCTTTTTGAGAAGTGGGAATGTTAAAGCCCGTCAGACCGTGGTGGTATTACGACCTTCATTACTCTCCTGGCACATTCGTCCCTCTCATACTGGAATTTCATACAATTCGTGAATTTTAATCAGTTATAGCCTTCGTCTCACAATGCGACTTTTATAGCACTCGAATTTTACCTTTCATTCTTAAAACGAAGATTTTTTAAAAATAATAACAGGAAGGGCAGAACATCGTCCAGAATAACATCTCTTCTCTCACGGCCACGAAACTTGGTTGGCTTCCGCAATAAGCTTCCATCTGATTGATCGCTAGAGCGCGATTATAAGATTCTCCATGGACAAACGAAATTCTCGCACAAAAGAAATTATAACATATAGTACAGTCGAACCTCAACGACTCGACAATGTATTACTCTCCCGTTTTCGGTTGGTGAAAATGTTTCCCCATTCGAGGTCGTATAGCTTAATATGAAGTCGATGTTTCGATTACTTGAACTTTTTCCGTCTTCCCTTGATATTCGATTTACGTTTGAAAATCGTATTCAGATCTGTACTTAACATTTAGAAAATTAAATAAAGAGTTGAGGTTATGGATCTCATCAACTGGATGATTTGGTACCTACTGGGCAATATGCGCTGTTTTCGTCACATGCTTCGTTGATTATACACCCATCCCTCGCGTTACACGGTTTCGGTTGACAGGTTTTCGGTTTAGCACGGTTTCCGAGCTATCCCCAAGCGATAAAAATGCATAAAATGTTTCAGATCGACCCTGAAGATGTGATAGAAAATAAAGGTATCAATTCTGGATAAAGCATAACTAAACCGTTGCATGTTGAACTGAAGACATAGTCTTTAGCTCTGTAATGCGCTATTTAGATAGTCATTCATTGCTTAGCGGATGCCAACACGGATTCCGGAGAGGTAGATCATGCGAAACGCAGCTCGGCCTGTTCGTGGACGATTTGTTGCGATGCGGAGAGAAAAATACTCAGGTCAATGCCATATTCATTGATTTCAGGAAGGCGTTCGATAAAGTATCTCATAGGAAATTAATTGCGAAGTTAGGACAATGTGGTATCAATTCGAAAGTTGTCGGTTGGGTGAGAGACTTCCTCTCGAATAGGGAACAGATAGTTGTCATCGATGGGAAATACTCGTCCCCCGTTAAAGTTGCTTCGGGTGTTCCTCAGGGAAGTGTATTGGGCCCTCTGCTCTTCTTAATCTATGTAAATGATATGTGCTCGGTTGTTCGTAGTAAAATTAGGCTTTTCGCCGATGACACCGTTCTATATAAAGAAATAAAAAATCAGGAGGACCATCAGTCTCTGTGTGAAGACTTAAGAGCCATTTCAGCGTGGTGCAAAGAATGGCAAATCGAAATTAATTATACTAAATGTGCCGCAGTCACGTTCTGGAAAAGTAAGAACAAAGATTTAGGTTTCGAATATAAAATAGATGAAATGAGTATTCGACAAGCTGAGTATGTAAAATATTTAGGAGTAACCATTTGTCGAGATCTTTCGTGGGACATGCACATTCGTCGAGTTATAGGCGCGGCCAACAAGAAACTGGCATTCATAGGTAGAATAGTACGGAACACTACAGAGAAAGTACGCGAAACATGCTACTTATCACTGGTAAGACCACAAGTGGAATACGCATCGAGCATATGGGATCCGTACGAGAAGGGACACATAATTCAACTAGAAAGAGTACAGCGCAGAGCAGCCAGATTTGTAAAACAAAAGTACGAACATAAGGAAAGCGTCACCTCTTTATTGAGCGATTTGAACTGGGTATCACTGGAGGACCGTAGATTGCACTCAAGGTTGAAACTTCTAGAGAAATATAGGTCAGAATGTCTAAAAGAGGAGGTAGTGGGAATAATTGTGGCACCGACGTATATAGGTAGAAATGATCGAGACGATAAAATACGTGAGATCGATTGTAGGACGGAGCGTTATCTAGGCTCGTTCTTTCCGAGGACAATAAGAGATCACAATAGGAAATTTCGAATTGCGTTAGACAATCTTTAGGTAGGATTTGGTGCATTGCACCCCCTGCCACCCACCAACTTGGTGAATTGCAGGGTAACTTGTAGATGTAGATGTAGATGTAACATCGCACGGTTTCGCTTTACGCGGCCTTTTCCAAGAAATCATATACAGTGCACAGCGAGGGATGAATGTACATAGGAACAAAATATATTTAAGCTATACCAAGAGAGAATAATAGGCTGGATGTCGAACACTTCAGTTGTCCCTTCCAGTAAGGAAAACACGGTATAGCACCTCCACCTTCTGAAAAGACAACAATTACAACTGACTAACGCCTACTCATTATAACCCGAAAGAAAGTTTCGAAAAAGCTACAGAAATCCGGAGTCGAAAACTGTAAAAAAAGACGAATTTGGTCGGTAAATTTGTACGGTTCGTCTCCTCCAGATTATATTCCCCATCCTCTCCCCGACCTCACTCCCTCCCCTCCGCGACCAAACAAACACTCCCTCCCTTCTCCCTCCTTCCGTCCTCCCTCCCTCCCTTCTCATTTGAACTCCAAACGGCGACACTGTCTTCTGACGTCAGAGGACTTGCGAAAGAGATCCGGCAGGGAGGGAGGAGACAGGAACAGGAGGAGAGGAGAGAGGGAGAGGAGGAGAGGAGAAAAGTGTGGGATGGAAAGGAGTTTCAGAAAGGGGAGGATACGAGGAAAAGATGTCCGGCATTACCAACCCGCCGTGCGGCACTACACAGTACGGGAGAGACAGGTGCATTCCTTCAAATCCGGTGCTCGGAAAAACCGGTTATTTTTACATTAAAAACCACTGTGCTAATAATCAGGGAAGACTACCGGCAAACCGCAAAGTTTTCAGTCTTTTTTGACGCCCGTGCCTCGTATTTGCTGTAAAAAAGCATGAAATATTAGGCCGTTGTACTTTGATACGTGTCGATAAATTCGCGATAGCTTTTGTTCTTTTTCCGCAAGTAATTGACAATTTTATTACGTAGAATCGTTTTCAACAAGCGAACAAAAATGATGACGCCGTCGCTCGGGAGCACGTGCTTATTGCGCCAAATAAGGAATCAGACCTTGTGCGTAAGTGCCAAATTAAAAAAAAAATTCTAACAAAAAACCGGTAAATCGCGAAATCTGGCAACGTCTGGGTCCTGAACGTCCCGGATTATTGAGAATGCACCTGTAGAACAAAAATTTCCTTACTCTGCCCGCCATCCTCTTGCCAAGCGACGGACGGGCGATCTTGGAAGCAGACCAGACCTAAATTCGAGAACAATAACCTCCCCCATGCCTTCCCCCGATAGCTTATCTAGCTCAAACACTTGACGTATAGAAGGAGCGTTGCAAGCTATTCCACAAACGTAAACACGCAGTCGAACATCTATCATTCATCGCGTCAGATTTTTCTATCGCCATCGGCAGAAGATTCATCTCGTAAGAGCTACTATAGTTTTAAGTCTTTAAGTGCCAAGGGTCTAAAACTGATGTAGAATACGTATATTAACTCAAAAGGCAGGGATTGGGACGCATCCACTCTCAGGAGAAACAATGTAAGGAACGGGAGATGCGTCTTTCCGAAATTCTTTTGAGCAAGAATGATGAAATCCACTGAAATACGGCATAAGCACCAGGACTCGAAACTTGAGGGGGTCAACGGAAACAAAACTTGTCGCGCGAAGTTCGAGTAACAGCAACCTAGGACGACATACAAATATAGCAATAAGAAATTAATTCTCATAAGTAAACAAAAATTCGAGCCATACACAAATGCGAATTCGACTAGATCACACGACGATGATAATCGTAAGCATTTGAAAGAATAGGACACTTTTCTTAGAAAATAACAACGTACTGCCACACTGAACGAAAAGGGAGAGAAACCGGTCCTCTCTTTATTTATGCTTTCAGGCTGTCAACCGTTTTGGTTCTGGATAAAAAAGAAAAGGGACCCGGCGCCAAAAAAAAGAGGCATTTTCAAAACCTTGGAAATTCTGAAAAGACAAAACAACTTCGAAACACACTATGGTTTCGGCGAGTAGTAGATAAAAATTAGGTCGAGTATCAGCAAAAACAAGGGAAAGACAAAAAAAAATAACGTACCGTTTCCATTTCCATTCCCCGAAGAACGTAACGGTACGTTCGCTCCGCGTAAACAGTCAAAAACGCATAATTAAATCGTATTTTTTTCCTTTCTCGAAATACGGCATTCGCAAATTCGATTAGCTCTTCGCGAAATTACTCCCCACTTTACGAACAAAACAAAAAAGAGCAGAGACCATTCACAAAAATACCGCGAAAGAAAGGACTGTGTCATCTCGTTTTTTTATAGCAGGAAGCACTTGATTACGTCCATCGCTGCTCACTTATTCAAAACAGCTAGACCAAAGACAGATTATTAAAATTATTATAGACGGTGGCATCATGACTGAGCCGCGCAATGTTTTTCTTTAGAGGGGAATGGAAGATTCCGTTCCCCTCTTCTACGACTCCGCCGAAAATTGAGGACAAGGACAATCCGTCCCATTTGTCGGACTCACCTCCACTTTCGGAAGGCACGGCGGAGGCTGTGATGTCCATAGCGGCCCTTATTGCCTATAACGCGACAATTCAGCACTAGATACACTGTACGCCAGAGGAATATACGGCTCGCGATCCGCATACGGCCCCAGAGAACATTTTACGCGGCTCGAGAAGCTAACAATAAGATGGAAAGGGAACCGTAAAATTTTAAACACAATAATTCATGCTTCTATTCAAATTGCGCCAATAAAAAGTTTAATAATATTGGGATGCTAACTCTAAAAAATTCGTTTAGAATGGACTCACTTATATCATGGGTGGTCACATGCGGCCCCCGAGAGCTTTTAATGCGGCCTGCGAAGCTAGGATGAATAAGAGATCCGTAAAATTTAGAGCACAAGTTTTTATATATTTAAATTCAAATTATAATAATAAAACATTTAATACTGAAACTTGAACCTCAAAAACCGCATTCAGAATTGACTTTCGCTTGTACGGTATCACAGAATCGCTAGGTGACTTCTGATTTAATCTCTAATCCGGCCCGCCGAAGCATTTTGGCAACGACCAATGCGGTCCTCCGAAGGGTTTACAACCACCAATGCGGCCCTCCGAAGGGTTCGCAACCACCAATGCGGCCCGTCAACAAGAAAAGATTCTCCGCCCATGACAACGATACCTAAGAATCTCTAGGTAACTTCCGAGATACTTGAGCACATAATCTTTACTTCTGTAATGCGCTAGTTAGATAGTCACTCATTGTTTAGCGGATGACAGCACGGATTCCGGAGAGGTAGATCATGCGAGACGCAGCTCGGCTTCTTCGTGGATGATTTGTTGCGATGCGGAGAGAAAAATACTCAGGTCGATGCCATATTCATTGACTTCAGAAAGGCGTTTGATAAAGTATCTCATAAGAAATTAATTGCAAAGTTAAGACAATATGGTATCAATCCGAAAGTTGTCAGTTGGGTGAGAGATTTCCTCTCGAATAGATAGCAAATAGTTGTCGTCGATGGGAAATACTCGTCCTCCGTTAGGTGTTCCTCAGGGAAGTGTATTATCAGTCGCTGCGTGAAGACTTCAGAATCATTTCAACATGGTGCAAAGAATGGCAAATTGAAATTAATTACACTAAATGTGCCGCAGTTACGTTCTGGAAAAGTAAAAACATAGAAGTAGGTTTCGAGTATAAAATAGATGGAATAAATACTCAAGCAGCCGAGTATGTTAAGTATTTAGGAATAACCATTTGTTGAGATCTTTTATAAGGCACGCACATACCTCGAGTTATAGGCGCGGCCAACAAGAAACTGGCTTTCATAGGTAGAATAGTACGGAACAATACAGAAAAAGTACGTGTAACATGTTACATATCACTGTTGAGACCACAAGTGGAATGCGCCTCAAGTATATGGGATCCGTATAATTCAGTTAGGAAGAGTACAGCGCACAGCAGCCAGATTCGTAAAACAAAAGTATGAACATAAGGAAAGCGTCACTTCATTATTGAGTGATTTGAACTGGGTATCATTGGAGGACCGTAGATTGAACTCAAGGTTGAGGCTTCTGGAGAAATATAGATCGGAATGCCTAAAAGAGGAGGTTGTAGGAATAATTGAAGCGCCAGCGTGCATAGGTAGAAACGACCGCGACGTTAATATACGTGAGATCGATTGTAGGACAGAGCGTTATCGAGGCTCGTACTTTCCTAGGACAACAAGAGATCACAATAGAAAATTTCAACATGCGAGAGACAATCTTTAGGTAGGTTTTGGTGCATTGCACCCCCTGCCACCCACCAATTAGGTGAATTACAGGGTAACATGCAGATGTAGATTTAAACTCTAATCCGGCCCTCCGAAGCATTCGCAACTTCCAATGCGACCGGCCAAAGGATTCACAGCCACAAATGGGGCCGCCATGCAGAAAAGGTTGCCCGCCATTGTGTGTACATGAACAAATGTAAACTGATGAATCAGCACTCTTATAAAGCAGCAAGTAGTGAAAACAAAATGTGCATTTCGGCTACAAGGCAATTGTCATCTGACTCCTAGAACTCACTATCGGTGAATTGCCAACGATGAAGGCTGCTTCGTATCCAAAACGTGCATTTGGTTTTAGCAACCATTTCATGTCTCCTGGAAAATACTAATTCGTCCATTTAATCTTGACCATAAGACGAGCTCGAGTTCTTTACTTTATCATTATATTTTATAGTAAAAAAATGGAAATTTGGAGACTACGGCTCGATGACGTGGAATTTTAATTAAAACTACTGCACCGTAAAATGATTCGGATGACCAATCATACGTCAATAATAAAGGAAAAGATGATTTTCAAACTAATACAAGTTATATTCTATACGTAATGTCTAATACAAATTCTTGAAAATTACAAAATTTACTTTCCTGGTAAAATATTCATTTCAAAAATGTTAATTAAGATTTACGAAAATATAATTCAATTTGATTTGGGTCTAAATTTTTTCATCGAGATTTTATGTATTATAACTAAGATTACAAAATTATTTACATTTAAAAGTGTATATTACATTGGTTTATTTCTTTTAAATATAAAATGCTAAAAATCCTTCATTGTATGAAATATTTATGGTCAAATAAGTTTGATGCACTTATTCGCACGCTTCAAATTTATTTGACGTTAAAATATCAAGCCTTAAGAGGCCAAAATGTTCTTGCTCGGGGCAAGACGGAGACGCCGACCCTGATTGACACTCGACGACGTTATGGCGAAAGATCTCTTCGCCATTTGGGTCACGAAACGTTCGCGGCCGCGATGAGACAAAAAAAGACAATCCTTCCGCACTTCTAATTTCAAAGTCCATATATACATGGCGACCGTTTCCGCGCATTGTTTCCTGCGGTGGAAATCCATCCGCCGTACCAGGAAGACGCAGCTTGAGCTGAAACTCGGAACAAAATTACACACTGTCCGAACCGCACCGAATCCCTCAAGAAGAGCCACCGCGTTAAAATGATCGATGACATAAACAACAGGAATTGCTCGTTTTATAATCAGCGGCTGTCTGATGGTGATATGCGCGACGCGACCTCATGGAAGGGGGACAAAATACATCCGCCGAACCTTATAATGTAAAGAACTAGAACGACGGAAAAGAGAAACTGAGACGCACGGAAAAAAGAAGTACACAAATACACACTGGTGTGTATTTGTGTACTTCTTTTATAACTTTTATGGTTATATGTAGGGTGACCATATATTCAAGGATCAAAACCGGGATAAAACAATTTCTGGAGATGTGTGTTTTTGGCTAATTAACCTCTGAATTACTGTGTGTGCATTTTTGGCTATTGGATTGGATAATTATAGCCATAACTCCTTCCACACCGAACACAATCACAAGGGAGGAGGGAAACCCGGTGCCGGCATTAGCCTACTCTTAACGAAGAACACCAAGGGGGGCTACGGCTTAACGTCCCTTCCGAAGAACGGAACGCTGAATTTACGCGGTCTCCTCAAACCACAGAAACAGGGGGCCGGGCGACCTGATTTCTGAAGATGAGAAACCGGGACAAATCCGGGACATAATCTAACATGACCGCGACAAAATCCGGGACAGCTTGTCTTTTATGTTTTTTATTGTTAAAATATACATTATTTATATTCTTTTCCATGTTATAAATTTTTAAACAACCAAAAAAGAATGTTATGGGGCTGAGGAGACACGGAGAGGGTTGTCAAAAAATATCTACAAGACAAAACACGAAATATCTTTAATATTTCAGTATTAAATATATCAATACAATACCAAATCAATACAATATACAAAAATCTTACTGTTTATTAAACGAGTTATATTTGCCGCTAGACATAAATTTATCCGAAAACTTTTTATCATTTTTGATTTTAGCGTCAAGTTCTTCACAAATCAAACCAATACTGATTTTACAGAGCAATATCGCTCCTAATGTACTTTAATCCATGCAACCTCGGTCTAGGGACCACACGTTATTCATAATCGAAAAAAGTCGCTCTACTAGAGCTGATGATTCGGGTAAACAGAATACGTATTCAATAACTTTCGTTAGATTGACAATTGGAATATTGATCGAGAAAATGTCTAAAAAGTTCAATCCACTTATCTTCAAATTTCGTCCCTTTCTCATCACTATTATTTTATTAAATAAACTGAGCTGTCCGAGAATAAATCGCAAATACACTTCTCCACATGGATATTCAATTTTTTTTATTACTAGCGAGCACTGTTCTTGTGAATCGAAAGTTTTTTTAGGGCTTCAAACATATCAAGAAGCACCATTAATAGAAGTCTTTCCAAAGCCGGTAAAAGAAATCTCGTGTTGCTATGTTTTAGGACCTTTTTGTACGCAATTTCTGCGAATTCGCAAAATTACTTTACTTGAGTTACACGAACAGTGTATACTTGGAAATATTTATAAATCTTCACTTCAAGGGCTTCTGTAGAATATCAACCGCATTTTGGATGCAATTGTGTACTATTTGTGCTGCACAGTCAATTCCAATGATATTTCTACCAGCCTCCGAAATTCGTGATGCAATTATCACCACAAAATCCTACAATTTTATTCATAAGATGATGTTCTTTTATTGAAAAAACAAGGTAATCAGTCAATATTTCTGATGATTTTCGAAGGACTCCGATAAAGTCAAGCACTTGTACCTTTAAACCAGCCTGGGGAATAAAATAACGCACTGCCACTGAAACGATTTACATGTCCTTTCTGTTGGAAGCATAAATTGTAACGCTCACAAAGTTGGATATATCTAACCCTTCATGTAACTCTTCAATGCACATTGGCGTGATTACATTTAAAACTACAGATTCACATTTTGTTCGAGCGGCACCAAACCTAGAATCGAAAAAATTTTAAATCAATTTGCTAGCACAATCCGATGCTTTGAAACATGAATGGCGGTGTGATATACAAAAGTGGCTTCTTTTGCAGCAGCAATACGGCCTTCAGCATTTGAATAATTTTTTCCAAAAAGTGATTCAATTGATGTCGAGGATGCCACTGCTAAAGATAATTTGTGCTTTGCAATTCGTAAGTATACGTATACTATACTAGCACTGACGCTGATTCATACTTATTATCCGGGACAAAACAGTAAACCGGCCGGGACAAGACCTAAAAACCGGAACGTGTGGTAATCCTAGTTATAAGGTTTCTCATTTTTCATTGTAATTAACCATAGGGCTCCAACATTTAATTTCTGAGATATTAAGATAACAAAGAAAACAATTAAGGAAAAATACGTTAGTATTTAAGTAATTCGGGGCAATATTGCACATTTTTCTGTCATAGTAAAAGCAAGCACCGTGCATATATAAAAAAATTAAGTTACAAGTCGCAAGAATTAAGGTTAATCAGTAGTTTCAGCATAGATGTGTGACCGAAATTCGGTTAGATTTTTATAATCATTCCGTACGTGGTCTAGGCACTACATGTTGGGTCTTAGAGTCGCAAAACAGAACGATAAACCTCGTGCGAGTTAGAGCTACAATGTAGCCGCCGTCAGTGGAACGATTCTTGATTTTTATAAACGCCTCGACGCGCTGCTTATATATAACTAGCCGAATGTTTGTTCCTGTTCATGAGTGCTATCGCAGGAGCTCAGTGATAGAAATGAGTTTTCCAATGTAATACAAAGTTTACGTTTCTTAACTAATATAATCTGGATTACCAATTTGCGTAAGTCACCACGTTAATTGTCATATTTACACTAATATTCAAACGGCCAACAAAAGCAACCAAGCTTACAGAAAAAAGTGACAAGTGGCTATTTAATCAATGATTTGGCCTAATATCCCTTATACGATAAGGCAGCTTGATCAGTAGTTTCAGCATAGATGTGTGACCGAAATTCGGTTAGATTTTTATAATCATTCCGTACGTGGTCTAGGCACTACATGTTGGGTCTTAGAGTCGCAAAACAGAACGATAAACCTCGTGCGAGTTAGAGCTACAATGTAGCCGCCGTCAGTGGAACGATTCTTGATTTTTATAAACGCCTCGACGCGCTGCTTATATATAACTAGCCGAATGTTTGTTCCTGTTCATGAGTGCTATCGCAGGAGCTCAGTGATAGAAATGAGTTTTCCAATGTAATACAAAGTTTACGTTTCTTAACTAATATAATCTGGATTACCAATTTGCGTAAGTCACCACGTTAATTGTCATATTTACACTAATATTCAAACGGCCAACAAAAGCAACCAAGCTTACAGAAAAAAGTGACAAGTGGCTATTTAATCAATGATTTGGCCTAATATCCCTTATACGATAAGGCAGCTTGATTCGAATGGAGAGGGGAAGAAACTCCGGATCGATAAAGAAAGAATTAGCCACCTAAGCTTACAGCTTCAATGCTAATAAACAGCATCTAACGGGCATAAAGCGGTTTAATTAACCATATGCGCGCAATTAAGCGGTATCCCGCCGATAACCGATCCACGTAAGAATGCTAAACACCGATGACGACGCCCACTTTGAGATGCAGCGAGTAACGCACATCGTTTTCTACTCGTGGATCGGTCTCGCTGGTGATATAACTCTCCGTCCTTGAATTAAAAAAAAATCCATTAAATAACTTTGGCGCTAACCTACCCCGCTCGCTCACGCGTAATCCCCAAAACTTCGCACCTTTGGAACACGTGATCTCGAGGACGGGAGCCGTTCCCTCGAGTCCCGTCGTCCGGCGATTTCCGCCTCAAAAAACCTTCGCTCCGAATTCACACCTTGATACGCGCACTTTAAGCGTTTCATCCTTCGTCCTTTGACAGCGCGGCGCATCATCCATCAAGCGCCATATCGCTGCGTGGGTCGAACTGGGGGGCGATTACGGCGCACCGCGATAAGATAAATAATGGAAGCGAAAGAGTGACATTACGCTCGCCGGAGCAAAGAGGCGGTGGCACGTTTTCTATGAAGCACCTTGCACACGAATATATAAAAAAATCATATCGTGATATTTTCTGATAGTAAAAAAATCTAAGGTCAAAAGGTTGAAAGTGGATGGCAAAATGTTTAGAAAAGGCAAAATGTTGAGAAAAGGCAAAAGGTTTAGAAAAGGCAAAATGTTGAGAAAAGGCAAAATGTTTAGAAAAGGCAAAATGTTGAGAAAAGGCAAAAGGTTTAGAAAAGGCAAAAGATTTAGAAATGGCAACAGGTTTAGAAATGGCAAAAGATTTAGAAAAGGCAAAAGGTTTAGAAAAGGCAAAAGGTTTAGAAAAGGCAAAAGGTTTAGAAAAGACGAAAGGTTTACAAAACGTTAAAAGCCTAACACTGGTTTAGATCAATTTTTCTCAACCAATGGGCCGATAAAGCATTTGAGGTAGGCCGCGAAAAGTTTGAAAAAAATTAAGATCGGCTGACAATGTTTCTAAAACTCGCAAAGGTATAGCGAAAACTGAACATTTTTTTAACAAGCCTAATAAATGACTAACAAAACATTTAATAAATTTCGTTTTTGTTAAATAACCCGTTACATTTGGTAAATAATTGAGGATTTTTACCTATAAACCTTTTCATACGCTGGTGGGCCGCGGATAATTTCTTGTTGTCAATGCGGGTGGTGTTATCAGAAAGGTTGAGAAAAGCTGGTTTAGATAGTGCTAAAACTCAGCACTGTAGGAAAAACAAATAACCGTAGAATAGGGAGAACAGGGAAAATAGGTCATTTATGAGTCGAGAATCGATGACAGGAAGTTTGAATAATGACGGTCAGAAAAAGCAATTGCAAAAGTTGAAATGGAGCGTGATAAATGGAATACGAGATAAGATGCGAGTGAATGAAAAATAAGAGATTTGGGTGAGGCGCAGACAAGAAAAAGTTAAAAAAAAAAACAGAAACAATAAAGTGAAGAATTACCAAATACAGTAGGGGAAAGGATGAATTTGATTAATTAGAACAATGAGACAGACAAAAATAGGTGGGTCAGATTTTCGAGAGCAGTTGAAAGGTGTCAGATAGTAGGACGCTAGGACAGAGCCAGAGTGGGAAGAAAAAAGTAATGCTAGACGCTTTAAAACAGGGGTCTTTAAACTACGGCCCGGGAGCCATATCCTCCTCAATTTCTTTAAGGTATGCATATTCGTATAATTGCCAGCAGGGAGTGTCATCAGATATCATCAATGAAATCTTGACGATTTTTTTCGACTACGTGAACTCAATATGCTTTTAATATAAGAGCACGACACCACATTTGTAAGACATCTCTTTGAAAATTACAATTTACGTCAGTCATTGAACCAGTAAGCGGCACGCACATAAATCCCCATGCGGCACTTTTAGTAAAAACGTTTGGTGACGTCGGCTTTAAAAGAGGCGACTATGAGAAGATTAGGGCCTTCGCGCAAAGTTCACTGTGGACGCGTGACCTTTTGATCAAGGAGAAGAAGGGAAAATGACTCTGAAAATAATAATTTGAAGAAAAACTTGGATATGAGGACCTCTTTAAAAATGCTCAAATTATCCTTTCAATAAGAGAGGAGTAGTTGAAGCCTACTAAAGTAGTCGAACCTGCGTTATTTATTCGAAACATCAATTCAAAGTATTGCTTTCCCGGTAACTATCAGCGCAAGCATAAGAACCGCCTAAAAATTCGAACTACTTAAGGGATAGTTATTTTCAGAAACTATCTAGAAAACGAAAAGTTGAAAGAATACTAATTAAAGATGGGCAAATTGCTTAATATATGAACATGATTTTATTTTCAATGGACAGGCTAAAACAATTTAAGCTCTTCCGGCAAAAAGTTCAAGAATATTATTTTCCAATAAACAAAAAGAAATAAGAAGACGATCTCTTTGGGGAAGTTGTACGTGACAAGTCTCCATGCCGTACGACTTACAAAGTCTCTACATTAATGCATCTACCCTCGACAACTAAAGAACATTTCAGACGTTTAGTTTACGTCGACACGTGAGCGAACAATTTCTCATTCCTTCCGAAAGACAAAAATATTTTTGAAAATTTCTTCTTCCACGCGATCGAAATGAAGAGGCAACCACGCACTCGGGTACTCTTACCTATTACTTCCCATTCATCCCCCATACTATTCCCTAATTAGCCTGCACTTTTCCTTATCGCGCCTATTCCGGTAAATGGGGCCTCGTTTTGCAATTTGGCGAGGAGGACTAGTTAACCGACGCGAATGTGAGCGTCGCGTGGAGTTCCTGGGAGTCACTAATGGATTGAAAAACGGGCGATTTGCTGGGAGTATACGAGCGATATCCATTTGTTATTGCGGTCGAAACTCGCCGAGCAAAAAATACGACCGGAGCTACATATAATTAAGAGAAAAAACTAGTCGCGCGGAAATAAAAATCGTAGAAAGGGTAGTGACGGAAAAATGTCTTTAAAGATTTAACAGCATTTACATTTTTAAAAAGCACAGCTCCACAATTTTTATTTCCGACATCTCCCTCTGAATTTTTCTTTTATTTGAATACCTAATAGTAATAAGTGACAAAGAACTGAACAACACGTATTAGAATGCATGACTCAACTGCATGAATGTAAACAGTTTAAAACATAACGTGATATATTTGCTTTTAGTAGACTTTTCAATATTGCCATATAGACGGTGCACGACCTCTGGCGGGAAAAAAGACCACATGACCTCGCAAGGGATGAATCTATTTAGCGTTGAGAACGCTTCTTTGAAGAGTTACGCGAATGGATTTCCTGTTCCAAAAATGTAGGTAAAAAAAGAGTGCTACAACGTTTCATGGAATCACAATTACTGGCAACATCAAATTTATTCTATCCAAAAGTCAAGTAGGAAAACTGAAATGAGGATAAAATAATTTAAAAATTTCGCGTACCCCTTTAAGGCCCTTTACGAACCCCAGTTGCAAACGGAAGGGAAATTACTGTAGGATTAGAAGCATCCGTCTAATACTTTAACGTAGTGTTTCTCATCAGCATCTTGCGTCCCATCAACCATTTTGTCAAAAAAAATCTTGGACCGACCATAATAAAAACAAACCCCATCTTTACCAAGAAGTGGATTTTTACGTCGAATACATTTCAGTATTGTGTAAAAAATTAACAGAAATTTTTAAGATCCTTAAATATTGCAGGAATTTTCTCGAGAAAAGTTATGTAGTAATTATCTTCGAAACTTCGCCTCCCGACTAGACGACCTTCGCGTCCCACCGGTTGAGAAACGCTGATTTAGCGTACGACTATCGGGAGGAAATGATGCACTGCTAGAAATGGATCAGATTCCGCTGATAAGCTGTAGATACAGTCGCATATAACATGCAATGTTGACTATGTTAAATAATAGCATCAGGTTGAAGCCAAGGTTCTTAACTCCCCCGCCCCATTCACGAAATACTGCGTTACCAAGCTATTGGATTGCATCGGAGCGCTAAACGCGCGGAAAACATACCTAGTGTGGCGCAGATACACCTGGATAAACAAACTCCTTACAATCGATTATCGGCGCCTAACAGGCAACATCAAAGCCAAAGAAATCGTTTCAAGAAAGCAAAAAGTAACAGCATTTTTGTGAATCTATATTAAGTTTCAAACCTGTTTCAATAATTCAAAACGATTATACCAAGCATACAAAAAATAATTCAGCCTCAGTTTAACAAGCTGTCAAATCGTTATATATTCACTCAAATCACTGTAAATATTTGCAAAAACAGCTGGATACTACAAGCTTACCGTAAACATCGCCTACATTCAGCGCCGTAACTAGCTATTTTAGCACCCGGGGCAAACTACCAAATATGCGCCCCCCATAAAAAATTCTCTAATACCTATATTTTTTACTATATGGATTTTGGTCAAACAATTAATAAATAAAAATAAACTATAAATGATATAATTTTTTGCTATAAATGTACAAAAATTAAATACATAATTATAAATATAATTACATACATAATTACACACATAAATGATTAAAATAAATATTTTAATATTAAATAGTTGTGATTTTAATGCAGCAAACCCATCAATAACATCATCGAAATTTATAGTTTCTGCTATGCGTAATATCTGGAACAAGTATAATAGTGAAATCGCCATGCAACCTCGCACAACTTGCCATTAACAATTTTTGCGCCCGTTCTTTAGTTACGCCCGGAGCAAACGCCCCGCCCTAGTTACGGCACTGCCTACATTAATTCGATATAAAATCGAATAAGAACACGCATCTCAATATCGAATTCTCCGTTTCGTGGTATGGCTACGCACTGCTCGCTTCAAATGGGTCAATGCGAAAAGTTTTGCAACTTTTTGAACTTCTCCCTTTGACGCCCGATTCCTCGAAATTAGCGCAAAAAAATTATCCGGGATGTTCTTTCCGAGATAAGATTAAACGCTTGCAGACAGCGAAGAGTTATCGACGGCTATAAACAGTTCTCAAAAACATAAGGCTACAGAAGTTGGAGACTCGCAAACAACTAGAAAATGAAGAGCAAAAGCTAACAACATGCCTCCGGGCGGATTCAACGATACTTCGCGACAGCTAACTAACGTCAGCTAACACAGGCTAAAGAGGATTTCGAATAGATTTTATGTAAGCATTTTGTAAGTGGATCATTATTGGCTGGATTGTTCTTAAGAGCCACGCCAACAATGAAGTTAAGAGAGCAGCTATATAAATAGTGAACTATGTTTGTCACTCCGTCACGCTGAGGAAGATAGCAACATCTTTGAGTGGATAGAGAACGGGAGCGAGAGAAAGGGAGGACGGAAAATGTTACAATTTTAATCTAATACTTGATTCATGCACAATCACTTCGACGAGTAATTACACTAGTTAAAGTATAATTGTGTATATTTCAGTAAACAATATTTTTAAAAACTTATTAACCTCTCCGAGGAACTCGCACACAGCAGTTACAACCCGAAAAATATCAACAGATAGTACTTTGTAACGATTCTTCATTAACATGAAGTAAACCAAATTGCCTCCCGTAATATGGTTTTGATCAAGGCATTTATTTTTTCAGTGCCGAAAGAGACCTCAAAATCGTGTCAGCATTTCTTAAACTAGTTCAAAGTAAAATAAAAAGAATTTTACTAAAAAAAGGAGAGAAAAAAAGAAGAAACAATACCAGCCTCCGATACAAAGATTCGATAAAAGGCAGCATATCATTCAGTTACAAATTGTCGAGCAAGATAACGACAAAGCTGCAGATATTTTTTTAAAATCCTCCATTAGTGGACGCATTGTAAACATCTTTCCCGATCTTTACTCCAGAGAAACGCGCATTTCGCTCTATTCACGATCGAATTATGATAATTCCATCGATCGTAATCTCGAAAATTTCTCAACAATTCTTTCCCGACGGTTCAAAACAGAAAAAATGTTCCACGACGAAATTATTTCCATCACCAGGGCGACGAAGTGGGAAATCAAATACTAAAAAACGTTAAAAAACTCGAATATCCACAACAATGACACGCGGGACGTATGATGAACAATATATACATATGACACAAGCAGTGGTGTAGCGGACACCCCGGCGCGGCGGGGAGGCCCATGGACGAAGCGGTCCCATATTTTTTTCCTGAGGCTCTTAAATTTTTCCCCGGGACTTCAATTTTGTTTTGGCGGGGGGGGCCACACATTTTCCGGTAAGCCACTGGGCACAGCGCTAAAAACGAAAAAAATAAATAGAACATCCCGTGCTGTTAAAAAAAATGCGACGATGCGACCGATCGGCATTCATTCACAAACGAAACGACAAGCAATGAAAACAACTGCGATCAATCAAGACTACTTTTAACTGTCACGTTACGTCTTCGTTACCGTAAAATGCTCGCATTCGAGCCTGACTTTTCACGCCACGTTCGAGCGCTGAAAATGACCCATTGTTCGACTTGAGCTCGACGAAGAAAAATCGATAGATCGATTTGCGTTAAGTCCGACGATACACGACCAACAAATTATCGGCCCCTTTAAAAAGCAAATGAAAATGTATGAGAGTGCACCAGCTACATTTAAAAACAATTGTCCATTCTCATTTGACGCGGATTTGATTTATGGTTCAAAAATATATCAACCCGTCTATCATCTACAGAACCGTTCATGTCTCGAGATCCTATCTAATTTAAAAACGCTAACTTATAAAGGCCACGCACTGATATCACGCTTTCCTTACGGAGTAGAAATGTAACTAAGTAAGAGGTTGGAAAAAAGACACCGATTACTCCCCAGCAGCCGATCCTAGATCCACAAAATGTATGCCACGTAGCCAGCGGCGGATGCAAGGGGAGGGCAATCGCCTTCCCCTTGGACGACCCCATTGGCCTCCACTGGGTGCAATCTTAACCCTCGAGCTGTCGCGCCCAATTGTAAAACATCAGCGGTCGTGCATGGTATAAAGTGCAACATTTGTCATAATCTGAGTAAAACGTCTCGTTATTACTAAATTCGACCGAGGTAATCATGGTGACTTTACTATAACTCAATTTCTTTAATTAAACAGTTGAGTAGTCATTCAAAATACACATAAAACACTGTAAAACAATGGAATGGTACATGTTGTCCAAAAAGGGACTTATCCGAAAAATAATTTGGTTGCAATTTTATTATATATATATATATATATATATATATATATATATATATATATATATATATATATATAACCAAGTTAAACATTATTGTTATTGATCTTGCAGTCCTAAGCATCTGTTACAAACAATTTTAATTTCACAGTGGTTTTTGCAAGTAAACTTCTTCTTCATCTAAAGGCTAAGCCTTGTCTCTGCAACCATGAACTCCTGTCCTCTGCCATTCTCTTCAACATCTCGTACTTCTCAACTCCCATCACTGACTCCACGTCATCTAGGTATTTCTTTCTTGGTCTGCCTCTTCCTTTCTTCCCTAAAAGTTTCCCCTCCAAGATGTTCACAATTAATCCATTATGTCTAATCACATGGCCTAAAAATTTTGCCTTCCTTTCTTCCATTCCTCTGATCAGTTTCCTTTCTTCTTTTACTTCTTCCAAAACTTCAAGGTTTGTCTTTCTCTCTGTCCAACTTGTCTTTATCAATCTTCTCCATATCCACATTTCTGTCGCTTCCAGACGGGACCTCTCCCTCTTTCCTAACGTCCAACTTTCACTACCATAAAGTATGGTACTCCAGACAAAAGCTTTTGCAAAGGATTTCCTTACTTCCAAATTCATGTGACTGCTTGTCAGTAGGCTCCTTTTGCATTGAAAAGCTTGCTTTGCAAGTGCTATTCTTCTTTTCACTTCCTGTACACATCTATTATCTTCAGTAATTGTACTACCTAGGTAGCAAAACTGCTTCACCTGCTCAATTTCCTGATTGTCTATCAAGTAAACTATGTCTGGCTTATCCCGTTTCAGTGGAATAAGTGGCTAGAGACGTTATAATACAATGCTAAATCAAAAAGACAATCAAATTTAGGAAAAAGAATTGAAATTAGTACAAAACATGCGTGAAAAAATACACAAGTCGCGCGATGTACAGTGCAACAATACTATCCTCACACAGTTTCACCTGCTATATATTCTTCCTTTCAAACTAGAGTGGATGTCCCCGCCCACAGTGTGCGTTGGTATTGATACAAAGAAGGCATAATTGAAGAGGTTACATTATAATTCTCGCCTCTTTCTTTATACACGCGAAAAAACAGACAATGTTGTACTTTGTGTCACAGCGCGACCGATCGAGGATTTAATTCCTACCGCGCAGCAACATTCCGTTTCTACACCGAAGATTAAGTTTGTATGACAAGGAAAATAAATATTCCGATGAGGGTAGGGGTTTTCAAAATGTATGGTTGTCGGCAGAGGCGGAATCAAGAGGGGGAGGGGCCATTGGGGCGATCGCCCCCTCCCCCTTGGGAAGTTTCTGGATCCGACCCTGCGTGTAGCCCTCATATAGACCAATCAACCCTGAAAATTTGGTTTCTCCAATTTGCAGGATTCCAGAGCTATTGCCCGTACAGACGGACGGACAGACAAACGAATACATACATACACGATTTAAAAAAAACGCTAACAACGTCCTCTTCCGATCAAGAAAAAAATAATTAATTCACCACGTCGTTTGCATCCAAACGATGATATAATCTTTTCAAAAACGTTCGATTAATCCTGTGAGACATTTAAGCTACAAGACATCCGTCCTCAGTGGCAATTCGCCGATGATAAGTCGTAAAATCAAGCTCAACACGAGGCTAGAATTCAAATTATGACTATATTAAAACTTAAAAGGCAACATAACCTACTGAGGCTTTCCAGGGAATTATTGTTTCCCCATACCTTCTTGTGAAGTGCTATGTTTGGAGTGTATTGCTTTATGGGTGTGAAACATGGACGCTAAAGAAAAGAGAGAAAGAAAGACTAGAGGCATTTGAAATGTGGGTGTGGAGGCGGATGGAGAAGGTTAAGTGGACGGATAGGATAAGGAATGAAGCAATACTAACAAGGGTGAATGAGAAGAGAAGATTACTTGAAACAATTCAGAGGAGGAAAAGTAACTGGTTAGGGCATATCTTGAGAGGAGAAGGTTTACTATTGATGGTGTTGGAAGGATCAGTAGAAGGTGAAAGGAAAAGGGGACGTAGAAGAATAAAAATGTTTGACGATCTGAAAGAAAGGGGAGGGTATCAGGAAATGAAAGAAATGGCAAGGAACAGAAATGAGTGGAGACAACGCTGGTGCCAGGGACCTGCCTAGAGGCAGAACACCTCATGATGATGATGATACCTTTCAGACGGGAATAATGAAAAACTTCCGAGCTTGTTTACTTTTCGTTTGAACAAGAGGGGTATATTTAAAATGGCGTTAACATTTTGAAGTCAATTTTAATAAACAGTGAGTGAGATGTGGTACCTTTGGACCGTAAATTATTATTGGAGTAATGCACAATTTACTCATATTCCAATGTAAAAAATATTATTTATTTATAATTTACTACAATTTTTTGTTTGATCTGCAACAAAAGCATTTTTAGCCAACATTAAGATAGCATCCTACCCGATACATATGTAAGACAAACGTTTCGTTGACAAAATATTATTCCATTTTGACGTTTTCTGCAACTTTTTCGTAATAAATAAATTTGCAATCTTCGTCCAATAAAATATGAATAAATAAAAGAATGTACATATCTGCTGTCAAACTAAAAGTTTCTTTTTAAAGGTGGTGCTTCAGGACCCCCGTTAATTAAAAAAAATAATAACAATAATAATAATTTCTTTAACACAAACAGATTTCCCTAATCACGTGTGCTACGATAGATTTGTGACAAACACATGCCCTCAGCAGGATTCGATCCCCCCACCATTGCATTGGGAGCCATCCACGCAAACCCCTCTTAACAAGACCGCGACCAAATTTTTACGTTACCTTTTTTTAAGGGTCCAGTCCGACAGTCCCAAATACAGAAGATAAGAGCGACAGATCGCCGCTGACGACGGTCACTTCGCAGCCGATACGCGCATCCGGTCCTAAAAACTGTTTTCCGGCCCATAGAAATCGACACCATAATCGTCGCAACAAAGTATACATTAAAAAGAGAACATTACTCGAGACTGCGACCGACGAATTTCCGAGAACTGCCACATTGTAGCACGGATCCTCTTTTATGGCAAACTCGACCGTTTTTTATGGCCACGGCAGTAAAAAAACTCAGAACCCATACCGACAACCGGGAGGCGACAAAGTAGCCTTGTTTTCCAAAAACGCCCTCGGAGGAAGAAGGCCGTTAAAAAAATAACACAATTGGTTACAGAAGGGAAAAGGAAAGAGAAGAAAAAACAAAAACGAAACGCTCTCTCTCTCTCGGTCGTGGGAGTAGATTTTCAGAGACGCACGCGCTCACGGACCCTTTCCCTCCCTCGAGGCCGACACGCGATCGTGCGGGTTTTCGCGCGTCATTTGTCATTCATTTTTTAAGGCGGACACGCACACGCATTCATCCGTACCGCGCCGCACGCGCGCTTAGTCGTAAGAAAGGACGAGGGAAGAGAGAGTAAGACTTCTGAACCCAAAACCCCTTTCCTTCATCTTTTCCTCGAGCGGCGTGCGTGCGAGATGATTCATCTTATGGAGCCTTGGCGTTTAAAATCGTGGAGCCCCCCTTTTCAAGATCTAAATACCGTATCGCTACGTTGGTAATTTCCAAACTAAACAAAATACGATTTTATAATTAATAAAAATAAAAATATTAATAAAATGATACAAAAGAAAATCTCTCGACACACATCGCTTTTTATGTCAATGAAGTTAATGGACGAGGAATTCCATAATGAAACCAAAATAAACAGCACGAAAAATGTTTAACAACTATGGCTAATTCCACACAAATGAATAAAAACACGACCGGTTTCGGCGAATGATCACTATCATCAGGTAACGAGCTTTCAAAAAATAAACAACATATACTAACAGTAAGAAGAGAGAGGTGGGGAGATGAAAATTGGGGGAAAGAAATGTTCTTCGTATTGTTTATTTTGGTTTATTTTTGTCACCCTGCGTAACGCTTTTCAAACGTGATTTAAGAAACATCCCGACTACGTAGAAGCTTGAAATTTGGCAGGAGTGCTTCAAACACGCATTAAAAATCAATGAAGAAAAAATCTCCAAAATCCAGGTTCGTGATGTAGATAATTATTATAAAACTCCAAATAACGAATAAAAGTGTTATTTATATTCATACGGGTCCCAGACTTGGTCGGTCTCGTATGCAGCCTTTAAGACGGGACTACATGCGAGCGAAGGAGCAATTCTCGCGCGACAAAAGAGGAGCGCCGAGCGTAATTTTCGTGCGCGCCATCTCGCTTCCTCAAGAGGTAACGAGACGATAAACGGCAAACAGCTCGTCGCCAACGAAGACTCCTGTTTGCAGTTTCAATTAATGCTTGATTTTTTTCTCGTCGCGCCGTCTTCACCGACCTCACGACGGCTAACGAAGAATAATAAGTTTAGCATGGCAACACGACTGGGGAGGAAAAAAGAGGATATTCCGGCCAAAGAACCACGACTAGATCTTTCCCTCCCACATCAACAACATTAGGATTTCGAAGGCGTCGGGAAAACGCAGGTGGTTTTAACCAGTGGCTCCCCCAAACCTTTCGCGTCACCCCGGCCTTGAAGCGAAATTTTACAAGCGGCTGTTATAACCTCTGCACGCATCGATTTTTTGGCACAACTGCGGTCAGTTCATTAGAGGGCAAATTATTGACCCGATGACCTATCAACACATCAAAATCGCTCATTTATTTGGTAAACAAAAGTTTTTTTTTTGCGGCACCCCTAAAAATCAGCGGCGGCAGTTTGGAAAACATCGGTTTGAACTTATTCGAGACGGAAAAGAAAAGCTTCGGCGGAAACAAATGAGCACGCACGCTCGCCGGAAAAAGTGATGGCGAACTTCTTTATAACGGGAACTTCGAAAGAACACGCAAAAATACGCAGCTGCATAAGCGATTTTAAGATTGGTGGATGGAAGGAAATGCGAAGAACCTGACCACAGGCAGAATAGAAATTGTTATTCATTTATTTACTTAGCTAATTCATACACAGCCGTTTCCGGCCTTTTACAATGAACGCAATAACAAAGATGAACACAGACATGCACTGAACAGGATTCGAACTGGCGATCCTAGCAATGGGAGACAGGCGCGTTAACCACCCTCCAACTCACAATCTTGGTAGGAAACCAGGGATGTTGTAGACGTTATTGAGTGACCTCTTTGTGATTACGCGATTAAAGAGGATCGCAGTTGGATAACTACAAATAATACGAACGCAAGTCTATTTTGCTATTCCCAGCAACAACTTATGAGAATGTATTGCATTATGACATAATATGAAAAAATCTACTCCCTTTTTCAGAAAAATAAAGTATCTTTAAAAATCTCGAATAATTAAAAGAAAACAGCTCTCGGGACGCAAAAAAAGGCAAAGAAAGAGCCGCATGCGGCCCGCCAGTTTCATACGCCTCCCCTAGACGACAGATCCGAATTACGAAGATTCATCTGGTGCATTTGTTTAAAAAACTGCGGTCGTAAAATAATCGAATTAACGGAAATGGAACGGGAGAAAGGCAAAGAATATGAGTATAGGTTTTGTATTTCTCGGAAGTTTTCCTGGGTTGTCATCGAAAAGCCGTTCCCTTTCCGATAGGATATTTGGTTTCTATTGAATGATTCCCATTTTCGATCCAATTAGGAGGCAAAAAGGAGTCCGACGCATGAGTGTGTGGTGCAACTAGATAGAGGGCGCCACCCTACAAACGGAGGAAAGAAAACATTCCAACGGTCACGAAGTACTGCCGGGAAAAAACGCTTCACGAAGCTAAACACCTTTCGCAACGAAAAAATTTTATTATTGAAAAACCCTTCCAGCTTTTTTCTGATCATCCTCGGAGAGCAAAACCTTGGAACCGTCAATTTCTCCGATAAAAGGAAAACAATGTCGCTTACGAAATAACACGGCAAATAAAAACGATCCATTAAAGATGGCTGAAGCATCTCAATCTTTGGGAAATGAACAAGAAGTTTTCTCCTCATTAAGGTTCGAGTTGATACCAAGCTTTGCGTGATCTACTCGTTAAATCGAAAAAAAAACGTGGAAAATAATTGCTGCGAAATATTTGATAGAAAAAAGTACACAAAGATTTTTCTTGGCTCTCTCATGCGAAAAATCATTCGAACTGTAAAGGCCTTCAGCCTCCTAGAACAGTGTTTCTCAAACTGGGGACCGCAAATTATTTTGGATGGAAGGAGAAATGCCAAAAATAAAATTTTATCAGAGAATTTTAGAAAATATGTACGTCATAAAAATTAATGTTAGTTAAATAAAGAATCAATTTGTATTCAAGTTTCTTATTTTTACTATTTTTAATTCATAGGGAGCCGCATAATATTCAAGGGAGTAGCGTCAATTGAAAGTTTGAGAACCAATGTTCTAGAAAACCGGAGTCTTGAAACAATGTAACCAAGTTTCGAATTTCCCAAATAAAAACGCGCCTCTACAGGGAAAAATACGAACTAACCCAGAGAATGATCGGCGGAGATTATAATAGTCTCCCAAGGCCGCGCGATTAAAAAAACAATCTTCGGAAGACAAATAAAAATGCATAAAGTCGAACAGATAGAGATGATATATGGTGCACAGAAATTGAAACGTTTTAACTCTCTTTCCGAAGAAAAATAAGGGTGAAACTAAAACTAAATTACTCAAACGAATAAGGGCGCCGACATGATGGATTCGGATTAGCAACGCCTACCCAAGTTTACGCCACTTTCCCGCCAGGAATATATAAATATCCACGGATTGCGCGATAGATACCTCCCTACACTTATAAAGACTGCCCGCGGCCATAATTTTAGGGTCCTGAACCTAAGCGACAAGTTCGCGGAAGTCCACGAGCTTGACATCAACGAAAGGCTGTCTGCAAAAGGACGTTGGACAGAAACAAACACCAATATCTAACACGTAATTCTATTCAAGTGTAATTATCATCGTGGGGAGGAGGGGAAAACAAATCAAACAGTTCGCCGCGCCCCGACACATTCTCCAAAACAATTCTCGACTAAAAAAAAACACGTGACCGCGTAACAACTTTTAAGAACGATTTATCGTCGCTAAACGACGAGTACAAAGAATTGTAGGCGGCGACAAACTTGCGAGTTGAGTTAAGAAAAAGAAAAACGTCCATTCGCAAGGTTGGTACGTCCGGCGGCATAAACACTTTCATTGCACAGGATAAATACTCCGAAGGTTTTTTCCCTTCCTTTCCTCTCCTCTCCCCCACCCCCCTCCATCCTCTCCCGCGAGAGGCACACATACACACACTCACCGATTCCTAGCAAACTACGTCACGGAAATTCGCGTAATGGGGAATTCACCGAGATGGAGGACGAAGAGGATAACGAAGGCTGAACGGATCCCGTTTTCACGAAACAACATTGAGAAAAACCTCCATCGAACCGGAAACTAATCAAACAAGTTCGAAAATACGTACCGCCCCGCAGAAGACGAAGATGATCACCAAAAGTCTCTCACATGCGTGCTGCGACCACTAATACGATAGTTTCCAAGGCTACCGCGACGTATAAATCCACCCGAGACGAACACTGCACAAACATCCCGACAGACAGTGCACGTGCCACCGGGCCGCGCGCCGAATCGTCCAGAGATCTTCGCTAATGAATCCATCGTCCATTTTGTCAAACACCACTACGACACAACGGCGAAGCCATGTTGTGAGATCGCCCCGGCCTTCCACTGACTGGGCGATTGCGGGGCGGGAGTAGTCGGGAGTGGAGGGGAAATGAAGGGGAAAGTATAAGTGGGGAGGTATTGAGAGGGAGGAGTAGGGGAAGACACACACACACGGAGGCGATGTAGGGGAAGTCGGCCGCGAGGAGGGATGGGAAGAGAGGATGGTGAAGAGAAGGTGGTGGAAAGCTCGCCAGCGCCGCCCTGATGGAAGAACGCGCGAACTAAGAACCAAAACACGAGAAGATGGATAAAGAGGGAAAGGGGTAATGAGGGATAGGGTGGTTGTTGTTGAGGTCGGCAAGGGAGTAGAGGCAACAAGAGAAGTTGTAAACAAACAAGCTGGAAGTAGGCGGCGAAGATGGTTTGAAAGGAAGAGGGTGAAGTGGGGTAAAGTGGATGGAAACCTAAACAGGACAAGGGTCACCGAGCCCAGTGACTCAGAACAATGTAGTACTATTATGAAACAAAACTCGTAACATGCACCTACAAAGTGTAAGCTCGATTGGGGAAAAAGGCTGTTTTTTCCCAAGTCAAGCAAATCCTTTCCGATTTTACTCCCCTCTTCAGACTTAACGCTGAATAGCGGCCAATTCCGAATACCGAATGACCTTGACATTAAAACTTTTATTTCTCCATAATTCATTTCAATCTGTTTATACAGAAGAGTGGGCAAGACGGCGTTATCAACGGCTCGTCATCAACGGTGCATCGAATTTCCATTTCGACCTCAAAGAAAAAAAACGAGTTTGCTTCAAGTTACGACTCCATGACGACTTTGCAGGATATTAGTTTCGGGATTGAAATGAAAATCGCGCCAGGACTTTGGGGGCGACGTAAATAGTTAAGGTTGGGCACCGAGAGAAAGAGAAAGGTCTCGAGCCGACTTTAAGACGGCGATTTTCACTCGATGCATCGACAAAGGTGATCAAGATAACTCCGATAGCTAACCGAAACGGTTGGGAAAACCAGCGACGTCTATTTCCGTGGTGCGAGGGTAGAGTTAATTTTGGATAGGAATTTTCGGTGCTGCTAATCGGTTTCTTCTCCAATATTTTTTCTCGATGGAACAGCGGGTTTCTCTTCGAATCGCCGTATTTACTCGTGGACCGCGCGCCCTCGTGTACCACCCGCACCCCCGTTTTTGGTCCAGTACGGAGGGAAAAAAATAAATTCGTGCCGGAATAAGTCGACATCTGGGATTAAAAAAAAGTCGGTCTCTTCACCGATTCCCCTTCTATGTGAAACAAGGTTCGCGCGTATACTTCGTAGGATTCTTCGTCTTCTGCGAGTATAAACGTAAGCGTGTTGAAGTGAATTTACTATCGAAACTCGCAATATATATGTAAAAAAGAGATTAAAAGAAAAAAAACTCACTTCCACAAATGTATTTAACACGACCGGTTTCGCTACGATCGTAGCATCATCAGGTTTAATCTCGATGAGCAAATTCCACAAGGCTGAGCCTGATCTCATTCATGATATATGTAAACTGTTCAGAAATCCCCATGCAAGACGCGCAGTCGTTTTTTCCTACCGACAATTTGGGAAAAAGATGCGCGCGCGGTACAAGGGACGGTATTGCCCGTCGGCGTCGGTGGTTTGTTTGAGGAGGCGGTCCTTGATTATTGCTCGAAGCTGTTAAAAGTATACGGTTGATTAAAAACGGTGCTTGTAACCACTCGCGATCCGAGGTGTCGTCTTTACGGGACAATGGTTGTTCGGCTACGATTCCGAACCATTTCCCGTTAGAATTCAATAGAGAAAACTCGGGTAATTCTGTGATGCGCCTAATTCCGCGATAGTTTAAACAAAGCCGATTCACGAAATTAAACCAGCCTCTGGAAGCGGTTTGGTGCTTTTAGGGTAGGTATAGTAGAACGCTCTGTTGTAATTTCGTGATAATGTACCCTAGCAACGGCAAAATATTTACACGTGTTTTAACAGTCCTTAAGTTTCTGTTGATTTGTGAGAACGTCCGTGTTTTACATATTCAGTATTTCTGCTGTACGAGTTATTTTGAATTACATACCGTACAGCAATTTTCAAATTCAGTATTTGATTATCACGGAATTAGACTAACGATATCACGAAATTATACCAAACGTAACTGGTTTATGTCAGTAGATGTGGATGACAAACAAAAAAAAATAAAGCGCTCCTAAGTCTTGCTTTAGTAGAGCAAGCTTTTGCCTCTCTTATGACGTAAAGCTCACTCGCATAAATTTCCATTTTGAGAAAAAAATATTGGAAATGATTCTCAAGATCACGGAATAGGCCGAGGCTCCCCTACATTTGCGCTCTAGTCGCGCCATACCTAGACCGTTACGAAAACCTCCATTTGTCTTAAAAATCTTATTTGGAAAAAAGGGAACAGCAGTACGTGATTATTTATTAATTAACGTTTAGGTTAAACCCTTTGAGCCACGAACCATATTTCGACAATTATTTCATTTCCGTTTCGCATTCTGTAAAATTTCACGAGAGAATAACCGTAAAGAAAGGGGGAATTTAAAAATATTACCGTATTACTATTATATAGTACAAATAAAAGATAAAAATTTAAAACGGGAGATGGTTTCCACGTTAAATTTACGTTTCAGTCGTCGAAAAACATTGACGTTTTGTTGGTTTCGTTGTGAAACCAGCGTGACTCTCAAAGGCCGAACAAAGCAATTTTTATTTTCTCCTTTGAACGCAACTGCGAGGCCGAATGACGCAACATCTTTCAGGGTTCGATACTGAATCGACTCGTTTTTGATGCTCCGCAAAAATGCAACTCCTCGCCATATCTAATCTCAACCGCGGTCCTTTTCCTCTTTTTTTTATCGAGACTAAAAAGAGAGATATTAAGCGCCCTCTCTCGGTGCCAGCCAGTACTTTGGCCCGATTCCAATAAATATTTACCGATGCCAAGCAACAAAAACTCTTTCAGGTTCGAGATCGCGCGAAGACTAATGTAAAGGAACGGAGAGAACAAAAAAATAAACAAAACACGTCCGTTGCGACAGCGCCTACTCGAGACGGTGAATTAATTTGATCAGTTGCTTTTCTCTTAATGAATTCCAGTGGTTGAATAGATCTTAATGGGAGGGACGGGTTTCGCGAACGACTTATAAAAACACACATACATACACGTGGGCCCATGCACAGATACGTTTACATGTAATTACACCAGGACGAGGTACCCGCGAGGCTGCCCGGGGGCGCCAAGGTATTGGGGGCGATAACCCGATCATCTATCTAAACATTTCTTCCAAGTGAGTAAATTTTGGATACCGATTTATATCGCGGAACAGGCAGAAATCTAGACGAAATTCCTTTGACTTTTCATTATCAACAATTTTGAGTAGCAACGAATAAATTAACGATTTCTTAAACAAATATCATAACAAAAATTAACGGAAAGGGGGGCTTGAGTGGTTTCTCGCCCGGGGCGACAAAGCACCACGGACCGCCCCGGAGTGCACCCATATACACAACTGACGGGTTAGCGAAAAGCTATCATAAGTCCATCAGTCAACCAAAATTACATCAGAGACGCTTTTTTAAAAGCCATTTCCTGTCATTATGTCACTCCACGAAGCATAAAGATAAAGTATAACAAGGGCAAACTAAATACTTCCATGACAATGACCTGAATATTTATCAGGGGATTAGGCAGAAAATCTGCCGAGCAGCGCTTCCCAAAATGGGTGCCGCGACACGCTGGGGTCACGTAGTCGATTCTCAGGAGCATCCCGAAAAACTTTGCTGAGCACCTAATTAACAAAAGATTTTGAAATTTTGACAAGTTATTACAACGATAATAAATTTTTTATGGTGTAGTAGCAACAAATAGATCCGTCCAAGCGTTGTGATACCCGTATCCACAAATATACAATTTTGTTACTAAGTGAGGGTGCCGCGAAATTCTGTTCATCTTTTAGAGGGTGCCGCGCCTACAAAAAAGTTCGGGAACCACTGCTGTACTGATACAATAATGATATAATAGTAGGACGGAGAGTTAAAGTGGACCATTCTTTCCGAGAACAATACGAGACCATAGCAGGAAAGTCAAGTCTGCGAGTAAAAAGCTGTTATGTAGGCCCGGTGCATTGCACCCAATGCCACTCACCAGACTGGTGAATTGCAGGGTAAGATGTAGATGCAATTCCGCAGTATCTTCTGCCGTCTACCTGTCTGATGACCTGAAGGGTGTTATGTAGATTTAGGTATGTAAAACATGCGTTTTTCTCCCGTCACAGACAGGGCCGGATTGTTTCGTACGCCCTAGGCACTATGGCCCCTAGGCCTTTTAACTATTATATGTGTATATACAGGATTATGCTTAATCGGAGAAACCTAAGGGGAAAAATCATATTCGATTTCTCAAAAAAATTTATTCTAGAAATTTGGTTTTTCTTGTTGAAAATGTTTTTTTATTGATATTGCATTCAGAATTGAATTTAAAATATTCAATTTTATGCGTCTATATGTTTGTGCTCGCCTCCCTCGCCCAGAATGTATAAATATAATTATAAATACATATATGCATGCAAACGCACAAACAGATACTGCTGACATCTAAGTTTGTCATGGGTGATCGCGAATGAATTCTCCCCCATTTCGCGATAAGCGCACACAGGTCTACGATGACAGAAAAATAAGGAAGGAACAAATGAGCGTTGAAATACGCGATGGGATGGAGAGGTAGGGGAGGGAGGTCACACACTGATCACCGAGCAGGAACTGTCTGTCAGGCCGTTTGCCTAGGCTGGCTCGTTAACAGAAGAGGAAAACGCACAATGGGAAACAACCAGGACGAAAGCCGAGAGAGGAAACGCCAACTGAGGCGTCATAACAAAAAAAATATATACACGGACCAGGGGAACCTAGACGGAAAAAATCGCAGGAAGACATAACTCTGTCCACCACCCACCTTGCCCCTTTGTTTTCCTAAAGAGCAGATCCAGCGTAAAATGGGCAGCGATACATTTGGGGTAGGTGCTGGGCGGGGAGAGAGCGAGGTTTTCGTTTACGCAGCCACACGAGCGAGACCGTCAAAATTTACATTTTCAATCATAAGAATAAATAAAACATAAAAGGATGGAATGGTTCGATTCGACGTCGATTGTCGTGTCTTTCACTGGAAAATTCATGTTTGAACATTCGACACTTCATAAATACATCCATCCCTCGATTGGCACAGTATCTGCGTTTCCGGAAGATACCGCGTAAAGAGGAACCGCGCAAAGAGAAACAGCGTAAAGAAAAACCGCGTAAAGAGAATCCGCGTAAAGAGAAACCGCGTAAAGAGAAACCGCGCAAACCCTGCCATCCCCCAAAAAGGTGACTTGCAGGGTATCATGTAGATGTAGAAGGGATAAACGGGCGCCGTCTTGAGCTCGACGTGCAACAATTTAGGGACCTACATTATATTCAGAATAGCCTCCAGTCGAAATTAAACTTTTAATTATTGGAGAGCGTTTAGAAACCGTGCTCAAGTAAAATTGATGGCTGTGCAATTCGAGATTATTCCCTTAAAAAGAAAACGGCGCTAGACCGAAACCGTACAAGGGGTGGATGTAATAGCAAAAATCCAAAGGCCATAGAAATGCTACACATGGATGTAGGAGAAACTGTTTTCAATGATATGTATTACACCCGTAAAGGTGATTTCGGTAATCAAAAATTTTTAGGAAACATTCTTTTTCGCAATCGGGGATGAAAACATTTATGATTATAAATAATAATAATAAGGGTAGGCCTCAAATCGCGAAAGGGACGCAGACGAAACGAAGGAAAAAAGTTTATAAACACAACGTCGCCAAAATAAACGATTTTAAAACAGGATCGCGATTAATGCCATTAATTAAAGCGAAATTGTGCTACAGAGTTTTTTCTATCTTCAATTTCGTGTCCCAGCGGGAAAACTCTCTCTTTCTGAGATTAAATACGCCATAAAAAATAACATTCACTCTTCACTTGTGATGCCAACAACAGCCCCGGCTTTAGGAATGCCTTCAAGCCATTCGAATGACATATCTTTGGTTTGCAATGACTCAAACAAAGGATCGTCGCTTTAAAATCATCTCTACACGCGTTATAGACCCAAAGCGTGCTACGGACTCGCGACGTTCAGAAGCTGGAGGCGTTTTTCCACAACGATGAGCGACTCGAAGATGGAAATCTCTTCTGTTTACTGTGGCTTATGCTTCGCACGCCTTGGAGCGTGAACTTCCGCGATTGATTTTCTCGTTCGTCGTCGCCTCTGGCCTACGAAAGCGAGATTTATTCATTGCATATTTCCGCATCGTCGGCGAGGAGGAAAAGTGCTCTTTGTCTCGCTACAGACGAGACGACTGTGTTCAACGTCGGGGGTAGTCCAAAAGGATTTCGATACTCGTCAAGCTTATACATGTACGTTACATTGCACAGTATAATACCGTACTTATCCTAATATAAGTGGAATCGAATATAAAACAACCCCCCAAAAATTGGTAGTTGTAGAAATAAAAAAGAATACAAGAAGACGACTCATTTGCAGAATTTTCAATTACGTACGGATGAACAATTTTCAAGGTATATTATTTAAGCTTCGCCATATAGCAGTGTTTCTCAAACTATGAGCCACGGCTCCTCAGGGGGCCGCAAAATTATTTTGGTTGCAAGGTGAAATGCAAAAAAATAAAGTTTTCACGAATAATAAAAATTTATCAGGGAATTTTTGGAAAAACGATGCGATAATATTAGTTTAAGTAACATAAAATGAATAACTTTTCAATAAAGTTTATTATTTTTACTCTTTTCAATTCAAAGGGGGACGCATGATATTCCTGGGGGCTGCGAAAATTGAAAGTTTGTGAATCAATGCCATACAGCACACACACTACAAGGATAAATATGACAAAAATATTTTTGAAAAAGAGGAACTCGAATAGCCGTATTTTTTTAAATGACAAAAATAAACAAAAAGTGTTATCCCTCACTTTCCTCATCACTATCACTTCTTTCACCGTCACCATCCATACTATTCGAAGCCATTGACCGCAAACTGTTGACCACTTGGACCACGTGAATATAAGACGACCATTTTTCATATAAAAAATAGGAAAAATACCTCGTATTATATTCGGATAAATACGATAAATCAATTCGACTATTAATAAAAGTCTTAATCTGTTGGTTAGTTTGCTGGTTGGAACGCTACATGGGATTTCCCATAAGAGGGATCTTAAATACACCTCCTTCACACTTGTACTTATTTTATTTTGCAAAATTAAATAACAAGTAATTGACGCACGATCGTCGATTTTTGTTTTTGAATAGAATTCGCTCCCATTAAGCTAAAATATTCGAAAATTTGTCAATATTTTTAACATATCTGCTGAGTTCATAATAGCTACTTTTTCGGATTAAAACGTTAAAGAAGTTGTTAACTTAGTTAAAATCTGACTACATTTTAATATTAACAAATATAATAATGTATTAGATTTAGCTCACTTCCTTCCAATATAGTTAAATATATTAACTACCAGTTTTCCCGTTGAATTTCAACGGGCATTTACGCTAGTAAATAATAAATTACAAGATGGAATTTCGGGAAATGTAGTTTCTACGCATGAGTACACAAGGCTAAACATAAATATGAACATTTGAGAGAGAGAGAAAATTTCCGAATTTGACCGGGAATCGAAACGGGTCTCCCACTTACCGGGTAGTTGGGGACATCGCGGGCCACATGTGACCCGCGGGCCGTAGTTTGCTCTAGGGCCTCGCATAGAGACAGACGGTATGGCAAAGACGACTTTTTGGATCCAGGGACAACAAAAATGTGCATTTCCATCAAAATCTTTGTCGAATTTTTTCGCGATATATATAATCACTATATATATACTCTACTGTCTCAAAAATCGGACGTAAACGGGATCGAGGAGTGGTCGGATTACCAAAAATGTCGGACTATACGGAAAAGAACGGGGCGAAACGAAACAAAAATTTGAAGCGTAACATAAGTATGAAATCACGTTTATTAATCATTATTCTACAGTACAACTAACATAATAGAGTAAAAAACTATTATTTGAAGTTAAAGTTATTGTTTAAAAAATTGAGTAATTGAGGTTTGTTTCCAGGCTTTGCTTCTCTTCCTTGTGGCGAGGTCGCGCCAACGTCTCAATAATATGACATACGGTAGCAGCAGGTACTTATACAAAAGTGTTTTACCAGTAGCGTTACTACAGGCTAGAATCGCCACTCTTTCTTTACTTCGTTTATACTCAGGAGCTGAAGCTTCAGCCCGAGAAGCTCAAGTTTTTGAAGGCAGCATTTTATAGTTTAAGCCTGTCTCATCGCACCTATATATCTGCTCACCTAACAATCCTTCGTTGTCAATGAGATAACGAAATTTCGCTTTAAATTAAAAAAATTCGTCCGAATTTGCAGCTAATTTTCCGCCACAGGTCGGATTATCGAGACTTGACTGTACTACGTATATGACAAATTAAAAATATACCGTTATTTCTGATTACTTCCGCCTACCATGTGATGATTCATGGCAAATCGCTGGTTTTACACGTACCCCCGTCTGAAACCACAACAGTGAAAAATATGCACGTGGATTCATTAAGGGGGGTGATAACTAGGCATAAAGATGTGAGGGGAGAAGTTAAGCTTCCAAAGCTAATCCCTACATACAAATCGCACACATGACAGATGACAGTCTGGTTAGCTTGTGTCGCACAGCAAAAAGTTTCAGTGAAACTCCGGATAACGTCAACCGCTAAATACCTCCAGATTATCCGTCGAACGGCGACTGAAACTAGACAACAGGATTATGCTAGAAATTGATGGAATAATAGAAACTATGCAGAAAGGCATAAGCTGTAATTTTGGGAATAACTTTGAAACAGAAAAAATTCTGCTATGACCGGGAATCGAACCCGGGTCTTCCACTTGCCGGGCGGATATTCTACCACTGAACTAGCCAAGCTAGTATCAACCAGCCCCAAGGTAAGCTAAGGTAGTTCAGTGGTACAATATCCGCCCGGCAAGTGGAAGACCCGGGTTCGACCCCCGGTCATAGCAGAATTTTTTCTGTTTCAAAGATATTCCCAAAATTACTGCTTTTGCCTTTCTGCATATTTTCTATTATTCCATCAATTTCTGGCTTTGGCAATCTCACCATTTGAGAGGGAGGGGTTTTCTTTGACGTTCTCTTGGAGGACGTCCGTTGGGGCTGGTTGATACTAGCTTGGCTAGCCTGGACCCAACTAAGTAAAACACCCGCGTTCAGAAACAGGAAAGATTATCTGCTAAGGTAGTTCAGTGGTAGAATATCCGCCCGGCAAGTGGAAGACCCGGGTTCGATTCCCGGTCATAGCAGAATTTTTTCTGTATCAAAGTTATTCCCAGGATTATGCTAACTTATGAAACTGCCTTCAGTAAAGCTCCCAAATGTCTAGCGTTTAGCACGCACGTCACGACTTAAGTGAGTTGTCATATATTTTACATGTTACATTTAAAGTATTCATAGAAGTATATTACACGATTGATATTTAAAAAATACTAGGAGCCCTGCCCCAACGCGCTACGCACGTCAACCCCG
This sequence comes from Tanypteryx hageni, assembly GCA_028673005.1. Taxonomy (NCBI): domain Eukaryota; kingdom Metazoa; phylum Arthropoda; class Insecta; order Odonata; family Petaluridae; genus Tanypteryx; species Tanypteryx hageni. Next base: position 122,916,129 of record CM054114.1, read on the forward strand.
CCCTCCGCTCGCTCCAGAGATCTCGGCGCTGTGCGCCTAGCATTAACCCTTCCTAAGATGAAAATAATTTTTTGAAACTGCTCTTATCAAGACATTTTTTTTATTCCAAAAGTTTTTTCCTCTGAAGCAGTGTTTCCGAAATATAAAATTTCCAACATTTTAAACGGGCGCCATTTTGTTTCAATATGGCGGATGAAAATTAAAATAGTTTTCCTGGGGTCTCCTAGCTAGTAGAAACGAAATGCCGTTTACCGAATTTCCCTACGACAAACTTCCTGAGATACAGATGGAGACCGACGGACATACACTTGGGAAATTATATATAGGACATATGTACCCATGAATCTACTTTACGAAATTACAAGATACCATTTTCAGAAAAGTCCAATTACACGAATTTTCGTTAACCCGTACTACCCTTGCCAACAATTACCACGGATAATAAAATCTCAGCGGCGCATGATTACTATCGGCTTCAAACGCCAAGACAAGACAACTGAATATACTAAGACATTACGTAGCATTAATAATCTTCAGGGCCGTTTTCAAACGATCTGGTGACCTGTTCATCCTCTGTTCCGAAGTCCTAGGAAGGAAAAAAACAGCTGGTCAACAGAAATACGGAGCCTCTCTCTTTCGTAAAAACTCACTAACTCACATTAAGTCGACTACAACATGTGTCACAGTAACTAATTAGAAAACACTATCTATAACGGATAGCGTCTCAAAATTTAGCCTATACTCTCAGCTTCTGTCATAGAAGTGAGCTACGCGCTAGACTAGGGGTTCCAAGCTCAATTTCCACGCGATTCAAATGAATAATTTTGAAACAGAAGCGATAGTTAAGATATGAAGAATAGATTTGATTATTTGAATATTTATTGCGAGTCACATGACGTAATAATGAGCCTTAAGTATTTTGTCGAAACTTGGAAGCACACGGCTCAAAATACTCAACATTAACAAACAATTATCGTGCAGTCACAAATCATTAAACAATGTAACATTGTTTGGTACCTCATTGTTAATCCGTTGTCATCTCGTCTAAAGTTTCATCTTCCACCTTTTTAAAGTAGAATCAAAGTAATGCGAGGGCCGCATCCAGCCCGCAGGCCACGTGTTCGAGACACCTGCGCTAGATTGTTAGTTATGACGAATTCTACCATTAGAGTTCCAACTGAGTCAACTTCTCGTCTAAATATCACCATGCAATACTCGAGAAAGGTGGGCGTCGGAGGATACGATAATGTATTAAACCGTGCATCACAATAATAATATTGCAGGGTTGAGTCAATTATAAAAATTAATGGCCATGCTGGTTAGGTGATTGCAATACATATTAACAAAACACAAAAATACAATAGAAAAATAGATTATCGAGATATACAGTTTATAATTCAAAAAGTATTTAAGTAGATGAGAATGCGAATAAAAGTTGCATTCGTTTTACTGAAAACTGACATTACTAAAGTTCAGCGGCAGAAATGTTTTATGTTAAATAAACTTGATCACTTACCTAATTCTAATCTCTCTTAGGATAAGATAGTAAAGTATTATTGAATAAAACAACTCCGCGACGATTGTTTTATTATTCAGCAAGCAACGCTGCAACGGATACTATAGTATAACTCAGGAGCGATGATAGTGGTATAAAAAATAGTATCTTGATTGGTCGGACGATTCACCGTTGCGGATTCTATAAATAAATAGATGAAATGCCTCGTCCTGTGACGTGCGCGCTTACGTGTCCGCATATTTGCCACTCGGTCAAAATTTCCACGGGGAAGGAAAAAAAACCTTCATGAGGGGAAGAAACCGAATTCACGCTTAATAACAGCGGCATTTTTACTATCATGGCGACCCGCATTGAAGCCACATTTGCGAGTCCGTTGCAAATAAATTATCGATCCATTTCAACATTTTTAAATTGTACAAGGGAAACGGCTTGGAATATTATGTAACTTAAAATGGAGATCTCTGGAAGACCGCAGACTGTGCTTAAGGTTAAAGCTCCTAGAGAAATACAGGTCTAGCAAAGGATGCATTGGGAATAACTGAGGCTCCAACGTACATAGTTTGAAACGATCATGACGATAAGATACGCGAGATCGTTTGTAGGACGGAGCGTTTATAGAGGCCCATTCTTTCCGAGAACAATGCGAGACCATTACAGGAAAGTCAAATCTGCGAGTAATAACTGTTCGGTATGCCTCGCTGCATTGCACCCCCTTCCACCTACCAGATAGGTGAATTTCAGGGTAACATGCACATATAGATGTAACTTTAATCTACGCTTAAAATAATCCACATATAATAACAAAGAATATAATATTTTGTAAGATAATATAATAATATGAGTCATGTATTTATTCACGTTATCATTTTGAAATTTACGCTATACATCTTGAAGCGTTTCTATATTAATTTAGTACTTCAACCGCGCATATCCGTCATTTCTTACGGGCAATTACACCAACGATAAATAAAACTTTTTTACAACGCCATGCGCGATAAAGTCCAAAAAATCCGCCACCGCGACCAATTCATCCCAAAAAATAAAACACTGGAGCCAGGCGCCGCAAGATATTCATCCCGATTTTTTCTTTAATTTTATTTTCCGAACCGTAAATCCCCCGAAATAATCCGACGCCCACACCCGACACCAGAACATCACCCGAAGCCTTCCCGAAAGACGGATAAAAAAAGAGGCGAGAGTGGGTGCTTCAGGGAGCGAAAACTGCGTGGGCGTACGAGGGCGTGCTTATGTGTGTGTAGAGAGAGAGAGAAACTATTTTGAGAACAATCATTCAACAACCCTTACATTCCTTCCTCCCTCACTATGTAACAACGTGGTTACAACCCGTGTTAAATGAAAACCCATTCATTCTCCCACCTCCTATTATCCAACACGTCCAAACCTCCCCTTCTTCTCCCTCACCTTTCCCCCACCCTTCCCCTGCATGTCCCCCTCCCCTCCTAAACCTCATACGTCACCGACTACCCTCTCCACCTCCCCTCCTCCTCTCAGCACCACAAAAAAAACCCTCCTACGCCACTCGATGCGCCCGCTACGTCATCGTCCCTCGCCCACCTTCGGGGCGCATACGTCATACCCCCGAGGAGGCTGGTTTGAGAGGAGAAAAATGGAAGTGGGGGAACCGGGGGCGGCTTAAAGAGATCTGGTGGGACGAGTAGTATAGAGGGGAAAAAAGAAACGGAATTTCTTTTCCCTCCGTCTCGACTGACGTACCGGAGGGACTCCCGCGACGTCACCCATCGTCGTCATATCGCCCCCCTAAAAGTACGAGGAAGAGGAGAAGGGAGAGAGGAGAAAAAAAACTCTTAGAGGAGGTATATAACACCAGGCTGACTCCATCTTGAAAAAAATCCCCTCCCCTCTCCCATATTCCACAGGCACTTGTTGCACCCCCTTTCCCCCCTCTTTCTCCCTATTTCTCTCACCCTCTCTCTCTTCCCCTTTCTTACGCCCACCCTCTCTTCTTCCATCCCTCTCCCTCTTTTTTAGACGTGACGTCGATAATTAAAATTACCCAAGACCTTAACAACGCGTTTATTTTTAGGAGCGAAAGATGAGATCCCTTTCTCTCCACGGCGTGAAATATGGAAGAGGAGGAATCGAGTTATGTATTACGAAAGGAAAAGGCGGTCGGTAGAGGCGTTGAATTATTGCCTTCGATATATTTAAAAGAAAATGATTCCCGAGTGCCGACGCTTTCCTGAAGGAGGTGCTTTAATTGCCACCCTCTTCCCCTTTTTCCCTCTTCGCACCGAAACGTTGACGAGTCAAGTTCAAAGAAGAAGACTACCAGGGAGGGCGAAGATTGAAGATGAGGCTTCGCGCGTAGAATGAGGATTAGGACAGGTTTAAACCCCCTTTGAATAAAAACATATAAAGAAAGATCTGCTGAAGCAGACAGTAAAATTGCGGCTTTTTCATAAAAAACGTTTGTTAATACAGGATGTTAAAATTTATGTATGCACTGCTCCCCCGTTATCCGCGAGTTCCGTATCCGCGGATTCACGTATACGCGAGTTGTACAGTATATCCTATTACCCAGCATCCCCCGCGGATACCCGGGGAGTAGTGTACTATCATGTTTAGGCTGAAATGATATTATTACAAATTTAGATAGGACAAACCGAGAAACGCGCAAAACGAGTAAGAATACCGAGTCAATTGGCGTGAAAACAAAGTCTCGAGCAGATTCCGTTTACGAGTTGTGTGTGACATACAAACGGACCTCCACAATAAAACGCGCACAACGAAATAGAGTACTAAACCGATTGGCAAAAATACGAAGTCGGTATCTGCATTCGTACGGGAGGAGTTAGCGCGTTTGACGGACAAACCGAACGCGTGAGAATTTTTTTTTAAAAACGCTAATAAAAATAAGAATTGCGCTTATGTTTTGATGGCGTGCGGGACGTGAAAATAGGCACGACAAGCAAGGTCGTTGATACGGTCGAGCCTCGATAACCTCAACCCGAAGGCAACGCCCGATTAAGCCGTGCATTTTGTGATGTCGATGTAGGGACATGGCGTGATCCATCCCTACTGAATGAGCTTGGGTGGGAGACTTTAAAAGATTAAAAGATTTCCTCTTCGGAAAGTTTACAAATGACTATATGTTTAGTGAGGCAGCTACTATAGTGATACCTACCGTTCGAAGATTCCCATGTATCAGGATTTCCCAAATTTTTTTATGTCACGGAATCCTTACATTTGAATATTTTTTCACCCGGAACCCTTACCAAGAGGTAGTAAGCCAAATGGCAATGAAATAAACTTTATGCTCATGTAATTATTATTTATATAGTTTATTTATTTTACAGTACAAAGTGTTTTTAAATTCGCAAAGGTAATTAACAGTTTGGAAATCAATAAAAAAGAAAGGGTTGCTATTTCAAGTACAAATTCCCCAACTGTTGTGCACAGGTTAGACAAGTAATTGAATCGCCGCGTTTTCGGCACTTTCATCGAAAACACTCAACAATTTCCCTAGGAAAGCTCACCCCAAAGTCTCGCAGAATTCCAGTAAGCTTTCGCGGAACCACCGGATTCTTCGAAACATAGTTTGGCAAACCCTGTCATAGATAAACAGAAGAAGGTTCATGGAGACTAGAGCCAGGACAAAGAGGTACGTTTTGTCCTTCTTACCCGACCTTATTAGAACAGCCAACGACAATAAAGTTAACACTATTTAGAAGTATGCCGGTGCTTTGAAGGCTAGATTTAAACTACTGGAAAAATTTATGTCGGAAGGTCTAGCAAAAGAGGTGGTAGATCTTATCAGAAACCACACGTATGTCGGAAGGCAGGACAGCGAGAATAAGATTTGCGAGATCGATTGTAGAACGGAGCGATATAGAGGATCGTTTTTCCCTAGGACGATATGGGAACATAATAGGAAAAGATAATGTAGGAAAACTAGGGAGCTTTGGTGCACTGCACCCCCTGCCATTCGCCAAAAAGGTAACTTGCAGGGTATCATGTAGATGTAGTGTCACTCGCCCTGGCGGACGGATTGATATAGGGGATCCTTTTTCTCTAGGAAAATAAGACGGCATAACAGAAGAATAGTATTGATAGGTCAGCGATATTCTCCCCGTCACACACCAATTGCGGTGATTTGCTGGGTGTTTATTCAGAATCAGATTGTAAATTAAGCGGAATGCAATGGAGCAGTTGCGCCAGGGCTCCGTGACCGCGGGGAGGGGTCCATGGCGGTCCCGTATCCTGTCAGTAACCGAGGTGTGAGCATATGGGGTGGTGGTATCCGAAAAATGGTGCGACAGAGCCCCTTTATCCCTTAATACTGCCTTTCCTGAGGATGAGGGTACAAAGTTCGAGTTATGGAAAATTCGATCGTATGACTTCGTCATAACCTACGCGCATAAGAAGGGGGAAAAGTATCCACTTCAACAGATCCGTGTTACCGAGATTTGAGACACCCAAGTTGGACTAAAATTAATTCGTTCATTTGAAAGTTTTCAGACAAGGATTTTTAGAGGAGCGATCTGTAAGAATATCGTAAAATATTTTCAGCGTGTTTTCCGCCGAGGGCTGACATCTTGAGGCACCGTGCAACCACGCGATAAAAGAATAGCGATTGGAACTGTTTAAAAATGAATTCAACGGCGATGATAATTAACACACCAAGTTTTGACGGACGAAATAAAATAAAGAACGCTCGTACTTGTTACGATAGTAAAACGAGTAAGGAAAGAACTGATCAGATATTAAGGACGGTTTTTTTATTGTTCCAACGTAAACAAAACGAAAATTTACCGTAGTAACGGACCCGTATACATATTTAAAAGGGGAGGGATCCTAAAATCAATAGGGTTCATGACCTTCACTAGCCGAACCTATCCTTAAAATTTGTTTGCTCTAAATTGACCGTTGTAGAAGTAGTCCACCACACACGGAATGTGACGGACAAAACGATTACATTCGCGGATTTTTAAAAATAGCTAAAAACACGGAAAATAAAAAAAACTTAATTTTTGTCTAGCAAATTAACAAGGAGCGAGGATCTACCTCAGACCTAATACTTATCTAAAAGCTTCGATCTACGTGAGATCGATTGCAGGACAGAGCGTTATCGAGGCTGGTTTTTTCCGAGGACAGTACGTGATCATAACAGGATAGTCAAACCCTGCTAGAGAAAATTGTTAGGTAGACTTTCGCGCATCGCACTCTGCCACCCACCACTTGGGGTAAATTTGACGTAGAACAAGCATCGAAGTCGGCGTACCTTTCCGTCTAGCTTTGCATTGTGTAACAGATTTGTTACAGAAATCTAGGCCACCCTGAGTTGAACTATTCCAAATCAACGGCATCGATTCCTTTGTCGTGACGCTAGAGCTCTTAATAACGACGTGACGCTTTTGTTCATTGATTTTTTCACGCTTCGCATCAACTATTGAGCATCGATACCTTCTTCCGGCAGCGTAGTTAAAAAAAAAACAATCGAAGAGATGCGGACGAATGAATATTTCAATATGTCATTTCCTCATTTTTTTTAACGTCGAAATGAGCAAAAAAGAATTGCAAACATCAGAATTTTTTCACCCCGCATAGCAACGGCATGAAAGAAATACGACTTCACTGGACCGAAATGGGTTCGAAGCGGAGACGTATGATTCGGCTGTTGGACCAAACGATAAAAAAAGACGATAGAATCACGGACCAGCTTCACGGCCGAGAGCTATTGATCTCGCTTGCGGCGGTCACGTGCGTGTGCCCCGTCGAGTGTGATCGCGAGCGCATCCGTTGACGGAACCCAAATCCCTTATAGCACGTTCGAGATTGGTTGATGCGACATCGGACAATGCGAAAAACCCCGATTTAGCGACAGATTATTTTATCGGTCGCGACCGACTTACCGCTGCCATGACAAGGACCGAAGGAAACATCGACGATTATTATCCGATTGAGCTTTGAAGTTGTGTTCAATTATAAAGATAAATTTGAGATTAATATACCGTTATTTAAAGCAATCTCCCGATTTATCGGATGCCTCCATACAGAGACTATCCCTGTTAATCGGGTATCCCGGTTGATCGATAAGCTGATTTGCACGTATCATACAACACTTAAATATAAAAATAAAAAATAATAAGATGGTAGATGAAACATTTAAAAGAAAGTAGTTGGGAGCGAAGAATTTCGAAAATAATAATGTACCGCGTGAGAACAATTTTGTTTTAAAAATTCAGGTTAACAGGAATTCCGGTTAAATTTCTGTTGTTTTACATCCGTTTAATCGGGAGTTTACGGCATTACAAAATTCTTTTTCTTCGTTAAGTGCACTGATGCACACGATGACAGCAATATCGTTATAGCTTCTACTTGCATTATTTTACATTTCGACGATTGTACCATTCTGCTCAAGTAAGCGCTCCATCCTTCGGAAGCGATGTTAAGCAGTTAGCCCCCTCGGTGCTCTTCGTATAGAGTAGGTTAATGCCTGCACCGGGTCTCCCTCCTCCCTTCTGCGTGTCCGGTGTGGAAGTTATGGCTACAATAATCCACGAGAATGATTAACCAGAAAAACAAACAAGCAAGCCATCCTGATTTTTTTTTTAACTTTCCTAAAATATTCCCTCTTTATCCACCTCTCAGGAACACCGCTCCGTTTTCTCCTATTCCCTTCCATTACTACATTTTCCCTTCCCTGAATCTCTCTCTCTCTCTCCCCCTGCCCTTTCTACCTCCTTCCCATTCCTCTCTCCCTCCAACTCTCTGCTCCTCTCTTCTCCACCCTCATTGCATCCTCTTCCCCTTCACCCTTCCCTCTATCCTCCCCTCCTTCTTGTCTCCTCTTATTACCACCCCTTCTCACCACTCCTAACTCCCCTCGCCCCATAACAGCCACCTTCTCCCTCCATTCCGCCACCTCTGTTTACACCCTATATATCCCTCCATCTCCCACCCTCCTCCCTTACCTCTCTACGGCCAACAACCTCTCTCCCCCCCCCATAACTCCCCCTCCCTCGCCACCTGCCTTTCCCATCATCTCTTCTTCTCTGCCTTCAACCCTTTCTCCATTTTTTTTCCAAAGCGCCAACGTCGAACACAACGCCGACCGTATTGGGAGGGGAACAATGGACCCTGCTTCATATTTTTTTATATAATCCCTCGCTATAGAATGGATACTTATAACGGAGTACTTCACGCTTCGGCACGGTGGCTTCAAGGGAGAAAAAGAGGGGGAGAGAGAGAGAGAGAGGGAGGACTTCCTCGAAAACCGAAAATTCAAAATTGCAGCTTCAATCAACCGCTCCAAAACTTTCGCATTATTGCGAGTTCCTGGCGCTGCTGCTCCTCTTCTTACTTTTTTATTCCTAAAAAAAAAACTTTTTATGCCTACTAAATTCGCCCCTTTTTCCAGGAGGGGTAAAAGACTTTTCGAATAATAGACTTTTCAAGCTTCGGATATTCCTTCATACTTTAATTTTCCCCCTTCATCCCACCACCGCTAATCCTTTCCATTCCTCATTTTTATCCTCATATACTCGTAAAGATAGCCAAACATGAAGTACCAGGATCTTAACACTTCTTTTTGAAGTGCGCCGAACCTAAAATTCTATTAGATTCAGAGGACGATAAAAAAACAACTGCATTAAGTTCGAAAACGATCCTGTGATGAAGGAGCATCTACATCAGTGGTCGGCAACCTATGACCCGCGGGCCAACATGTTCAGAAAGGATTACGTTTTGAAAATAAATGAGTAACTGAATTGCTAAATCTACATCTACATGTTACCCTGCAATTCACCTAATTGGTGGGTGGCATGGGGTGCAATGCACCAAAACCTACCTAAATATTATCCATCGCAGGTTGAAATTTTCTATTGTGATCGCGTATTGTTCTCGGAAAGAACGAGCCTAGATAACGTCCCGTCCTACAATCGATCTCACGTATCTTATCGTCACGGTCGTTTCTACCTATATACGTTGGTGCTTCAATTATTCCTACAACCTCGTCTTTTAGACATTCCGATCTAGATTTCTCCAGAAGCCGCAACCTTGAGTTCAATCTACGATCCTCCAGTGGTACCCAGTTCAAATCCCGCAATAATGAAGTGACGCTTTCCTTATGTTCGTACTTTTGTTTTACGAATCTGGCTGCTCTGCGCTGAACTCTTTCTAATCGAATTATGTGTCCCTTCTTGTACGGATCCCATATGCATGAGGCGTATTCCACTTGTGGTCTAACCAGTGATAAATAACATGTTTCGCGTACTTTTTCTGTAGTGTTCCGTACTATTCTACCTATGAAATCCAGTTTCTTGTTGGCCGCCACTATAACTCGACGAATGTGCATGTCCCACGAAAGATCTCGACAAATGGTTACTCCTAAATATTTTACATACTCAGCTTGTCGAATGCTCATTTCATCTATTTTATATTCGAAACCTAAATCTTTGTTCTTACTTTGCCAGAACGTAACTGCGGCACATTTAGTGCAATTAATTTCAATTTGCCATTCTTTGCACCAAGTTGAAATGGCTCTTAAGTCTTCACGCAGCGACTGATGGTCCTCCTTGTTTTTTATTTCTTGATATAGAACGGTATCATCGGCAAAAAGTCTAATTTTACTACGAACTACCGAGCAGATATCATTCACATAGATTAAGAAAAGTAGAGGGCCCAATACACTTCCCTGAGGAAAACCCGACGCAACTTTAACGGGGGACGAGTATCTCCCATCGATGACAACTATCTATCTGTTCTCTAATTGAGAGGAAATATCTCACCCAACTGACAACTTTCGGATTGATACCATATTGTCCTAACTACAATTTTCAAATACGGCGCGATTTCATTAGCTAACTCTTTCAATACTCGTGCGGGTATTTCCTCCGGCCCAGGAGATTTACTTGGTTTAACTGAATGAAGTTAGAGCAGGATACCATTTTCGGAAAATATAAAATCTTTCAAGATGCATAGGAATAGTGGTTTCACATTCATCGTCATTAGGAGTAAAGCATATATAAACATCCAGGTTTGATTTTTCATTTCATTCAAATTTTTTAATTGACCCAACGCATTTCTCCAAAACCTTTTATTGACCCGCCATCAAAAAAGGTTGCCGACCACTGATCTACATGATACCCTTAAAGTCACCTTTAAGGTGGATGGCAGGGGGTGCAGTGCACCTAAGATCGCTAGATTTCCAGGAACCAAATAATATGAAAGCGCCTTGATATCGTTAAAGTGGACTATAATTGAAGAAGGAACCGTTAAAAAACCGCAGACTACAATATAGACTTAAGCCGAGGGGGGGGGGGGGGGGGGAGGTTTGCCGATCTTATCAGGAATCCTATGCATTTCGGAAGGCACGATAATGAGGATAAGCTTCGCGATATGTCGTAGGATGGAGCGATATAAAGGATCGCTCTTTCCCAGGATGATTAGGAATTACAATAGGAAAGCGTTAAAGTGGGATTTATAGGGACATGTCTGGTGCATTGCACCTCCTGCCATCTACCACTAAGGTGGCTGATGTAAAATTGCGATGCTAATACAGTGGCAGAGCTTTTGAGTGAATTGAGTCGGCAGAAAATGAAGTGCTGGAGAATGTAATAAAATACGGAACATCTTTGAAAATTTTAGGAGCCGCAAATTTGTTGAGGATCTACACGATCTAGTTGTTCCCACTGGTACTCACGAGCGCCAGAAAATGGCCAATAATAATGCATACGAAAATACGTAGAAATAACTGCTAGCACCGACAGGGTGTCATATAGATGTACTACGTGTCATTCGTCCCAGATGCGATAAGACAAACACACAGAGATTTTAATTTTAGTTTAAGTCTAGATAAATAACAACCTCAGTCGTACGCCATCGGCGGCTTGTAGGGTAACAACGTAAATGTACTGTCTCGGATTATCATGCATATGCACAGCTATCTATTTTAGCACCCGGGGAAAACTACCAAATATACACCCCCTCCATAAAAAAATCTCTAATACCTATATGGATTTGGGGCGAACAATTAATAAAGAAAAATAAACTATAAATGATATAATTTCTTACTATAAATGTACATAATTTAAATACATAATTATAAATATAATTAGGTACATACATAATTACACACATACATAATTTAAATACAGAAATTATAAATATTAAAGTTATTCTGTGATTTTAATGCAGCAAACCCATCAATAGCATCATCGAAATTTATAGTTTCTGCTATGCGTAATGTCTGGAACAAGTATAGTAGTGAAATCTCCCGTCCTTGTGAAATGCACAACTTGCCTTTAACAATTTCTGCGCCCCTTCTTTAGTTACGCCAGGGGCAGATGCCCCGCCCTTGTTATAAGAATATACTTACTATAAGTTTTCATTCGCATGGTAGTCCCAATTATGAAGCAGGTTATTGAAAATAAGTGTTTGTAAGTTCAACGATCAAACTGATCAATTTATTGCTAGGAAAATAAGAATTAGCAATCGATATATTATGCACAAAATTTATATTTTTTCTTAGCGGTCACTATGTCGGTGCAGTTTTTGCGCAAGCGAACACGTTATGTAACGCAAATGCCTTTCACCGTTAAATTTTTGCCGAACTTTCAACCAAACGAGCCCATTTTTTTATTTCGACAGAACATTATATCATTACAAATTCCGAGCGGGGATGCGCATTTTCATTTTCACGTCTTCCCTCCAGTCCACCATAGCCTCAGTTGCTACACCATTAAATTCGAAATGGCTGACCACTTCTAAAGTCCATTTTCTCCACGGGCGATTTGCACCGGAAAGCAGTAGGACACGTCATCTACATCTACGGATCTAAATCCACATGTTGTCCTGCGATTCACTAAAGCGGTTGGTGGCAGGGGGAGCATTGGAAAAAATGCTACCAAATAGTTTTCTTCTAATGACGCGAAAATGGACACCCACCGAGACGCGTCATGCGCCCACTGACAATGAGTCTTTCCAGCAGTTGGGGATATTTTTTTGCCTGTGCGAAATCTAACCATTGGATCGAATATCTCGATCCCTTTCTTAATCGAGGGAATTTTCGAACTTCTTTCCAGCTGTCATCCCTTCCCTTCGGCCAGACCACCCACTAGCTATAGGTCTACCGCGACCAAAAGAACATTTTGGGTGTACTGGGGGTGTGGCCTAATCTCTCACTCCTCTAGGCATCCTCCCCTCTCGCCCTTCCTTACCGCACGGGCTGTCGCTGTCTCGGTCCTTTTCTAACAACACTGTTGCCAAATATTCGCAAAACTTCGTCTAGGCAGTGAAATGTAAACAGTTAAAACTGACAACCTAAGGAGGAGAATGATGGGCTAGCGGTGGGGTGGGGGTAGTCAATATGACGTGACGGAGGAAGTTCCCCTCCGTGCGCGGCCGAAATCCGTGTATGTTCATATGAATGAGACAGACCTATACTTCATTTCCCTCTTGAACTTTGCCATTTACCTCCCACCTACCTACCTACTTGCCCGCTCCCACCTCTAGCTAATCATTTTTTCCTCCAATTCCCTAGCACATAATTGAGTTTCTAAAGGCGCACGATAAAAGTGACTAAGAAAATGGATAACGAAAAATGCGAGTTTTTAGAAAAGAATGAGAATACTAATGACATAGAAGAAAGCGAGCAGGGTCCTTAACAAACTTTAAGTGTTCGTAAAACTTTAAACCATGTAAGATAGAACAACGCAGAAACGATTTTAAATATCATCTACATCCAGCGCTGTAACTAACTATTTTAGCACCCGGAACAAACTACAAAATATATAAAAATTCTCTAATACCTATATGGATTTGGGGCGAACAATTAACAAATAAAAATAAACTATAAATGATATAATTTCTTACTATAAATATACACAATTATAAATATAATTACATACATAATTACACATAATTTAAATACAGAAAGTATAAATATTTTAATAATAAAGAGTTATTCTGTGATTTTAATGCAGCAAACCCATCAATAGCATCATCGAAATTTATAGTTTCTGCTATGCGTAATGTCTGGAACAAGTATAGTAGTGAAATCCCCCATCCTTGTGAAATGCACAACTTGCCTTTAACAATATTTGCGCCCCTTCTTTTGTTACGCCCGGGGCAGATGCCACGCTTGCCCCGCCCTAGTTACGGCGCTGTCTACATCTACAAAATTCAACCTGCGATAGACAATCTTTAGGTAGGTTTTGGTACATTGCTCTCCCTGACACCCACCAATTAGGTGAATTGCAGGGTAACATGTAGATGTAGATGATATCTAGAAAGTCACCATTTCGGTGGATGACAGGGGCTGCAGTGCACCATAAGTCCCTAGTTTTCTTACATTATATCTACATGATACCCTGCAAGTCACCTTTTCCTATTACATTCTCTTATCGTCCGTAGGGTAAAACTATCCTTTATATCGCTCCGTCCTATCCCAAAGCTCAAGGTTTCACTTTTATTAATGACGTCGTTGATATTATTGCAATTGTTGTAGTTATTGCCAATATTGAAAATATTGGCAATATCAAAACTTTATTATTTTTAGCCTTCTTTCCAAATAATGGAAAATTAGTCTTATGAGATCGCCTCGCTGTTCGTGCATGCGTACCCCTAACATCTTATTCATGAATAACCGATTTTCATGAAACTTGGTGTAAGGCTAGTGCTCTGGGAAACTACCTCCGGGCCATAATTTATATTCCGAAATGACAGGTCCCGAGTTCGATTTCGGGCGAGTTATTTTTCCATTTGATTTACATGGTTAATCTAAAATTCGTCGGGCAGAGAGTTTTTATTTTGCATTTTAAAATATTTTAGAATTATGATATCGAAGTGGGATTTGTACTGCTCTAAGGCGGAAAAGGGGGCGATTCTTATTCTTATCACACGATTTTTATTTCCGATCGTATTAGTTTTAATTTCTCTCAAAAACTTTCGTTTCGGCGTTTTGAAAGTAATTTTTTCGATTTGTTGCTATGGTGATGATTATTGCCGAACTCGGCCGAGTGCACATTACAGCCGTGTTTCGATTCATAGCTATCGAGGTAACAATCGACCCTTAAGTCAATTCATACCAATCGGAATCGCGGCGAAAAATATGAATGCTACATATTGTTGTCAGTAACCACACTGACTCTGTAAAGAAAACAGCGCTTCTTGTGTAATTCTTACGGCATATTTGGTGAGAGAATTTTGTTTTTGGTTTTTGTTGGTCTTGAATTTTTATGTATTAAAATTGTATTGAAAGGCAAGTAGGCGGATTAGTTCTTTCCAGAAATACTTGTTATAATTATAGTATAAATTATGTAGAATTGTTATTATTATCATTACAATGTTTTCTTAAAATTCTAAAAATGTAACCTTTTATCTCCAGTGTAGTGTAAAATGATGCCAACAACTGAAAGTGAACGATGTTTCGTGGCCAGCTGAATTAAAAGCTGCCAGATATCTATTAAAAAAGAATAAAAATAATCTTTAAGAATCGGCCTTTATAAACTTATTTACTATGTCGTTCTATCTTATCTTGTTTGAAATTCATTAACAATTAAAAGTGATAAAGAGCTTTATAATCTTATTTATTTATTTACTAAAATAGGCTCACATACAGCGTTATCGCCAATTTACAGTGAACATGGTAACAATAAAATATAATATATAAAATATAATTAGGTAGAAACAAGCAGGACAATGAACACCAATTAATTACAAGTAATGTACAAAAAAATTATAAAAACATTATTTCATCTATTTACAAAAATAGTACTCAGTGCTGCTTTTAAGGAGTTATAAGAGAGAGAGAGAGAGAGAGAGAGAGAAAGGATCAATATTTGGCGGCAAGGAATTTAAAAGGGAGGGAAGTCGATAGAAGAGAGCATTGGGCAAGAGAAATTTTAAATGAAGGAACATTAAGTAAGTGGGTAGATCTAGTAACTTTTGATGGAACTCGGAAATTGAGTAAGGTGACTAATTCAGGACTGTCATTAATAGAGTTTAAAGTATTGTATATAAGAGAGAGATCGGATTTAATCGGGGTAGCTCTAAGGTATTTAAGGGAGAGGGAGGACAGTATAGCAGCAGTAGAGGCATGGCGAAAAGAGGGCACACGGGTTTTTACAATTTTTAAAAACTTGATTAAGAGAAGAAACGTTGGAAATGGCAGACATGGACCATATTGGAGAGCAATAGGATATAACTGGAAGGACAATTGTGGTAAAATAGTTTGAGTGATGCAGGATCTCTAATGTCAGTAAAACGGTATATAATGCCTAGGAGAGACATAGCCTTCTTTTTAATATTAATAATATGCTCACCATAATTCAATTTACTGTCAGTAATAACGCCAAGATCTTTTTGCGAAGAAACTCTTGTCAATGGGAAAGAATTAATTATATAATTGTAATTAACAGGAAATTAGCGGAGAGAAATTGACATCACGTTACATTTAGAAAGATTTAGTTTTAACTTCCAAAGATTACACCATTTCGTGATCTGATTTATAGCCTGCTGGAAAACCAACCAGTCATTTATTGTGTCAATTTCTGTAAATGATTTGCAGTCATCAGCAAAGAGTAGAGAATGGATAGGAGAAGAGTGTAATAGAGCAGCCAAGTCATCAACATAGAGTGTAAAAAGGTAGGGTCCAAGGACACTACCTTGGGGAACACCAGATAGAACAGCAGACCATTTAGAATACGACCCAGGTAAAACAACACGTTGGATCCGATTTTTAAGGTAACAACTATCAAGTAGTTTGAGGAAATTACCATGGATGCCAAACCGATGTTTGAGCTTATGGAGAAGAAGGGTATGGTCTATGGAGTCCAACGCTTTTGAGAAATCTAAGAATACCGAATCTAATTGTGATTTGTTAATTAGAGCATTTACTGAATGGTTTTGGAAAATGGCTAAGTTAGTTAGACAGGAACGATTTGGTAAGAATCCATGTTGGTTAGTGGACAAGTACGGGGAAGAAAAATAATACAATCACCTTGTATCGAGAGATGCGTGAATTGCAGAAACTTTTAAAGAGAAAAGCTATTATTTCAATTTAAAATTTATACCCTGCTGTGCGCCAAGGTGTGTGGCAGGGAGTGGCAAGCACCGCCTATTTCCAAATGGTGTTGATATCATTCCTGTTGACTCTTCTAATTAGGCGGGGATAGAAGGACGAAAAGTATCTCTCGGTCCTGGCACTAATCTACATGAATGATCTTCTGTGCTGGGGCCGTATTGATCAACAGCAGATGCAGAAATTGAAAATTAATATATTCTGCATCGAAATTTTTTACGCAGAAATTTACCAAACTGGTAGGTGGCAGGGGGTATCACTGCACCACATCTATGCTCTATCGAAAAAAAACTCAAAAACCCTGTCTGCACCTAGGAAGAATTATAAAAAAGCCTTTCGGAAAAAAAGTAAAATGGCACAGCGACTTTGGAGACGATTAATGACAGCAACGAACCCGAAATATTTCATGCGAGGAACGAAAAGGCATCTGGGTCATAAATAAGAAAGCCACTATCAGAAGAAAAACTGTGAGCTTTCTCCGTTTTTGCGGGATATTCCGCTTGATTGGCTGCATCGAATGTACGACTTCCAGATTCGAGAACGTTACATTTACGACGGCACTACCTCCAGCCCGAGGCGAACATACTTTTACTTCATATGGTGGAGCATGGTATGGCGTTCCTTCTTCAGCTTAGTCTAACTTGAGCTCTGACAGAAAAATATAATGCGAAGCCAGAACA
This sequence comes from Tanypteryx hageni, assembly GCA_028673005.1. NCBI lineage: Eukaryota > Metazoa > Arthropoda > Insecta > Odonata > Petaluridae > Tanypteryx > Tanypteryx hageni. The sequence goes on from CM054114.1 coordinate 122,933,389, forward strand.
GGCGCCGAAGTCATGCGTCATGCGATAACGTTGCAATTCAGCACTTGGCATGAGATTTCATTCAGAGATCCCCATTCTTAATTTCTTCTTGGCAGTCAGAGATCAAGTTGTACTATAATTGTTTTACGAAGACGAATTCCCACCGGATTCGTAGAGAACGCGCGATGGATGAAAACGTGCTACTCATAAAAGTGAGCCTTTTCCTACATTTACGATGGGTTTCTTTTTAAACCGACGCAACCAAAGAATTCCCGTTTCCCGTTTCGGTTTTCGTAATTTTATTTTTTTCGCAAAATTCCTCGCTGTTAAACTAGGAGGAGGATTTAAAAAAAAACGTTCCATCCTTGTTTTTTTATTTTGAAATATACATAAGAAGCCGTCCCAGTTCCAGAAAAGAATAACAACTTTTCCGTCGACGTCATGATTCATTCAAGACTTTCTCGCAGGTTTACGACCGCCATATAAAACCATTCTTTTGTCTTCGGGAGGAGGAGAAAAAGTGATTCTTTTCGAGACGAGAGCGTTTCCGCGTTTTATTTCTTTCGTTCCTTCCTTCGCCTTTTACCTCTGCGATTCCGCAGAACTAGACGGACCCAGAAAATTTTTTCGAGGCACTTGAATTGCTTTATGCCTTATGCCCCTTAGTGAATAAAAAAAGGCTATTGAGAGATTTAGACCGGGTGTAGTTCTTCACGACCTGAGGAGCGCTTTATCTCGCCGGAATTACGCCGCGGCGCGCGAGGTTGTACGGCGACGCGCGAAACCACCACATTTTCATATTGTTTTGTAAACTACAACATAATCTATTCGAGCGGGCTTGTTCGTCGGCATTAGCAACAGCAGTTACGACTGTATGGCAATTAACCTGACTCCTGAAGAGAATACAATGCACGACGATCGAGCGACAAAACGAGAAAAAGGAAATAAGAGTATTATTCATAAACATGGATAAAATTATCGCGTTTTTTCCTACTATCAAATTCGGTAATAATTTTGTGTTTTATTTCGCTAAGAAGATTTCTCCTATTCAATTTATTGACGAACCGAGGAGAATTTGGAATTTGATCACATGCGTAAATATGGCTTATATTATTTTTATGTGGTAATACCGTCACATATACGTCCACAAAAGCCTCGCTTTTAAGCGGAATCAATGTGAAAATGTACGCTCCAAATTTCAGCTTTACGTCTATTATACCTTCAGAGATATTTAAAAATTTTTGTAATGGGTTCCCATCCAAACCTGTATATTTTTAAAAACTCAAATCTAAAGAAAAACAACTGACACTAGTAGGGAAATTTACTCTCCAAGTCTTAGCTGTCTATCGTGAAACTACAAGACCATTGTTTTAAACGCGCTAAAAATTCCCGCCCAAAAAGTAAATGAGGAAAAGTCATATCCCTAAGTACATAGATTGTAGGTAGATCGCTAAGGAGCTTTCCACTTAGCAACCAACTTCGTTCATAACAAAAACGCCCGCGGCCTCAAGTCATCTATTCGTATTGCATGACTTTCTCACGTAGTTATTAGAATAGCAATGAGATTCTCGCGATTAATGCATCAATCAAAACAAAACGTTGCGACGGAAAAACGCAATTTTAATCGCATCACTCGAGTTTCCCGAGTATGACTCGGGCTGACTGGTCCTTCTACAAAATGATTTGCCCGACTCTGCCTCGGGCAACCTGTTTTGTGTACATGATTTTCTCTATGTATCAGTTAACGAACGTATCATATAAAAGGTAACGTAATATAATTCAATTAGAAAGAGTGCAGCGCAGAGCAGCCAGATTCGTAAAACAAAAGTACGAACATAAGGAAAGCGTCACTTCATTATTGAGGGATTTGAACTGGGTACCACTGGAGGATCGTAGATTGAACTCAAGGTTGCGGCTTCTGCAGAAATATAGATCGGAATGTCTAAAAGACGAGGTTGTAGGAATAATTGAAGCACCAACGTATATAGGTAGCAACGACGGCGATGTGAGATCGATTGTAGGACGGAGCGTTATCTAGGCTCGTTCTTTCCGAAGACTATACGAGATCACCATAGAAAATTTCAACCTGCGATAGACAATCTTTAGGTAGGTTATGGTGCATTGCACCCCCTGCTACCCACCAATTAGGTGAATTGCAGGTTAACATGTAGATGTAAGAAAACTAGGAACTTTTGGTGCACTGCTGCCCCTGCCATCCACCAATAACAAGTCTCCTCGATCATTTCACCTACCATCTACCGAAACGGAATGTAGCCACAGACCACCAGCAGTCACGTTTCTGTAGTTGAAGTTTATTGTAAATTTCCAACCACTAATCTTTTGGACCGTGGCTACTGTCGCATCTTCATAACGATCCCCAAATCTATTCTCTTTTTAACCCATTGGCTAAAGAGACGGCGATTCCCCGGTCGGGCGAAAATGGCCTTAACGTAAACAGCCGGCGAATCGCCGGTCCCGCGCAGCATCTTCTTCTGATTCATTTATCTTGTAAACAAAAGCAGATAATTCTCTGCGCCTTTCTTTATTACAAAGATAAGAAGTTAATCATTAATTTGCTTTAAGTCTGTTTGGATGAACGAAATCAATTTTTTTTATTCTAATAACGAAATAAACAGTACTTGGCTGCGTTAGCTAATTCTGCGCCAGGCAAAGACGTATTCGAACTATAATCTCTGATGATTCACTTATATTACAATCTTTTTTCGTTATTACAAAGTTGAGATAATAAAGCATTGTATACCAACACTTTCCGAAGCCAAAGGCAATCTGGCACCAGCAGTTACTAGTTGATTTTCTAGTGAGACAGAATTGTACCCGGGCTTCCGAATTTCAGTCATTTGCAAATGGCAGATATGAAGCGGAAGCGTGTAAAAGATCGTGAGATACAAAAATTTCTTTTAGAAAGTGATAGTGTACATTCTAGTAGTGAAGAAGAAGAATATGAGGATTGTTTAGATAGTGAATCGAGCAGCAAAAGTTTTAGTGACGGCAAATATAACGACGACAATTCTACTATTTGGCGGCCGCTTAGAAAGAAAACAAAAGTGGACGAGTGGAAGTGGTATAAAAATAGCGAAGACAAAGGAATTTGACTTTTCTGGCTCACCAGTTGTAAACGCAAGAGTTCTGAGGAAACTGAATAGAGACTCAAATGAACGCTATATTTTCCTCAGTTTTTTGGAAGCTGACTTCTGGGAATCAATCAGCGAAGAAACGAACAGGTTTGCAGATTCCTATGTGAATTCACCTAGCACAAGTAAAAGTAATCTGACAAAATAATGGTTTCCAAAAATTAGAGAAGAAATACAAGGATATTTTTCTTTGTGCGTACTGATGGCACAAGTAAAATAAAGTAAACTTCAGTCATATTGGAGTCCGTGCATCCGTACAGAAACCCCATTTTTTTAGCAAAGTTATGCCATATAGAAGTTTTTTGTTACTTTCAAAATTTTTGCATTTTGTTGACAATGCAAAACTTGACCAAAACAATAGACTAAGAAAAATCAGCACTGTGATAGACTATATAAACAGAAAATTTCCGGCGATGTATGGCCCAGAGAGAAACTTGGGAGTTGATGAGAGCCTTACGAAGTTTTGGGGCAGACTGTGTTATGTACAATACAATCCGAGCAAAAGCGCTCGGTTGTGAATAAAATTTTACAAAATTTGTGAAAGCTCACCAGGTTACTGTATGCAGTTCTCTATTTATACTGGTGAAAAACCTCCAGCTACCAAAGAAGGAATTCCTTCCAGCGAAGCTATAGTGTTGCACCTTATGAAACCGTACTTTCAATTAGGATACATTGTGACACTTGACAATTGGTATACTTTGCCTGCTCTGTTTCAGAAACTGATTGAAATGAAAAGCAATGCAGTTGGTACAGTACGTCCTAATCGGAAGAATATGCTGAAGGAGTTCAAAGAAATTGCTTTGAAGAAAGAGGAAGCAAAGGCTTTGTACAGTCATGGAATGGCTGCATTCAAGTGGAAAGATAAGAAAGAAGTTCATGTTCTTTCAACGTATCATAAGAAACGGAACATAACGGATAATGGAAAGGTGTCGAAGAAAATGAAAGAAGCTATAATGAAACCCAAAGCCATTATTGATTACAACTGCCAAATGAATGTGGTAGATAGGCAAGATCAACAATTGTCTTCATTTCCCATTATGCGCCGCTATGCCAAAGGCTATCGCAAATTGTTTTTCTACATAATGGATATGGTTCTCTATAACTCATACGTGCTACACAAAAAGACAAATGGTAAAAAGATGCATTTTGATGACTTTAGAGTGATTCTTCCAGAAAAAATCCTAGAGAATGTAACTATGCCGGAGTACAGGAGGAGGGCAGGAGGAGGGGTCGTCCAGTTTCTGATCCCTCACCTATGAGATTTCAAGCAGATAATTGGGCTCATTTCCCAAATCACATATCACCCAACCCTGTCAAAAAGAATCCATCCCGTATCTGTGTAGTCTGCAAAGCACAGGGAAAGAAGAGTCAAAAGCAGATGGGAATGTGAGAAATGTCATGTTGCCCTTCACCTGCCACATTGCTTCAAAATATATCACACCAAATCAGTCTAAAGGTATGAATAGTATAGTTTATGATATAACACATAAATTACCTTAGAGATTATTTATGGAGATGGAGTTTTTAAAAAGAATTTCACACTTGACATTAATTTCTGGATCACACTCTCCAACATCTGAACATCATATAAAACATCATGAGCCCCAAAACAATCTTCATTTAATAAGTCCTGAGCCAACTCTGTCAGTTTGTATGACTTCCTTCCTGGGAATAGTGATTTTAGTATAGAAAGTGTATCTTAAAAACCCATGAACATTCAGGATGAAACGATATTTTAAATTACACTCATCAATATAAAAAAAAGAAAATAGCAATCAAATTTTAAGATATTATGACCTACCATAATTACATTTTTACTAAGGTTCTCAATAAAATCTAAAAGCTTTATTAAACACTGGAACAAACACAGTGTCTGCACAAGAGAGTTATTTTTATACAAGATATTATTTGATAATGAAAGAGCATTCACATCTGAAATTTCATGTTTCAGTAAAATATATTCAGAAAATTTTTTCTCATTATATTTTGAACAATTTGACAAATCTCTGCTCTCTTACCAAATCCTGAAGCGTCAATGTCAAAATACACAACCTTGTGTGGCCCTCCTCTTAAGCTTGTTGTTAAACACTGCTCCACTGGAATCAATCCTATGCCTTTCGAATATGATATGCCCTCTCATGCTTCTCTAGCATATTTGACTTGTCATTTCTGCTGTCTCAGAAATAGCCTTCTTCGCTTAAAGCATAATGAAGAATTTTTTATTTATCTCTGGATTCCTTTTAGATCTGTTCTTCTCCTTTGCTTTTCGCTGTGACATCCAGCTGACAATCCCAATTATTTATATAAATTTATTATGTAACTGGTTCTCAAATTCATCTGGCTAACAGCAGAAGCTAAGGATTCTGAACCAACATAAAACTTGGATTTTGGTGCCTTACTTGCCACAGTCATGTTAAATGACTCATTTGGCTGACTTGATGCACAAGGTGCTAATTTGTTTGAATTAAATGCCATATTTTCAACAATTTTCTTGATATCACCAAATGCACTTTCCCCTTTCAGATCCTTTCCTACAGGCAAGCCTGTGTTTGTAATTACATCATTCACCGCAATTTATATGGTTATCAAAAGTATGATACACAATAATTGTATTGCCTTCTACATTATTTCTATTTTGCTGTAATGCATAGCTGAAGCATTTCTTAAAATATTTAATTACAGAAGAAGTTACGAGACCTCTGCAGCCTATACAACATATTTCCAAGCCCCGTCTTTGCATGATTAATATCAGACCATTTATCTTTTATTTTTCCCCTTGGAAGAAATAAACTTTCCAGATTTCGACCGGTTATATTTCGGCATGTTTGATATGATATTAAAACGTATAAAATATTTAGAGGGATACTTAATAACAAAATAAATTTCCCAAGTCGCAATACAAAAAAATTGAAGTTATAGAAATTGAGAGAATTTCTCAAATAAATGAAAGAATTAAGAATAAAAATGGAAAATAATAACAACGAAAGGTAATGGATAACAACAACTTTAAATGTATAACAAATTTATGACAATATAACAAATTGAAACAATACAAAAAATCTAAAATAATATAAGCATAATAAGATGAATAATTTCAACAAACAGCAATGCAAGAAAGAGTGAAACACATCAACTACACATCAGCAAACGTTGTCTGAAATCACAATGGCTACCAAATTGACAGAGACGCCAAGTTTACAATTTAGCGTTGTTGCCAAGTTTATTTCAAACATTAAATAATAAATAAAAAACATGTATTAAGCCTTATTTTGCAAATGATTGCTGGTAAATTAATTACTACATTTATAGCAATGATTTTATGAATTATTTTCTTATGATAATCAAAATATTTTAAACTATAGAAATATACCTGGCAACAACCTTCCTACTTCAAAAATGAGTCAAAATACATTTTTAAAGGTTTATATTAAATATATTTTGCAATAACTTTGCTTTAAAATTGAATATATACACCATACGTCTCTATGTATTCATACTACATGCATTATTTTATAACAATAAAATTTACAGATACGTATATAACAAATCAATCAAAATAGAATTATTTCTTAATTTTGACTGGCGAAGTCGTAGGGATTCCTCCTTAACACAATCTCGGGTTCATGAAAATCTAAAAGTTGGCTATATACATCATCAACTAGCGCAAAGCCTTAACCTTAAACAATGATAGTTTTTTATAACCTTGTTGTGACTATTGGAGATACCTGAGACAATTATTTTTTAAATGCTTGTTCTTGAATGAATCTTAAACGATGAGGTCGATAACTCATTTTTTGAACGCGTGTCCTGTAAATAGACGTGGGTACTTCAGATTCTAAAGGATGGACAAATAGTGGAACGTTCCGAACGTCGTTAACAGATATACCTTCTACATTTCATTTTTCCCAGACGCGATAGGAGAGGCCAGTAGAGGATTTGAGTGCATGTATGGAGAAATATCACTCCATGCCAAATGTTACTGGCGGCATGCAAAGTAATAGTGTAAATGTAGACGGAAAAATGAAGAGGTTCATTTTTTTCAAGTTAAACCGCTTCACAGATTTGATATGTATTGCGAATGGGATACAAAGGACTTGGTTGAAAAACTATGTCTCTTCAATAGCCGTAAAAGGGATTAGAAAACAACATGCGCATTTTGGCACCAAAATGAATCTACTACCGGTGAATCACCAATGATTACGCCCGCTTTATTCAAAACCTTTTCATGGCTATTGGATCGATATAGTTTCTCAATTTGATCTCGGCCATAAGGAGAGCTCGATAACTCTTTCTTGAAAGGAGATGGTGAAGAAACATTCCAAAATAGGAAATATTTCGTGGCCGGATGAAGTAACCTTAACCTTTACGCACTTCAGCCAACGAATAATTTAAATGAAAAACAGGACAACAGTGGGAGAAATGGAAGTTCGAGGGACATCACACGTATGCGGTGTTACCAAGTTCGGAACCGCTTTCATCCAAACCTTTTAGCGTTGACGCAAACTGAGAAGGCTACTGAGAATCGACATTTGGAATAGTTTTGCTTTTCAAAAATCACCATATCACCATGTATGCATCTACATCATGAATGAAATTTGGGACTAAATCACCACTTCCGACTGCATAATGAATGGTTTCAGAGAATCGGGAATTTTAAACAAAGCGCCAATGACCTTAATTCAAGTCACGACCACCCAAGTCCTCACACAGTTCACTTATGAACCATGTTGAATAAAATAGGGATTGACTGAGCAAATAAATCTTTGAGCATACAATACAGAGGCGACTTTCAAGAACTTGGTGGTTTGTAAAAAGGATTGGTGTATTAAGGTTGTTTGAATTAATTGCACCATTATGGAGAGTTCGGATATATACGGAATCCACTCAAAATGGCATGACGAAACATTTTTGGATCGCTACCCAAGGGTTAAGAGCCACTGCTTTACGGTTTTGGCATTGTTTTTAATGCAATCATTTTTATCGAATTAAGATGTTTTACTATGGAATTCTAGCACGAACGTTAAATTACTTTTCCAAGCCTTTAAACTAAAAATAAATGGTTTGATAAACTTGGAAATCAAAAATTCGAATTTCATCAATTCCTCAAATTTTGGTCAAAATATCAACTACAAAGTTCTGCAATACAGATCCTCTCACGCAAAATATAATTCGAAAAACATTTTGGATACTTGCGGTAATAATGTGCGGAGACCAATATATGACCAACAGAAGTTTTGGAATATATATGGAAAACAAAAACATGCACTCACTAACGCACAGAGTAAAAACACTTGATAGTAACACTTGGGGCCAAAAAAGAACTTTTTTACAGCTAAAATTTCCACGAGTCCGTCAATACATATCTATGAAAAAAATAAAGGAAAATATAATTCCATTGAATATAACGCCACTGGAATGCGACCGGATAAACGAGCGAAATCTCAGCGGGAAAAAACAACGATCACACCCGGCGACGTAAAAAGACATCCAGCGGAAATTCTAGCTGACCCCACCGTTTAAACGCATTCATCCGACGAAAGAACATTTCAGCTGCTTGTGACAACGTCATTTGAATTCCAAAAACGACTTAAACGAGCCCAGCGGGGGACTGCGCGCCTACTAAATTATGCGCGTTAAATCCTACGGCCGCAAAACGATTAGAATCGGCGAAAGATGAATTGAAAACCGGCGCGGTTACTTCGTAAAATGGTTAACCGAAACGCTTTATGGCTAAAACAGTTTTATTTATTCGCGCGAATTAAAAAAATATACTTTCATAACCAAAATTAAACCCCCAAAGCGGTCCGACGCATGCATGTACAGATCTTGCCATCCTGCACTTGTAGCGGTTGCCCGTATGTGTACGCGGACCCTGACTTTTCTCAAACGTGTACATCTGGATCATCATCAATTTACCTTTTCCACGACGGGGAAAAACAAATGCATGGGGTGGTGAAATATATACATTATATCATTAATTTTTTTCTGAGAATTGTTAAATCCCGTGTGCCCTCCTTTCGCCAACTCTCTAATAGTAAGATCTTATCTTCCCTTTCTTTGGATTATCCCTCTGTTCATCGAACTGTCTGATCTTTCTTTTATATACAATATACTAAACTCTATTACTGACTGTCCTGAGTTACTTGCTCAATTTAATTTCCGTGTTCCTAATAGATCTACTCGCTCTTCTTTCTTATTTTACTACCCCACCCCCAGAATTTCACTTGCTAAACGTTCTCTTTTCTTTCGTCTCCCCTCCCTTTTAAACTCACTTTCCCCTAATGTAGATCCTTTTTCAACGTCCAAAGAGTCTTTTCTTAAAAACGGAATGTCATGTTGTCGCACAACCTAATTTTATTGACTGCTCCTGCATACACTTATATTATATTGTATTTCACTTTATATTATTTGTACTTTATTTTGGTTGTTATATTGTTAATTTTTGAATGTTTAATTTTCACTGTAAATTGGCGGTATCGCTGTATGTGAAAAATGATTAAATAAATAAATAAATTACTACGAGGGGCGAATATCGATCGAAAAATCACAGACTTTAGTGGGTTAATATTGTCATGATTGCCGATAAATATTCACAGTAAAATGTCCTCGATGTTATCTATGTGAATTTGCATCTATAATTAGACCCTGTACCGTTCCAATTTTGAGAGGAAACCTAAATTGATCAGATAACGGCATCCGAGTTGGCTTCTGAACATATAAATCCACACCTCTCGCCGGAAATGTCTTGGCCAACGGTCCACGAGGCCCTACCGAAAACTGCGCCCCGTCTCTCGTTCCACGCACTCATCCCACGACCTAAAAAAATTCTCCCGCTCACTCCTTCACTAAGGGTTGTGTCACGATTACATCGTGGAAATTTTAGAAGAGCGCTTTTTCCCTTCGTTAGCGAATTAGAAGAATCTAACTGACCTACGCCTTTTAAAATGTTTGTCTTGAGAGGCAGAGAAAAAGGTCCACCGATTCCACACCCTCTTTTCTAAAATAATAAAAGAATCTTCCGATTATTTTTCATAAACTCTTAATAAAAGATGACCAATTATGACAGGATACCATATCTACTTTAGTAAGACCGTCACATACGCTACTTGTGTGGTCTGAGGAGACCGCGCAAGTCAGTGCACCGTCCTCCGGAAGGGATGTTAAGCAGTTGATCCTCTTGGTGATCTTCGTAAAGAGTAGGCTAATGCCAGCGCTGAGTTTCCTTCCTCCCTTCTGCGTAAGTAAAGTTACGACGATAATAGCCCAAGAGGCTGAATCACTTAAGCACACACATACACTACTTTAACCAAGATATGCAGAGTTTCTTACTTCTAAATATCAACAGTTATAGAAAAAAAGATATAAAAAGACCAAGCTAAGCGACTCAGCTAATTATAGTCCGCGTTCCTGAAGTATACGACCATTTAAAATGGTGGCAACAAGAGACCTGAGCCTCCGTAGCTAAGGAATTCAAGAAATATTTTCGGCGGATGGTAGTATAATAGTACCTCCTGCCACCTACCAGCCTAGGAGCCTGCAGGATAGAACGTGGCTATAATTTTTCACTCTTTTAAACTTTTCTACCTTTCCTCCAAATTCCTTCAACCCAGACTGGATGCACCTTAACATTGCTACCCTAGAATCCCCAAAAAGTCTGTGGCAGTGGGTGTCAATGCTCAATATCTACAATATAACTCTAATATACTACTCTCATCTCTTCCTCACTCCATCTCTTGTAACCATCCACCACACATTAACCACCACTTCAAAGAATTATTAAGCTCGTCTAAAGGCTAAGATAAAACTGATAAATCATAATTCTACAAGTCGTTGTTTTAGCAATCATATTAAGGCTTATGGAGAATTCTGATTTAGCACCGTAATGCAATATTTAAAAAAAATAGTTTTCGAGATAAGTTTTTAATAAAAAATGATTTAGGTTGCTTTTCATGACCATTAAAAGCAGTGGTGCCCAAACTTTTCTAACAGCGAGCCACATCAGTGGTTGCGAATCCATTGGCGGACCGCATTGGAAGTTGCCAATTCTTCGGCGGGCAGGATTCGAGTTTAAATCGGAAGTTTTTCTATATATTCTGAGGTGCCTTATAAGTGAAAAGATTTTCATGGCCAACATTTCAATATTTAAAGTTTTATTAATTTTCATTAAAATGTAAGAATTTGTGCGTTAAATTTTTCGAATTGCTTTTTCGCCATAGCTTCGCGGGCCGCAATTGGCACCACTGTACTAAAGGATTGACAACAATCAACCGATGCGGATTTCAACGACAAATTAGCCCATCTTAAGCGTTGATTCGCCCATCTTTAAAACAAATATTAGCAGCCGTGACCGAGTTACCGATGACTAATGAACATCAATAGTATATGTTTTGCTCTAATTTTTCTACATCGATATGAACTGTCTCGCGCACGTTATTGCACCACGCCCGCAGTGATCCCGCCTCGCCCCCGCCACGACCGCCGCTTCCTCGCCTCCTCGGACACACAGCGAGCGCTCTCTAGCGACAACCACACGACGTCGCCATTCTCTCCATCGCGCGCGCACATAGCCGCCCCATAACACGACCTCGATTTCACTCGAGGCGAGACCGATATTAGGACCAAGTCACTTTTTTCGGTCCCAACTTTCTCCCGTTCCTGCTCCCACCCTCGCCCGCTCCGGTGACGGAGGAGGAAGGGAGGAGGAGGAAGGGGAGAGGAGGCACAAGCCAAGGTCTCCTTTCTACGCACCTCCACACTCCCTCCCGACCTCCCTACCTCCTTCTCTTCCTCTTTTTTTGCTTCCTGCTCTCTCTCTCTCTCCAGCGCAGGCAGAAGCCCCGTAAGTGGACTGCTCCCTCGTTCCCTCTCCCTCTCTTTCCCAACCTCTCTCTCTTATCCCTCTTATCTTTAATTATTGTATACGTTGCTTATGGAATGATATATATATATAAATATGTATATGCGTGTTATACGGCGCACGAATGTACGCCCTTCACATTTTCGCACTGATCACAAAACTTTTTTTAATCACGCTAACGGAAGGTTCCGAACGTTTATTCGCGCTCCCCTTCTTGCGTGGACGTTTCCCTGGAATGGGTTTCTTCCCATACGGTGTATTTGGTCCATTTTTTCTAGTTTCCTCCACAAGAATCTTTCTTTTTTTCATTTCCAACGTCACCACATCTACATGTTACCCTGCAATTCACCTAATTGGTGGGTGGCAGGGGGTGCAAAGCTATGTTATATATATGTTATATCCTCCTCCTCTGTAAGAAACGTCTATATATAATGATATATATCCTCTGTCTCTGAATTATATACATAACACTAATAAATAGCATAAGTGAAATAAAGAAGATATTTGAAATAGTTTGTCATATTTTTTAAATTAAAATGTACCCTAAACATCCAGAATTGCATAGTATGTTAGTACCCGGACTTTCAATTCATAATTTGTGTAGTACATATGTGAATTTCACGCGTATAAAGAGCATCGGTTATAACGAGCAAAATCACCCGGTCCCGTGGCGCTCGTTATATCTGAGTTTCACTGTACATCCGCTGTCTCTTAATTTCCATCTTACGCTTTTGTCTCTTCCTAACTATCTCGTCTAACTTTTCTCTTCCTATATTCTAGTCTCTTCCATACCTCCCCTTTTACCATCCACCTTCCCTCTCCCTGCTCTCATCTATCTCCATCTCTCCGAATGCCTCCAATTTTCCCTCTCTATCCTCTCCCTCCAACCCCTTCCCTATGCTCTCCCTCACCTCCCCCACCCACTCGCACGGGGACGGCTTTCCGTGTCTCTCCCTCTCTTCTCCTGCCTCCCGCTCCCCTCTCTCTCCTCTTTCCCGCTCCACCGTCACCCGGAAGAGTCTCCCTCAAAAGTCCTTCCCCCCCCCCCCCCCTCCTCTCCTCTTCTAAAAACTACTAGCTCAACCTGCTTTGGCTCCCACCGAGATCGCCTTGCTCAACCACCGCTGCCCTCGCAACGCTCTTAAAACAACGCGTGCACGCTTCTCCTTGGTGAACACCTCATTACGCTCGAACGTAAATACACTGACTCACGGTCGAAAATCTCCCGCAGCCGTAACCCGACGTGTATACTCCGGAGAGCAAAAATAAGGTCGGATAAATAAAAGGGAGAGAGACGAGATTTTCTAGAAAAAGAACACATAACAGTAATACCGTATCTTCTTCGGAACCTCCAAGTACAGCGTAATCTCGATAGAACGAGTACGGCATATAAGGAGAACTCCATTATAGCGAGCAAATGCATTGTCACCGTCAATTTCTTAAAGTTACATACACGGAATTTAATTTTCGGAGAGTACGAGTACTTGTTAAAACGGGTGTTTTCATGAATTTTATGAATTCTCGCGATATCGAGGTTTCACTGTATAATCCCCTCACCAACCGCCGGGAGTTACGTTCCTGACTTAACCCGCGGTTGAAAAAACCGCTGTTGGCTTCTGGGAAGTTGGCGGTAAGGGGGAGTGAGCCATTAGAGATATATCTAGTCTCATAATGTACACTTCAAGGTTAATAAAATAAGCATGCTATACTTATAAAACACGATTTTAAATATAAAAATACAAAAAATACGTTCAAAATACAAAGAAATTCTGTACATTAACAACACATAATGGCAGAGCAGCCCCTGCTGATGCCGCCCGCCTCGCATTACGCTTCAAAGAGCGCTGATAAACTCTTCCCTAAGATGCCTCGAACATCCACATCTCGACTAGCTCGCAGTCATATCGTCTCCCCTTCTAGTAAAGAAAAGTTAGTACGTAGCTTCTTCAATAATAAAAGTATTAATATAAATAATATTAGCCAACTAGTCACGGCCGCGAGGAGAACTGCAGTTACTCAAGTCAGGATAGCCTAGTGGCAAACCCAGGGACGATTTTAAACCGAGGATACTCAAAACCGCGGTTAGAGAGCGACTGCTGCACTAGGGAGCTGATTAGCCGGTTCCTCCGCGGGAGAGCGCCACCGTCGCCGGACGATCGCGATTTCTCGTCAAACGAGATAATAAGGCGAATCAAGGTCCTGGACAAGGACACTCCTCCAAAAACATTTTCGCCCGGGTAATTTGGAACTCGCCTACGACCCAGAGGAAGAGAGAGAGAAGGCGAGATGAGTGAACATTTCAGAATGCGAAAATAAAAATTATGAGACGGAATTGAAGGAAGTCCCGCCAGGTGTCGCGGCGAGGAGATGACGCTTCGCCTGTTTCTTTTTATTTTTTTCGTAGCCGCCAGGAAAAATTCCCGAACACTCGAAAGAAGAAAGCTATTGCGCAACTTCTTCCAGTTAGGACGATGTGGATGAGCAAAAATTTATACTTACACTTAGCCGGTCGCGAAAATAACACCGGAAATAGATTTTTGCTCATTTTTTCAGGCCAATGGAATTTGCTACGCACGGCGCGACCGAGAGAAATGTCTCTTAGAAAGGTGCGACCTTTTAACGCTCATAAGAGACTTTGAAAATGAAAGGGAGATTTTGACCGAGGGACAGAGGCATCTCGGGGTCCTTGCAGGGAAAATAAATAATTTTCGGACCCAGAAAAGAAAGTAAAACTAATTCCATGGAAAGAAGTGTGTTGGTGCGTAAAGAAGAATCTTTATGGCACAAATTTCGAATTGATAGATACAATTTTCTCTGTTAGAACGATTAATTCGATAACACGCATATTTTTGTCTTCCCATCAAGCAGAGAATAAGGATGGGCAAATGGGGCGATCACGAGGGGCCTCCCAGGTAAGCGGGTTCGAAAATTTGCAAAAAAAATTATGGGCGAAGTTTTAGCGAGGAAATGGTTCAAATTAATAGTAATTAGGAACACTGCACTCAGATACTTTCATTGCAGCTTCAAGGATAGAAATTTTAATCATAAATGTCCGAATCGTTTATAGTCGAAGAGGCTCCAAATGACTTGCCGAGGGCCCCAAGAACTATAAGGCCCCCACTGCACCAAGTTTGAGCAAACATCCTACACTTTTTGTACTCGCATGAATAAACACACATATACACACATAGACATATGTACACACGTATACATACACATATACATGGAGACATTCATAGAGACGTACATGGGTCCATATGTACGCGTACGTATGAACACGCACGTACGTGCATACATAAAAGTGAAAGGAGTGGCCTTACCGGAGAAAGCGGACGAAAAAGGAAAGAGAAACGACCCGACAAAAAGCCAAGGAATTAAGCAGTATTTGTAGTGATTTTTGATCGGAGCTCACGGCACATACTACAAATTTGCCTGCCCCGGCTAATTAAAAATTCGATGTACGCTCAAAATCCCTCGAGTTGCGCGTCATCGGTTTAGCACGGTTTACTTTTTAGAAAAAGACCTCGAATTGCACGGCTATCGATTTCACTTTAGCACGACTTCGGAACGGCCTCCAAGCATTAAACAAATCAAAAAATGTTTCATTTCGACCTAGAGGTTTAAAAAAAGGATAAAGGAAGCAACTGAACAGTTGCATGCTGTGCTCATGACTCGCTGAAAGTTAACCTCATGTATTCCTATGGGTATCCCTTTCCCACTTCGAACGTTTTCACTCTACACAGCATTTTCCAATAACGCGTATGCCGTGCCAACAGAGTGATGAGTACAGAGCCAGGAGAGGGGCTAGGCGAGCGAGGTATCCGTCTAGGGCGCAGCGCACTTTGGGGCACGACGAATGACAATTTGAAATTTTAAATGGAACGTTTTATAATATAAAATATATTTCATATATTTTATTTTACCTCTGCATTGTAAATAAACTTGTTCCGAGAGAAAAAATTGTGTACTGTATACTTTAATACTTGCCTAGGCCGCAAAAATGTCTTGTCCCGGCTATAGATGGGTATATACCGGGGGCGGATCCGGAAACTTCCCCTCTTGATTCCGCCTCTGCCGAAGACCAAACATTTTGAAGATCCCTACCCCCACCATAATCTTTCTTTTCCTTGCCATACAGACTTAATCTTCGGTGTAAAAACGTTGCGCGGAATGAATTGAAGAATGCACCCAGTGGAGGTCAATGAGGACGTCCAAGGGGAGGGCGATCTCCCCCATCGCACTCCACTTGGATCCGCCACTGGTATATAAACGTTCCAATTGGGATACCGAGATAAACCTAATAACATCAAATACGGACAAAAACCCAACTTGGTATTTTTCTCTAGCAAACTTGCTATTCGTTTATGCAAATTTTTAACCGTTTAAATAATTATATTGCCTATTCATTAAAATAATTGCATAGGAGTGTTTTTGTTCTCAGATTGAAAAAATGTCGAATCACCAAGAAACTCGGTGAAAAATCAATAGAAATATCTGTACACGGATTATTTGTTATCGACAGTCACTCGTAGAAATATTGAAGAACCCTATTTTATAAATTTTAAATAAAATAGAGGTTGCCAATTTACCATATTAATTTTATGCAAGGATTATCAACGCTTTCTTCGAAATATGGAAAAAACAGTGGGATTTTTGTATGAATCTGATGTTATGGGGTTTTTGTCATGGACCCTTTCGAATTATCGAGGTCCGACTGTGGACGTCACGACTACCGTTCGAAACGCTAATTTCGACATGTCAGGCAGGCCCGACCAATGTCCAGTCGATGGACGCTTCGAGAGAAATTTTCGAAAGTAAAGCGCCTAAATTATAGCTTTGACAGACTAAAAGTACGCAACCCGCGCGTCATTTATCGAAACTTCTCGAGATACTTTCGTAAAAACGCTGCATAAACTGCAACCGAAAGATGTTAAAACAGAAGTGGGGAAACTACGGCCCGCGATGTCATCATGAAAGCGAACCATGAAATTTAATACGGACAATTTCGTATTTGTTGGTTAAGACGAGGACCGGAAAACCTTTTTTTTGAAGTTTTAACGATATAATATTATTAATTATCGATTTAAATTGATAGGAACCCTCAGATTTCTCAAGTAATTTCCGATATGGACCCTAATGCGGCCTGCCGAAGCATTTTCATCAGTTAATGAGGCCCGCCTAAGCAGCCGCAACCTGCTGATGCAGCCATTCACGCCAAACGTTTTCCCAACCCAGTGCTGAACTTGCCAAAACCCATGTCTCCGACTTTCTTTCATTGGCGAGAATCGCATTCTTACGACAGAACAACATGGGCCGCCTCAAATCAGAAACGGCGACGCTTTGTCAAACCTCTTGATTGACACAATTCGCAGACCGTTGCGTCGAGACGAATGATTCACGCATTTAGCAAAAGTGGGAGTAGGTCTTCCCCTCTACGACGGATTATTTTTTATTTCGAGGCCGCGAAAATGGGCGTTCTGAAAACGCGCGAACAAAGACGCGAGAAGAAGCCTTCAACCCGAATCGCCTCGATATGTGTCGGGATATGACGAAAAGGCTGAAGAAAGCGCGCTTCCGAAATCGACAAGTGGGTCAATAGCTCTCCAAAAATTTTCGGCACAGCCTGTCGGATCCGAGACATTCGCTCTCGGCACTTTATCTTGGTCATACAAAAAAGTCGCTATTTGTTATAATACAGGTGCTGAAGAAAAACTAGCGCAAAAAATAGCAGTTCGGTTGGGCCCTTTCTTTTCCCTTTCTAGAGTCACACTAAGCGCTATCGATACGTTTTTTCACACCTATATATCAGACGTGGCCAAACCGCGGCTCTTTTATCCTAGTATGCGGCTCTTTTAAAATTCCATGCAGAGGTGTGTCAACGTTTTTCTCTACAGGGCACAATGACGTAGTGTGACTCGAGACGTGTTTGAGATGCCTAATTGCCATCCATTATATCCAAATTCGGATACAGGTTATGTTTTACTGTCCGCAAATTTATGAGCACAGAAGATGTTATGCGGCTCGCGAACTTCTGGGAATCATCGTATGCGGCTCCGAGGGTAAGTAGGTTTGGCCACCCCTGCTATATATCATGATCCGTTCGTCAACTGTTTTTCATGGCAGTCGAGTTATCCGTGCTCCAGCTGCTGTTATATTATTATTAAAAATTTCGTTTGAGTTCTTTTTAATTACTAGAAAATCGTAAACATAACGTGTTTCCACTCATATAATAAACCAGGCATTTATCACGCAATGACAATTATAAATGGCTAGATAATCAATACTTGATCAGTAAAATTATTATGAAAAGGTTAGGGACATCTCTACTGCACAAGTTTTATTAAACTATAATTTCTGAGGTGCGGTACGTTAGACAAATTTATAGTGTCGCATTAACCCGCTACTTAACTTTCCGCCAGTTTACATTTTATTAAAAACAATAGTGACTATTAAGGTTTCTAATAATTACCTCTTAATCCTCAATACATATTATTAAACACGGACAATCCAATTGTAAATATGGCTAGTGAAATAAAGAATAATAAAAAGAATGGCAGTCAGGGAGACCGCACCTCAAGTTACAATGCCATCATAATTTCACTTTTATAGTTAAAGCTAAAATAAAACAATTTCAAACCGTAAAAAAAGTCAATAACCCTTCCATAAATCATTTAGATCGACTCGATCACAAAAAACAATACATAGCGATTTCGTGGCAAAAAATACCCCGGGGTTTTTCTCTTTTATACCCAACTGCCACACAGTTCCTGGAACTATGTAGGTTGATCTGATAAAAGGTCAAAACGATAGGTTCCTTCTGTAGTTCACGAGATAGGAAAAGTCTTCCCGATCGCATCTCCCCTTCAGAGCGAGGGGAGCAAGCCGCGACGTTGCCGCTTCTGCACTCCCGCCCCTCCCGTTGCCGCCCTCCACATGGGAGGTGGCGATGAGGAACGGCAACGTCGAGGTCCTTCTCCGCTCGAGTTACAGCATCGCACGTTTTTTAATATGCCCATCGAACGAAACCATTAAAAAATAAGGTATAATTATCAAAACAAGGACGTTAACGGGAACGAAGAGATGATTTTTTTTTTAATTCGCCGAAAATGACACTTAATCGAGAAAAAAGATACTAACATCTTTTTTACGCTATTTCTAGGGTTACAGCGATTGCGGTGGATAAATAAATGAACAGTTTTCAACTGCGCGAAGGATGGCTTGCTCGCTGATTTTAAAAGAGACATATACACGTCCGCAAGGCAACAAATTTAGAAACAGGTCAAAAAAAAAGATTCCGCGAAAAACAATTTCCTGTCTTTGATAACATCGAAGCGAACGGAAAACAAGCTATAACGAAAACACGCGAAATAAACTACAGAACTGAGAAAACCGTACATTTTTACAAGTTACGCCACGCACCGTTTGCTTTGACGCGTTCGGTGAAGCTTTTAAAAAACATTCCATCTTCTAAAATAATAAAGGCACAACACGAACAACCAGTGAAGAATTAAATATACCCAGGCTCCTCCATTCCCATTATAACAGCCCTATATAAACCCCCCACCCAAAATCTCGCTCTATACAGCATGCAACTACGTCCGCGTCAAAAAGACGTGCATCTCAACTTTGACGCGCGATCATTTGCGCTACGTTTATTGGAAAGAATATACAAAAATACCATAGGAAATCTTACTTTATACTTAATAAGGTTTGATTTTTTGATATTTTTAGAAAGAAAATGTAATAGTTAATGTAGTAGTATACTAATGTAGTAGTTAATTTTTATTCCATTCACACGAAAGTCGATTATATTCTAGTATTTCCTGAGTGGAAGGAAGTTGACTTTTTCTGGTTAAGTGGCGATCTCGAAATGTCTGTTATTTTAACCTAAGGAATTAGACTCAACATTGTAGTGAGTGATAAACACACTTAAGAAGAAAAGAACTATGTCGCTTACCCGCGAATTTATTTGCACGACCGGTTTCGCTAAATAACTAGCACCATCAGGCAATGTTCCCTGTAATGTGGCTGACTATCTGAGCGGAAATAGAGGAGTCTGCGCGGCCTTTGTAAATTCACAGCATGAACTGAGCGGCCTTTTATGCAAAAACTTTTTAAATTTTTATATGAAAATAAGATATAAATAAGAAATCTAAGATTTAATTTTTTTAAATAGTGCAAAGGGGTTGTCGCTTTTAGCGGCCTCACTGGTTACCTTGTGTCAACGGAGACTGTATATGGCAGTCGTGATAAGGAAATATGTATTAAAAATAGAACAAAATAGGAACTTTAATTTTGGGCGTGACCCCTATGTCACCGTTTTTAGTCTGTGGTGCGCGGAGTATAGTAATCTGTGCGCGGGTGTTTAGAAATTTGTGCGCGGACGCGCAGCTTAGAGGGAAAATTGCCATCAGGTGCAAAGAAATTTATGTGGAAATTACATAGTTGTACTTTTCTTCTGAAATATGTCTGTGATTGCTTCAAAATGTCATTTCAGAGTCGTTTTTATGAAAAGATCGAAGGCAGCTCGGGGTGCACCGTGTAGGTGCGGCTGCGCAGGCCCGAGACACGTCCTAGTGTGACAGCAGAGGGGCGTTACTTGGGTACTAATATTGCATTTGATACGGTGCGGCAAACAAGGCGACCTGTTCGCCAGAAATGCGGCAAGCCTCGAAATCCCGTTGGACATGGCCGGTTTAAGAGGGATGGATGACGAGAGGATGCGTAAAACTCGTATCACGGAGCGTTCGGCTGGAAATACCAAGGCGTCGACAAATTTGGTAGAAAAAAATGATATGTCCGAAAGTATAACGTTTTAACCCAACGATTTATTCTTTCGGCTATATCTTTCGTGACATGCACAGCGAAATTCCAGAACGTGTCTCGGTAGGAAAAGGGTATCGGGTGATACCACAATACTTAAAACCCCTTATAAAAAGGTATTCAGGCTCTAATGAACGAAAATTCCGACCAAGAAACTTGATCGTACCCGCACGCTCCTAGTCCTTGCTACGTCGTTGGTTAGGTCCTGGGGGGGGGTCTCAACTACGGCACACAACTAATTTAATATTTTTCTGCGAACAAGGTCTACAGCTGGGTGAATTTTAATCTAAATCCTTTCAGCGACTGTCGAGAAAAGCGACAATTAGTGAAAATTGACATGAAGTCATCAACCTACACTACTGCGCGATGTATTTCATTTCAACTTAGCTTCCAATACGGTTCATACCCTAGTTAAAAACGCTATTTATTCAGATTTTGAGGGACCGTTTAGCCCCTATATATGTAAGAGACGGCAGTCGACAAACAGAGGGAATTGCAAATATGTACAACTTTTTCGGAGACACGGATACTTAAAACGCTCATATTCGTCAAATTCTCCGCGATCTCAAAACTTTTTTTATGCACTTCGTATTAACGAAAGAAAGTCTTAGAAGCAAAATCTGCGCGAAAAGACCTCTCTCGAAAACGAAGATTCCGCGATGGAAACAAGCGGAAATCAAAATTTCACCTCTGACACGACTTCGTAGCGCGACTTGTTGACGCTTCGCGAAATCGCTCGCTTACACCGCACACGATTTCTGTCGAGCACGCGCCCCATACAAGGCTCCTATTAAACGCGAGACTCCCTATTGGTCATCTGAACGAGGAAAAAGGCATCAAGTTGCTCTCCTAAACGTCCTATCCGAGTTTCCCTGCAAAGCCCTCACGAACCATTTGCAAATCGACGCCCACTCTTCCCCTCCCCGGCCATCTCTTCGAGGTCTGCTGCCCACGCAACAGATTAGCCACTTAAGTTCGACTCCCTCGGGGGACTTGACAAATCCAGACTTAAAACTCGCAATGCTCGGGGCAGAATGCATAATTTCCAAACCTGTATAATAGTTCGCGTGAAAACTAACGACATTCGGCTCAACTACGTGATAAATATCCTTATTAATAATAAAATTACTGACGAATTTCATCGATTTATTTTTCTGGAAATTATTTATTTTTTAGGGGGTACGTAAGAATCAGTAACTTCTACAATTGGTCGAGTTTAAGGATTTCAGCAGGGAAAGACGGTGGACTTCTTTCTTTAAATCTAGACGTTTGCTGCATTTCTTCTTTAAGAATTGATTCTTCAAAACCGGGACGCTTCAACTTTACACACGGCCCCCTCTGTGATTAGGAACGGTTAACTTTAACAACTTCGTTAAATTAGTCATTCACAAAGGGCGATGGATATAACCACTATGTTTAAAAAAAATTGAATAAACAAATAGTTATATTTAGTGGTTATTAAATGACCTTCCATAATGAATTCCATTAACGGCTCGTAAATTTAATTCGCTTTGGCCTTTTAATGATTCCGATACGAGAAGGAATCAACTGTAGACGACTTACCACTGACGACGACCACTGCGCAATCTACATCTGCCAGTGGCTCATTCAAAACAGTTTCTGGTCCGCAGTAGTTAAGTTACTTGTACTCATCTATTTAACATTCTGTACGCGGGCATTATCCTTAAAAAGTTTGGCGCCCCTTCCCTTGACACGCAATCAACGACAGGGGACTTGCCACTGATGACGACTACTTCACAATAAACATGTGCACGTTGTTCGCCCAAAACCGTCTCAGGTCTACGGTAGTTACCTGCACTCATCTATCTGGCATTCTTTCCGCGGGCCTTTTTACTTCAAGTTTGGCTCCTTCCTGCGTTAGAAGATTGAGGAGAAAAATACAACCAGCCAAAGAGAGATTGAGTGAACAAATTCTCAACAGCATAGTAACTTAGTAGCGAAGGCAAGCTGCATGAGCAAGTAAGGCGCACCGGGAAGGAGAGAATGGGGGAGGCGGCAACGGCAGTCACGCAGTGGCCTCCGATGTAAGCAAGACCTACTGACCTAATAAACCACAAGAAAGTAGCCGGGCAGCGGACATTCTCGCACTTTTTTACAGCGCCTGTGTGTATTCATGTGTGCACACACACACACACACACATTCACCGACATATACGTAGTCGAACCTCGATAACTCGAAGACAGAGGAACTTCCGACTTGTCGAAACTTCGGGTAAAACAATTTCCTTATGACATACATATTAGTACCAAAGAAAGGGACGTAACGAGCCTCTCAACTGTAGGGACCAAAAATATTTGGAGGGTCACAGCATAATTTAAAAAATCTGATGTGGCCAACACATGACTTTCTCCATATGTACTTGGTAATTGGAGGCGCTGGAATCGCTTTCAATATTGAACTGAAATATCTCAACAATTGGCTCTACAAAAAATTATTAAATACAAAAGTTGTAGAGAATAAAATTATCTATAACTTAGGTTATTAAATACGATTACGTTAATGAAGAATTACAGGAGATATTTAACACAAACAAAAAAATAACAAGAATAAACATCCACTTTCGGGCAACCGATTTTAGCTAAAATCTAATTCTAATACAAATGCTAAATATGAACTTTTATGCTGATCGAATTCTTGAGTTAGAGCGCCCACAAAATTCCGGCCACAGACACAAAGACATCGAGAAAATAGTCAAAACGTATTCAGAGGACCTTAAGATATATTTCCATTGAAATCTCGAAATCGATTTTTTCATGAAAACAATACTTTCTCCATACTTCGTATACGAAGAAAGTAATAATAAAATAAAAATAATAACATGAAAACAAATATTTAGCAAATGTTTGGCATACAAATGAGAGGTAATTATTTATTAAGAGCAAAAATATAAAATACTTGAAGTCATTTTGTAGAAATAGAGTATTCAGCAGGGAGATAATGTGTGGGGCAGAGTACCTTCAGGTCCTCACCTAGCCACGTCCCTGAACAACGGAAAAAATAATTAAAAATAAAATGTTTAGAGATTTATTATATTTTGCACTTAAAAGTAAAGAATAAATTTAATTTATTAAGCTTGATTAAAATTAAAAAATAAATTTAATTTATTAGGCTTGATTTAAAACTTTTGTAAAAGTTGTATGGCTTTGTAAAAGTGTAAGAAGGTTAGATCCGGTATTAATGTTTACAAAAGTTTTAAATAAATTGTAATAAATCAAAATTTATTTTTTGCTTTTTAGTGCAAAATTTAAAAGTTATCTTCAAAAAATTTTATTTTAAATTATTTTATTTTTTAGTCTCAGCACGTAATCTCTGGTGGAAATTAATATTGTCGCGCATTTTCATCGGAGATTTCATAGTGCCACTAGATGGCGGCCGGAGAAAGCGACGCTGAAGGATACGAAAAATTGTATAAATTTCGGTTTATTTCATTGTATACCTCGACAAAGTGAACAGTTACGTAAAACATTTGAATTTTAAAACCACCCAGCCTTTGTTCCATAAGGATCTCTTACTGGTTCCGAGTAAACAATGATTTTATGAGGTCATCCACAAACCGACATATAAACTACATATCTTAATGTAAAAGTTATTAAAAAACGGTAAAACTCGAGTTATCGAAATTCTACCCCACACACATCCCTGCGCATAGATATCTAATACATCTACATATTTTTTTTAATACCTCCATTTTTTTAACCCAAAAAATTCCTCGGGAGAAATCCTGGAACCGTTCACACCCACGGATGCGCTACAAATCCGGTCCGCAGGAACAAACAAGCGAGTCGCGATCGAGGAATTTCCTTTAAAAAAAACACCACCTCAACGCTGTTTTCGAAAGTGAAAATCGAGCAGGAGACCCAATTAGTAATGGGTTTCCTCATTTCTTCGGAGTCCTTTTCGAGAGATGTATCAGCGGTGACGGTGGTAAAATGGTAGCGGGAAGGAAGGAAATGGGGACACCGGCCGATGTATTTTCGGACCCCGTCGTCTCGTGGGATTCGATTCGAAAAACGTTCGAGCGTCCCCGTAAAAAAATCTCTCGAGAATCTGGATGATAGGAACTGTTGTTATTAACCAGGTTACGGGTTAAAAAGAGGCGGGTGGGCAGCGACAGAACGGGGTCGGTGATTATGGCGACGACCGTCGAGGATGAAAAAAAAGGATCGGGTGATATGGGTGCTCGAGATCGATTTTAAGGGGCGCGGATACTTTGAGCGACCGGAGTGCCACGTGCAGCGAGCGTCCTACAAGGTACGCCACCGACAAAGTTCGCAAAACATATTTCAAATTATTTTAATGATATAGTAGCCGTGGTCAAAACTCCTTCAGAGAAGGGAGCGAAGTTGACAAACCGCAAACAAGAAAGGACTGAGGCAGAGACAATGGATGTGCACGACGTGGCAACATTGCTGTTCGATGATTGGTTGGTCATTTCCGCCAATTCCCCACGCTAATTTTTCTTGGTCGTCACAGCTCAAGCTAGACCTCGCTAACTACATATATTGAAAAAGTAATAATATTGGAGCAGTGAGAGTGGCGAAGGCACAACTTTTCGTTTAAAAAGACATTTAGTAAGCATTTCTTCAACGCTGCTCTCCACAGCCAGATTTGAATCGTTGGATAATTTCATAAGTATGATGTTTAAAAAAAACATTCCACCTACAGTAGAACTATTGAAGGCAGAAAACTCAGCTGTTGAAGAGAGCAACACTGAAGAAACACTAGTTCTAGTTATGAAAAATTCCAGTAGGTTGGGTAGTTTAGTCGAAGTGTTTTTGGTTACTCCTCACGTTCA
Organism: Tanypteryx hageni; assembly: GCA_028673005.1. NCBI lineage: Eukaryota > Metazoa > Arthropoda > Insecta > Odonata > Petaluridae > Tanypteryx > Tanypteryx hageni. The sequence continues at coordinate 122,959,017 of CM054114.1, forward strand.
CTGTGTTCCTCCCTCGGGCTGGGAAGCGTTCATCTTAATATATACCAGTGGAGTCGAGCCCTCGATGATTTTTATTATAAATTAACGTAATTATTAAAGTGTAGCATTTCTCATTCTTACTTGTTTCCACATTTACCAAGGCACATCGGTAAAAGTGCACACTTACCGGGAAATGTACGGATAATACGTATTTGTGGAAACTTAAACTTACATTTACCGAACTTGGTGGTAAATGTGCACATTTACCGGTAAATGTACACATTTCCCGATTACGTACCTTTACCGTAACATATATAAAGCTACTCTCCCCAGTCTTTACCCTGAAGATGATGTTTAACACGCCGAAACTATGGTCGGTATAAAAGTATTTTAAGTGGAAATATGCAACTTTCCTTATTTTCTCCCGATAGCTTAATCCTTTTCTTCTATCTATCCCTTTCAAACTTTCCTTCAATCACATCATTCCCTCATTAAATGTCCCATCAAGTTAGCCTTTCTCTCTCTTAGCAAGTGCAGTCAGATGATCTGCATTGGCAACTAATTTGTAGAGATTCCTCCAGGCAAGTGGAAGACTGTGGTTCGATTCCCGGTCACGACCAAAATTTTTCTCCATCCTCTCTTGGATTCTACAATCGGCTTTATACTTCCATGGTCATACACTCAAAAATATTTTACATCATGCAAAGCAAGAATTTTAATAGCTAGTCTCGACAGACGAAGGGGTAAAATAAACCCGTTTTTTAGAACCAGAACATAAGACTGGCAACGTTTTTAGGGCTTTTTTGCTTTTCTTTCGAACAATCGAGAGAAACTCTCAGCGAGGCAGTACATTGCTTGAAGCGTCCAGGTCCCAACGGTTCCTTCCTCCGCCAAAAAAACGTCCGAGATGGTGTGCCAAAAAAAGACATCAACTGTAACGGGACGTCACAAACGCGCAGTGTCGTAAGGGAGACCCACGGACGTAAAACGAGCCCCGTTCGCAAGGGAGTTTTGCGCAGATTCGGTGAGAAAGTTTTTAAGGAGAGACGCCCTACTTTGCTGTCGGGACTTACCTCCTGAGAGAGAGAGAAAGAGGAAATCCAGCTACAGACTAAGAGTTTTACTTTTGAAGAAAGGAATCCAAAAGAGAGAGTGGTCACAAGATTATGTTGCCGGGCAATACGGCAAAATTACGACCGTGATCTTCGTCTCAAGATACGATCATTCGAGAGGGAGTCCAAAATTCTAGGACAGGCTTGTCAAACTGGTGCCCCGCCGGCTGCATGGGGCCCTTTCTGTGCTTTAGTGCAGCCCGAATGCTGATTTTCTTCTCAACTAAATCGTTCGAGATTATACACAAAACTTATTTTTGCGAAAAGGAGACAAGATTTTTTCTCAGTTATTGAGTCACAATAGAACACGGTTTCTAAATTATCGTTTTTCGCAAAAACAGACGTCCAATATTCTAGCAAAAACCTACTTTTTCCAACTCTAGTCCTCATTATACGACTGTAGTCCTAATGAGCCCCCCCATAAGATCCATTGCTTTAATGCGGCCCTGGTGCCTCTTCAAGTTTGGCATGCCTGTTCTAGGATTCCCGGCATATGCCTCCAGGCCGCATGCGGACCCCGAGGTGACGTCATGAGGCCCTCTGTTATCGATCAAAACGAGAGTAACCAAAACATCAACATTAAATAGTGCGAAAGAAAATGTCCCAAAATGTCTCCGGGACGCATGCGGTTCCAGAGATGGCACCATACGGCCCTCGGTTGGGTATCAAAATGGCAAACAAAACAACAATCCTAAACAGTACGAAAGAAAACGATTCAATTCAACACTGGTTACTTCAGCAGTTGGACCAAATCCTAACTGCCACAGAGTTCTCAAGTTCTCGCAGGCGATCCAAGAAATGAAAGCGTACTTGTACTCACCAACTTATACACGTTTCTTTAAATTGTTCAATTTTCATGTTAACGGAGTAAACCTATAAAAACTAGCAAGTGTATTAAACGTAACTTTAGACTTTAGAGTTCAATTAAACGTAGGCAACACAATCACACCCTTGTAATAAAAAGCTCGAACGCCAATGCGCCATTAAACTCCAATGTGGCCCAAAAGAATTTACTGCTGCCCCTTCTTTAGAACAGGTAAGGAAAGTGCTGCTGAAGCAGACAGTAAACGGCGGTCTAAAAAAATTATTAACACGATGTTAAAATGTTTGCATACTAGCATGATTAGTCTGTAATTATATTATTACTAGTAAGAAAGCCCGTCAATATGACGGGAAGGAACTTATCTTTCGCAGGAAATGTCCTCAAAGACCTTAAAAAATTCAGCAATTTTAATCTCCATATCTGTCTTCATCAACAGAATATCAATAGTAATGGAATATTTATTTTCGTTACCGCAGTTCAAAACAGCGTCGAAAATTTCTGAACATCATCAGAGCCATCTAGCGTAAGGCTCTACTAATGAGCGTTACATCAGAGGTAAAAATCGCGGAAACTTGTATAATTAGGCAGACGGGACTGAGGGACAAACCGAGAAAACGCTCATAACGAGACGGAATACTAAATCGACTGGCGAAAAACTAAGTCTCTAGCAGCTTTCGTTTAGGAGGACATGGTGTGTCAGACAGACGGATGGAAAACCCGAACGAAAAAGCGGATTGTGAAAAACCACCAAAAATAGCAATAAAAAATACGATTTGCGATACACGCATAGATGACACAAATGCAGCTACAATCACAGACATTTACCCGTAAAAGTCACGCTAAAAAGTTTCCAGATCGACTGAAATTAGACAATGGCATTTTAAAATCGTCAAAGATCACCTTTTAATTGACAAAGTTTGATTTTGAAGACAAATAATAATCCTGAAATCTCCTCCTTTCGGATAAAATTTCTCGTGCAAAGGTACTTTATGAAAAACTCGCGAGGAAGTCTCCAAAGGGGCTCGTGATATTTTGCGCGAATTAAGATAGTTTAAATATACAAGACTGTTATTTATATACAACTACAAAACAAAAAAAAACGCGTACAAAAAAGCATAAACAAGAAGAATTATCCAGGCCGAAACAAGAGGCAGTCGTAAAATTACATAATTTCTCCTAATTGGATAGTCAAACCAACCGTTAAATCACTATGGTACACTTTGGTAAAATTTCTTGAAAAAATGCAGAGGAAATCATAGCAAACTATAAAAAATACGAAAATAAAACATTTCTAGGAATAAAAGTAACACGAAGGGCAATCGAAATTCTAATACGTTCAAAATAACGCACATATTTTAAGAATAGGCAGAAGCTTGAACATGTACCTAAAAAAATGGCTAATGAATATGGACAGTCTGGCAGACGGGCAAAGTGATAATGTATTTCAAAATAAAACCGGTTATTAAAATGTGAAGGTGATATCGTTTAATGGATCGATAATAGAGTTTGTCAAACTGTTTACGAGGTAAGCCGCATTATCAACCGTGAGGGTTTCGCCGAGCCGCATTACAGCTCACATCGGAAGTAACCTGAAAAACCGCTAGGGATCTTATTGACGAAGATCGAAAATATTATTTTTAGTAACATAAATGAGTGGCAAGCATAAAATTACCAGCATTAAATTTCAATTTTCGCTTTCATAATGTCTTCACGGACCTCAGGAACGGCTCCAATGATCCTCATGCAGTTCCGCGAGCCGTCGTTTGCCCGCCCCTAGATTACTATAACCAAGTGGTACCTTCCTAAAGGGGCTTTTGCAGGGAGATTATTGCGATGGTTGACGTGGATCAAGGAGATGAGAGGAAGGAGAGAGAGAGATACAGTTGGAGAGAGTGAAAGGGAGGGAAGGGAAGAGAGAGAGGGGGAGAGAATGAGGGAGAGAGTGAGGTAGAGAGAGGGAGGGACATACAGAAAGACGACTTTATTTAGGGCGAAGTTGAGACTATATAGTCCCTTCTTACATTTAAAGAGATAGAGGGAGGGAAAGTGAGATAGAGGGAAGGAGAGTGAGATAGACAGAGGTAGAAAGAGGAGAGGGACATAAAAGAGGGGAAAGAGAGGGGGAAAGAGGGGGTGGATAGAGGGGGTGGATAGAGAGGGTGTGGAGAGAGAGAGGGTGGAGAGAGAGGGTGGAGAGAGAGAGAGGGTGGAGAGAGGGGGTGGTGGAGAGAGAGGGGGTGGAGAGAGAGGGGGGTGGAGACAGAGAGGGGTGGAGAGAGAGAGAGGGGGGTGGAGAGAGAGGGGGGTGGAGAGAGAGAGGGGGTGGATAGAGAGAGGGGGTGGAGAGAGAGAGGGGTTGGAGAGAGAGAGAGGGATTGGAGAGAGAGGAAGGGTGGTGAGAGAGAGGGGGGTGGTGAGAGAGAGGGGGGAGGAGAGAGAGAGGAGGGGTGGAGAGAGAGGAGGGGTGGAGAGAGAGAGGAGGGGTGGAGAGAGAGAGGGGTGGAGAGAGAGAGGAGGGGTGGAGAGAGAGAGGAGGGGTGGAGAGAGAGAGGGGGGGTGGAGAGAGAGAGGGGGGGTTGGAGAGAGAGGGGGGGGGTGGAGAGAGAGAGAGGGGGGTGGAGAGAGAGAGGGTGGGTGGAGAGAGAGAGGGGGTGGAGAGAGAGAGAGGGGGTGGAGAGAGAGGGGAGGTGGAGAGAGAGGGGAGGTGGAGAGAGAGAGGGGGTGAAGAGAGAGAGGGGGTGAAGAGAGAGAGGGGGTGAAGAGAGAGAGGGGGTGAAGAGAGGGAGGGGGTGAAGAGAGAGAGGGAGTGGAGAGAGTGGAGAGAGAGGGGGTAGAGAGACTAGGAGAGATAGGGAGGAAGAGAGAGAGATAGGGAGGTAGAGGGGGGGAGAATGAGATAGAGAGAGTGAGATAGAGGGAGAGAGTGAGATAGAGTGAAATAGAGGGGGAGAGAATGAGGGTGAGAGAGTGAAATAGAGAGGGAGAGTGTGAGATAGAGAGGGAGAGAGTGAGATAGAGGGGAGGAGGGAGATGGAAAGAGTGAGATAGGGGGAGAGAGTGAATAGAGGGAGAAAGGGGGAAACAGAGATGGTGGGGGAGAGAAAGGTGGTAGAGAGAAGGGGAGAGAGAGGGAGAGACAGGAAGAGAGTGAATGAGATAGGGAGGGAGAGAGATAGAGAAAGAGGGAGAGAAATAGAAAAATCTAAAATCGACAGAGACCATCCTGTAGGATGAGTGAGAAAGGAGGACATTCACTTTTTTGAAAGGCATACATTAACAAAAATAAACAGTAAGCAGGGGCGGCCCGAGGGATTTTGGCGCCCAGAGAGAGATGGTACTCCAGCGTCCCCCTCCGTTAATGTTTGTTGGGATATTTACAAAGTACATGTTAATTTATTCATCGCTCTGTAAAAATTATTAATAATGAAAAATTAAAAGGAATTCCATGAAGATTCTAGCCTGTTCCTCGATATAAATGGATATCCAATATTTATTCACTTGCAAGTAATGCATAGATAAATGATGGGGATAGCGCCCCCAAAACTTTGGCGCCCCGGGCAGCTGCCCGGCTCGATCGTAGCTTGAGCCGGCCATGACAGTAAAACAGCGGATTTCAAACAATACCAAGCCCCCCCACCCCCTCACTCTTCGCGCACCCCTCTGTTCAAATGCAGTTCGTAAACAATACCTACTGGACATACAATTACCATTAATAAAACCATCTTAAGAAAAAACATGGATGTACACGATACGTCCTAATCAAATGAGGGCTAGAATTTGGCTGCTGCATATTGTAGGTCTCAAGATTAGGATGGTTAAACGGACAGTAAATATATGAGAAATCGTTTGCACCCCACAGTTTGGAAACCGCTGCAGTAAGGTATTGTTTTTCCAAACGCGATTTCTAAAAATTTTGCGACGCATTTACGTGGCTGGCACCGAACCCGAGTTTTATATTTCTTTAATGAAACAACCGGCAAGTCGTTCTAAAAAAATACATTTTTAAAAATCAATCATTTAAACATTAAACCCACAAGAATTATGGTGTGTTTGTATCTATATATATATATATATAACAGCTTACGGAAAAAGAAAGGTAAAATGGATAAATGGATGTCAACAAGGTGTTGGGATGAGGAAACCCAGTAAACACTCACCAATCAGACGACTTCGGGTTGGCGAGGCCCCGGGGATGTCGAAGCGACACACGTAAAAGAACACTAAAACACAGAAACATCACAAACGTAGAAGCTTTCGGAATTGTTCCTTCATCAGCTACAGAGAGAGAACTGATCACGCGCGTGCGTGTGTAAATAAAATAGGAGTATATGGAGAACCAGGTTTAATCATGAATAATCACGGATCTGTCTACGGAGAGACTACCTATGATTATATATATATATATAGTGTGTGTGTGTGTGTGTGTGTGCGCGCGCGCGCGTGTGTGTGTGTGTGTGCGTGTGTGTGTGTGTGTGTGTGCGTGTGTACCATATATGTGTGTGTGTGTGTGTGTGTGTACAAAGCCGGTATTGCGTGGGTAAACCCAATACTTCATGTTTGTGAAACTGGGGAACTTTATTCTTATGATTTCCTATAAGTCTTGGGTGTCGCAAAATGCTCTCAGACCACTTCTCCAAGTCTTTTAAGCACCGCCCCTACTAGCTGAGAATAGAGAATTTCCACGCATTTGTTTCGAACAAAAAATTTTTACGTTTCCACAAGCGAAACTATTGACGCCAAAGAACTGCCGTGTTACTCTCAATAAGACGTCAAATACGTGCCCCTTAAAATTTTAGACACCGTCTTAGTTGTTCTGCACGCATCTCGGAGTGTCTTCGTTCACTCAAGGGGTGCTGCGTTTCCTCATTTTTTAATTTTAAGCGAATTTTTTGCAAAAACACCCGCTCGTGTATTCACTTAGGCTGTCCGTCCGTCTTTGCAGGCGATATCTCTGAGACGGTTAAACTTAAAGAAACCAAATTTTCAGGATAAGGTACTAGGAATTGGAAAAAATATAACGCCTTATAATATCTGCTTTAGCAGTAATATACTTGTTTAAATTCTTCTCACAAGTACATGGGTTCAATCCGCGAGCCTTCATTTCACGCATGGAAGTTCATATACCGCCAACATCGGTTGCTACGAAGATTATTTGCGTGGAAAACAATTATGAAATGAAAACTATCACACGATCTGAGAAGCAGCGATTGGAAAATATACCCGGTGAAATATATATCAAGGCTGTGTGGCGACACATTTACGACGTCTTAGCACCATACCGTGAATCTAGCCCGCATAATAATCTGGCCCGCATACCTAGACTGAAGAATTCGGTTAAGGTATTACTATGGCGCGAGCAAAGGCCGTGTTGTAGCATAAAAGAGGAGAAAACGGGTTTTTCGTGCGTGAAAATCGACATTATTCAAACAAACCAATTCCTACAAAAACTCACTCTGTCACACAAAATGCATCACTGAATTGTAACGATATCTGAGGCAATCGGGCTCTGGAACCAATTCAGACGCACAGTTTTTAAGGTTTGGATAATGTATCCAATTGATGACCGAGTAGAGAATCTGAATACAAATGGAAGAGAATTTAAAATGTTCTCATTCAAGTAGGTGTTTATACCACTAAGCGAAATTCATGGAGATTAAAACGCGAAGAGTAAAACAATAACACGGGGCTAATACATTACGAAGTTTCCAAGTTAAATCGATAAAATAATTTCCTCCGCCCAATAATGAGGCCAAGCTTCCCATTAAAATGTATAAAAATACTTCTCTTTTTCAACCTTGAAATCATGCGTCCCCTGTCATTCAAACTTTCATGAAAACATCGTGTCAAAGTTTTTGGGTTTTCCAACGATTAGTACTCCTGGCGGCAAAAACACCAACCACACGAAAATTACACTCGGTGGAAACTCAAGTTTTTCTAATGCGTTTCCGTCAAAAAATGGTTTCGGCATGAGAAAAAAGCTGATTGAACGCAGGCGGGAATAGAAGGGCACTGCGGTAATATAAGCATTCTTTTATTGCGGAAATACGCTTAAAACATTCAATCCGATGAACATCTCATAATACACCATCCCATTTTTTACTTTCTCCATACGTAGTATAGGGGAAAGTATTGTTTTCATGAAAAAAAAACGACTTCGAGATTTCAACGGAAATACACGTTTTGAAGTCCCCTGACCATGTTTTGACCATTTTCTCGATGATATCTGTGTGTATGTGACAGCTTTTTTGTGGGTGCTCGAACTCAAAAACTATTAATCAGGTCAACGCGAAATTTTATATTTAACGTTTATAAGAAAAGTCAGAAGAAATGATTAGTTTTTGGTAAAAATCGCTCAACCGGAAGTGGGTGTTTACTCTTGTCACTTATCCGTTATTTTGAAATATTTGCTTTAATATTTGATAAATGTAAAAATGTATTAGAATAAAAGTTGTAGGAAATTTAATTTTCTAAAACCTTTTTTTGAAACATTTCCCATATAATATTTTGTTAAAGAGGTATCTTATATAAAGCTATAAAGCTGTCACTACCACGCCACCTACCGACGACTATTGTTAACAATTGACAGTTACATCTTATTGTTATTAGCGCTCCTTTTTCTTTTCTTAATTGTTGGAGCTTTGTGGCTATATCCAATATCAGAAGGCTATGGTTTGAGTTTATTTCTGTTCTTTGTAAAGTCTAAAATTTTCCCGTAGTTTCTTAAAATATTTATTATTATGTAAGCTATTTGGAATTTCTGGAAATGTTACAGATATGGAGAAAGTCATGTGGTGGTCACATCAGATTTTTTACGTAGTATGTACAGTTTTAAAAGGAAATGAATTCGGAATGAAAAAACTAAGTGGTAAAATTTGAATTTGATTACCTGTACTTTAAAAATTGGACCAAAAAAAATATTTGTCCAATAATGTTGTATTGTTTTATGTACTATTGTTTTTAAAACTATCATCGCAATTAAACAATCGTTACTTTCCAAGGTTACACACACATTTTTTGCATTTCACCATAATTCTACGGGTACATTACCTAATACAGTTTTTACGGAAAATTCTTTTAGTATACGAAATGAATTCGGTCCCAAGTCACTCCAAAAACGTAATTTCGGCGTCGTAGATTTCGAAAATTGGCAGAGATGAAAACACCCATTTCCATTCCGGATATGAAACTACGATGAGAAAGAGGTTAGGCGTAAAAAAATGTTTCCAAAAAAGAGCGAGCTCAGATCGCACAAAAACAAGCGGCAGATGTTAATTTATAGCTCGTAGATAGCCCATTTGCGATGACCTTATTACGGGTAACAAACGCTGCCATAAAAAGTCTATTCCCACGACGGGATTCTAAGCCACGATTCTACCATTATAAGGCAAACAAGACACCAGTCTATCACTGCAAAACGCTCGAGTAAACCGTATGGATGTACCAATCCACCAAAACGGCAGATTTCCATTGGGGGAAACTCGATATTTCGATGATTCGGGATTTCGATTAATCGAATTTTCGGCAACTCGCATATATAGGGCGTTCAAAAACTCACTGTGCACTAGATCAGGGATGCCCAACCTGCGGCCCACTACGCAATTTTATGCGGCCCACCGCCAGTGTTTCATAGTTCTCATAACTTTTCCATTTTCCTTTTGACTCGCCTACTAAATATTATTTTTTTTTATCAAGCATCTGTTAAAATATCTAGCGTTAAATTTGGATCCCTTAGTAAATATTTCTCAATTCAAAGAAGTCATTTTTAATGTTGATCTTAACCTTTTCTCCAACTTATTTCGAAGATTGAATTCCATCATGATTTTTAATATTGAAATGTTGGCCCTAAAACCTAATTTTAACTTGATTTTCGCTCATATGGTGCATAAGAATCTCTAGATAACTTCCAAATTAACTTTAATTCAGTCCGCCGAAGCATTAGAAATTTCCAATGCGGCCCACCGAAGGATTCACTTCCACCAACGCGGCCCACCATGCACTAGAATATTAACCTGTCCATAATAATTATATGCATTAGACGAGAGCCAATTTCACAGGCGCTTTTTTGAACATCCTGTACAATAGGTTCGCGTTAACACTTCGTATTTTTTTCCTTCGCCGATCTGACGAGAACTCTCATGGCCAAAGACCGGCGAACTTCCATCGATAACGGACAATCGGCAGATGGAATCTGCGCGTGGTTTTATCTCGCAGCATCACAAAAAGCTAGAGAAAGGAATAATTTATTGACGTCAATGCAGGAAAGATGGCGAGATCGACGCGAACGTTTTGACATGATTTTAAAAGAGAACAAGGCTTCCTTTGGTGAGGATTACATTTTATTTCACATAGACCTTGACCACGTTTCGTAGCAACAACTAACGATGAAGTTATTAAGGGGGAAAACTCGCGTTTCGCATTTTTTGCCTGATCGCAATAAAGAGAATTATTCACCGCTTTGTACTCTATATAAATCCATCAAACATCCTTTCCCTTATTCATGAGTGGTACAAGACAAGATTTCCTAATTTTTCGAAACGGCGTCTAAAACTTTTACGATATATCCCAAAATTATTTCACCATATAATACTTAATTTCACGCTAAAATCTTTCATTTTAATTGCCCCCATCTATTGGTTACAATATTTTTTATAAACTCGCATTTTCCTTTTTATTAGTGTCATGTTGCCGATAGACAAATGAGCTTCGAAAATAAAGACAACAGTCGCCAAATTAGTTATTCTGTTGATAATCTTTTATAAAAGCTGTAAAAAGAAAGCATTTTTACAGCATTAACTACTTATCGAATCTTGTAGCACGAACGACACCAAAATTACGACATGACTGGAAGAATTAAACTCACGAGGAATCGAAAATTTGGCCCGAATGAATCCACGCCTTTTCGCTCTAACTCTAAAAATAAATATGCAAGCTGTCTTTGGTGTGAAGTAGGGTCCTGCGAAGCTTCGAAATTCGATTCGAATTCGAATCGCATTTAAAGATTCGATTCGATATCGCAAGAAACGATTTGTAAATTTCAAATCGGCAGACGATATATCGATTAATGAAAGTCTGATACGTTCTTATTAAATTATTGGTATAATTTTAACCCTCATAGTGTAATACTCTAAATATAGGGTACTGGTGGGGGAAATTTTGTCATTTGGATCATCCGCCCCTTCCCCCTAAGGTACAAACAAACAGAGCGGTCGAAATATGGACCAGTGTCCATTTAGGCCTTTTTTTAATGTGCAGTCTATTTGTAGTGGTCTTTGAATCGTCTTTTTTTAATACAACGTACAAATTGCTTTATTGCGTGCAAAGGAAATATATTGCAACATCTCTTGCTCTTATTGAACGCAGTGCGAAACGGAATTGTGCTCAAGTCCCTCCCGCACCTCTGACTAATCAACTGAAAGAAACCCCAGAAGCATCTCTCCCGATTCTCAAGGTAACAGCGGAGGCAACAACCATAGTTAGCTCCGAAAAACCTGTTACCATTAGTCTCATTATTCCCTGCATTTCGGTTTTAAGAAATGAACTAACAGCAACATCAGTGCCTGGTGTAAAATTGTTCCGTAATGTACTCATGAAGCATTTGAATAACAGATTTGACATTTCCAAAGACCACCTTATGGCTGCAACATTTCTTGATCCAAGATTTAAACTCGTCTTATTAACGGAAAACCAAGCGAATACTATAAAGCATTTTTTTTGGGAAGAATTCAATTCAGATTTAGGAGATACATTCCGGTAAGGAGGAAAGGACGAAGAGCTAATTGTTATAGATAAAGGCTCGAATACTGGATGTACAAAAAGAGAAGCAGAAAAGGAAAACATTTGGATGCGTTATTTTATAAAATTAATCACTCCCAAAAAGAAGCGCCGTCAAAAATAGACGAAATGTCCACACTTAAGGAGGAAATGCACCAATACACAAAGCAATCTGTGATGGACCGCGATAGTGACCCGTTCTTTTACTTATTGTTACTTATTTTTGGCAAAAGTTGAGAGGGATTTGTTGGAAATTCAGACTACAAACACTTCATCAGAACGGGTAAATTCGGTGGTGACTGATTTTGGCGTTTTTTAAAGATTCTTGACACAAAACAGAAAAAAAAACTAAAACTGGATATCTAACTAAAGAGCGATTAGAAATAAAATACTTCAGCCTAGAGAGACTTCAATTTAAAAAAACTGCCCGATTCGAGATTCGAATACTTTACGACGATTCGATTCGTTCCATAATTTGAGATTCGCAGGACCCTAGTGTGAAGTTGAATGAAAAATTTAAACACCTTATGCACCAACAAAATTTATACTTCAGGAGACCAAAAAAAGAACTCTCTCGAAGCAAACCGTGCGAATTTCGACGTCACTGCGCGCTTCCCGACGTAACCCGCGAATCGCCGCTGCCCCCGATTTAAAAATATCCCCTTGGAATGAGGAAGTATTTCTTTCCCTCTTCTCTCTCTCTCTCTCTCGCTTCCGGAATCTAAACCGGCTCGATTTTTACGTTTTATCTCGTTGAATTTTGCAACGCGGGTGATCGTGATATTATCTATGATACGGACGAATTAAGCCCTTATTAGCCACGGCGCAAATATTAAAAGCTCCTACTACGGACGAATAAAAGAACAAGCATCGGACAGGGGAGAAGTCATTTTCCATCATTCATCAACCGGCGAAAATAAGAGTTCTGAAGTTTAAAAATTTATTTTTTTGACGTCATTACGCGGCGCCGCGGTAAAAGCAAAGCAGCGAAGCGTAAATAAAAAAGACAACTTAAAAAAACTGCTCTCTCGCTATAATTAAGGAAATTTACGCGCCTGCCTCTTACCCGGAACAATCAAAGGTTTGTTTTGGCATCAACCAAAGACAAATCGTTATTCGGGTTATCTTCCAATTATGTGCGCAACGCGCGCATCTTTTGGGAAGTATAAGATCACGAAATATCATAAATCTCCAAAACGTAATATAGCAAGTTATAAAGAAATGACACAAAACTGCACCGCCGCAACTTACTGTAATAAAGTGCACAATGCATCACTTGCTCGTGTATGTATTAAAAAAATATATATCTGCAGATAAATACCCAAGATGGTTTCTTTTGACCAAACTGATGATGATGGCGTTCCTTCCTCACGCATCACCTGATGTTCTCTAGGCGCAAGATGCAATAAAACCTCGTATACGAGATACAAAATGATTATTCATAAAGAAGCATTCGGAATTCCTCCGTGAAAACATAAGCACGCTTCGCTTATTACAAAGACCTCGTCGTTACGAATCATAAACATTTCGGCCCCTTGAAGTTTGAACTAACGAGTTTTAAAAATGCGGTGTTAACAAACATTATGCCTCTCTAAGTCACGTCACTCAAAAATTTGCTTATTTCCCATTTTTTTTTTTAAATCGCCATTTTGTGAAAACCGACAATAATAAACTACTTTTCGTAGTTTCTATTCTGGGCAACGGTATGCATAAATGCGAAATCACGTCAGATTTCGTTTAACCGTTTAGGGATCTAGAGCAGAGGTTCTCAACGTGGTGCCCGGGGGCACCTTGATGCCCGCGGAGGTATTTCTAGGTGCCCGTCGAGACATTTCTAGGCACGCGATGCTCTTACATCGTGGCGATGCCAAAGAGAGACAATATTGAAATACATTTCAAAGCTCATCATTCATCATCATCTGATATGCATTTTCCACCGGATTAAAGGAAAGTTAATGTTTTTAAAATTTAAATTATCGTAGCAGCCAACTATATTTACCAAGCCTGTTATTAAGCCTAAAAACGGAACATAAGCTTCTTTTAAAAAAGCTCATTTTCGAAGAAAAAACTGCTTGAAGATGACCAGCTTATTAAGGAGGCATTAATCGAAGGCGGTGAGACTTGAATTTTTAAATGAAGAATACATTATGTGTGTGTGTGTGTATATATATATATATATATATATATATATATATATATATAAGTAATAAAATATGTTCAACTTTCAAACGGCACAATTACTGGAAGAGTGACTGCCATTTTGCATTATATGAAAGTTAAACTGCAGATTAACCTAAAAAAATGTGACCTTCAAACTTGATAAAAGCACAGACGGACTCGAACGGTTCCACGTCTGTCACCAGCCGAAACTATCCTGAAAATCTTGGCTTCCAAACTCTTCTCACAGTTTCAAAAGTTAGCTCACGGACGGACGGACATTGTGAAAATATGAGTTAATTAAAAAAAGCTCTAAAAAGGCTGTCAGGTACGATTAATACCGATTTGTTTTGCTTTTCTCAGAATCGAATTAAAAATATTCAATTTTATGCGTCTATATGGTTGTGCTCGCCTCCCTCTCCCAGAATGTAGTCAGCGCCCAATGGCGATAAAAGATTGAGAACCCCTGCTCTAGAGCCACGGACAAACAGCATGGGCAAAGCAGCTTTTATGGACTCAGGGATTCCGAAAACGTGCATTTCCATCAAAATGTAGAAGTATAATGTTTTCGCGATTACAATACTTACTCTATATACATACTACGTATATGAGAAAGTAAAAATCGAAAAAAATATTTATCTTAAGTTGTCTCCAAAAGCCACAACCAAGTTATAATCGTGGCTATTATTGTTATAACCTTGTTGTGTCTATTTGAGATACCAGAGATAAGTACTTCTTTCAATTTTTTACTTTTTCCATATACTACGAAGTATAGAGAAAATATTGTTTTCATGAAAAAAATCGATTTCGATATTTCAACGGAAATACACGTTTTGAAGTCCCCTGACCATGTTTTGACCATTTTATCGATGATATCTGTGTGTATGTGATATCTTTTTTGTGGGTGCTCTAACTCAAAAACTATTAATCAGGTCAACGCGAAATTTTATATTTAACGTTTATAAGAAAAGTCAGAAGAACTGATTAGTTTTTGGTAAAAATAGCTCAACCGGAAGTGGGTGTTTACTCTTGTCCCTTATCCGTTATTTTGAGATATTTGCTTTAATATTTTATACATTTAAAAACATACTGGGGGAAAAGTTGTAGAAGATTTAATTTTTTACAACCTTTGTTCGAAACATTTTTCCATATTATGCATTGTGTAAGATATATCTTAAAAACTCAATTATTTACCTGCCACCACCACACCACCTACCGACGACTATTGTTAACAATTGACGCTTAGTTACATCTTATTGTTAGTAACGCTCCTTTTGATTTTCTTAATTGTTGGAGCTTTGTGGTTATATCCAACATCAGAAGGCTATGGTTTAAGTTTATTTCTGTTATTTGTAAAGTCCAATTGTTCTCGCAGTTTCTTAAAATATTTTTTATTATATAACCTATTTGAAATTTCTAGTAATATTAGAAAGTCATGTGGTGGCCACATCAGATTTTTATATTAAAATACTTATTCTTGAATTTATATTCTCGGTGTTATTTTCTTTAACGTGGGACGAGCTCTCGAGGATAGTATTTGTTGCGAAGATTCAAAGTCTCGGTATTACTGTAATGCACGGTTAATACATTATCGTATCCTCCGACGCCCACCTTTCTCGGGTATTGCATGGTGATATTTAGACGAGACGTTAACTCAGTTGGAACTCGGATGGTAGAATTCGCCATAACTAACAATTTAGCGCAGGGGTCTCGAACAGGTGGCCTGCGGGCCGCATGCGGCCCTCTCATTACTTAAAGAAGAGGGAAGAGAAAACTTGAAACGAGACGATAATGGAGTAACAATGAGATACCGAACAATGCTTAAAATTGTTTAATAATTTGTAATTGCACGGTAATTTTTAACCTCCTTTCCAAAATGGAAATAGGCTTATAGTTTTGTCGTTGTGTCTGTCTGTCCCCCCTATTAACTTTTGAACCAATACACCAATTTTCATGAAACTTGGTGGAAATCTCTTGCTACATGGGCTGAGCTCCCGAGAATAGTTTTTGTTGCGAAGATAGCAGTTCCGGGTTCGATTCCAGGAACTATTCTTCCCATTTCATTTACATGGGAAATCTGAAATCCATCGTGCAGGGTAGTTTTCTCTTGCACATTAAAATATCTTAGAATTGTAATATCGGAGCGAGTTTTGTACTATTCTCTGAGGAAAGGAATGGATATTCTACTTTTTACCGTAAAATTTTGTTTATAGCTCGTATTTCTTATAATTTCGCTTAAATACTGGCGTTTTTGCAGTTTTAATGACCCATTACAAGAGTGTTGCCATTGCAACGACTACTGTTGGTCTCGGATTCGGTATAAGTACATACACGCGTTATTTTTTCCACACATATACGTGTGATCAATTTAGTTTTCCGTTCGAATTTATTAGTAATATTTTATAACGCTAAATTATAACATTTAGGAACACAAACCAACTCGTCCGCAGTGATTATAAAGCCATTAAAGCTAATATAAGTATTACATAAATAATTGTATGGAAAGTAGACATTATAAGTTCCGTTTGGGTCGTCATATTTCAAACAGACAAGCTGGAGAATTTCTTCAAAAAGGAACGATGGACGAATACGAAAGGCGACCCGGCGAAGTGCAAACCAACCAGGTCGGCGAGCCTTTATCGCCGCGTTTCTAGAAAACCCCACCGTCGCGTCAGGGGACGCTGAAGTGGCCAGCAGGCTCGATCTGGCGGACAGCAGTACGGATCTCTCTCTCTCTCTATACATCACATAGCAGTGGGTCATGACCGACGGGAATAGGGGAAGGAGGTCATTGGGGTGGGAAGGAAATTGGAGGGCAGGAGAGGCGTTAAACATGTACTCTGAACGCGTCGCGGCGTTCCGAGGGGAACGACGGCTGTCCGGCAAAGAGCAAATTAAAAAATTCAACCGCCAAGGCCGCTCGCAAAGCGAGCAGGTAATTAAGATTATACCAAAACAATAGATTTACCATGTTTTTCCATTTCGTCATCGAGTGTGGTGAACAGAGCGCTTTTTTCCCGATAAAAAAAACAAACTTCCGCGCCGAGATCCAAGAAACGAAGATAAAATTTACCGAGAAATACCTGGAAAAAACAAACAGGCGAGGATCGAAAAACTGTTTGCGAACCTGATGGATGGCTTAAACCAGGGGTCTTCAACTACGCTCCGCTGGTCACATGCGGCCCGCGAAGCAACGATGAAAAAGTGATCGGTAAAATTTAACACGGGCAATTTCACATTTGTTAATTATGATAATTAAACGTCGAGTGAATACTGAAGATGAAAAACTGTTTTGGCTTGATTTTTTTTTCTTGCACGCAACACCACAGAATCTCTATGTATCTTCCGATGTAAACTCTCATGTGGCACGCTTGAGCATTCGCGACCCCCAATTCGGCTCGCCTAGACAATCACAATATGAGGCCCGCCCCATAGGAAAGTTTGCTGACTTAAACGGTAGCCGGGTTGTTTCTTTCAATTTTATAACCTATTGGGAATAATTTTGAAACGAGAAAGTCTGCTATGACAGGGAATCGAACCAGGGTCTTCCACTTGCCGGGAGGATATTCTACCACTGAACTATCGTAGTAGATCAATTTTCTCGTTTTTTAACGCGGATGTTTTCTTGGTTGGGACGGAACTAGCCACGCTAGTATCAAACTGCCCCAACGGATGTCTTCGAAGAGATACACCGAAGAAAACTCCTCCCTCTCAAATGGTGAGATTGCCAAGCAAGAAATTGATGGAAAAGCGATCTGAAGATCCTATGCAGACAGGCATAAGCTGTAATGTTGGGAATAATTTTAAAACGAGATAAAGGTCTGCTATAACCTATTGGCTACCAATGAATCTCTAACACTACGATGAGTGATAAATAGATGATTTGCTGGAGTCGACACTTCAATTCACTACTATGAGTGTTCACAGAAAGTGCAAAGCGACCAATATATATTATCTATGCAGGGCTAGAAAATTTTCTAAAAAATCTAGGCGCCATGGATATTTTTTATCATTGTCAGAAAAATTAATGTTTAATATTTAGACACGAATCGGCTACAATAAGCCATGCACCTTTACTGCTATCACATTATGTAGATCAAATAATAAAATGAGCCTTATACATCTGAAAAAGTCTAATGATATTCTAAAAACAGTTTACGAACAAGAATAAAAATGTGCACTTATTTTCATGAACATGAATGCTTCCGACAGATATAGTATATTTTGCTGCTCCTACTGCTGAGCCCGACAATACAATATGACTACAGCACGCGACTACAGTATAACCAAAACCTAACTACAGCACGCGTATACAATTATCTAGGCGCTAGCACGAAAACGTGAATCGAAAAACCCACAACCTCTCTTATCAAGAAATACAACTAAAAAAGATCATCAAATTGAGTCATTTAAGACGATTTCTTATGGACAAAATGGCCACTGAGGATAAACTGACTGATCGGTGACCAGGGCTTCATGGTGACACGTCAGCAGGCGGCTTTTTCCACTCAACGCCTCGCGAGCCGTCTCGAACGTTTTTGCGTCCATTGAAAAGAAATCCAATCTTTTACATTTTTCATCTCGATACAAAACGGTTTGCGGCATGTGCATCCTTCCGGAGACTCACATTACCTCGGTATCCACATCCTACGCTTTCCGCGATGAGAAAAACGTGTGGAATCCGTGTGAGAAACCAGCCTCACGCCGAAAAGTCCGTTCCACATTTGAGCTGGCATTCGTCAGCGCAACTGACACGGTTATTATCGAAAGCGGTACTAAAACAATCTCCTCTCGACCAAAAACAAAACCACGTCATTTATGCAAAACACAATGTGAATTATTTTCCCTTTGACCTTTCAAGTTCACTCGAGAAAACGTGGTGAAAATCGCATTAAATAATCAGCTACGAAAGTACAATGCGTGAAACTTTCCAAGTCTCACCAATTTGGGAAAGTTGACCCTTCAGCATTCCCAGGGATGCTAAAAAAAAAGAAGTCCTACGAATCGAATTTTATGCAGCTCGATATAATATGCTTATAGGGAAATGTTTTGATTCCAAGTCCAAAGAAATTGAGCCTGCCATAATACCAACACATTAGATCAATGGTGGACAAACCGCGGCTCTTTCATCTTAGTATGCGGCTCTTTTAAATTTCCATTCGGTAGCGTGTCAGCGTTTTTCACTAAAGAACACAATGATGTACTGTGACTTGAGACGTGTCGTGGAAACCTATGGGATATGCATTATATCTGAATTACTTCGGATACAGTTTATGTTTTACTGTTCGTGAATATATCATCGCAGAATGTGTCATGTGTTTATCGTATGCGGCTCCGAGGACTAGTAGGTTTGGCCACCCCTGCATTAGATGCTGCTCACTGTTATGACTTGCTATTTTTACAACTTGTTACTGTTATCGCTGGCTATTGTTATCGCCGGTTGTTATCAGGCGGTTATTTAATCGAACGCGGAATTCCATAACCAAATCCAGTTTCATGGATGACTGCCGATTATTTAAATCAGTCGCTTAATGTTATAAATTAACTTTAAACCGGCGTGGCCATATTAAGCGGCATAAACCGTACTCGAAGACTGCATCGACACAGAACATCCGTGAAAAAAATTACTGACGTTTAGGTTTTGAAAAAAAAAAGGCGGTCGCTAAGAGTAGATGGCAGTAGAGTGCAATCCAGAGCGCCACCAAGCGAGTGCACACGTACTTGAGATCCGTAACAGCAGAACGTTATCGCATTTCATCATCGTTAGCAATATAAACTCGAAACGATTTGCGATTCGAGGATAAAATCGTTGTTTTTTATTCCCTATCCGGAGGAGGAAAAACGGAACAAATTCAAATGCTACAAAAGAGTACCAGGAAACCAAATAGCACGGAGAAATTTTCGCCAGCATTTACCTCGGCGAAGGCCTGGACAAATGTGGCATCTAAGATACTCTACTCTCAGATCATAAAACCGAATTTTATGAATATTTCAGTTAATCTGAATTAGAAAGTCGAAACTTTGCGGAACCGATCATTTTCTCATATCGGAGTTGAGGATTCTACACGGAATTAAGTCTCCTAATATTTTTAAGTGCTCATATTCCAATTTCCACCGGAATGCCCGATATCAACGACCTCGAAGCACTGCAAAGTGCAATATGCGAACAGCACAAACTAAATCTGGGAAAATAACGAGCAAAAGTACAACAAATGAAGGGCTAAAAGTTGACGACGACGGTGAATTGCCTTATATGGGACGGTAACACGGTCACTTGGAAAACAATGGTTAGGGAACACTCCAGAGCTTCGAAATTTGGGCTTGAAGGAAAATCCCAGAAACTAAAATTTACGGGAAAATGAAAAAAAATGAGGAAGCAATTAAGAAAGATAAGCGGAGAAAGGAATGATAACGAAACCGATAAGAAAGAGTGAGGCTAACTGGGTCGGGAATTTCTAGAGAGAGGTGACTGCATCATTAAAGATGCGCTTTGAGCCTTTCTACCCGGATTTTTTAATACTAATTTAAAAAGAGCATGAAACGTCATACCGTCATAGTTGTCAGTTCCACCGCTAGGTGAGCCTCGATCGAGCTCATTACGTGCATACAAGCACGTATATCAGGTGTCCAAGGTTCATAATCAGCACTAAGTTTTATAACATGAGCAAAACATTGACGGGCGCAACACACCATGGTTTAGGAAAACTTGAAGGCAAAGAGGAAGGAGAAGGATTTAAATATTAGACATCATTGAACATTAATGTTATTATTGACGTGCAAATAGAGGGTTATCAAAAACTGAAGACAGAGGACACAGGAACGCGGAGAACCCGGTTTAACCTAATAATAATGATTTATCTGGACGAACTGGTAATTCATCAATGCAAAATAATTCCATCCAAATGTTCCCAATCTGACTACCGCAGCTATTTGGTCCGAATTATCTTATGGGAACATCGAAAACTAGAAACTCAATATAAGTAGCACGCGCTATTTCGAGACACCTTTTCGATAAAACATTACCGTTTATAAAACAAACATTTCGGTTTCCAAGGTTTAAAAAACACATTTACCATTATAAATCAATATAACTGCTTGTATCTTTTGCATAAATTTTGGTGCAAATACGGAGAAAACAGTCACGGTTTTTCTAGGAACATTAACTTTTAACATTCGGTAAAGTTTTTTCGTCAATATGTTTAAAAAAAGATGGCCAACGGAACTTTGCGTTTTCGAGGAACCATTATATAATAAACCAAATTGCATACTTTTTATTAGGATGGCCATTTATCCACGCCGTCTGTCTGTAGGCCTGTTCGCCGACCTAGGGCCCAAACGCGTACATGAAATCGAATGATGCTTCGTATTTGTGCAATATATCATCTTTTGCAGACCCTTTTTCGTAAAAATTATATTGCGCAAAAATTAAGGGTAGTTTATTCTTGGCGATTTTTTGAAAAATTTGATTTACTCAAAAATGGCTCCAGAGAATTTGATTAAAATCATACCAATTGTAGAGCCTGATGTCACAAATAATACTTCGTAAGCCATATATCTCTTGAACACACTATATGCCTCCAGTGGCATTACAATGTAAGCTATGCTACTTTATCTATGACTTATGACGTCACACCTCCGCTGCGATCAATTCAAACTCTTACGGTTAAACTAAATTGAATGATATATCATATTATGGATAATATCATCCATAAAAGACATTCTGATGACATAAATGATACTGCGCAACAATTAAGGATACTTGATTCTTGGATAGTTTCAAACAAAATTCGATTTACTCAAAAATGGCTCTAATGATTTCGTTTCAAATGCATCTAAACGTACAGCCTTATGTCACAAATAATACTAACCAAGCCATATGTCCCAAAAAGTTACTATATACCATTCAGTGGCATTATTTCTGTACAAGACGCTCAGCGCACGCGTCAGAGTGGAGTTAATTTTGGGGCAAAAAGTGTAATGAGATCAAACGTATATACGTATATGAGAAAGTTTGCGCAATTTATATTGCGCCGTTTATTTTTTGATTTCCCATCCTGATGTACCCGGTTAGAAGGCCATACCACCAATTGCTAGGATCTGGATTCAGAACTATACAACTGGTATCCAGGCGGAATGATTTTTATTGAAGGTACCCTGAACCCTGAAAACTATTCTCGTCTAGCTTCCGTAGTTTGGCTACAATGCCATTTCAAAGTTTTGAATTTTCCGTCTTTTGAAGCCACCTAGCGGAAAATCTATGAACAACTTGTAAAATCCTCTAGGTGGAAAATTCATAGATTGATAAGAGTTATCTAATCCAGTGCTATTCAAACTTTTTTTGCAAGTACCCTTTGGAAAATTTTATCAACTACCTGGTCACCTCCACATTTTTTCGTAAAAAAGAAATTGCGCTGAAAAAATGTCATAAAAATCATTGCGCCAAAGTGGGAAAATGTACACTTATTCTGCAGAGTTACCAGATAGTTTATTTAAGCAATTAAATGAAAGTGAAAGTAGAAGTAGATGAGGGATTGTGGTACATGAGATATCTATGAAAATATCAAGATTTTGCTGGTACCACTTCCAGATTTTTCTGGTACCACTTTGGGTATTGGTACCACACTTTGAATACCACTGATCTAATCCAAAAAGAATTTTCCAAATATCTCTTAAAACAAAATAAGCTGATTGTTCGCCGATAGACGGGCAGAGAGCGCGATCAAAGCAGCACGTTCTTTTCTTTTAAGAAAACGTGCTAACAACGAAGATTACAAAACTTATTTAGGAAAGATTCACGCGAGCCATAATGGCACTAAAGAAAACACGCTCGGTTACAATGCCATCGCCAATGGGGATTCGGCAATCTAACAATTGGAACACGATGAGTCAAAACTTGAGGATTATTCTTTAACCGAAACGCGTCCATGTCCACTCGGCCGATTTTAACGACTTACTGAGGAGGTCACTTACGTAACCCGCTCAATACGAGCTATAAAGCTGTGAGATAGATATCAAATCATAACTTCGAATGCACAACTGTTATCGCGTAGGATTCTACCACTCGTCCTCACAACAATAGCGATAAAACCTAACCCAAATACGAGGAAGATGACGAATCGAACAGTGAGAAACGAGTGACATAACATACACAAAAACCGAGACAGTTGCAAAAATGAATGACCAGACAATTCGTAGGGATGGGAAACCATTTTTCAAATTATCGGCAAAGCGAAAAGGACGTTGCGGTTGGATCACTGTCACGAGAAAGCGACGCACAAAATGTCGACGGAAAACACGGGAATCCATGCGTAGGAAAAACTTAAGCCTTTGTACAGGAACACTGAGCTACTGTGATCAGGGTAAATTCAATTGCCAATTGGCATATCACAGACATTCACTAGAGCTGCGTTTCCTATACTTCAGTAATCTGAAGATCACCTTTCATTCCATTTTTATTGCGAATCTCCAAACTATATAGATAATAGATTATTTACTTTTCTCACGTTTTAAAAAGTCAAAATTGCACTATAGCATCGTTAACTCTAAAAGTAATGTATACACCCAAACCACGATTTAGCGCCACCGTTTGTCCATCGCTGATATTGACGCTAAAGCGGGGGTGGAGGTAAATCGAGGCGTATGATTACTCTATGTAATCATATGACGGAGGTTCTGTGCACAAAGATTGATGGGCGGTGAGGGAGGCTAAATCAGTTCTGACTCAACTTGGAAGTCTGAGTGCACTTGTAAGAACATTGTGTTGCACAATATATTATTTTTTAATTGTTTATGACGATTCTTGTGCATTACCCCTGGACAACTTCTGGGGAACCCAGTTTAGGAAACGCTGCACTAGACAACTGCCGAGCTCGTCTTATGACTGAAAATAAATTCTAGAAAATGCACCGAAGCATCAAAAACTGAAAAACTCCAATAGTCGTAACAAGGTTGTTACGGCGGTTGGAGATTTTCCAATTTTTATATTTAAGCGCTTGTTTTGGAATTACTCGTACAGACACAGACCAGTCGGGAAAACCTGATGCGCGTGTCGACTACAAAAAATGCAACTCGGTTGCACTTCGCCGGTCGATTTTTTTATTAAAGCTTGACATCCCCCACGCCAATTTCTTCTTAAATGGCTCATTCAAAAAATCAATGAAATTAAATTTAATAGACAAAATTCCGTCAAATATTTTCACGGATACTTGGACAAACTTAAAACTCACAAGCGACAAAAGCTCGTCCCACTTTCCCCGCATATATATCAAAGAAATCTACCAATTCTGAATGGATTGCTTGCACAGATAAGATGTCCCCTAAAAACAATCGAATAATAAAAATTACTGTAGTCTATGCGACCACATTAAAAAATGCATATTTTTTTATTGTGATGTTTAAAGCAATTATATTCTGACTGTGTCTTTAGCCATAAGACGAGATCGACAATTCTATGTTGAAATGAACCTATTGAAGGTATAAATTCTTTTTTAAGGAACGAAAAAGGTTCTTTTCCTTAAATAAACGTCCGGTGCACCAACACTGACGACGGCTCCTTTGCAGTCGGAACGCGCATCTATTTATTATAACAGTTGTATGGCTGTTGGAGTTCAATATCAATTGGTTCCACCCAAGAATTGAGGCGAAAATACAAATACGCACGCACACATACAAGCACATATGTACAAATACACCTTATACATATATATATATATACATATAAGTACCGTATGCGTGTTTGGGGAGGGTTAAACGAGGTCCGCTTCACCCGAGATGAGACAGCTCATTGAGATGCAAGCCAAGACGTCAATATCGTTAGTATTATCGATTCTGCATTCGCCGCCGATCGGACGGTCATTGATATTCCGCTCAAACAGTACCGAGAATTGATTTCGCTCGCACCATTTTTTAAAAAATCCCATTCCTTGCTGACCGACTCCTCGTGGAAAGAAAATTAAATCGAGATTTTTAGGACGCAAAAAAATGTCGGTTCCCATTCTCCTCACTTCGCAAATTTGTCCGTCGTGGCGAAAACCTATTCCGATTGCTATGACAGGAAGACATGAGGGCGAAGGACGCTTATCTCCGGACGTGGGCCGGACTTCCAACGTCGATCCTACCCAATCCTACCGAATTTTCGCTTTGACAACGCCGTTTCGAAATTGCGCGACGTTTCGAGTGACATCTAGAACAAATTCCCCCCTCCCCTTTGTTCGCGTTCTATTACTTAACCCTTTGGACGCGACGGGCAGCGTCGATGACGTGGATTAACAGGCTATCCGTGACGTCAAGTTTTGGGTGACGTCAACTGCATAACGTTTCGGGTTCGTTGGATCTGTTGGATTGTTTATTTTTTTTAAAGGGAGAGTGAGGGGAGGGGGGGGGGGGAGAACTCGTTAGAAGGAAAACACATTAAAGACGACGTACTCGATTTTTCTAGAGAATTGTTTCCTCTAATACTTGACGTATACTTTTTAAACAGCTGGTAAACAAAACTTCCGCGACCTTTCACGGTGGAAATAAAAACAACGAGTACAGTACGGCAGTTACTGTGGCAGGGTTGGAACCCGCGATTCTAGAACTGGGAGGCGAGCATACTTGAACCACACAACATAAAATCGGGAAAGGAAATCACGAATAGTCACCTTTAAAACGCAAGAAGACGCGAATCAGAAGGCTTTGTCGGGGTTGTTTTTGTTGTTTTCATCTCATTCCACACCGTGAGGAAACGACTATTTCTTCCCACTGGCATTCCAATATGTCGGCTTGTAGTTTCATCACTCGCGTTTTCATAACTCGAATTTTTTTGCAATCGAATCGTAGACACTCGACCGCGGTCTATAACTTCGGTGCCGACCCTATCTAAACCCGCCGAAACCAACCAACAACGCGGTGTAAACTTTACACCAAAAACGTAAGACTGGAACGCGTCTTCTTCCAATGCAAAAGGATCGAATTGTTGGAGCATGCAGGGGATGATTTCGCTGTTTTAATCGTACTAACGTAGACGGGAGAATCGGAAAAATCGAAAGCGATGGTTCATAGGGAGAAAACAAGAGCTTAATACGGTCGACATATTGAAATGGAGCCTGTTTGAGAGGACGGTGACACGCATTAGGCGTTTTGGTCGACTAAGAGCGGGAAGAATTATAAATTTATGCGGATTTCGTTCGTTCGTTCGTTTTTCAACATTTAAACGCGGCGCTTAGCTAAATATAATTTCCGAAATTACAAATAAATGTAAGCTTGTGCCGATGTTGTTTACGCTGCCTTCGTGTTTTCTTACACTAAAAGGGAATTTGGTGAACTAAGACCACGGGATCACACCTGGCCCTCTTATTACACGGGTTCTTATGACACGGATTCGCTAAAACACGATTTGTTTTAACACAAAATTCATGCAACGTGGATTGTTTCGAATTAACGTGGTTTGGTTATACTCGTGACGTTTGGATTCCAGATTGCTTAGCGAGGAAGAAACGTCGGAGTTACCGGGTGATTTGTTTATAAACTTAGATAACCTACAACAACACTCCATTTGTAAATATATGCGCATCAGAGAGGGGTTCTGTAATTTTTAGATCTTGAGGAGGGTGCCCGAGGTGGTAAACAACGCAACCCACCTTTCACTACGTAAAAGCCAGGTTCGCATAATAGAGAAATGGAGAAGTACAAAACGGACATTACCTGGACAGCGTTCCCTTGAGAAGCGGATTGGGTCCATCGTAGTAACCGCCCATCATCTTGGTGCCTCCGGAATCAACCCCAGCCTCCCATTCACCGAGACGACGCACCCCACGGCCACCCCTTCGCTCCGAGTGGCATCACCGCTGCACGGCGGCCACCCACCGCCGCCGCTACACGACGCCACCGCCACAGCACCAACACAACAACAACTTGGCACCACCAACACCACTTTTTTCCTCTTTTCTCTCTCTCTCTCTCTCTCTATCGGAAGAACACTCCCGACTCTCTTTCTCTCTCAAACAACTACTACTTTTCCTTCACGTCGAAAGCGGGTTGACCCCACTACTGGGTTGCACCACGGAAGAATCCACCACCTCGAGCGTTCCTGCGGAAATTGCAAAACAACGGGAAGAAAATATATTATATGGAGTTCACCGTCACCTTGTACACCTTCTTCTTATAGAAGCGTCGCTATTAACGAATTATTAAGGGCGCTGTATGATATACAGAGGGCACCCACATCCAAAAACGGATCCAAACACGCAAAACACAAGACGAGGCACACACACGAACAAGCGCGTATACGAAACGCGCACTTGGAGAACTTGTTTTTTTTTCTCTTAACAATCCCGAAAAAGTAAACACCTCCACTTACTGGCTACGTTTAAAAAAAAAAGACAACCACCACCGCAGTCGACGACAACACCGCCACCTTCAAAATAACAACGGCCAGAGAGTTCTATCTCTCTCTCTCTCTCCGTCGTCTCATACAGTCTCCCTCTCTACTCCTCCCCGCAGCGAGAGAGGAAGGGAGAGAGAGAGAGGAAGGGAGAGAGAGAGAGAGGAATGTAAAGCGTGCCACCACCACACAGCCGATCAATCCGGTGCGGGGGCCACGGCCCCTACCTCCCCCGCCGCGCCGCCCTTTGCCGCCGCCTCCTGGATCCCACCGCCGCCCCCGGGGTCCCTACACCCTCCGCCTTCCATGGGCCGCCTACTACCCGCGGCGGGATGCGAACCGTTGGATTTTTTCCCCTCGCGCTGGTCCTTTTTTTAAGCAGGACGGACACACACGCACACAAAAAAGAACCGAGTTCCACACACACACGCAAACGCACTCGCTAACAACAACTAACTCCGTTCGAAACACTCCCTTTTTTCAACAAATATTTTTCAAAAGAACCTCACTCTGTCCCAAAACAACCGTCCTCTTTTCCTTTGAAACAAAACAACAACGCGATCCGCTCCTCTTCTTTTATTTAAAAAACACGTGTCAAACTCACGCGAAATATCCAAGAACTAGGCTGGGGAAAATGTTTTTTTTCTAATTCTAAGCGGAATATCGTCCGTCCGAAAACGTGGGATTGGACGACAATCGCGGTAAATAGGTAAGACTAGAAGAAAAGAGGTAGGAATGGAGGGGAATTTCAGAGATATAGGGGGTGGTAGCAGGGTGAGGAAGAGGTGTCGGTCGTGGCCTAAGAGTCTAAGTCACGTGGCCGGGGAAAGGGGGCGAAAATAATCCCAGAAGGGAGGGAGGGAGGTAGACGGAGAGAGAGAGAGGGAGGGGAGGACGGAGAGACTCAACTTCTTCAAAATGACGATCCACCGACGCGAGGCGAACGCAACACTAACTTCGGCTGGACTGACTCCATCCTGTCCTACCAGTAGAGCGAAAGAAGGGAGGGAGAAGGGGGGAAGAAAGGAGTGAGGCAGAGGGAGAGGGATGGGAGGAGAGAGAGAGTTGGATGGGAGGGGAGGGAAAGGGATTAGGGGGAGGGAAGGTGTTGTTTCGGGCTTCCGCCGCCTATTTCGCCGCGGCGCTGACGACAGAAGAGCACTCGACGCTTTCCCCGCCCACCTACGCGAGCGAGAGAGATCGGGAGGGAAAAAAGGAGTAGGGTAAAAGCCGAAGCGGCAAGCTTGCTTGCACTTTCGATAAAACCGAAAACGGATGCGCAAATACGTAGTACGGAGAGCGGGAACCGCGATTTTCAACGGATACCTGCGACGCGTGCGCGCTAAGCCGTCAACTGTTTTTATAAACCGCTCTTGGCCTATACAAATTCATTCGCAAGAGCAAGAGAATTTCCGAGTGGTATCGATTATAAGACCTTCTAAATGAAATTTGTAATGATAGCCGGCCTTGGTAGAGGGATGAGTAACGTGTTTCCGCCCCCCGATGCTAAGATGCTGGATTCGAATCCTGTAAGACAGGCATGTCAAACTGGCGGCCCGCATGCGGCCCTTTTTGTGCCTTAGTGCGGCCCGGATACGATTTTTTCCTCAACTAAATCTTCCGAGATTATAAATAGATTCTTTATTTTTGTGACGTGGAGACAAGATTTTTCTTAGTTATCGAGATACAAATTAATGCGTTTTCTAAATTAACGTTTTTGTTTTTCAAAACAGCAATCAAAACTTTCAGATGAAGTCTGTTTTTTCCAATTATGGCTTCCATTAAAAACTGCAACCCTAATGAGGCCCATCCATTGCTTTAATGCGGGCCTGATGCCTCTTCGAGGTTGCCCGCAGTAATGGGACTGGATTTCACCGTACTGTCTTTGCTAATGTCTACAATCTCTTTGCAAAGCGCTAAGAAGATGGTGTTTAAGAGATAATGAAAATAAATAAGATAAACAAAACTAAATAAATTGAATCTTAATATTATCTTCTACGTCAGTGGTTCCCAACCTATTTTTTGCCGCGACCCTAAAATGACCCCCAATAGAACCTCGTGAACCGTACTCGGGCGCTCGGACCCCATACTTCTAATAGAGAGAAGATAAAATATAGATAGGACGGAAAGAAAGCAGTAAATACGCCCCTGCCATCTGACGCTGCTACTTTAATGTCACTGCAACGCAAATCTGGGTGGTCTCCATCATGATCATTTTTGAGAAAAGGGTAGAATTACAGCGTGAAACCCATGTTAAGGTGCGTTTACACTATGCGAGCACGAGCGAACGAACGTTCGTTCGTGCTCGTGGAAGGAGCGTGTACACTAAGCGAGCATTACTGCGAACGAATTCTCTCGTTTGATGATTCGCTGGTTTCCGCTCTGCTAGCGAACGAACGAGTTCGTTCGCTCTCAATCACCGTTCACATTACAGCGAATCCATTCGTTCGCTTGTGTTCGTTCGCTCGTGCTCGCATTGTGTAGACACACCTTTAGCGGGTGTGCGGGGGGAAATTTTTCTGTTGCTCTGGTAATTCTGTTTTTCGCCATCCACTTTCGCACATATGTACTTTAAACTTTGAAAGGCAAGTGTCGCTTGCATCGGGTCTAAAGCATATATTATGACCGATAAAGGTTAGGCAACTTTCCAATACTATATAAATACTAGGGGCTCCGCCCCTACGCGCGTCAACGCCGTGCATCGCTCCACGATGTGGATAGATCTGCTGCCCGTGTGCAACCCTGAACCTCATCCTCATTTCGGCATATATTTAAGGTATAAAATTATATTTAGCCCTATTTGAGGTCTTCTCTCTCCCTTCCGCCCATTCCCCTCCCTCTCTCTACCACCCTCTCTACTTCCCTATATCCCTACTTCCCACCAAACCTCCCGCTTTCCCAAACTTCCGCTTCCCCTCATTCTCTCCTTCCCCCTTTTCCTCTCTTCTCTCTTTCTCTCTCCTTCCTTCTCTCTTTCACTCTTTCTTTCCACACTCCCGTTTTCCTCCTTTTTCGCAATAGGGTTCTTGTAATTTTCAGAGTACGGCAACAATGCTGGTTGTTATTGGCAACGAAATATTTTATTCACGAAGAACTTGTTAGTCTTCAAAACAATTTTCTGAGTCAATTCGAATCGTATTTAAAAATCAATGGCAGGAAAATAAATTTACGTACTTTTGCACGTACTATGTTTCAAGTTTCTAATTTCTATGGCAACTATAAGTAATTTTAAAAAGCAAACGAAAGATGTCTTACACTCATTTACGTCTAATGCTTTCAAAGCGGACATTATGGCAACAATCCTACAATTTTAATCTTATGGGATTTTCTCGAATAATAATAAAAAATTTTGGGCTCTTGAACTTAAAAACCTCCCGTTTTCGCAATTTTACCTGTTTGTAAGTCATGAATAATCAACTTGAAAATTTTAAGCATTCTAGCTCATACGGAAGAAAATAGTTTCTGTAACGCACATTAGTGCGGTTATAATATAAAGATAATATATATATAATATAAATAAATAGAAACTAACTGTTGGGAAAGTTTCCTTCTGACGACTCTTGGCGATCCTACAGAGGACCCCCCGCGATTGGAGCTCTGCACGGGCTAGATTTTCTAGCCCGGACCCATACAAATTCGGATCCGGCTCGGCCCGAACGTTGCCGGATAAATTGTAGAACCGGCCCGTGGGTTACCCACAGACCGTTTAAAGCCTCTCGGCTCGAAAAACGTAATTATTGTACTGCAAATTTTCTATCAATATGTGGGTTGTTCAATGACTTGAAAATGATTTTCTTAATCCACATATTTGTGTGCCTTGGAAGACCACAAACAAAATAAATTAAAATACAAAACACAAATATAATGTTATAGACAAAAATATAATAATCAATTCAGTGCGAAGGACGAGCCACCCTCGTTCTTCACTATCCCCGAGTTAGTTTGCCTAAATAATTCCATGCCGTTTTTTTTGCTTGAATTCATTAAGTACGGAGGACTAGTGTGACTCGCCCTGCGTACTGAATGAGTTAAATTAAAACTTATGCAAATCGTAAACGTGAATTTCAGACACTGATTAAAATATTTCGGCTCATCAAAGCACGAAAATTTTTATAACAACCATGACATATCCAGTAATTTTTAAGCCCGGCCCGGGCCCGTAATTAATTCCAAAGGATAGACCTGTATCCGGTCCGCGGGCCGTGGTCTGGGCCCTGCAGGCCTCTCTACCCGCGACTCTGATTTGGGTCGCGACCAGAGGTTAAGAAACGCTATTCTACGACGAGTGATTTGTAAAATAAACAATTAGATCAGGGGTGGCCAATCTACGGTCCGCAGGCCGTATGCGGTCCTAATGAGTGTTTCATGCGGCTCATGAAGATATGATTAAAAAGAAGAACACACAAACCCATGTTTTTTATTCAAATTACGACGACAAAACTTTTAATATTGGGATGTTGGCCCCACAAAAAAATTAATTTAGACTTGATTTTCACTTATATGATACCTCAGAATCTCTAGATAACTTCCGATTTAAACTCTAATCCGATCCGCCTAAGAAATAGCAAATTCCAATGCGGCCCCGAAAAGGATGCCGACCATGCGGCCCGCTGTGCATAAAAGACTGACCACCTCTGATTTAAAAGAAACGGTAAAAGTGTTTTTTTTTCAAATCAGGTTATTCCCAGAAGGCGAGAAATTCGGAAAATGGCCATCAGACGCCAGCGAGCTTCTTAAATGGCGAGGAGAAGATATTCGGCAGGAAAACAAAATGGGAAAACAAAAATAATGAGATTTTCAAACGGTCCAACATCCGAGATAAATAACTTACAACGAAAATGACTTAAGGCGAGTAAAAATTTTTTTTTTTGCGTTTTTGACCGAAATGAAAGAAGACGTGCCAAATAGATGCAGACATGGACACGAACAGCAAAGGTGTCGACGAGAAGAGAAGAAATGGCGACGGGGAGTTTCAAAGATATTAAACGCTCAAATTATTTTTCTCTCCATAACTAATTATACACAAGTTAGAGCAGTGTTTCTCGACCGGTGGGACGCGAAGATCGTCTAAGTGGGACGCGAACTTTCGACGGTAATTAATGCATAGCATTTTCTCAACAATAAAACTCCAATATTTAAGGGTTTTAAAAATTTCCATAATGATTAATATGGTTCTGAAATGCAATTGACATAAAAATCCACTTCTTGAAAAAGATGGGGTTCGTTTTTATCATTGTGGGACCGAGGTTTTTCGACAAAATGGTAGGTGGGACGCAAAATGCATAAGGTTGAGAACCACTGCCTTTGAGTACTAAGAAGTGTCACGTAATTGAAATTTCAAAATCTGAAAATTTGAAAGACTGTTCTCAGACGAAGTAGGTGAATTGGAAAACTGAAAGGCTCTTGATAGAAACGGAAAATGAGGACACTGAGCATTAATGAAAACGTTAATATGATGGGTATACACACCTCTATTTAGCGCCCCCCATATAGTGACATCCCAGGCATAGCGCCCATGAATAATTGTGAACAGAACTTCCATCTTATTTGCATAGAGCAAGCATATACCTCGATCTACCGCCAATGTCAGTACTGGACAAACGGTGGCGCAAAATCGGGGTTCGACTGTAATTACTGTGCGTTATAGTTTCCGAGGAAACGTTGGTCGAAAAATTGAGAAGGATATCTAGCCTGAGAATTAAGCAAACAAGGAGGTAAATTAAAGAATAAGCATTTCAACATAAAAAACATAAAGAGTAAGTATCCATCTTAGGTATCTCTAATAGTCATAGCAAGGTTATGAAAAACGATGCGTATTTCTGCTGCGATGCAGCCGTCTTCAGTGGCGATTCTCCGAAAGCAGATTCTAAAGAGAACTTTTTCGTAACCTTGTCGTGCCTACTGAGACATATTAATTACTTTTCCAATTTTTTGAGATTGAAGCGTTTATTCTTGAATTTGTTTTCAGCTATAAGACGAGCTCGATAATTCTCTAGTAGATTAAATTAGGAGGCGCCAAATAATGTAGGAGATAATAAAACCCTTAATTTGTTTTCAGCTATAAGACGAGCTCGATAATTCTCTAGTAGATTAAATTAGGAGGCGCCAAATAATGTAGGAGATAATAAAACCCTTAATTAGTGTAATTAGGAAGTCGGGAGAAATGGGTGAGCAATATTTTCAGAGGAAAGGTACCGTAGAAGGAAATCCCATAAATGACGTACTACTAGGAAGGAGGCGAAGTAAGAAGAAAACAAGGAATGTGGATAGCCCAAAAACAGTTATGAACAACTTCTAAGAAGGTGGCCGCACTTAAAGTTCCGTGCGGTTTCGCGGACCGCGATAAAAATACAACAAGAAGGAAAAGAGTACTCCATAAATAGAATACACATGAGATTTCAAAGGCGTTCTTTACCATATCACACAAGATCAGGGATTCCTAAAGTGTGGCCCACGGGCCAACTACGCCCCGCGAACTTACTTCCTCAATGCGACCCGCGACCAATTTCACAGTAAATATTCTTACATGTGTATACCACAGTGGTGCCCAGACTATGGCCAGCGGGCCACACCCGTAAAGCCGAATTCCTTCTTGTTTAACAATTTAAAGACAGAATGTAACAAAATGAAAACTCAAAATTATAAAACCCAATATATTTTGTCTTTGCCCCTCTATTCCCGTAATAGATACACGTTTGAAATAACCCAGGTAACAATGATCCATAGATCTAGAGCCTTTAGTTACCTTAAATTATTCTTACTCTATTTTCGAATGGTTGTGGCCCGCGGAAAGGCCGGAAGTGGACTACATGACCCGCGACGAATGGCGAAAAGGCTTGTGGCCCTAGAGCCGAAAGACATGGGCACCTTTAAGAGAACTTCCACTTTAGATAACGGCTTAAATAAACTTTTACTAATGTCTCTTTCAAATGCCATCAAAATCCGTCAAGCGTTCAAGAGATGAAACGCGTGACAGACAGACGAGACGTGCCCCTAATGCGTTCTGCCACTATCGTTTCGCCGGAAAAGAAAGCCTAAAAAAAACGCGACAAGTGTCAAACAGCAGAGCGGTCATACAGTTTTGACTTTTTGTTAAAAACAGTTTCCCGCGTTCGCCACAAAAAAAACGAGAGGCGTCGCGTGCCTTTTTTTTTTTTATTCGGATTCCACGGTCGACCTTCGTTGTCGAAGCACTTGTCTCGTCAGTTAACGCTTTATTGAACGCTCGAGTTGGATCTTCCGCGTTAAATAAAAATGGCTAAGAATCCGATAGGAAACGACGTATCTTAACGCTGGAATTCCTCAAGGATCGATAGAGATGGATCTATTTCCCACAGCAGAAAATTTTCACTGCACCAATCAATTTTTCCCAAATTATAAGAAGACATTCCATTAGTATCACTAACGTTCTTAATTGAATCCCCACAATTGATCGTATTTTCCTTCCTTTTATGTTTAGATTTAACTTTATATAACTCAATGGCGGATACAAGATGGGAGGGAGTAATGGGTTAATTACTCCCTTAAGGGAGATGATAAATCTTTAGTAAAATATAATCCCAATTCATGTTTTTATATTATTGGCATTCTATAAATATTTTGCAAATATCTGATCAATCTATAATATACACTGTATTTTTATTATAATGAGACGTTATTATCTTATATAAATATGTATCAGTGCATATATTTGTTTTCTTATAACCCTCTCCTCCCCCCTTAAGCTATGGAGATAGATCAGTCTCTTCTATAACTCCACCTGAGTTCAAGTTGTCATTCGATGAGAAAGTTTCCTTATTTTATTTTAAATCGATCAATTTTTGTCGATGGCTACAACTTTTAAGGATACTGCAACCAAAAGTAATTTGAATTTAAACAAAAAAACAATCCGCAACATTTTAGAGCCGCGTTTTCTTTCCTCAGAAAAAAATATTGGGTCACAGACTGTTAAAAAGACACGACTGCATACAGTGCACATCGGCGTTGCAACGGGCAACGACTCTCCGCCTACGTAAAGATATTTTAAACATCCCGAAGAGCAGATATTTACGACACTCAGCGCCCCTAGCGGCAAAAATACCCACCTCCACGTCAATTACTTCATGGCGGCCGAAGTTTTTTCTTCGGAGTCATACCACAGAAAAAATACGTTCCGAGGAAAAAACAATAAAAGTAATAATGGAAGTAAAACGGCCGGAAAGAACGAGAAGCGATAAAATTCGAGCGTTCTTTTTTATGAAATAACGTCCTTAAAATAGCCGCAATTCGTGACTCGTTACGGCGATGGCGTTTTTCACGCGAGCCGCCCGCGGTGTGAATGATCCCGATTGGAAACCGGATCACGTTATCTTCGCTCTCGACGAAAAGAGTAATTATCCGACCGCGTTAAAAACTCCGCGCCGGCCACGGACGTGTCTTCGCACAGGGGCACGCGATGACAGTTTCCGAGACTCGCTAAAAGTCGAAGGCTATACAGAAACAAAAACGGCTTCTCCTGAAGACGGCCGGAGATTCGAAACAGACTGATCTCTATCAATTAAATGTCGTAAATTAATTTCGAAGACGTGGTGATAGACTGAAAAAAGACAAACGTCGAGCTCACTTTACGACTGGTAATTTAGAGCAGGCGTCGTCCAACTATGGCCCCCGGGCCGCATACGACCATAGAGAGCATTTTATGCGACCGGCGAACCTATGATGAAAATTCATTCGTAAAATTCATCGCGCAAAATATCATATTTGTTGATTAAAACTATGGTCAACAACAGTGTTTAAAGGTTGGGGCTAAAAAACATTTTCGACTTCATTTTCGCTTACATGATGCAACAGATTTTCAGCATGTCTTCCGCTGTAAGTTCTAATGTGGCCAGCAGAAGCATTCGAAACTTCCAATGCGGTTTCTGCTTTCGCAACTTTCAATGAAGCCCACCGTGAGGAAAGGTTTTCCGACCCGAATTGTAGAATCAAAGAATGGTGTATTGCCACCGAGGACGGTTGTTTTATAATAATTTTATAATAATTTTTTCTCCGACAAATTTGTGGGTATCCGAGGCGCCTTCACCATCGACAGAGATAACTTGAAAATCGGGTAAAAACGCCAACAACAAAATTTTAATAAACTGAGTTGCATAACTCAATTTTCAGTCAAATTTATATCTGGCATTATTTTCTACTGCCTGATCAACCCCCATGTATAAAATATTATAATTATATATTTTCAAGTTATATTCTTTTATTTGCCCGCTATGCGGTTCAGACATACAATTTGCTTACGATTTCTCAAACCAGGTGGCGAAACACACAGCAATTCACGATAAAAAATATTAAAAAGATGAAAATGTTATTTTTGTTTGGTGTTATTATCCACTAATTTACTAATTACTAATTTACTGGCTGTCCGATAATGCACAAAAATACTTATATGTACACAGTAACTACACTGTCTATTGACTGACCACAATTTTTAAAACTTACAATTTATCACCCGAAAGTTTATTATACTCTATTACGTACGTACACATGTACGGTATTTATATGTCCTATACGTTTAGATAATAGAAGTTGAAAAAAATAAGTACTTGTCTTATATATCTACAACAATCAAAATTAAGAGATAACCAAGTACTTAATTTTAAATTTTTGACATAAGTGCTTATTCTGGAATTTGTTTTCAGTCAAAATACGAGCTCGATAACTCTCCAGTGAATATCCTAAACGTATTTAATGTGTTAATACGTTGTACAGTGTAGTAGACCTGTAAACCTACTTGAAACAATAGCGTTAAGATTTTTCTTAAAGCATTTTTCTATTACTTTCTTAATAGTCACTTAATTTTCTCATTGGCTTCTACCATGATCATACAAATAGGCATATCGATCAATCGGAATTGGCTCGGTTCGAAGGTCGTTTACTGTAGTTAAATGTTCCTAATCGATAGATGGCGGTCCTTGCAATAAGCGTTTGGAGAAATTTAACATTGGTTTTCCATTAATAATTACTTATAATTGAAATAAAGTGAATAGACTACTAATTTTGTCGACGACCGATGAAGCCGAGCAATTTATTTATTTATTGTTGAAACGTATGCATGTTACTCTAAACCGTTTAAGTCTATAATATCTAACTAAATCATAGATTTAATGTTCAAAACGTTACCGAAACCAAAATTTACACTGTCGAAGAAGTTTCTAAAAATACACTATGATAGCAGAAACCAACAAGAAAGGAATAACTGCGACTGGCCGCACTACGGAACATGATATCGCTCCACCATATCAGATGAAACCGCGCTGATTAAACGCAATTAACGATACGGGCAGTAGTAAACCGAGACGCTCTCGCGAAAATAAATCAGGTTTTTATTCCCGACAGCTTTAACATTTAACGCGACTCAAAGTAGATTAAAACGCAGCATCATCGAGAAGGCGATTAAGGCAGACGCACAAGCAGTAATTGCAGTGGAACGGCGTCGGATATTTTTTTTACGAAGCGATAAGAAGGATTCAATTAGCCGTCCAATCAGCACGTCGCTGCGTCGCTCCTACAGATTCGCGAATTTTGGTGTCAACCGAGGAAAACTACATAATGACGCAGGCAAGGGAAACCTCGGCAGGAATAAAATGGAGAACTTACACAAATTAGACGTCTTCAGCGGCAACTAACGACCTCTGATTCTTATTTTTCGCGTCGTCATAGGATTTCATCAACTGCATTCATTGACGAACTATATCTCTCCGATACCTTTAAATACGTACTATGAAATTATTTGAATGAGGTACGTAATCCATTATTAAGATTGGAGCAAAAATAACAGGAATAAATTGCTTGATAGGCTTTCCTAGCACTTAAGTATGAAATTAATGGAATGCGCCGAAATTTTGGGGTAATCCACAATTGATAGGAAAGGTATTTCATTTTCTGCTCAAGCCTTAAAAATAGCTGAAAAAACCAGACGGAACGTTCGGCCACGAAGTAGACGACATCAGTGATATTAAATCAATAGCGGATTCTGAAAATGAATCAATAATTGTTAAAATACCACTGATGACGACAGATTTTAAAGAGTACACTAAAGGCGAACCACCACTATCCAAAGCGAGCACCTGGTTTTTCCCAAATTTTTTATGCCTATTAAAGACATTTTTATTTCAGCAATGAGGCATGCTTGATGATTATTTGTAATAATAACATTCAACAGCTGTAGCCATCATCATAGATAATTTTCAGTTTGCCGCCCCTAATTATTAGAATCGATCAACAGTTAAGTACCTAATGGAACGACTATTTTGTGGCTAACATGTTCATGCAACATTTATCCAAAAGTTTCATGCTGTGGTGAGAATCCACTCTCAGCGGCCATTCGCGGCTCATCAGAATAACTATAAACGGCGAATTACAACTGAATATGGCTACTTCGCCGTTGAAACGAACGTCTGAGTCAGTAAACAAGATATTTGAAACTCTCATTTTTACACATACAGTCAGACCCCGATTTAGCGCCATCGTTTGTCCATCATTGACATTGGTGCTAAAGCGGGGGTGGTGGTAAATCGAGGTATGTGCTTGCTTTATGCAATCACAAGATGGAAGTTCTGTTCACAGCGAGTCATGGGCGGTATGCGGGGGAGGAGGGGGGAGGGCGCAAAATCGGGGTTCGACTTGACTCTCATATGATGGCCATTTGAGGCATTCGTGTAACACAAAACACTCAACACGAATTGCGACAAAATGCACAGCGTCTCCGAATATGCAAGCTGAGCTCCAATTATTTTATCATTCGAGGAACAAGTCATCGACAACAAAGGGTCGATTTCTTTCAACTATCTGAACGACTAAACATTTTCCAACATTTAAACCCAGGAAAATTATAATACCCCAAGCTGTTCGGAGTAATGCTTCCGTTTCGAACGTACTTTTCCAAAGGCTGGAAGTGATTAATTCCTCGCGGAACGGAACGATAGTCTCGCCATATTTTTTTCGCAACCCATTCAAACGCTTCAGTCGGAGTTTAATTTGCTACTCCGATGAACTATCTAGTTATATTACTCCGGCTCAAAAAAAGGAGGAACTTCCGTAAGACTTTCGTCAGTTACGACGCGATTGCATCGCGATAAAAGTAAAAAAGATGGTCTTCCGTTTGGAGGGGGAGGTCGAGAGAGATGGGAATAGAGGGAGAGATAGGGAAAGAGGGAGAGATAAAAAAAGAGGGAAAGGGGGAGAGATAAAGGAAGTGGGATGGAGCGGGAGAGAGGGCAAGATACGGTCTGAGAAAAAGGGGAAAAGTAGGGAGTGGGATATAGAGTAAGTCCGGGAGAGACGGCGCACAGGGATAGATGACGCAGTCACTATAGTTCGCTAAAAAATATCTGTCAGACCCCCCTGACGTCAGCGCAGCCTGATTCAGTAGAGCAGTGATTGAAAAGGTAGCGTCACTGCGTTTTGTTTCTTCTTTGACGGCCTCGACACCTGACTATTTCTGGTAAGCACAGCGTGTTAGTCTTCAAAACTTTATTGAGCTATAACTTACGCAAATAGTGACTGAATCAGATGCCCCAAATCATGTGAATTGCAATTGTGGATGTTAATTTATAATACTGTGAATGTCATGTGCGTTGCCGGCCATGTTGGACTTCAATAACGCCTCACGCCTAGGTGCGCCATCTCTCCCTAAGAAATGGTATAGACTGCGCATTCAATTTCAGGGAGAGATGGCGCATTATTTAAAATGCACAGTATTACAGCATGAGTATCACAAAGCGTTTTTTCAATACGAAATTTCAACATTGATCCTAAACAACCTAAGATATGATAAATAAATTATCTTGTGTGAGTAAATGCACTGAGTAATGAGTAGTTAACTTGTTCAACTCCATTTTGTAGGTACTTATAGGCCTAGCTTGCATCCTGAATGATTGAACATATAATACTATTGAGATTTATCTTTGCTATTGTTCATGGCTCTTCCTTTTTTCTTTCTTTTTGGTAAACAGACCCCACGCCTAAAAAATATATTAGAAAATCTTTGGATCCTCTTAGAGGACAGTGGGAAGAAGAGAATTTGAGCCAAGCTGTAGCTCGAATCAAATCGGGGGAAATTGGAATCAGAGAGGCTTCTAGATACTACGGCATCCCAGATAGCACTTTGCGGCGAAGAAAGGCGTCAGGAAATGTAGATGGTCATGTTTCCCATTGTAACTCTATTGAGCAACTGGAACTTGCTGACAAAATTGATGTGGTATTATTGTGTCTGCCGAGTCATACCACAAATGCTCAGCAGCCATTAGACAGGGCTTTTTTGGGCCACTCAAGCAGTATTTCAATCAGGAAACCCAGTGTACCATGAAAATTAAAGGAAAAGAGGGGATCTCCAGATATAAACTTGGTTATCTTTTATGTGGAGCTTGGAAAAAAGCAGCTTCCGTTGGGAATGCGGTTAACTGCTTCAAAGCGTGTGGCATATTTCCGTACAATCCGAACGCCATACCATATATGTATGCTATTGCGGATGCTAGGTCGAACACAGGACAAGAACAGCCTTCTTCCACACCTATACTAGCACAGCCCTCTTCCACACCTATACTAGCACAGCCCTCTTCCACACCAAACAAAGCACAGTCCACTTCCACACCAAACAAAGAACAGCCCTCTTCCACACCATGTCCATCAGCAAGTTTTTGGTGGAATTGTATGGAGAAGACAAATATGGTTGGATCTTTATATTTTGTATTCATTCGTATTTTTTCTTCTGGAAGAACCAAGAATATTTAGACGGTGTTACTTTTCCTCGTTCACCGCACAATCCTCCACATTCCTGGGGTTAGCAACAGTGCGCGCTCTGGATGGTAATCTAGCTGACTCGGATCCTTGGCAAGTGCAATTACGTACCATTCTGACTGACAGCTGTCCATCTGCCACCAAGATGTGTGTATTACCCGTCTGCCGCGGTGCAATTTGTTAGTGAGGCAATCTCGGAAATACGACGCTCCAATCATCGAGAAAGTTGCGACCAATTTACCGTTGGAAACAGGAAAGAATGAAAGAACGTAAGAATACGTCTAACAATAAGTCGTCTGTCTGCCCAATGCTGCGAAATATTTATTTTAATAAATTATTATTCCTTATGGTGTAGTACCAACAAATGGATGGGTCCGAAGGTTGTAATACCCATATGTAAATATATAAAAACCTTGTCATATTTTCCAGCCAAAAACAATACCCCTATTTCACCCACTTCAAGTACCCATTCCACTCCAACCAAGATCCTGAATAAAATAAGTCCATTCCATAAACTACAGGCCGTAAAAACACAAAAAAGAAAACAAACAGCACTAGAATTAACTTCTCCTGAAAACTTAGAAAAAAGGAAGACATTAGTTAAAGAAAAGGAAACAAGGGAAAATTTGAAAAGGCAGAATACAAAAAACACGAAGAAGCAGGGAAAGAACAAGAAGCCAAAAAGAGTGTTTTGAAGATTCGAGCAACTGTGATGATCCCAGTGGAGTTGACGATCCACCGTCAGACGAAAACAAACAAGTGCGCTGAATGCTGGGAGAACCTAACCTAACCCAACCTAACAAAAAAGAAAGATGACTGGGTAAAATGTTTTAAGTGTGAAAAATGGATTCATGAAACTTGTACAATGTATAAAACGGTTTGTAACAGCTGTGGTAGGGATGAGGTTCGAGCGAAACTTTAAAAAAATAAGGCCTCTTAGGTTAACATATTTTTATTCCTTTTTGTTTAGGCCTACGCTAAAAAATGTACATTTTTGTTTT
The DNA here is from genome assembly GCA_028673005.1 of Tanypteryx hageni. NCBI lineage: Eukaryota > Metazoa > Arthropoda > Insecta > Odonata > Petaluridae > Tanypteryx > Tanypteryx hageni. The sequence continues at coordinate 123,000,996 of CM054114.1, forward strand.
TATTGAGAAAATCTTGAGTTGGAGCATACATTTTTATTTCAGTTTTTATTTGTAAGGTTTCACTTTTTGTTCTTCTTTCATTTTTTAAATCATTGCACTATTATTCCTAATGCTACTACATAGTGTTTTTGTGTTCTGTTCCAAGTGTTTAAAAATATTCTAATGGACGAAAATCAAAACTGTGGAAATTATATTACATATATACGTACATACATATATATACATATACATATACATATATATATATATATATATATATATATATATATATATATATATATAGTGTTTTTAAGTTCCTTCAATGTTTTCCGTTTTTATTAAAAATAAACATTTTGCAATTTTAAAAATGCTTTTACTAAGTGCACCATCTGAACCAAATGGTGCGCCAACTCACCCAAATGTTAAGGGAGAGATGGCGAAAAACCTACCCTGTTATTTCTAATTTTTAATAAAATTTGAGTGGAAATGACAAAGATTTGAATTAAAGGTTTTAAGGAAGATATTGTGAGAATAGTTTCCAGTAGAAACGTTTGTGTTTTCCATGAAAATTAACCATCTGCCCCCATTGTTGTAAAATGTGCGCCATCTCTCCCGGACTTACCCTATAGGAAGAAGGAGAGAGATGGGGTGGGAGGAATAATGAATAGTATAGGGCAGGGGGCGGAGAAGTTTTTCCGTTGAGTGCCACTCTTTACTAATATTCCCTATTTGTGGCCCTACTCGCGTGACACCCTTCAAATAATTTTGTCCATAACTCTCACAAAAAGGTGTTTCTTATATTTTAATAACATAATGCGGCATCATTGCAATACGAAATGCGAGTGAAATAAGAGTAAAATTCTTTTAAATAGGTACATATTTTTGTAATTCTTTGAAATATCGTGCATGTAAAATCTCGTCGCGTGCCATCTTTTGGGACGCGTGCCATAGGTTACCGATCCCTGTTATAGGGCAATGGTTCCCAACCTATTTCACGTCGCGAACCCCTTCCTTGAAATTTTTGTTTTCCGCGAACCCCAAACTAAAGATATTCTGAGAACACTAATCCTGCGCCTTGAAGTCTTTTTTGTTTGAACAAAATAACGCAGGTCAAAGGATCGAATCTAAAATAATACAATATGTATTAATATTAACATGTTATTCAACCTTCTAAATGCTTTTTATTTGGAAAAGTTTGTATAAAAAGTTACTAATTTGCCAAATGTATATTTAAATAGCCAACTTATACTAACATCAGAGTATTATATTCAAATTAGGATGGATGATACCTGGTGGAAGTAATTATGCAGGATGATCAGTTTCTAAGTGGCGGCGAAGAAGAGAAGGCTTGAGGATACTGTTTGCGAGAACAAAATTGCAAATTACACACTGTGGTATTAGATAATCATCATCACAAATATAAGCGAACCCAAGTTTGATGTAATCTTTGTCATATTTTCTTGAGACGTAATATTCCCGACTCGGAATGTACCGGGTCATTTATTTCTGAAAATTGGTGACATTCACCGAGTTGATGCTGTTGAAATTCTGTGCACTGATGATGTGATTGAAAACCTGTGATTGCCGACTGACTGTTTTCTGCCTCACACAACACTTTTTTAACACTTCCAGTTTTCAACCAATTGTCCATTATGAGTATCATTTTGCGAAATATAAAATTGGAACTATATATTCAATGTGGGAAGAAGGCAAAAAGTTAAATCGACACCAAAGCACTCACATCGAAACAGAACCTTTATAATAAACAAAACCCAACGACTGAACACTCTTACTCTCTTGAAGAGCATCACTGATTACGAGAAACGACCAATAGGTAGACAAGCCCAGCGCAGGAAAATCCCCTCGTAGTCTAGCATCTGGGGCCAAGGTGCACGGGAAAAACTCACGACAATAAGTCCTCCAGCGTTTGCATTGCTATTAAATAGAAAATATTTCGAAACGACAACCCTTAACTACCAACACTCAGTTTTGTCACGCTAATACCGACGCCTCGTATCACAGACTACTTAATCTTCTCACCCCCATATCTCGGTGATAAAGCATTCTAAGAGCGCTAAAACAGTTTTCCTTTGTTTAACATCTAATTGCTAAATAGTTTCCTTTTTTGTACAAAAAACGGCCAAACCTAACCACTAAAATTGGCAATATATGTAAACAGTACCACAAGAAAAGAAGGAAAATAGTCGATCCAGTATTTTTTAATACAAATTTATTTAGTCTTAAAAATACAAAAATTATTGCAATTGTATGTTTTTAAGGGTATATAAATATATTTTCGCTAAATAGGCAACAAGAAAACAAAAATCGATAAAAATAATGTCTGTGAGACGAACTTAACGACTTGGACGACTGCTGCCACTGATCGTTCTGAATATATATATATAGGACGCAGGAGGTTACAAGATTAGACAATAGAGAGCAACAACGATTACAAAAAACGCATTCGCCTTACAGAGGAGTGGTCGGTAGTTAAGGGTTAAATGTAATAGATCATTTACGACAGTACTGTAATATAAATTCATTCCTGTAATTGATGGCATTTATTGAAGTACTAGTGTATTGCCCGTCATATGCCGGATAAATAATAATATTCCTTCCCTCCCTTTCGCGTTCCTCTCTCCCTTCACCGGTCTCCCTCCCTCTTTCTGCCTCTCTTTTCTCCCACCTCTCCCCTCTCTCATTCTCTACTGTCACAATCAATAGCTATCCCTCTTTTTCTCCGTCTCCTTCTTTATCTCTTTCCTCCCGTCCTTTCGGAACTATACCTCCTTTACTCTCTATGAACCTTCCATTCTATATCCCTTCCTTGCTATTTCCTTCCCACCATCCCCCTCTCTCTTACTCTACAACTATATAGTCGTTTAGATAAGCAAAAAAATCCAAACTAAATCCCAGTCCCAATAGGAATACGTATTTTCGCGAAAAATCCTACGATAATTTAAGGCTATCTATGCCCTGGTATATATTACACGTATGCGGGCTGAGACCAAAATTGATTGTCGAAGTTTAACAATGACGTGACCGGCAAGGCACCATCCCGTTTAAAAGCCGATATTTTCCCAAAATATGTGATTTAAATGTTTAATATGAGAGATTTCGAAAGGTAGGCAGAAAAAGATGAATAGAATAAGAAACTTCGTTAATTTTCCTAAGACAGTTTAAATTCGAAGATCGTACGTCAAATTTTTCTAATTTTAATTTCCAAAAGAATTAAAGCCAGCACTTTAAAAAGTCGATTTTTACGTAATAACTAACTGGAAACGAAAATCGCCCCCCTGGAATTGAACCCGGGGCTTTTTACATATTTTTTCGACATTTAATTTTTATATCTGAATCAAACATTCCTGCGAAATTTACACCTTCCACCTAATCGGGAAGTTTATAAAAAACGGGATAAAAGTGCAATTGATGACGTCAGCGTTATTCACAAACCCCACCATCTAGGCATTTATTATAATAAATATTTTTAAATAGATATCCATAAGTAAAAATCCTCCTCACATAATTTTTGGCGAACCTCCTGAAAAATTTCGCGAACCCCTTGGGGGTTCACGAGCCACCGGTTGGGAACCACTGGTATATGGAATGGTGAGGAAGGAAATACAAAGGGATGAAGGAAGTAAGGGAGAGAGAAAGAGGGAAAGAGAGAGCGAGAGGGAAGAGATAGGTGAGGAGGGTGAGGGAGGTAAAGGGAGAGAAGGGAGGAGAGGGAGAGGGGGGAAGGGAGAGGGGGGAGGAAAAGGAGAGGGGTAGAGGAGAGGGAGAGGAGGGGTGAGAGGGGGAAGAGAGGGGGGAGAAGGGGTAGCAGAGGGGGGAGGGAGGAGGAGAGGGGAGATGAGGGAGGGAGGGGGAGGAGAGGGGGGAGGAGAGGGAGGGAGGAGAGGGAGGGAGGAGAGGGAGGGAGGAGAGGGAAGGAGAAGAGGGAGAGAAGAGAGGGAGATAGGAGAGGGAGAGAAGAGAGGGAGAGAAGAGAGGGAGAGAAGAGAGGGAGAGCAGAGAGGGAGAAGAGGGAGAGAGAGCGGGGAGGGGAGACGGATGGAGAGAGAAGATACAGGGAGAGAGTGGGGAGGGGAGAGGGAGGGGAAGAGAGGGAGGGGAAGAGAGGGAGGGGAAGAGAGGGAATGGAGAGAGGGAGTTGAAGAGAGGGAGTGAAGAGAGGGAGTGGAGAGAGGGAGTGAAGAGAGGGAGTGGAGAGAGGGAGAGAGTGGAGAGGGAGAGAGTGGAGAGGGAGAGAGTGGAGAGGGAGAGAGTGGAGAGGGAGAGAGTGGAGAGGGGGCGAGCGGGAGGGGTAGAGGGAGACATAGGATGGGGAGACAGAGGAGGAGGAGACAGAGGAGGGGGGGACAGAGGAAGATGGGGGACAGAGGAGGGGAATACAGAAGAGGGGGAAACAGAAGAGGGGGAAACAAAAGAGGGGGAAACAAAAGAGGGGGAAACAGAAGAGGAGGAAACAGAAGAGGGTGAAACAGAAGAGGGGGGAACAGAAGAGGGGAAATAGAAGAGGGGGAAACAGAAGAAGGGGAAACAGAAGAGGGGGAAACAGAAGAGGGGGAAACAGGAGAGGGGGAGAGAGTAGGGGGGAACAGAAGGGGGGGAAACAGAAGAGGGTGAAACAGAAGAGGGGGGAACAGAAGAGGGGAAACAGAAGAGGGGGAAACAGAAGAAGGGGAAACAGAAGAGGGGGAAACAGGAGAGAGTAGGGGGGAACAGAAGAGGGGGAAACAGGAGAAGGGGAGAGAGTAGGGGGAACAGAGGAGAAGGGGGAAACAGAGGAGGGAGAAACAGAGGAGGGGGTGACAGGAGAGGGGGAGACAAAGTAGGAAGGAGAGACAGAAGGGGAGGGAAAATAGAGAGGTAGGGATAGGGAAGCAAGCAGTGATTGAAAAGTGAAAATCGGTAGATTTAAAAGCTAAGAGTAAGAGGTTACAGCATATAGCTGACGGAGAAAAGAAGGTACAAGATATAAAGCAAAGAGCTCACAATCAGCCTTAGGGAGAACAGATTAGTAAAACATCCAATAATGCAGCAAGATATGCTAAAAAAAGTGTGAAGATAAGCGTGACATCGTAGTTACGCCTAACGTCTACCGCAGCTGTCCATGTATAAGTAAATACGTAACGCCGCTACACACTATAATCACCTAATATAAAACGCGTGATATCTTTGTCTGCGCGACGGAGATGCATCGCCGGCTCGCCGGGGATGCCTGCAGGCGGCGTTGGTTGGTCCATGTCAAGCTCTTAAAACGCGAATAACTCGATCAAATATGTAGATATAAACTTGAAATTTGGCAGAGATAATCTACTCGGATATTAAAATTCTGCGACGAAGAAAAATCCACGAAAAACTTCCAGGGTTCGACTCCAGGGGATGATTTGCATTCTCCAAAAGATAACACGTAAAAATCGACTTTTTGACGTGCAGGCTTATCTTACTTTTGACATTAAAATTAGAAGAAATGGACTCACGACCTTTAGATCTAGACCATTTTAAAGAGAAAATTACAAGGTTTCTTATTCTGTTCATCGTTTTCGTTTACAATTCGAAATTTCACATGTTAAACGTTTAATTCGCATATTTTGGGGAAATCTTGCCGTTTTAACGGGATGTTGCCATGCCTACCAATTGCATTGTTAAACCTCGAAATCCTATTGTTATTTCAATCCTTATAGGTTTAAGCGTGCTTTGAAGGCTTTTAATACGAGAAGGAAAGAAAGACGAAAGGAGGGGGGAAATATTTTAATAGCAATCAATGTAAACAACATTCGTTGCGTTATTTACGAGAAGGTATACCTAAAAACCTGAAATACTAATTAAAATTAGATTAAAATCGTTATAAGCAGCTAAATTCAATATTATTGAAATAGAAAGGGTATGAAAATCGAAGGTATTTGCTGACGTTTTAATAAACAAACCGAGCATGTAAAATGTTTATAGCGCGAAGGATTGTGCGATAGATTACGGGAGTTAGAAGAATGGAGTACTTGAGGACGGTTTTGTAAACAGGAAGAGAAAGCGAGGTTTAAAAGAATCAAAGAATCACAAAAAGAATAATAAAAGGCTATGTTGTCCGTCCGTTGGCCTGAGTGACAAGCTGTTAAAACGCGAATAACTCGATCAATGATGTAGATAGAAAATTGAAATATATAATATCAGAATTTTTTATTTAAGGTTGAAATGGTAACTTCAGAAATTACTGACCGTTTGTGGCGCTATTTTGAGGAGGGATAAATTGCACTTACTCCGAATAAAACTAATTAAATTTTAGAAGAAAGAGAGGAGAATGGGTGGAAGGAAGATGGAGGATGGGAATAAAGAGGAGGGTGAAGAATAAGAGGGAGAGAAGGATGGAGAAATAGAAGAAAGAGAGAAAATATAAGGGAGAGACAATACGAGGGAGGAAGAATAGGAGAGGGAGGGAGAATAGGAGAGGGAGGGAGAGAGAATAGGGGGAGAGGGAGGGAGAGAGAATAGGGGGAGAGGGAGGGAGGCAGACAGAAAGAATGTGAAGTACCTTAATTTTAATACATAATCTGCACATACCCGTCATATTTGACGGGCAATAACGCTAGTAATATTAATAAACTGGCCGGTCTGAAATTCCCCTGATTCCACACTTGAAGTTCGCTGACAGAGAGACATAAAGCGATCAAGAATTAAAACCGACAGAGGAGAACTAACTAACTAACGGGCCTAACTCGCTGATATATCCATAGATATTCTACGGTTCTTCTACGAAAGGAACGGGCAAGATTTTTTACGTGGCGGCAGTAAAAGTTTTATATAATTCAACTTGGAAAGTGACTCCTATTAGCGAAGAATAACGATAAATAAATTTTTAGAAATCGCAATCTTAACTACACATTTCCGACCACAATTTTAAATAAAAAAATCGGGAATTTATCAGCGTTACATTTCACGGCATCGCATCGTAAAATGCCTCCGGGGGCCGCATAAAACGCTCCCGCTGGGCCTCACGAACGCGACCCACGGGCCTCCCACCTCCCTCCTACAGAGACCACCACCGACGCGAAACCTTACATGGCGGTAGGTCATGGGCCGCAACCTTGTCTGCAGAACCCACGCACCCCCGTGTAATATGGTTACAAGCCGAGCACGACGATATTAAAAAAAAGAAACTGGATGGCAAAAAGACACACTTTCTTCCCAAACTCTGGCAAAATTCCCACGCGAGATGGAATCTCCGTCCGATCGTTTCGAGATTAAAAAACTCCGGCGACAGAAATAAAAGGAAATCGAAGAAAAAATCCGGAGGTCCACGAATGCCCCATAGGCATAGTGAATATCCTTCGGGGCCGTTGGGTGGGGGAGGGAGAGAAAAGGGTGGAAGATGGGAAGGGGGCATCGGAATAGAGAGAGGGGGGTGGGATAGGGAGTGGTGGAAGGATGCCGTTAAGTTTCTCCAAGTTCAATGCCCCACCGTAGCACACTTGGCCAACGAGGTGAGTCTCTAATAGGATGAGGAGTTGCGAGCGGTCTCTGAAGGGGATTCTGGGGTGAGGGAGGGAGACGGGGGAGAGGGAGGAGAAGGGGAGAGGGAGGAGAAGGGGAGAGGGAGGAGAAGGGGAGAGAGAGCTATGAGGCTCCGCCGCACGCACACACACACCGAACGCCCAATTACGGATGTTTTCGTGATGACCGTGGAGAACCCGACGTAAACAACGCCTCCCTGCCACGGAGACGATTACCGAGAAACTGAAGAAGCTTCGTTTCTGAGGAAGTTCTGAACGCCGAATCGAAAACGATACTAGTGTATCAAAAACCAGAGGGTGGGGAAATTACGACCCGCGGGCCGTATGTGGCCCTGAGAGATTTTTATACGGCCCGCGAAGGTATGATGAAAAAGCGATTCGTAAGATTTAAATTAATATTTTTTTTTAAAACTTATGTTATAGCATTAAATAATGAAATGATAATCATACAGCATAGACTTGAGTTTCACCTATATGATACCACAAAATCCATAGATAACTATCGATATAAACGCTAATCCGGGCCGCCGAATAATTGTAAACTTCCAATGCGTCCCGCCGAAGGATTCGCTACCACCAATGCGGCCCGCCATGTGGAAAGGGCTTCCCACCTCTGATCTAGATGGGATGGATGCGAAACACCACCTTTTGGAGCACCGCCGCGACCTCACCCCTCTTAAGATGTACGACTTTCTCGCTCAGCTCGAGTAAATTCCATCACCAGAAGACGTGCCAAAACCAAAATGTATCATTTTCTTGAATTCCACCATTTGCGATTAGTTGAAAAATACTAGGATAACGTTTCTTATTGATCCATTAAATATTCACTGCGTGAGGTTATCTTACAGCACTCGCCGTCTTTCGTTCAAGTCCAAAATTTGCTCGAGCATCTATACCAGGGGTTGGCAACCTTTTGTGCATGGCGGGCCACATTCGTAATGTGAATGCTTTGGAGGGCCGCATTGAAAGTTACGAGCGTTTCGGCGGGCCGGATGAGTATTTACGTCCGAAGTTTTTCCAGAGATTCTGTGATCTCATATTGGTAAAATATATATTTAAACAATTTACCAGCGCTAAATATGCATCAGAAAAGATTTTGAGACCAAAATTTTACTGAAAAAATACGAAATTTTCGGTTAAACTGTACCGATCACTTTTTCATTGTGGCTTCGCGGGCCGTATGTTGCCTACCCCTGATCTATACCAGTCGAACCTGCCAATATATCGATCGAACATGCACAGAAAGGCAGGACAACGAAGATAGAACACGTGGCATCTATTGAGAAATACACCGACAAAGAATGCCGAAATTTGCTCAAGTATCGATATTAATCTATCCTATCTATATATCGATCCAATCTACTCATAGAATGGCACGTTAACGAAGACAAAATACATGAGATCTATGCGAAATACACCGACAAAGAACGCTGAAATTTGCTGAAGAATCTATACTAACCAATCCTAACCATATATCGATCCAGCTGATTCGTAGAAAGGCACGGCTATGAAGACAAAATACTTGAGCTCGACTGTATGATACAACAAAGAGCGGCGAACTTTGCTCAAGTATCGATACTAATCGATCCTACCTATAAATATATGGTACAAACGCGGTGTGTGCCATCCCGAAATTTGGTACATTGCAAGGTGATATCAAGCTTTGGCGAACGGAAGAAATTATCCGAGAACATATCGTCCACCATTTAGCATTTACAAGGTCGATTTTTAAGGAAACCGCAACGAATCCGAAATTAGCACCAAAACCTAAACGGTATGTCTTCACGGCAACAAACAGATCGTTGAAGCCACACTTTAAGGTAAAATAAAAACAGCAAAAAAGCCGACTGATCGTAGCAAGACACTTGACGGTGAAAAACTCTCGAGGAGGAATCACAGAGGTGTCGCAAAACATTACCAAACGAGAACAAATTCGTGTTGCTCGTGGTAGCATCCACGCACACAGAATGAACATCTCCGATCGCTTCGGGAGCAGATTTTGAAGATCGAATGTCTCATCCGTTTAATAATAAAAGAAATAAAAGACATCATACACCGAATCATATTTACGCTACGCAACGTGCGGTAAGCTGGGTAAATATTGACTTTAAACATAACAGTCGCGGGCTTCAGTATTGAGAATGACGACACTTCTTTAGTGCTTAAAAAAATCGCTTATGTATTTGGTTTGTCTGTCCGTCCATCTGTTCGGGCAATATCTCTTGAATCCTGCAACTTGGAGAAACCAAATGTTCAACATAGGGAGGTCTGCATGAGAACTAAAAATGGTACTAATTTGGCGGATTTGGGATCAGCTGCAGAACAGTAACCGATGTCTTTTCCCCACCTTTTAGTTTAATTTCTATTCCCCCATACGAAAAGCATGATATCGGTGCAGGGCATTGTAAATTTGCATCTTTAAATTAGTAAAAATTAAGATAGGAGCTAGGGATTAAAACAGTTATATAGCTAAAAGTGTGATGTCCATTATCTTTTAAGATTAAATTCAAATGTGTCGAATTGGCGTAAAAATTTGTCTTGAATCCAAAAATGAGTGAAAATTAATAAACAATGGAAATATCAACCCCCATGGAAACGAGTCTTGCTATAAAATGGGAAACATATTACGTAGCATTGATATAATGATTTTAAAGGGAATTTATGGCCTATATCGTCGTTTTCCAACCGGCGGTTCGCGAGAAAAAATTTGGTAATAGCATACATTTCTCTTTCTCGGTTCTACAATTCTTACCAATATTTTAATTTATTTCAAATTTGTTGCATGGTTTTATTTTCAATTTTTTCTTACGCTTCAAGAATTATATTTGAATTTTTACAAAGTACTGACTAGAAACCGATGACAATAACCGAGATTCTGATTTTGTTGTTAACTTTTACATACTACGTGTTATATAAACTTTTTATTTTTCAATAATTAAACGCGTTCAAAAAGATTTGTTTTTACAAAATTTACTCTCCATTATAAGGGGTTCGCCGCCAAAACTGTTACAACTTAAGGGGTTCGCGAAGTGAAAAAGGTGGTCCTATATTATGAGGTCGTCGATCTCAACCAAAGATGTCATCATATGATGACGTCATAATCCCAAGACAAGGAAAAAAGCGCCTAAAGTATTTTGCTCCGCATTTCTTCCCTGAAGCGATAGGTGACTACTCCCTACTACGTGGAGGAAGCCTTCTTCTTCCGGATTTCCTGCGCTAGGTATTTTTGGTTATAGAGACGCTATCAGCTACGAAATAGAGAGGGCGGGTTCGAATCGCCTCGAGGTTTTATTCTTATCCTTTGTTCCAAGAACTGAGAGACGGAAATAGGTGTTTCTTTAAAGAAATTGCTAGAGAGAGATAGAGAGAAAGAGGAAGAGATACAGATCAACAATGACACCACAAAAAATCCCATCAAACGTAAAAGAATAAGCAGCCAAATAGAGTAGAAATTGATCCTAAACGGCAGAAAACGATGATCACGGTACGTGTGTAAAACGACAAGGCCTAGAAACAAAAAAGTTTCATAGCGTAGGGACAGGAAAGCACAACTTGCCTTTAATAATTTTTGCACCCCTTCTTTAGTTACGCCTGCTTTCCCCGCCATAGTTACGACGCTTGTATGTATATACATATGTGTATGTAAATACGTGTATGTGCGTATATATACATAATAAACAAGCGAGGGAAGAATTACAGAGCAAATTACATAAGGCTCTTTTCATCAGACTGCTATCTTTCCAGCGGAGTCAAGATTAGCAGATGCGATGTGTTGCTGGTTGCCTACATTCACAGAAGAATTCACTGTTTAGCGATTATTTAAGATTATTCCCCAACAAATAACCCTAGACCCGCCAAATGTTTACCATATCTAGCTCTCGTATAGACCAATCAATCCTGAACTCCGGATCGCAAGATTCCAGAAATATTACCTGTACAGACGGGCAGGCAAACCCAATACACAAGCGCTTAAAAAAATATATAAATATATCATCAAGACCACCCATTCTCCAAACGTGGCGAGCGTCTTACGCTTCGGACAACCAAGACTAAGTATAAAAGTCAAACCAGTTCCGCCATTAAAACGCGCATTTACAAAACACGACATACGCCACGCAAATCAAAATAATTCATTAAGTACGAAGGAGAAAAAACACTCCCCATGCCACAGGTTTTAGCATTACCGCTTTTTTCCCGCGACTAGCCGCCGAAAATAAAAAAAGCAGAAGCAAAAAAAAAGTAAAAAAAAGTAAAAAAACGGGGGCAAAAACGCACCGCCGCCGAAAGTGCGCAAACCGGCGACGCGAGAGGAATCGCAAATAAATGAAAAAGATATGAGGTGGGGAGGGGAGGGGGGCGGGAGGGCGGAGTGGGAAATACAGAGGGGGTGGGGACATTCCCGAGTAGAGCGCGAGAGGTTCGCAAAGGAATGTCCCCTTCGCAGAGAAGGGAGGAAATATCCCGTGGCCGTGCGGAGAGAAAAAGTAGTGCGTTTCGCATTACAACTAATCAGCACCGGTGTTTCAGTACGAATAGAAAAAAAATCGTTCATGACTTTCTCCGATCGGGTGAGATTTTTGCGAAACGCGAAGAGACATTTTCCTTCGCTGGCAGGAGAGAGAAAGAGAGAAAGGCTGATGCTTTCCTAGTGTATTTGACAAGAAAACAAAACCAACCTGTGCTATACACGTAAATATCGGCGGGACCAATTAACCAAGGAGTCTGTCACGCGGGCCGCATGCGGCTCTGGGATCACATGCTGCTCGGGAACCACGAGCGGGTTGTGGGCCACATATGGCTAGAGGGCACATATGGCTGGAGGGCACATATGGCTGGAGGGCCAAATTCGGCTCGAGGATTACAAGAGTCTAGGGGGCCACATACAGCCCAACAGTGAAAAAACTGCGGCCCTCCCTTTCGTCTGATACCACTCTAAGCACGAGGAAGAGAGAGAGAGAGAGAAAGCGTGTTCTAAGCGAACACGGTGTGACATTAAGATACGGAACAACATTAAATTCTCCAATGCTTAGAAATTTAAAGATCATTCAAGTTTTTTTATTTAGACATTTACCGTTCTTTAGAGTGTTTGCAATAAGGCGATCAACTTCCCAGGAAGCTAAGAAGAAACATTTTTAAATACGTACCGACTATAAAGACGGACATATTACAGCGGCGTACATTTATTGAGGGATCAACTTTAGATAAGATGTAATGGATAGCAGAAAGCTTGGTGCGACCAGTGAGGGTGTGCCGAGGCGGTTTAAATGATCATTTTGAATACAAATCATGCCTTGTTCCAAAAAAGCGGGACGAGCGATGAAAAGGTGGGGACTCTCCCGCCTAATTTGTGACGGTTGGTCATCCTAGCTTACATAGATAATGCTTGTAGCAGGTTACCCGGCAATCGAGCGCTGGAAACTAGAAAGGTAGAGAAATCGTTAGAAGTTCGACTAATTATACCTTGAATATAATCGAAAACGCAAGAGCATACGATGGAAAAAAATTCCTTTATCGATCATTCGAATTATATACGTTCGACTGCACTTCAATTATCTGTTAGGCCAGCAATGAATTACAAGTTCCAGAATTAACCCATCATGTGCCGCATTAAAAGAAAAACATATCGAGCTTTATAGGAAGCTAGAGAATCGACGCAACTTAAATATAACAATGCTTTCGAGCGTCTTATAGTGCTGCCAAGGGACAAAGGCTCAAGCTTCCATTACATTGAAGCAACGATGGAAATTTTACCAGGACGCCTTCACTAATTGGAAAAGTTGCGGTTTCTTTTTACGTATTTTTATGATACATGCATTTGGCGTGTGTTACGTGATTTTTTTAATTATATCGAGCAGGAAGTATAAAAGGTTTCTCAAAAGCCACGTGATCCTCCAGTGTCCAATCGAGACATATGAGTTAATAAATACCGCTGTAGAGGAAGAGGAAAGAAAGATCTTTCAGCAAAAGAAAATCTATCTTAGTTTATTATATATATAGTTACGGCGCTGTCTATATATATATATATATATATATATACAGACAGCGCCGTAACTAGGGCGGGGCATCTGCCCCGGGCGTAACTACAGAAGGGGCGCAAAAATTGTTAAAAGCAAGTTGTGCATGTCACAAGGACGGGAGATTTCATTACTATACCTGTTCCAGACATTACGCATAGCAGAAACTACAAATTTCGATGATGCTATTGATGGGTTTGCTGCATTAAAATCACATAGAATAACTCTTCAATATTAAAATATTTATACTTTCTGTATTTAAGTAATGTATGTGTAATTGTATGTAATTATATTTATAATTATGTATTTAAATTATGTACATTTATAGTAAGAAATTATATAATTTATAGTTTATTTTTCTTTATTAATTGTTCGCCCGAAATCCATATAGGTATTAGAGAATTTTTTATGGATGGGGCGAATATTTGGTAGTTTGCCCCGGCCGCTAAAATTGCTAGTTACAGCTCTGCGCGCGCACACAAAAATCTATGCTAATTTTGAACATGAAGCAACAAACCGTACATCGAACGGGGCGTAAATTATACATACGACCGACGGATGCATCGAAAACAAGATAGTTCGGATATTGCGAAGTGGATTGATAGGAAAACCTGGACTCAACGACGAAACACTCTTAGAGTCACCAATGCGTCGATGAACTGGCGTTCCCCCGCGAATCAATCGATGACTATATATAGTCAAGCTTCAGAAATATACCGACTCTTTTATTTTTGTTCAATATGAAGAAAAGCTGGGCGAATCGTATACCGTTCACCTCTCCAAAACTCTCGAAAAATTACAAATTCTTTTTCCACGCCCTGGGCGTTGACCCGGATCGTGCGTCGCGCTTTTATAACGACACGGATTCGCCGTTCCCTAGAACAATCGAGGTTTACTGTGCACGCGTCCCACAAGGTAGCATTTTAGGTATCGCCGAGTTTTCTTTTTTCCCCATTCATTACTGCGCCTCGTCTTTCCGGAAGTGAATCCAATTATTTTGCAGCCAACTGCGAACTCAAACAAATAGTACTGCGCAAAAACTTTTCGAATTGTAAATCTCTTTCTTGGCCGAGTTTAAATTTTAGTAATGTCTAAGAGTGTGAGAAACAGTTTGCTAATAAAATTATCCGCGAGTTCAAATGTGCCAAATATGCTTTACGTAACCACGGCATACGCATTTCCAATAATACGGGGAAAACAAATATGCGGTTTTTCAAATTATAAATAATCTGATCTTGTTCGAACAGGATACAAATGCTCCGCAATGAAATCCCGCTTGTTTTTTTATTGCAGCACGTACCTCAAGTCTTAATGCTGCTTAAATAAAGACTCTATCGACTGAGAAATATTTGCTAGAGATAAAAAATAGTATTACGATTACGTGGTAAATGGAAAAGGCCGGCGCAAAGAACCGAGTTTCTGGAAACGGTGTTTCTAGGGATTCGAATTAAAACGTTTGTCGCGATTCGTGGGCAAGATACTTCCCGGAATCCATGCGATGCTGCACACACGACGGCGACGTCGAAACATTCATCTTCCAAAAATCCACAAATTCTACGGGAGAAAAACCTCCGGAGGTGGAATCATAACTGATAGAATTAATTTCCTTGCTTAAGAATTTCCTAGAAGTGTTGAAGCGATACGTTTCCGAAGCGCATTTGAGAAAACCATACAGCACTAAGTGCCACGACCTATCGCGCACGTAATACGCCGTTTTTGACCCGGAAGAAGTCAAGATGAAGAATGGCATTCGTTCCGCGAATCGCGCTGTGGCGTATAGAGGAGAGAGACGTTTTTCGTTTTCCAGAAAAGGTGTTTTTTCTCTCTCCCCGAGGCAAATAATGAATGGGATCCTCTTTCTGCGAATAAAACGACTATAAAATTTCATTTTCTCGTTAGCGTTGCTATGGAAACGATCAATCACATCTTCAAACGACCGAAGTACAATAATTAATTGACGAAAAATGCTGGGAATGAGATTTACATTGACAGCCAATGAAAAATCTATCATCCATTTAATGATCAAGGACCTAGCGAAGAATTCACTCGAATATCTTCTTGGCTGAAAGAGGTCGATTCGAGTCACGTAGAAATAATACCGATTATATCGAGATACAGTCGAATAACACCAACTTCAAGGGAAGACGGAAAAAGTTCGACTTATCGAAACTTCAATCATCATTTTAACCTGAATGAATGCGAACGAGTAAAAAAAATGCCCGTTTAGATTTCGAGTTATCGAGGTTCGATAGTAACTCCCGAATTCTTTAAAACGGTTGAGTAAACAAGGTGCATATTTTTAAGAGTCGAAGATAGCTGAATAACCGCGGTGGACGGCTTACCTTAAAGCCGATATGTGCTACCACTTCAATCGATAGTTTCATTGCTATGGTTTATCTTCAAAAGAGAATTATCGAGCTCGCCTCTAGTCTGAAATCCGACTGATAAATTTGGTAGTAGCCGCAAATGACTATGGAAAACCAGATGCGCATTTCAGCTGCAAAAAGGACGTCATCAGCGGTGATTTACCGACGGTAGACCCTATCTTTTTGTGGCTACCGGGGATACCTAATATATCAACGAGTTATCTTGATCTACGGCTGGAGTTAAGGTGGAGTGAGCTGTATATATAATACATAAGACGCCGGTTGAGGTAATTAAGTGACTAAGATGAATCAATAAATAATTAATATTTTAATACAGACACTATTCATGGTACGGAGCAATGGAGGGGAAAGAGAAACTAACTGGAAATAAAAGGAAGAATTCCGTACTTCTATTCCATGTGGACGTAAATACTAATAAATAATACGCGTCAAAAAATTTTCAACGGAGCTTCCGAGTGAACTACCTCCTGAGATAACACAATAGCGAGGGTTATCTTTTCGGCGAACGTTCCATTTTTTCCCTTCCGCGTTCATTCAATCTCAGGAAAGCAAAACATCCACGGCGCATGCTGATATAAACAAGCTGGAAAGTTTTCGAGCTCGGCGCTTGGCATTAGCTACTCGAAATTTATAACACGTTAAGGAATTGGTAGCTATTTACATCCGCGATATGAATCCTTACGACAAATTTACGCCTCAATTTTATGCTCAAATCGCATCATACCGTGCTCAATTCATATGAAAAAAGTTAGCTTTGACGAATGCATCCGAATGATGCAAGAATTATGACGCTGATTGTGAGTCTATAATTTACCTCTTCCAAAGCGGAGCCTACGGTCAGCCGATTTTGTCTGAAATGCGATCGAAACTAGATAACTCGAACCCCCCAAGGATAGATTGAAAATTGTTCGAGTTATAGAAACGTCGTGTTATAGAAATTAATTTTAACGTATATAAATACGAAATTGAGAAACACTTCCTTAGAGTCACCGAAAATTCGAGTTACAGGGGATCTAATTGTCGAGTTTAACAGAAGTGTATTTTATAACGATATTAAAGAATTCCAGGGACAAAATTCCTTCCAAATCCGAGCAGCCAGCGCGCAACGCCGAAGCATAATTCACTAGAGCAGGGGTGGCCAACCGGTGGCTCCGAAGTCGCATGCGGCTCTTGGAGAGTTGATATGAGGCTCTTTGAAAATTTGACTGCCCGAAGTCTCACTGAATGAAAGCGTTTTTGTTTTTATTATCATGTGCTACAGCAGCTACATTGAGTTAAATAAATTTTATCGGCTCATTTTACTGCGGCTCTTTGATGATGTCCATTGCAGTACTGTGGCTCCTGCGCAGGCCCAGGATTGGACGGCGATTGGAGATACTTAAGACAAGCACTTAATTGTTCAATTTCGATACTGACGTGCTTATTCTGGAAGCTGTTGCCTAAGTTGAACCTCATAGTCACGCACAAGGGCGTTCATTATACCATTCAAAATCCAATTCAACCAAAGCGTTGCTATGATATGCGTAGGAGCTAACGGACGGGCGGGACGACCAAAATGGGGGCGACCAAATAAGCTTCGGAACGCGGCCCAATGAACAATCCCGTCCTGAAAATTAGTTTCACCAAGAGACGATAAGCACTTTCACTTCGATGATGCGTGGTAAACTTTGGCCACTATCGCAAAACATCCACGGTACTATTCATTCTTTTGATAATCACGAACTCATACACGGGGATGAAAATCTTTCAAAATAAATTAACAGTACAAAAAACAGGAGCAAATGTCACGGCCAACAAAAGCATTCGAATTCGTAAAATTAGTGCTGGCATACACTCTACATACCCCAATACCAAGAACTACGCGAAGACTAATATTTCTGTAGTATCTGGTACGCAAACTTAAATACACAGTGCATGTAGTAGAATATCCATCCCTCAAATAGCACGGTCTCGCTTTGCACTGTTACGGTTTAGCCCGGTTTTCTTTTAGAAAACTGTCTGGAATTGGACTGACATCAAATTCACTTTAGCACGGTTTTGAAACTGCAACCGAGTGTTAAAATGAACTAGAAATGTTTCAATTTGACTCATAGGTTAAAAGAAAGGATAAAGGAAGGAATACACTGCAACTAAATTGTCGCAAAACGACCTCAAGACACCCCCAGATTTAACCTCATGTAGCCCTATGGGGAAGCCTGTCCCATATTGCACGATTTCGCTTTACGCGGTCTTTTTCAGGAACACACCTACAGTAAAAAGAGTGAAGAGGGTGTAGTAGCAGACGACTACCACAAACACCACTGATGACGGCTGGTTAGTAGCCGAAATGCGCATCCGCTTTTCTCGACCTTTCAATCGCATTTGGAGAGACGCGTTGCTTCTATTTCATTTCAGCCATGATGCGAGTCGACAATTCTTACGCGAATCAAATTCCGACACCGCAATCAATTAATTTTTCGAATCAATCTCCATAAAAAATGTCCGGAAACGAATCTGCCCTCAATTGCCACGACATAAAAAGATATCGATATACTGCGACCGGCATGACTTCCAGACATTCTCGCCGACGATCCCATCGGAGTTACTCGTCACGGGGAATGGAAAACGAACATACATGCATCCGTTTTTTCGCCATCGTTTCGAAATAGCCCTCTCATTTTTACCTGCCGGTTTCGACCTGACACCCGCATTAAAGCGCCGCCGACTTTATATATATAATATATATGGATGTCAACAAGGTGTTGGGATGAGGAAACCTCATCCCAACACCTTGTTGACATCCATATATCTATTTTACCTTTCCTTTTCCGTAAGTTGTTTTATATATATATATATATATATATATATATATATATATATATATATATATATATATATATTCGTTTTTTCTAGTCGGTTTTGCACAAAATCCTATCTATGAAAAAAATTTCGAATCTCCAGCACATCTGGAAGTGCCTAAACATTAGTATCCTCCTATATGTTATGTGTTATATCCTCCTCTGTAAGAGTCGTCGATATATAATGATAACAGGAGGATACTAATGTTTAAGCACTTCCAGATGAGCTGGAGTTTCGAAATTTTTTGTTAGGTAGGATTTTGTGAAAAACCGACTAGAAAAAACGAAAATCTTGAAAAGTGCAACAATGCGGCTGCTAAAAATTCGCAATTGTTTAAACAAAATTTCAAGGTTTATGTATTTACGCTGGTGCTACGGAGTTGAAATTTTTTTATAAGTAGAGTTCTTAAAAAAACGAAATAAGGATTATACAAATTTCGATATTTTAATTTGTTTGGCAGTTAAAAATTCTTCAAGTTCAAACAAATAGATAACTGTTTAGGTACTACGGGATGAGCTAGCAAGCTGAAATTTTTAAATTATTTACGGAGCAGTGAATTTGCACAAATAAACATTTCAATTTTACCATATATGAATTTCGGTGGCCGTTAAAAATTGTTTAAATTTAAACAATTAGAACAATATTATTTTACTTATAGAAATACTACAACTTTAAAATTTGGCTAAAATGTGTAGCATTAGTACCCCATAATTAAGATAGTGTAAAATGTTTAAAATTGCAACATTTGGGGATTGTTTTAAACTATTATTTTTACATGTGGGAAAAACGAAAATCGCTGCGGAGGTGAAATCTTTAGAATTAAAAGACTATTTGCAATGATGTAATGTCTGTCTGAAAAATGAATGTTTTTTCAAGGTGAGATTAAATGCTTGCAGTATGCAAGCACCAACTACTAATATATATATATATATATATGTATGGGCATTCTGCGCAGAAAAAAATACACGAATTCAACGACCGCTATCTCCCGACGTGTCCTTTTTTCTTTACGGTCGATGAACACGACGCCGAAACTAAAAAGGTTCGAATTGTGGGTTTACTCGCTGGGGACGGACGTTAAAACCCAACGTGGCTTTCTCGTCTTTCGGAGGTTGTGTGTGTGTATGTGTATATAGTATGTATGTATATATATACCATTATATATCGACGACTCTTACAGAGGAGGAGGAGGAGATAACATATAACATATAGGAGGATAATAATGTTTAGGCACTTCCAGATATGCTGGAGATTCGAAATTTTTTCTTAGGTAGGAGTTTGTGCAAAACCGACTAGAAAAAGCGAAAATCATGAAAAAGTGAAACAATGCGGCCGCTAAAAATTCGCAATTGTTTAAACAAATTTTCCAGGTTTATGTATTTACGCTGGTGCTACGGAGTTGAAATTTTTTTATAAGTAGATTTCTTAAAAAAAACGAAATAGGGAATATACAAATTTTGATATTTTAATTTGTTTGGCAGTTAAAAATTCTTAAAGTTTAAACAAATAGATACTGTTTAGGTACTACGGGATGAGCTAGGAAGCTGAAATTTTCAAATGATATACAGAGTAGTGAATGTGCACAAATGTACATTTCAATTTTACCATATATGACTTGAGGGGCCGTTAAAAATTATTTAAATATTAATTTACTTATAGAAATACTACAACTTTAAAATTTGGCTAAAATGTGTAGCATTAGTACCCCATAATGAAGAAAGTGTAAAAATTTTAAAATTGCAACATTTGAGGATTGTTTTAAACTATTATTTTTACATGTGGGAAAAACGAAAATCACCGCGGAGGTGAAATCTTTAGAATTTATAGAATATTTGTATTGATGAAATATCTGTCTGAAAAATTAATGTTTTTTCAAGGTGAGATTAAATGCTCGCAGTATGCAAGCACCAGCTACTAGTATATATATATACATACACATATACACACATGCTATATCATTATAAATAGCTGCTTATTACATATATAGGATATATCATATAAAACCTAAGGTACTTCTAGAAGTGCTACAGAGCTGAAATTTGGCATGAATATAGGACATTGGGTAGAACCTCTATGAAAAATCCGAAATTCCAGAAAATGCTATATTTAAGGTGTGTTTTTGACCCCAATGTCCAATTTTAAACGCCCATAAGAAAAGCACTGAAAATTGTGCAGGGCTATATCAAATTGCTTTTTTAAATTATTTACAATTAAGATGCAAATTCGGGTCACGCGCCATACAGTGGATGATGTTTATTTTTCTTGAAGACAAAATTCAAATCCATGCAGAATTTGCATAAAAATTCGATTTTAATCACAAAATTATGAAAAGTTTTTCAGTTTTCAACAATGAAAAATGTGAACTACCATAGCAACGACTCCAATGCTTTTCAATGGGAATTGATTTTCCATACTTCAATAGCATTGATTTAATGCTTAGACTACATTATAATCCATTTGATTTCAGCCAACGACGTATACATATGATGACGTGATAATTTTAAATTAATTTTGTATCTGGAAATGTACTAAGGGATGAAGACACCATTTATAAATTACGTGCATTTTGTCAGTGTGTCAGAAAAGACCGATGACACTTCACATCTTTATTATAAATTATGATAAAATTACAAGTCATTGCCATGCAATGGCCAATATTATTGATAATCCTCCAAACAAGCTTGGGGGATGACGCCCTATAAGTCTATATAACACACACAACATATAACTTAGCCACCGTCCCCCTCGAATTGCCGCTTCCCCGAGACTTTCTCGGGGAAGCACAGCACTGTGACATATTTTGTCCCCGAATGGTCATTGAACACTGATACATGGCCTGTTAACTACGTTAATGAAATTTCGTTAAAAGTATTTGTACTTATTTTTTTGGTTGCAAATATCGCCTAAAACAAAATTAAATAACTACGAGTATCTAATATAAGCCATTGTAGGAAAACCTAATTTGAAAAGAAGATTTAGATAGAAAATATTAGTGTCGTGCAATTTTACCATCCTGCCATCTCATGGCAGTAATAGGAACCGGTAAAACCTAAAATGCGGGACCGTAGGAGATAATTTAAATGTTCGCCACCAGGAGGCACTGTAGTATTTTCACATACATTATTACATCAAAATAAAAAAGTACGAATATCTAACAGCAGCATTTGTCGCAAAACAATTTGAACAGAAAATTTTGATAGAAAATATTTATGTCGTGCATCTTTCTAATACTGCCATCTCAGGGCCGAACATGGAACTGGTATAACCTTAAATGCTGGACCGTCGGAGATAATTGAAAAGTTCTCCACCAGGGGGCTCCGTAGTATTTTGTAATACATTTCTAAAAATAAACCCACCCATTGCATTAATTTACCATGCTGGGTGGAAGTAAATACATATCTTATTGATGCTGCAAGCAACGCTGCACTAAACAACTAGTAATCATAACACACAAAATATTCTAATTTTTACTTAAATTTTAGTGTAACATATAAGCCAGTCTTAATGATGATTATAGTAATTGCTTAAAAAGGGCGATCTGAGCCATGAAACTTGAAATTCGAAAACTTGGACGCGAGCCCATTGCCAGAGAATTTAAAAATTCCGGATAGATGCCTTAATTTGGCAGAAAATGAAAACTATTATCTTATTACTTGAAATGCTGCCGCATTGGTTTATTTACGAGTTAAGATCTTGGTGCATGGCGATTTTTTAAGTGCTTGCAGTATACAACTATATATATATATATATATATATATATATATATATATATATCGAAACCGGGACCTTTTGATTGGAGTGCCGAGGCCATCTTAAAGTGGAAGAATCGGATACAGGATCTAACCTGAAGTTGAAAGAGTAGATAAGGTCGGTCGTGGCTCATAGTTTAATAAATAAAAATATAACCTTTGCTTTGCGCATTTGTCTTAGATAAAACACAGCGGGACCTCATTATCTCAAACTTCAAAGAGGAAAAAATAACAATAAATAAAAATAATAACCTTGATAATTCGAACCCAAAGAGAACACAGGAAATGGGCGAAATGTCGAAACTTCGAGACGCATAACTACTTTTTACCGTATACGAACACGAACGGAAAAATAAATCACTTCGCATATCCAACTGTTGCCGACATCTTCAACTAGGAAAACCGGATATGCGAGTTTGTTATTTTTATCGTGGTAACGTAAATAAACAAACTTCTGTCAATAGCACTGTTGGTATTGTGAGATAAAGATTAGCGTAAGCTATATGTGAAAGCGACTTCGTAATTGCAAGAGGCGTATTTTTAAGGTGTATAGTGCGAAAATTGCGAAAAAGTAGAGAAAAATGTAAAAATTAAAAAAAACTTAATCAGAAATGTCAAAACTTGAAAAACTTGTCTGTATCAAAATAATATTTTATTAAGTTGGATGTAACATTATTAACAAAGTATAAAAGAACTCTAAAAGTTATTCAGTAATTAAAAAAAAAATGTTTCAAAAATTAGCGTTTATTAACGGAAGTAACGTATCAAATTCGCAAGATTGGCTCTAAAATAGTTCGTTATCTTTGTCAGTGAGCCCAACTCATTCCTGGTGTACATATCTTTTACTAGAAGTGCAAAGTCTATGTCTTCGATGGTGTTGAAATCGCGAGCTGAAATTCAACGGGAAATTCCCCCGGCTCAAACGTATATCCTTAATTATTTAATCGCCTTGTGCCAGTGAAGAAAACTTTACTTAAATTTGGAAGAAAAGGTGATGTATGATCCAAATGGAACCCACCCGGGCCTTCATGGAGAAATTCCTGTTTTTCATAGCTTCCTTCTTCAGTCATAATTTAAAGTTTATTTGTTAAAAGAATCTTTGCTAAATTTCATATATTGTATTAATACAGGACTGCTATAAAATAGAAGGTTGAATGATTAACACTCAAATATAGTTTTCTTATCAATATTGAATCAGAAACCCGAACAACGTTGAATTGAGTCAAATAACTTTTTCGCACTTCAAGTGTTTCTATATACTCTACATTGATTATTTGTTCTTAACATTAAACCCGAGCAACGTCCGGGTACTTCTGCTAGTACATGTATAAATAGAAATCTAGAAAAGTATAGGATTTGTATAAGACAAGTCTTAGATTTCTTTATGTTCTATACTACATGAGAAAAGTATTACACAAATCTGAAGCTCCGCGCCGAATGGAAAATTTATATTTATCCACCAACTCGCGCATGCACTGTAGGATCTGAATAATCTGTCATTTGTCTGTGCGGTAGTTTCGAGTTCGTGTGTGACTTAAAACGGTGTGTTTACTATTAGTTAACCATGTCCGTCTTCGATTTTTAAATCATTCATAATTGATTTATATGCACTTTTTTTGCACAAAATATTTCGTATCCACCATCGACGTTTCTTCTTTTTTCTACATTGTTGTTAATTACATAATTTTCAGTAGCACAAATTAACAGATATTCCTCGTTCGAAGACATATTGTCTACTGATTTGTCTAACCAAATGTGAACGCTTAAAAAATGTATACTTGTATTAGATTTGTACATACTAAACCGTATACAAATCTAGGAAAAATCTCATGTGTATTTGGATTTTTCATACACATGCATATAATGTGAACGTACCTTAATGTAACCCATACTGTAATGATTACACTATGGGCGAATCACCACCGATGACGGTTTATCTGCAGCCGAAATGCACATCCGGTGATCCCATTCCCATCTTACGCCTATTGAAGAGATTTGGCTTCATCAATTTGATATCAGAGATGAGGGGAGCTCAATATTTCTCTCTTGTATAAAATAAACTGATGAAAAATAAATATGAATACCGACATGATATAAAAATATCTCCTACAAGCCAAATAAAAATTCGAATTATAAAAAAGATTCGGCCATATTCGTATAATGCAGTGGTGTCCAACCTTTACTCTAAGGCATTATTGGGTTGGGAATCCTTCGGCGGGCCGCATTGGAAGTTGCCAATTCTACGGCGGGCCGGATTAGAATTTATACCATAAGTTACCTATATATTCTCAGCCGCCATAGGGGTGAAAATCAAGTCTAAAGTAAGGGTTTCATGGTTTACATTTCAATATTAAAAGTTTTATTACAAAACTTTTCATTAAAATACATGAAAGTGCAACTTTTCGGATTGCTTTCTCACTGTAGCTTCGCAGACCGCACTAAAACCTTTCGGGGGCCGTAGGTTGGACACCCCTCGTATTTATTTATTTAATAAAATAAGTTGCAAGTTGGTCGGCTGACCAGGTGGCAACGTAAATAAATACACAACCGAGTCACACATTATACATAATACAAAACATGCAGTAGTAAATTCCAAAGTATTCGGAAGGCAGCCTCGTTCGTTATACCTCGAATTATATTATATTATATTATATAGCGTCTTCGGCCAATGAATTACACGTATTGGGGGCTTTCAAAATAAAAAAACATACTCGGACATCCGGAGTAAACTTATCGAGTGGAATTAAAAAAAAAAGATATCCAAACATTTTTAGAGTTATTTCTATTTACACTGACAAGTAAATGAGAGAGCATTTCCGGAGTCCAGTCGCTCGTTCGCGGTGGAAAAAAGCTGGGTTCCATTATCAGCCGCCTCGAAGTGATAAGAGACCATTTCCCCTCCTCCTTATGGGGCCACTGACATGCAAGAAGGACGTGCCTACAAAAACGTAATAAATATCCACCCGCTTATTAGTTCAGGGATCGGCAACCTATGACACGTGTACTGCATGTGGCTCCCGTGAGTGTTCCATGCTGCCCGCGAAGCCACGATGAAAGAGCGATAAGGATAACAAATATCATTATTAGATCAACCTACGGCGCTTGGATCGCATGCGGCTCCTGGGAGCGTTTCATGCGGCCCGCAAGAAAGAGCTCAAAAAACGATCGGTAATTCAACGAAGACGATTTCATGTTTGTTGATTGAGATCATCATCTCAAACATTGGATTTTGAAACTTTTACGGTTAAAAATGTTTACGCTGGACTTTCGCTTCCACCGAACAAAAAAAGCAAATAACAGAATTAAATTTGAAAAAAAAAAAAAAAACGAATCCGTAAGTCAATTTTCCCGCTCTCTCCGGCAATCCTCTTAACACTCAACCGGCCTGTCGTTAATCGATTGGCAGCACATCCCTTCTCGTCAAGCAAACTACGCAATCATATACAAAAACGTCTCTTTTTTTAATAAGCGTTGTCTTTCCATGAGGAAAACGTTCGTTGATAGGATAAAAATATTATTTTTGTAGTCTGCGATCGCGAGACTAGCCTCCCGTATAATACAATAATAAAATAGACATTTATCGTTAACATAGATAGGTCATCTGAGGCGTGAATAACACCACGCACATTGTATTTTCTTTGTATTCTAATAGTTACTGCGCAGATCATGTTGAGCCATCGTATTCTAAAGTGTCAAATGCGTGAATTTACTCCGCGTTTTTTCTGAGGTGTATTACTTAAAAGGGTCGATTCCACTCCCGACTACCTGGTGTGTATGTTTATTAATGAACAGTGTGCTCGCGAAGATTACCATTTGCAAATAATTTCCGTACATTTATACGATTAGAATTTATTTTTCGCTTCGGTTACATTATGTACTGTAAAATATTTTTCTTTTATATTTACCTTATTTTAAGGATAATGTATGCTTCTTTGATTATATTTTTTATTTGAGCCCATTTTGAAATTATTTTAATGTTACAAGTCACAAATGTGTCATAGATATAGATGAGAATAAATAAAACATTTAAAATAAAATTGTATAGAAAGATCTAATTATTTTCCTCTGTGGGAGTCTTTACACCCCAGATTACCCTTAGCGTAACTTTTTATAAGGATTACCTAGGTAGGGTTAAATCCGATCGTAATTTCCATTCGTCAACACTGAATCGCTTTGTACAAGACTATAGGGATTGTATTGTACATGCATTACATTTTCCATTAGCTCTTCAATAGCAGGTTTTTCGTGCCCTCTACTTGTGTGCGTTCCCCAGCTTTTGTATTTTTCGATTTTTCCCATTTTAATTAAGTAGATTATCCCATCTCTTTTCACTTTATATTTCAACTGTTTTTATTTTGGTCTATTTCTTACCTTTTTAGGCGTTCTTTATTAAAAGTATCTAGTAAGGATGCACACGGGTTTCCCGTAGTACAGAAGTGCTTTTCGTGAAATTCGCCGTAGTATAATCGTACATTACTAATGCATTTGTTTTTAAATCAGAAAGATATTTTTTCCTTATATTGTGGTAGCCCTGCTTTTTAGATTCGTTGTAAAAATGTTCATATCGTTTTGCCATTCTATACTCGCCCTACAAACGAAATTTCTTTGAAATCGGTTGTCAATACCTTCGAAGTTTATAGTTACAGAAAAAGTCTAACCTTGATATTGTGGTAGCCCTGTCTAGTCGACACGGTTGAAATATGCTGTTTTGGTTATTTATTTATATGAAGATTATATATACCATATTTGGTTAAAATCCATGCAGTCAGTTCTCTAGAAATATGCGTAAAAGAATTATTATTTTACTCTTTATTGTGGTAGCCCTGCTCGTTAGCTCCGATTTATACATTTAGATTTTATTGTGGTATATTGTACAAACCTAATATACAAAGTTTAATTGAAATCCGTTCAGCCAATTCCTTCCATATCCTTAATTACTGAAAGAGTTTAATTTGTAGTTGTGGCACTCCTGTTTGGCTGATTCGGTTTAAATATGGTTTTGCATGTATGTGTACATCATAAATATTAGGTTAAAATTGATGTGAACAATTCAATACATATACTTGTAAAAAATAATTTTTTTATTACTTGTATTGTGGCAGTCCTGGTTTCGATATCTATGCTAAACATCTTGATTTTGTTTTTTTATGTTGCACGCCTCCATTTTACAAAATTTCGTTGAAATCGGTTCAGTCAATTACTCGCAAATTCATAATTACCGAAAAGTTCAACTTTGCAATTGTGGCACCCCTGCTTAGTCGATCCGGTCCAAATATGCCATTTTGGTCATTAATTTATGTGAATATTTTATACCAAATTCGGTTGAAATCGGTTAAGCCAATTCTTCCCTGATATATGCGTACGGACGGACGGACATCAGCATTGACGAAAAGCACTATAAATGAACGCACTATGGTTACCGTCCGTCCGCATGTTTCATCTCTGAAATTATGGGCAGATTTTCATGACATTTTGTGTTAATGACTTGACGGCAAAGAAACTTGGGTTGGGACAAGACAACTCTCCAGCACATGAAGCCTCCAATATTATGTCACCCACAACAGCCACCACTTTTGATAGTCTGCTTCATTTTATAATTTACAGTGTTAATTGTTTGAAGTTTGTATTTAGCGCATAAGAAGTCGCTATGGCGCGAAAGAAGAGCGTCTTGGAAGGGAGTTAGGATTGCATGTGGAACGTATCCCTATCTTTTACATGCAAATATGGGTTCTGTTTATGCGAATTCGCTTTATCCGTCACTTGACCGGAAAGTAACCCCCGCATAAAGAGAGGGAAACCTGAATGTATTAGATTTCTGTAAATAAAACACCAATTAATGTACTTACAGATCACTAAAATGACTGTGAGATATAGGCATTGATGGACGGGAAAATTGTACTCCACACTGGGCCGCGGCAGTAGGAATGAGCGACATCGGCATGGCCGACCGTGCCGATATATCGCTCATTCCTTTTAAAACAATGTTTCCAAGGATCAAGTAGTGGACATCTGTGCCCGACTTTGTTACAAAATAAAAGCATCAAATTTCACTTTTCGACGCTCGCTTCGCTTAACCGACACTTTACATCTGATGCTGAGAAACACTTCGGATTATTGGGAGTTCGGATTACCGTGGGTTCGGAACATAGAGGTTGCACTGTATATTGCCTTTAATAGCTTTAAAGTCAACGCGGATATGTTGCCTTTTGTGATCCCAAATTTCATAATTTTGCGTTATAAAATATTACAAATACATTTGAAGGGAATATTAAATTGATCACGCGTATTTGTGCGACAAAAATAACGCGTGTACGTGTTAGAATATACCGACCCTGAGTCCAACAATTGTTGCTATGGCAGCACTCTCGTAATGAGTGATAAAAACTGCAAAATCGCCTGTGTTTACGCGAAATTCTAAGAAATACAAACGATAAGCAAATTCTACGATAAAAATTAGAACCTTCATTCCTTTCCTCAGAGAAGAGTACAAAACTCGCTCCGATATTACAATTCTAAGATATTTTAATGTGCAAGAGAAAACTACCCTGCACGATGGATTTCAGATTTCCCATGTAAATCAAATGGGAAGGATAGTTCCTCCTGGAATCGATCCCGGGACTTAAATCTTCGCAACAAAAACTATCCTCGGGAGCTCGACCAATGTAGCAAGAGGTGTCCACGAAGTTTCGTGAAAATCGGTCTATTGGTTCAAGAGTTAATAGAGGGGGACGGACAGACAGACACAACAACAAAAATATTTCCATTATGGAAAAAACCGACAACACCGGTTTAGACAGTAAACTTAGGTGTTAATATTTTTATTTTTTTACTATATACATATAATTTCGTCTTATTTACCTACCAAAACTTCTCCGATCTCAAAAGAAGATACACAGCCAAGGGCAGTGCGATGGCAGTTTACTTCTCGTCGTCGAAGGTTGAGTTGCTAGCGATTAGGTTTTCGATGGAGGGAGATTTTTTTGCACAACTTTCTTTGTGTTTTAACCGAATTCGAGTGATTTTGTTAGCCTAAACTCGCACGGAATTTATTTTATAATGGAACATTTTTATAACTCCCGGTTTTAGGATGATTTGTTTTTTTTTTTAATTCCGGTTTTTTATAGTTTCGGTTTTCGGATAGCCGGTTTTCCCCGACGCACTGTTTATCTGAAACGTATAGAGATGGCGCTCTGAATCGCTTCCTCGGTTAAAGTGGGGAAGGAGAGAAGACGGACTCCATCTTCCCCCGCAGAAGATTCGAGAGACGCGACTTCGGAAAAAGATGACTGCGAGGAGAAAGTAGTCCATTGAATCTCACCTTTCATTCGGAGTTAGTAGCCGTGTGCGCGGCGATTCTAATGGGGGAAAAGGTTGGCTCCATAAAAACGCGCGTTTTCGACCTTTTCAGTCAGTCCCTTCTTTTTTTTAAGAGTTCTGATCTCTGCCTTTAAAAATGACGCGCATGCAGCGATTCCTTTTCACACTCGCCGCGTCGCTGGAGGAAGACAACGGCAAGGTTATGCAAATAAGGAAAGAAATATTTAGGAAGGAACTTTGGATGCGCTGCGTCCAGATAGGCGCCAAGCTAAATCCGATACTTAGCCAAAGGCGAATGAAAAGGTTTTCGATAGTAAATATGTATTTTGAAACCGCATTCAAAATTTTCCATTCGTTACGGACTATAGTCAAGGCATTACAACTTGAGCTCTGACAGCTAAGAAAATTTAGAAATGGGGAAGCCTAAAAAAAAAAATATTCCAGCCAGACACAGAGTATCGACGTTGCCACATAGTGCACAGCCTCTGTTAAAGTATTTCCTCCTTTTTGTGCGATTTGGCAACGTCGCCCCCTGCTCTTCCGTATGAGTTCAAGTTAGTCAAATATATAACTTCTAATGATCACTTTCACAAGGTGGTTCAAGTCAATGGGTCGCACTCACTGTGATAATTCGGACGCAATTTACCTCGAACCTAGTCACAAAGATTCGACCGTCGCGGTTTAAAGATTATCAGCATCTGATCGAACAAAAAACAACGAACCCTAAGCTTTGCCAAAGTGAGGTTCGCTAAACCTTTTCCGCCCAATTGACGCGAATACGCGTCTTCCCGTAACAGCGGAAAAAGCGGATGAGAATCGACGGCGCATCAAATCAGTTACCACTGAGTTGAGAGTCCGACCTTCCAACGATTCCCTCGCATCTTTTCATGAGGCCTTTTTAGCGCTTTTCCAAAAAAAGCCCTTACTTATTCGGTTTCTTTTTCCTTCCGACCGTCTGCACGGGCAATAACTCTGGAATCCTGCAACTTAGAGAAGCTAAATTTTCAGGATAGATAGATCTCTACGAGTGATAGACGTGGAAAACATTTGGCGGATCTAGGATAAGCTTCTGGGGAGTAATCGAAAAAATAGATGAAAACTAGAGGCTCTGCGAATTCTTTACCCCGATGGAAAGATAGCAATTCATCCCTCACTTGTTAATATTTTTTCCTCCACGAAATCGTACCGGAATGTGACACGTTCCTCAAAATGTCGACCGACTAAACACATAGGTTTGAAGGCATGCCAAGAACGGTGTTTCCCAACCTCTTTGTAGGCGCGAAACCCTTTCATGGTTAGCGCTAAAAAGTGTCCAATATCTATGAATACTTCATCGTCCTCAAAATTATAACAAAACGTTGCTGAATAAATGTATGTCAAAAATAAATACTTAGCTGCATAACACACACTTCTCGAGAATGTCCAATTTTCACGAACTGCAGATCCAGATCCAACCAATAATATAATCATTTGTTTTTTTAATAAATCCAATAAAAACCACAGGATTCATTTTCTGAACTAATTTCTACGGACAAATTTAATCATCAACATTCAAGACATAATTAAATAGCGGGACAAAATCGGTAATGACCAATATGTTGAGTTTTAGTCAGATTCTGTTGAACGGTTTACCAAGGAGCGTGCACATGGCGGGCCGCATTCGTAAATGTTAGTGCATTGGAGGACAATATTAGAATTCGTGATTGCTTGAGCAGACCAGATGGGAGTTTACATAGGACCCTATTCTAGATATCCTATGCGACATTAAAAATTAGAATTAAGTCTAGACCATTTTTGGCGTTATATCTTCACCGAGCAATGTTTTCTAGCTACAAGTGTAATTAAAATATATATAACAAAACTAACTCTATTAAATAACACAGACCGCATCTGCATTAAAGCTTCGCGATCCGGCTTAGCCTCTAGAGCCGCGCGCTGACAAAAGACGGACTGGCAAAAAATACACTTTATCAGACTCCAGAGACAAATAAACGAGCACATACGTCAAAATCTCGCGGTCGAATTTTTTATTTCACCATCCTTTCTCTAAACACCATGCACGCGCGAGAGTAATACCGTCCCTAACCTGTTATCACATAAGCATTTCAAAAATTGAAAAATTGAATATTCCCAAGCCAAATCCAGCGATTTTCATCAGCTAAAACTTCGCGGGTGCCAACAGGATGCACGGCAAGATCGCACGTCACATTTTTGCGAGGAAATGAGGTCAAGGAAATGGGACTTGTACTTTTGGTCGGCTCTCATTAAAAAAAAATCGCCAACTGGACTTGTATAACCTATTTACACACACCCCCAGATAAATTCAAAAGAACAACTACAATAAAACGATTCCCTATCGGTGACTTGTCGAAAAACACTCCCAAGAAGAACTTTGGCCAAACCGTAACAGTTCTCTCTCTCTCTAGCACTTCAAGACGGAATGCTCTCGGGGGCACGAGGAACCTTCGGGTTACTTTCCTACCGAAAATACGCAAATTGGCATGCGCGCGAGAGAAGGGTTGTGAAGGCTCGAAGCATGCAAAGGAGGTTGCAGAGAATAAAACTTGACCACGAGAATAGCCGCGAAGAGGGAGACGCTGCATTGCTTTGACGTTCCCGTTGCGATGACCTGCACTGTCGGGAAGGATAAAAGCTCAAAATGATAGGGAAATGACAAGAGCGATATAAGCAATGGGAGACAGGTGACCTTGGGGAATAATAAAAACCTCAGGAATACTGTTCTTTCCTCCAGTTGGTAGTCGATGCTATTCCAGATGTGAGAGCAATGATGTAACAAGTTTGCGATAGAAGAAAAAGGGTCAAAACATACGTTGAACAATCTTAATTAATGTTACTTGTATGATGTTTCCGTATACGTTCGATGTAAAATGACTTTTCTTGTATTTTGTTTAATCCTATTACGAGGATTTGAAACACAGCACCAAAAGTGAAATAACATTGTACAGACATTTAGAACCTTACTCGAAGTATGATTAAATATGCCGTAATCAATAAATTTATGTAAAATATTACGTTGAAGATCAGTGTAAAAATAAAAAGATGTCCTGAATGAACTTCCTCATTATATATTACCTTTATTCTGAAAACCACGTAAATGACCAAATCAAGTGATAGATTCGACATATCGTTAAGATTTTGATAGCCATGTAATACGATAAAAGGTCATTTTTCAAAAAGGAATGCGAGAAATTTACGTATTAATTTATATTTTCACGCTCTGCGACATTCAACATTCTTTAAGGAGAACATTTTACGAATTAAAGCAAAAAGTTTCATTTGATTACGGTAGTTTTTCCTGACACATACGAAACCACCAAGATATTCTTTGTTTTTTATTTCAATCAAGGCCTCAAATGCCAAATATGACCATAATATGCGAGACGGCGAATCTCCGGAAAGACATTCTCTAAGAATTTCAATCAAAATAAACGAATCTCGCAGAGTGGCTGCCATAAACCTAGGAGACGCAAAACATCCCGTCGCCCCCGTCGCCATGACGACACCTCCTACTCAAAATAGGGATCTAAAATCTATATAAGCCTACTTTTGTCCCTTTGTTACTTTCTCCCTTTCTGGCTCCCTCTGTCACGCTATAAAATGCGAATAACTTGATAAAAGATGGAGATGTATTTTTGAAATTTGGCAGGAATACTAAATTCGCATATTTTAAGGTGACGACGAAAGAAAATCACGAAAAATGTCCTGGGTTCGACTCCAAGGAAGACATTTCCTTTTCCCATAAAATAACACGTAAAAATCGACTTTTCGAAGTGCAGGCTTTAAATCTTCTTCCTACGAGCTTCGGATCTGAACCATTTTGGAGAACAAATTATTATGTTTCTTATTCTGTTCATCTTTTTTCGCATACAGTTCGAAATCCCTCATGTTAAACGTTTAATTCATATATTTTGAGGAAAGCTTGCCATTTTAACTGAACGTAGCCTTGCTAACCAATTGCATTGTTAAACCTCGGAATCCTATTATTATTTTAATCCTTATGGATGAAAGCTAGCTTTGAATGCTTTTAATACGAGCGAGAGGAGAGGGAAATGATTTTCATAGAAACGAATGTAAACAACATTCGTTGAGTTAGTTACGAAAAGGAATACATCTGAATGTAGAACATTAATCATTCGCATATTAAAATTACTTAGAATCGTCGTAGGAGTTCGAGGCTTGAAACTACGAACGCCTCAAAGAACGAAAGTTTGTATTCCTGCCATCGATTTTTTAATACGCGCCGAATCGATCAACAGATCAGTTTTTAACGCGAGAATTTGATGCATTCTCAGTGATTCGCATTGTTGCCAGTTTCGTGTAATTGGGGTGCCATTGACTTGGATAATAGCTTCGCGTCGCATCTATTCACGAAATGTCATTAAAAAAACTTTACCGTTGAATTTCAACGGGCATCTCCCTAGTAATAAAATAAGCACGCAACACGCGTCTAGGATGAGTTTCGAGAATCGTTTCATTCGCACATGATTGGTATGCGGATCACCTTACGTCATCCCTCCCGACTTTCCGAGGAACTAAAAAAAGAGAAAGAAATTCTAAACTTCGTCAGCCGATGTAGCTGCGATGCGACGCAACGTAAGGGAATTGCGAACGCGACTCGACGTTTCCAGGAGGAACTTACAGAGCGAAAAAGTTTTATTTTATTTATTTTTTTACCAAATTAGAACCCAGGGCGTGGAAAAAAGTGCAGTCTTTCTTTTGCTACGGGACCTTTGACAGCTTGAAGGGTATCGTAAGATGTGTGTATAGTATATATAGTATAGTATATATAGTGTGTGTGTGTGTATATATATATATATATATATATATATATATATATATATATATATATATATATATATATATATATATATATATATGAGAGCAGCAAGAACGTGCACGAGAAAGTTAGTTGGTAAAAAAGGCCACCCGGAGAAGTGCGTGACTGGAGAGGATATTTCGCAACCAAATTCCCCGGTCTTGACCCAAATTTCGCTGGGGATACCCCAATAAAACAAGCGGTCGGAAAGAAATAACGCAACTCGGACATTTTGAAAACTAATAAAACGAAAGGAAACGTTCTTAATTGCTCAGATCGGTTCCACAGATCCTTAAAAAAATATGTATTTATTACTCAATTAAAAGAAATAAAATATAGTTTTTGCATCAATCGGAGGGCAAATGATTACTACTCATTAATTAAATATCAACCGTTAAACTTTTTATGTGGGTAGCTCCCGTAACCGCAAAATGGTTTGGTGATCAAGTACGTTCTCATTTGCATCAACGATCAATGATTATTGGGGGATAAGGGCGGATGTGCATCCATTTTGTATTTGTTCGGGAGCTAACCTTGCTTACTGCCATATGCCGAGCTCGCTTATTTAACTTTTAAACTTTTATCGAGTTTGTACACAAGTTTCTGCGTTATTATTGCAAAGAAACGAACGGTAACCCGTTAATTGACCAATTTTCCAAGTATTCGGCTCGAATTCAGACAAGTTTAATCGCGATAAATTTACGAAGGTTAAAACGTTTTTTTGGTAAATATTTCGAATAGTTGAACAAATTCTTACGAAAATGTTTTGCGAAAACGCTAAAAGCGTTTAAACCCTATGCTTTGGCCCATGTGCAAAATAATGGCATCGCTTTCTTCACACTCCGGCGTCCACTGTATTGTATAAAGTCTAGTCTTAGGAAATCCTCCACTGGCTTTACATTTCATACGTATAATGCCTATACTTTTGTTGGCTAATACATTTATTATATTTCGACGCATATGCTAAAAACATATAGAGCCTACTTTGCGGTAAAGCAACAGGACGCCAGATTACTTCTCATACGTCTCTTTATGTATTTACGTGTAATGCAAGCGCATTTTTGTCGGCGAATGTATTTATGTTGTGTAGGCATATGCGTTACGGTACTACAAGTAGATTCTCTTAGCGTTTTTTTACCGCTTATGTATTCGGTTTCTGTCTGTCCGTCCGTCTGTTCCGGCAATATCCTTGGAACCCTCTAACTTAGAGAGACTAAATTTTCAGTACAGGATAGTCTACACGAGCGCTAAACATGTTACTAATCTGGTGGAACTAGGATGAGCTGCTGAGGAGTAACTGATGTCTATTTCCAACCCGTTAGTTTAATTGCAACCCCAATAAGAAAAGCATGATATCGGCGCAGGGCACTATAAATTAGCATTTTTAAATTAGTTAAAAATTAAGAAAGGAGCTCGGGAGATGAACAGTTCTGTAGCTAAAAGGCCGATTTTTATATTTTTAGCCTACTTTCCAGAATGGAAATAGGCTTATATTTTTGTTGTTGTGTCTGTCTGTCCGTCCCCCTCTATTAACTCTTGAACCAATAGACCGATTTTCACGAAACTTCGTGGACACCTCTTGCTACATTGGCCGAGCTCCCGAGGATAGTTTTTGTTGCGAAGATTTAAGTCCCGGGATCGATTCCAGGAGGAACTATCCTTCCCATTTGATTTACATGGGAAATCTGAAATCCATCGTGCAGGGTAGTTTTCTCTTGCACATTAAAATATCTTAGAATTGTAATATCGGAGCGAGTTTTGTACTCTTCTCTGAGGAAAGGAATAAAGGTTCTAATTTTTATCGTAGAATTTTGCTTATCGTTTGTATTTCTTAGAATTTCGCGTAAACACAGGCGATTTTGCAGTTTTTATCACTCATTACGAGAGTGCTGCCATAGCAACAATTGTTGGACTCAGGGTCGGTATATTCTAACACGTACACGCGTTATTTTTGTCGCACAAATACGCGTGATCAATTTAATATTTCGTTCGAATGTATTTGTGGTATTTTATAAAGCTAAATTATGAAATTTGGGAACACAAAGAGCTACATATCCGCGATGACTTTAAAGCTATTAAAGCCAATATAAGTACGTATTAAATAAATGATTAAATGTAAAGTAGGCATCATAAGTTCCGTTTGGATCATTTTGTATTAAAATAGAATTCAAATCTGTGTCGAATGAGAACGAACGATTGCTTTTAATCCAAAAAGTAGGAAAATTATATGATTTTTCACAGTGGAAAATATCAACCACCATGGCAACGAGTCCACTGCTTTTAAATGGGAAACGTTTTAATACAGAGCATTGATATAATGCTTTTAAAGGGAATTTATAGACTATAATATTCCAAGGCCGTTGATCTCAACCAAAGATATAATCTTATGAGGACGTAATAACCCTAAAACAAGAAATAAAGCGCCCTATGCAATTTGATCTGCAATCCATCCCCACCTTGTTTAAATATACAATTAACCGGATTTGCGACAATCCGGATAACTGGCCTCAATTATTCCGGATAATG
Organism: Tanypteryx hageni; assembly: GCA_028673005.1. Lineage (NCBI taxonomy): Eukaryota > Metazoa > Arthropoda > Insecta > Odonata > Petaluridae > Tanypteryx > Tanypteryx hageni. Next base: position 123,038,157 of record CM054114.1, read on the forward strand.
GGCACACTACCGTAATTTAAACGACGTTTAAGGGTAAATATGATAAAATACCGAGGAAAACTTCATGTGCCTTATTCAGCAGAAGTTGTGAAGAAGAAATTCAAACATTTGTTATTTTGAGATGCCTTTACACAGAGAGTCTCAACGTTTAGATTTTTAGCGGTGTATGTCGAGTCAATTCGAACGTACAAAGCGGGAAAATGTTATGAAAATGTTATCGAATCGCCGACAAATTCTTACTCCGATATACCTTGGCAACTTTTTAAACAATCCACTCTGTGTTTGTAAATAAAGGTTGTATTTGCTAGATAAGTCTCCAGTTGCCTCGAAGACGTGAAATAAATGCCTTTGAAACATTGCAACACTAACATAAGACCAAAACCTTAAGTAACGCACAAAGGAAACAATTACTCGGATTCGTCAAAAGACAGAAATGAAACCTGAGTTTCGATTTATACCATCATCAGAAGAAAAGGTCGGATGAAATATAGCTCAAAAAAATTGATACAATATTGAAAGCGATAAAAACGTTCTTGGAAGCATTTAAAAAAATTTCAATCACAGACGTTCGAGAAATAGAGATTAGAATTTAGCAGAGGCGAGGAGATGAGTAAAAGAAGAAAACTCCCCCAGGATGGAAGAGGAAGAAGAGAAAGCGTCCCATTCTCATTCAAATGCGCTCGCGATGCATAAAAGTCTCACTCTCTTTCTAGACAGCAAAATTATGCTAACGACAAGCTCGCTTTTTTCGTGGGGTATCCCTTGAAAAATAAAAATTCGGTTGTATTAATTTTTTTGTGGTTTGCTTTGACTGCGTCGCGAGGTGCGGCAGCCGACGAGGATTATTCATTTTTTTCAGGACAAATTCGGGACCTCGACCTCTCGCGTCGGCGAAAAAAAAACGAACGGGATTTTCAAAACGCGCCAATAAACCACGACAAAACAAAACAACCAACTTCGTAGAATAAATGGAAAAAATGAACAACAGAACTCGCCCAATTGCAGAAATTGGATCTGGCACGATACACCCATTAAAATGGTAGGATGAACAATTTACAGACTGCTCGTAATCGATGGCAATTGACCGATTGTTTTGTCATCAAAATATTGTAATAAAAATTAAAATCGAATCGAATCTGCTAATAATTGCACAATAAAAATAACACACTTATGAATATGCAGAACAGGTATCCCTCGTATAACGCGATTAATTGGTTCCGAGAAATCGCCGATATGGACTCTTGTGGAAATATCTGAATACATTAAAGCTTTCGAGGATTACATGCAGGAGATTAGATTAAGTCAGCTGGACCGAGAGGAAAGCAAATGAGGCATGAGTAGTAGTAGGAGATCGTAGTAGCCCAATTGATTAGGAAAAGGGAGGGAGAAATGGGTGGACCAGATTTTATGAGGGAATAGTCTGCTGAAGGATGCCAGAAAAAGAACGACAATCAGAAAGAGGCGGGAATGGAAGTGATTTTGCATGGTTTAAAGAGGAGAGAGTTATGCAAATAAGAACAGGGTTTTAGATAATGCAACCTTGAAAGATTAAACAAAGAACCTGCCGAGACGCCAAAGAAAACTGCAATAAAACTGAATTGCGTAAGAATACTAACAGATATAAATACCATATTTGCCCGATTATAGGGCGAACTCGAATATAAGAAGAGTCTCTATTTCAGAAGCCACGCGAAAGCAACGCATTTTCGGGGTATTGATACTAATACAGTTCATTTTAATTGTAAATTTTTCCTAAAATTATATATTATTTTAAAACGATAGCGCTGAAAACGGCTCAACAAAATGCTATGCTTAATTTTTTTACCTAATATAATTATGCGATAATATTAATGAATAATTACGATCAAAAATGTACATTTATTAAGTTCCTACCTTTAATTATTAGTTTTATTTCTTAAAACGTTTAATACAGGGCGAAGACATAGGCGCTGGCTCTAATGCAGGAGAAATTTGGCAGCTGCGCATCCCATAAGCGCTATCTAAGGGAGGAATATTAGTGAATTTTAGTGGGGTGAGAGGGAGAGGAGGAATAAAAAGATATCTCGATTATAAGGCGAGTGCGAGCTTTTCGGCTTACATTTTAGAAATAAAAAACATCACCTTATAATCAGTGCAGTAGTCGTAAAAAAGCAGAGGGTATACCGTATATGGAAATAAAACTTTAAGTGGGGGTCTTACTCAGTTTTTCAAAGAGCAAAGTACATGACTATAATGTTACGATGGCAGGATAAAACGTATGAGCTTACTTTGAATTTCCCTGAAAATTTTATTCCAATTATATATCAGTGATGTACTACATAAAAATTAAAAAAATAATAAATCTAATCGAAGCAATGGTAGTATATGAATATTGGCATTAAATCTCTTCTTGGGCCGCAGATTTTCAGGAATTGCAGGCGCAGCTTTAATATTTGGTGCCACGAAACACGGAGGAATTAGCTGTTTTTTTAATCAACCTGTATAATTTCTCATAAGGCGAGGGTTTCTTCGAAAAAGCAGAGGGTATACCCCATTCATTCGAAAGAAGCACAGGGTATATATACCCTATTAATTCGAAAAAAGCAGAGGGTATATGGCGTATACCACCCTATACCCTCCACTACAGTACTGCTTATAACCGGGCAAATACGGTGCCTTGAAAAAGTCTTTCGGGACACCGGGACATAGCACTAAAAATCGGGACGTCTGGTCACCCTACCCTATATCCATGCTTGCTTTTGGGCGATACATAAATTAGAGCAGAAACCCTCATAGGATATTAATTTCTCTATAAAGAGATATTTTCGTGTGAATTTCTTACCGAGAATCGCAATGTAACGTTGCAACTGTCACATGCTGTCCTAAGGAAATAAAAGTTTTGTACATCTTTCCGCGATTAAGGAATAAATTGGTATACTTTTTTAATTTAATTATAATAGGGGTGGGCAATTTTTTCTACGTGACGGGACGCAGTTGTAACTGCGAATGCTTCGGCGGGCTGCATTGGTACGCTGAACCGAATAAAAGCTCACGTCGGATTTAACCTCAGGATTTAGAGGTATTACATAAATAAATAAAAATCAAGCCTTAACATTTTAGTGCCTACGATTTCAACAAAAAAAAATAAAAAAATAACGATTTTAATTAACAAATATGAAATTGCGAATTGCACTCTATTGGTGGTTTTCTAGCATAGCTTCGCGGACCGCGCAAAATTTTCTCGCAGGCCATATGCGGCCCGCAGGCCTAAGGTCGCTGACCCCTGATTTACAGGGGACACTTTTAAGCTCTCGGACAAGGATTACGTTTCATATCGCCCAGTTCCACGCGTTGTCGCCGAGCCACAGCCACCTGCGAATAATTTTCTTCAGCGCGATACAAAAATATTTGGCCGAGAACAATCGCTGCATTTTAACGAGTATTTCAAATCAATTTTCGGAGCAAAAATTTTCTCGGGGGAACGTATCTCCGGTCACATAATGTTTGTACGTGGGAAAATGTGTTTCGTAAAACGTAATTTCGATGTGCATGGAACTTTGTGCGGGAACACATCCTTTTCGTGTACAGAGGGAAACGTGCATCCGCCACTCGCACGAAGTAATGCGAAAATGAAATCTTGCCACCTCATCTCATCCCGCAGAGGCCTTGTGCCTGTAACAGGGTCATTTCCAGGGACAATTAAACGTATAGCCAGGCGGTATCCAAAAAGATTGAGATGCTCGCCACACTTGCGGCGAACGGGTTACCATATTCGTCACATTATACGAAATATATGAAGCGTTCATAACTAAACATTTTTCGAGATTCTATTACTAAAAAACTTTTCTGCATCGATATTGAGAACAAATTTTCAAATACCAAAATATGTCGAATGACTTGAGAACGGCTGAATCTATTCTAATCATTGTATTAGACTTTAGAGTTCGATTAACGTTTATTTAATTTTTAGTTTATTTAAATTTGGTATGAAGAAAGTTGTTTAAGATGAAAATATCTTCTAATCAATTTTATTCGTTTTAAAACTCGTTATTACTATCATCAATTATTCATTCGGACATTCGTTATCATTATTTATAGTAATACATTTACTACAATTCGTTCAGAAAAAATCATAAGGAGCAGTGTGTATGCAAGAACGATTAATATATCATAACAGTAATGCAACATTTTTTTAAATTGCAACTTTTAGACCATTAGTGAGATTACTCATCCCTTGTTTTGGACGGTACATGCGTATAGAGAAAAGACCGCGTAAAGCGAAACCGCGGTGTCAAATTTAGCACAGGAACACGGGGGTTAAATTTGAGGGCCGCCTCGAGTTCATCAAGCGACAACTTATTCGCATTATATTCAGCCCTTTCTCATAATCTCTTGAATCGAACCGAAATGTTTGTGATTTTGAGTGCCGATTAAGTGTAAGGCGAAACCGTGGAATTCGAGGGATCGGCGTATTTGTAATGTATTTTTGAAACAGCGCCGTTAAATCAGAGAATAAAGTATGTATGGGAAAACAACGGACGACGGGATTCAATTCGCCCTTTGCTTGCGGCATAATCGCCACGTGGCAATTCGCGACCGTATGACCGTATTGAACTCCCTGGACAGCCAAATCGAAAATTCGAGATACGGAGCAAGCAGCTGGTTTGGTAGGCCGCTTGATTACTAGAACAAGTGATAATAACTTTGAGACGAGGTCTCTCCAATAGCCATAAAATGTTGGGGAGACCATATGCTCATTTCTGATACAAAGCAGCCGTCGTCAGCGGTGATTCGCCGACAGCAGATACTAAACACAATCGAACCTCGGTAAGACGAATATTTTTAGCCTCTGAATTTTCAATGAGTCGAGGTAAATATTTTTCCTCTTCGCATTTACACACATTCAGATGGAGTTTCGTTACATTTGAAGTCTCGGTAACTCGAACTTTTCTGTCTTCCCTTGAGACTGAGGTGAATCTCCATAGATGAGGACTGCTTTGGAGCCGAAATGCACGTGTTTTCCCAACTCTTCTCGATTACTAGAGAGGCATATCTTGTCATCAATTTCTCTAACAAAGATACAATCGTTGAACCTCGGTAACTCGAACGTCTACATTTCGAATTCCCCATGAGTAGAAGTGGACATTTTCCCCGTTAATATTCATAAGCGCTAAAAAGATCTATAATTCGGAGACTCCGTAACTCGACCATTTCCTGTCTTCCACTGGAGGTTCGAATTAACGGCGTTTCACTCTACTTCCTTTACCTAAGAGAAGAGCTAACGAGGCTCCAATGTGTTCTACGTTAATGTCGCAAAAGAATTTCAGCTCAGCTTATAACGAGCTCGAAAGTTATCCCTTGAATCGTTAAGAAATTATCAGAAGCGGTTGCGACACAGTTGTGCGAAAGGTAGTCTGCGTATCATTAAATACAGACAGTGCGATTTACATCTCACGAGTCAGTAGAAGAGCCAAGGCATCGGATCGGAATGAAAAGTAAGATTTAACAGGACGGAGAAACGGAAGGGATCGAAGGGGATGCGATTTGTGCGCACCGGATAGCAGAGGGAATCAGGGCGAGGGAATTCAAAAGGGGGAGGACGCCAACCAGCACATGAGAGGGGAGCCAGTGAATGGGAGAGGATTTTTTTAAAGAGATAGAGAGAGGAGTATGAAACAGCCGATGGGGAGAAGAGCAGCCGGGAGACCGGTTGAGTGAAAGAAAGGGAAAAGACACACACACACACAATGGTCTCTATCTTAATCCTCGAAAAAAATAAAAGATCATCACCGGAGGAGGACGGAACGTTTCTTGCTCTTTCTCGAGGGAAAATGAATACCAATCAAGAGGAGACGGAAACGAGAAAAAATGGCTGGATGGAGAGAAAAGACGAAGGGGAAAGAAAGGAGATGGCGGAAATCCAAAGGGGGAGAAGAGAATGAGAGAGTGAGGGAGAAAGAAAGATAGAGAGATGGCGTGAGGGATGAAAGGTGACAGAGGGGGGAGGGAGAGAGAGAGGGAAGAGGGAGAGAGAGAGGGAAGAGGGAGAGAGAGAGGGAAGAGGGAGAGAGAGAGGGAAGAGGGAGAGAGAGAGGGAGAGATAGGGAAGAGGGAGAGAGAGGGAAGAGGGAGAGAGGGAGGGAGAGAGATACAGGAGAGGGAGGGAGAGAGAGATGCAGAGGGAGAGGAGTGAGGGAGAGAGAGATACAGGAATGGGGAGAGAGAGAGAGCGAAAGAGGAAGAGGGTGAGCGAGTGTGGATGTAGGGTAGGTACATATATAAAGTAAGAGATGTGAAATGGAGGAAAGGAGAGAGGGTGGATAGAGAAGGAAGGGAAAGATGTACATAAGGATGAAGAGAGAGAGATGTAGGGAGAAAGAGTGAAAGATGGATGAGGGAGAAAGACGGGGAAAAGGATAGATAGAGGGTGAATGGAGGTAAGGTGTAGAGAGGGATGAAGAAAGGGAAAGAGAGAGGGAAAGAGAGGGAGAAAGATATGGAAAGAGAGATGGAAAGAGAGGGAAAGAGAGAGGGAGAGAGAGAGGGAAAGAGAGGGAGAAAGAGAGGGAAAGAGAGAGGGAAAGAGAGAGGGAAAGAGAGAGGGAAAGAGAGAGGGAAGGAGAGAGGGAAAGAGAGAGGGAAGGAGAGAGGGAAGGAAGGAGGGAAAGAGAGAGGGAGAGAGAGAGGGAGAGAGAGAGGGAGAGAGAGGGAAGAGAGAGAGAGAGGGGAGAGAGAGAGGGAGAGAGAGAGAGGGAGAGAGAGAGGGAGAGAGAGAGAGGAGAGAGAGAGAGAGGGAGGGAAAGAGGGAGGGAATGAGGGAGGGAAAGAGAGAGGGAAAGAGAGAGGAAAGAGAGAGGGAAAGAGAGAGGGAAAGAGAGAGGGAAAGAGAGAGGGAAAGAGAGAGGGGAAAGAGAGAGGGAAAGAGGGAGGGAGGAGCGGGATGGAGGGAGAGGGCAGCGCGCGAGGGGGAGGATCGATGGTCTTGGCGGTTCGATAAGAGCGCTGGATAAGGGGGTGGGTGTGGGAAGGGTGTGGACCACGTGGTGCTGCTGCCGCTGCGTGAGGGAGAGGACGAGGAGAGGACGACGAAGAAAGGAGCAGCATCAGCAACACACACACCCATCTCTGCCCCGTTCAAAACCCTGCCTCCATTCAGACGCAACCTCTCTTGCGAAAACGTCGGGAAAAGGGAAGATCCCACCTGGGAGGCGAGAGAGAGAGAGAGAGGAAAGGAGGGAGGGAGGAGAGAGAGAGGGAGAGAGATAGAGGACAGACAGAGATGCCGCCCAGAGATCCTGATATAACCACGCAAATTACGCCGGAGCTTGAAATGAGCTAAATCGCTCCGGAATGGGGATAAGGTGGAGAGGAGAGAGAAACAGACAGCGTGAGGGAGGGAATCGTTAAAGAATGAAGCGCATCCGAAAATAGACGGACGGTGTACGCGCTGCCTCTTACAAAACGACCCTATTCAGGGGAGAAACGGTGTGAAAACCGTAAATAAAAAAGTTCGTTTGTTAATTTGTTTTATGTATTCGTCCAATTGCGCCGCAATCGAGCCGAAAGTTAGGCGGAGAAAGAGTTCAAAATATGTTAAATCTTATATAAAATACATGTCCGTGAACGGACACGAGTTTCTGGGCCGAATTTAGACCTGATGAGACCCTCAGGCAAAGCATGTGAAGAGGCCTCCAAAATACGTAATTAGAGATTTTTTCCGTATAATGCAAGCATTTTTTTTATAATTTTGGAGGCGGCGAGGTCCCTCGGATAGCGAGACCCCAAGCCATGGCTTATGCCTAAATCCGAAACTGCGAGTATTCTATCATTAAGTGAATTGGTCTTTATTTAAATTGAGGTTCTTGAGGGTTGGAAGAGGCCTTTTTAACCTGCTGTCCGTGGCGGTAATGGGACTCAGGACGTTCCCGCCGTACTTCATCCGACCAAAAATCATTTCTGCGCTACCTTCGACCTAAAATATTACCTTAATCTACACGAATACTAAGTCAAAGGCAACCTTTTCCCTTATAACATAAAGCGATCTCAGGTAAGAGCAAATAATCCTACTGGCTAACACATCCACTCCCCGAGTTCCTCGTAAAGGAGAACGTTTCCCAAAATACGTTTTCTGCGACCTCGATTTAATTTCAAATTTAACGGGATGATGATCCTTTTAACGAAACAGCTTGAAACGATGGTCAATGCTGCCGAATTATAAACCGTCGCTATAACATCCCCTCGCATTCAAATCGATGTTTACTTTTTTGAACGTCGCTCATTGATTCCGGCGTAAAAAACATAAAAAACAAAGTTATTCCCTTTATGCTAAAGAAGACGAAAAAATGAACATTTATACGTATGTCAAAATTTTAACGCGAGGAAAATTAAGACACCTAAAATTAATTATTAAGCTCATCTTAAGAGAAATAGCAATGAAGATAACACGCACAGTGGCACTACACAGACCATGGATCTCCGGGGCAGGTCCTCTTTCATACACCTGGCCCTCCTATGTCGCAGATTCGCTACAACACGGTTTGTTTTAATACAAAATTTCCGACGACGTAATAACGCGGTTTTTTCGGAATCGGGATTCAAGATTGCAGAGCGAGGAAAGAGACTTATTAAAGTTACCGATTGCTTTGTTTGTAAGCTTAGATAACCGACAATAACACTATTTGTACATTTGCATCGAAGACAACTTGGAGAATTTGGGGTTTGGAGGATGGTGCCCGAAGGAGTACGGAGCCCAACCCCGTATGACAATGTAAAATCAGTTTCACATAACACGGATTCACATTACGCGACGTTTTTAGAACGCAATCTTCGTGTTACGGGAGGGCCCGGGTGCATAGGATTTAAAAGCGGGTCCACGGCTTATCATGCAACCACCTTTTATAGTGCGAAGCGCGTTACACACAGAAGGGAGTAGGGAAACCCGATGTCGGCATTGGCCAGCTCTTAACGACTAGCACCCAAAGGGGGCAACAGCTTAATGTCCCTTTCAAAGGAGGGAGAGCTTGAGCTCCATTCTCAAGACGCACAAGTTGGGAGGGAGTAGGGCGAGAAGAGAACCGAACTCCGTCCGATTTAAGCTCGGGCCCATTGCACGGAAAGCAATCGCTCTTAAGCCACTTCAACGCCATTTCCTAAAAATGAAGATATTCCTTATGATATTTAAATCGGGCGAGTAAACCTAAAGAGGAATTTACGGGGGTGGATCAACGATCTTTGATTCCGTTAATACCGATAATTACCACTGATGATCGCCCATGCACACTGTATACTCAAACCATCCATATTTATAAGGTAAGACCGATTTCATAATTAAATCTGGCTACTTAATATCCTGAAAGATGCCGTTAGAACATACGATGGGCGCAAAATGGAAGGTGAAAAAAACGTTAGAACGAATGTGAAAATTTTCAAACGCTTCCTTGATAAGGCTTCGTTACACTTCGCTAATCGATCGCAAGCTTAATTTAAACTATTGGACTAGATAAATTTTAAGTTAACATCTACGAGTTAAATAAATTCAATGTGTAAATTCTAAATTAAAAAATCCGATGCGGCCACCAAATTACTTTCTCCATACCTGTAATATTTCTAAAAATTCCAAATAGGTTAAATGATAATAAATATTTAAGGAACAGCGAGAAAAATTTCAAGACTTTACAAAGAACATAAATAGACCAAAACCGTAGCATTATGATATTGGATATAGCCCCGAAGCACCAACAATTCAGAAAATAAAAAGGAGCGTCAAGTGTTTACAATAATTGCCGATAGGTGGTATGGTTGTTGCAGCTAAAAATTTAGTTTTTAAAATCTCTTCAACAATACATTATATGGGAAAACGTTTCGAACAAAGGTTGTGGAAAACTAAATTTACTACGACTTTAATTCTAGTACTGTTTTACATTCTTCAAATCTCAAAGCAAATATTAAATAAATGGAGTATCTCCTTAAAAATGTATTCTACGAAAAATGTTTCAAATGAAAGTTAAAGAGAATAATATTATCTATGAAGTTTTCTAAGTTTTTGAGCTATAACGCCCACAAAATCCTATCACAGAACGACAGACATCATAGAGAATATAGTCAAAAACGTGTTCAGGGGACCTTAAAACATGTATTTCCGTTGAAATCTCGGAATCGATTTTTTTCATGAAAATAATACTTTCTCTATACATATTTCGTGCATGGAGAAAGTAAAAACATTTGTTAAATCAATGCAATGAAAATATTTAAAAATAATATTTGGCAGATAAAATTAATTCAATCACAAGCAATTTAACAAGATAAATTGCCGGTTAATCGGTTTAACTGATTAAATAAGAATCACTTCTAATAATAATCATGATTATTCCACTAACCACGAAACTGATGGGAAAAGTGGATGCGCACTTATTCTAAAAAGAAACCGCAATGGGAATTAATGATCGGCGGATCGCCACTGAGGACGGCTTGCTTTGTAGTCGAGATGTTCGTCTGGATTTTCAACCAGTTTTGCGACTATTGATGTTCTATTTGTTTCCACCTATAGAACGATCTCGATTTTGCAAATTAATATGAGTAAAAGATGTAAACGCATTGGAAAATCACATGGGAAGTGTCAGTTTTAAATTATAAAATGAAAATAATTATGAATGTTAGAAAACTATCAGGCTCGTCATATTGCTAAAATCAAATGGACGAACTATTTCTCTCCAATACACATTGAATGGTTGGGGAAAACCGCATGAGCATTTTGGCTACGAAGCAGCCGCCATCAGCGGCGATTCTGGTGAATCGCCTATTTAATTTAATAGTTTGTTAACTTCACAAACTTTTATATGGCTAATGAAGACAATTTGTCATTATTACTTTTTAATGATTCATCCGTTTCTGGCCAAAGTCATGAAGCATAACTTGCCCGACTAATTTTCGTTATCCACTTCGACTGAGGAAAACTATCTTTCTGCCCACAAGAAGTTCTCTTAAACATGCAAACTCCTTCCACCCCTCTCTTTTAACTTAGAACTAAGCCCATGTTGCTTTTATCGTTCTTCTTGCTCCCTAATCTCACGGATTAACTCCGTCTCTTACCTCTTAAACATTTCCAACTTCATTTCTTTTCTTCTGAATTTTCTCTTACTTTCCTCAAAACTTTTTATCTAAAAAAACAATCTACATATAATTCTTGTTATGAGGGTTCCATGCACTCCGAGTAGCGAGATTATTAACCCAGTATCAAGATTGCTTAAAAACGGTATTTTCTCTTCGCCCAGAATGTATCTACATGATGTCAGATCAAGAGCAAGATTTTTTCAAAATCTACTTACGTTACGTTATTACCACCCATGGTAACTACCTTGCTAAGGTATTCGTGGTCTTATCGGAGGTTAAAAATCATCTTCCCTATGCCCTGCTTGTAAAGACTAGTAAGTACATAGCTTCTTCAATGACATAAATTTTAATCCTATATATAATTTACCAAGTCCATCTGCCCCTCCCCCTGTATTTCAAGAACTGTTTGCAAGAGCGGATCCAAAGACTTCCCAAGGGGGAGGGGGGATCGCCCCAATTGACCCTATCTCCTCTTGATTCCGCCTCTGCCGACAACCATACATTTTGAAAATCTCTATACCTATCAGAATCTTTCTTTCCCTTGTCATACAGTGTTAATCTTCGGTGTAGTAACAAGGAATGTTGCGCGGAATGAATTTAAGAATGCACCCAATGGAGGGCAACTGGGTCGTCTAAGGGAAGGGTGATCGCCACTGTTTGTGATAGGGAAATGCGATATTTTGTTTCTACCAGCTAGGAAACACCAGGAGAAATACTTTCATCAGCCACCTTGAAACAAAATGGCGACCGTTTAAAATATTTAAAAATTTATAATTCGGAAACTGTGTCGGAGAGAAAAACCTTTTGAACTAAAAAAACTGTCTTTATAAGAGCAGTTTTGATAATTTATTTTCAGCTTAGCGAGAATAAATGCGAGGCTCGTAGAGGTAAGATCCCTAGTATTAGTAAAATTAGCCAACTAGACGGGGTAGCACGGAGAACCGCGGATACTCAAGATTGTGTGCAAACCCAGGTACAATATTTCAACCGTGGATATTCGAAACCGCGGTAGGCGAGGGACAACTGTGTGTGTAAATATAATGGTGTCAACAGAGGTGTTGTAGGAAGCCCAGTGGACACCGTGAATGGAGAGCAGCTAAGAGTGTCGAAGAGACACACATGAAGAGACGTAAGGTGAACGGCTTTCCGGCAGCTTGAAGGTACATCTACAGCTTGACTGTTTTTTCGATCACGAATAAAATTTCCAATACATACTCATATATAAATGGAGAATTGCAAAGTAAAGTACTTCCGAGACGTTAGGTCGGACGGGGCCCAGAATAATACTTCTTTGCAGTGAAATTTCAGTAGTAACGGCATCCGTTGTAACGTGCTTGCCGTTATAACGGCATTTATTTATTTATTAGCAAGAACTCAGAGATAGCACAAGGCCAATTACACTGAATATCAATAACGATTTAACAATATTGAAATAACAACAAAGACAATCACATACAACCATGACCAAGGCGGGATTCGAACCCGCGACCCTAGCATTGGGAGTCAGACGCGCTAGCCACCCCTCTGCCGAGGCCGTCGTTGTACATACTTAGATATTAGTTGTAAAGGTATTCGCTATAGCGAGATTTCACTGCATTCCAAGAATTACAATTGAAATTCCCTAACTCAGGTGTGGGAAACCTTTTCAATATGGAAGGCCACATTAGTGGTAGCGAATCCTTCGTCGGCCCGTATTGGAAGTAGCCAATACTTTGGCAGGCCGGATTTAACTTAAATTTGAAAATACCTAGATATGCTGAGGCATCATATAAGTGAAAATTAAGTCTTAAATGAGGTTTTTTAGGGTTAACAATTCAATATCGAATGTCTTATTATCACAATTTGAGTTAAAAAACGTGCATTTGGGTGTTAAATTTTAAGGACCTGTTTTTCATCATATCTTTGCGGGGGCAGATCACTACTCTCCATTGCTCTAAATAAATTCCTTACGATTAATTAATTTAGCATTTAAAAAAGCATATATAGCACTTCAATTTACAAAACAATAATAAGGCCAATACGAACTTATGCAGCCCCAATTTGGACCAATGCCTTCTACTCCAACATTAAAAAACTGCAAACGTTGCAAAATAAATATCTACGATATATAACAGACCAACCCTCCGCAACAAATGAAGATATCCGTCAATACAACGGAATAGAAACCATACAAACCTACATAACCAATCTTACACAAACTTTTTACACAATTCTCCAACAAAATAAATCATATAACATCTATTTTGAACACATGTATCCCAATGACACAACCCTACTACCATACCCCTATAAACACAAAACTACTTTCCATATTTTAAACAAGAACCTGGCTGCTGCAAAGAGAAAGAAAGCCGGCATGATCCCGAGATCAGTCACCTAGGAGGACAACAGAGGCGCAAATCCAGACCAAGGAGCAAATACGATAGACGCCAATAAAGACAAGTGAAACGCAATACAAGAATAAACAATAAAACTCCAACTTAATAGTTCAGTGAAAAAATTAATCTCCAAATTGGTCATCTATGTAAATATATGTAAATATGTATATATTGACCATTATATTTTTATTTTTCTTGTGTCATCACCGAGGAAAAGGGGGTTTTTAGCTAAAGTTTTTCCCCCGAAACTAACAAAGTAATCATCAATGTAGGATAAAAAACAAACAATTATTCAAGAAATACGATATAATAGAAATTGACTAAAAATTGTATAAACTGTAAAAACAAATGTAAGATTCGTGCTATATGTCATGTAATACAATTAAGAAAATAAAGAATTTTGAATTGAATTGTAATTTACACAGATAAATTTAAGCTCGTTACGTTTACGTTTAACTCGGCACGTAACAATTCAGCTCCGGATTAAAGCCGCGCGCGACACTCGACAATCATTTCGGCGAAATCAAAACGAGAGAAGCTCCATCCGCCACGGACGCCAATGGTAAAAATCGAATTACCTCCCGCCACGTCTGTTTCCCGGAGATGCATCAATCCGTTCCCGGACCCGCGCAGTGCGGATGAAAAAGCCTCGGGAGAGAAAGTTTGCAGTTCCAAATAACCGATACGCCTCTCGCTACGTACGCCATTTGAGGCTTCCCGTTAAAAAAAAATAAAAAAACTACCGCGACCGCTGGGTTGTGGTCCGTTAAAAAACGTACCTGAACAAACTTCTCGCTAATCGGTTGAAAGAGCGCACGTTAAAGTGACTCCCAATACTGAGGTCGGACCGTAAAAACGGTCTCTATAAACCACGTACTTGACTCGTGATATTTAAATTAGGTAAGATATCGGAGTGGGGGCGGGTTTACACGTGGGAAACCTGGGAACACAGCATGAAAAAAAGAACTTGGTTACTTCCACAAATTTAATTTTAAACGACCTGTTTCACTACGATCGCAGCATCATCAGGCAACTAAGTAACTAAGCTCTTTTTTTCATGATGAGTAAATTCCACAGGGTTGAGCCTGACCTCATTATTGATAACTGGGAATAGCTTTATATGGAGGAGGGGCTGATTTAATTCGCCTCCCTTCCCTAGTATAGCACAACTACTTAAGAATTATTTAATCTAATCCAATCAACTACTCTCGCTATACCTCTCGAACTCCATCTCACACCTTCAATCACACTCCCTTACTTTTTCGCTCAAACCGGCGGTACTTATCGAGGGGTATTCGCACACCTCGGTGTTGAGGGGTACTGGCGCGGCGGGTGCGAGAATACTCAACTTAAAAGCGTCAGTCCGAAACGTTTTAAGTAATCCTACAGTTTTTTTATAAAATAGTAATGTAAATAGTTAACCCCATTACGATAGTTCCTTATAAACAGGAATGTAATAAAAGTTTTTTAAGTACAATAATGTAGCGTTGTAAAAATTGGAAACAAAACAAAAATTAAAATCTGATGATGGTGATCATTCATTGAAATCAGTCGCTCTTACATAGTGTTATGTGGAATAAGTAGAAGTGTGACTAAAACTGTGTTGTTTTAATTTTTGCTTTTCTTCTAATGTTAACAACGCTACATTATTATGAAATTCCAGGAATACTCAGCCTCGCCTATCAATTTTATTTCAGAGCAATTAGAGATTGTAAGCGCTTCAGTAAGAACAAAATGTAATAATTTGTATGTATTAATAAGAAAATCAATAAAATCAATCAAAGATAATTATGAAGGATGCAGTGACTCTTAAGATTATCATTTTGAATAAACCAGTATCTAAAGCAGAGACGGACTGACAGCATTCTGTGTCCTTGGTGGAAACGTTTCTCATGACTTTCCTTAATATTTTGTAAACCCATAATCATAATTTTAAAGTGGGGGTGCGTAAGAATACCTCGAGAGCTATAGTTAATGCGTTGGGAGAAAAAGGTTAAGAACCACTGGCTTAGACAAATTGCATTCAACCCAAGCTATTTCATGAATTCGGCAACAATACAGGTTGCTCTTGGCAACGAAATACTTTCTTCGAAGAAACCCTAAAATTCGACGCATACGTGAAATTCAACGGTATGAAAATGTTCGTTTTTTATGCGTCATTTGGTTCAAGCCCCGATTTTGCGACAATAATAGTATTTTAAAATGCAAACGCAAAATGTCTTACATTCATTGACATGTTGATCAAATGCAGAATGTTAACGATCCTGGTACTGAAACCATGCCTTTTAGGTAGACGACTACCCACCTAAAACCTAGAAATCACGCGCAGTATTCTGACGAAGGATTCGTCTAAATCGAGCGGACCGTTATTATTATGTCGTCTTTTTTGTGTAGCGTCTACCGCAGGAATACCCAGAGCCCCTAAAGTTTCCCTATCACCTATTACGTCACTAATTCAAAAGAGAATTACCGAGCTCGCCTAATGGCTTAACAACGAATTCGTAGAAATAAGCACTTTAAAATCAAAACGGAAATTTTAATTACTCATACCAGGTAACTAAAATATCCGTCTTCAGTGGCGATTCACCGGGAGTAGACTTTAAATCTTGTTTATGCAGGCCGTATTCCGAGAAAGCAAAACCGAGGCAACCGGAATAATGTATGATTTATATTATTTATGGCGTTTATATGTAATATAAACAAATCTTGCGTAGCTTGCTTATGATCTTGTTCAACACGTAACCCATCATTTCACAAATTCAAACAATATCCGCGCAGATTTACAACAGAATTGATAAGGAAATTACTGAGAACAAATGTTTTATAGCCACGTTCAATTCAGATTACCGATACAATACATTTACGCAATGATTTCAATTGAAAAAGTACGCATGACTAATAGAAGAAAATAGGGTGTCCCGAAAAAGTCGATCGGGACACCGGAACATAGCACTGAAAACCGGGACAAAACCCGGTAAACCGAAACGTCTGGTCACCCTAACCTTGTTGCGTCTATGGCAGATACAGCTTATTTTCCCTAATTTTTTATTGTTAAGTGACTTTAACTATGAAGTCACCAGTTACGTTTAATTAGGGAAAGCAAATCTTCCGATCGAAAACTTCAAAATTAATTTAAAAATCACCGTTCACTTACTCTTTCCGATCCCGTCGTTTATTTTCGGGAAATCGACATCGAAACGTCGGATCAGGTTTAAAAAAAAATCTATCAATAAAAGAAAAAATTAAAAAAAAAGCATGCTGGAGTTAAAAAAACGATACTCGTGAAAAATAAGAACTGCGGGTGGTAAAAAGATGAGAACGCTGGAAAAGGCCACAAAATAATATCGGAAGCCATTCAAAAGTCGCGATAAAAAAAAGACTGAAACAAAACACGATCTACTCCGCGCACGCTCGACAGAAAATGTTTATTAACTCTTCCACAGGGAGCGGTTATTAAAAATCGATAATTCGCGTCTTTTATGTGAAAGCTTTATCTGAAGAGCCAAAAACAATGGGAGCTTGCTTACAAAAAGGGACGATATATATAGTACGCTACTCAGAGAGAGAGCGAGCAAGTCACAAAAGGTGACGCTAAAATGCGTAAACAAAACGTCCCACCGAAAGAAAGAAACGCGGACGGAAAAGTTAGCCAGAACGACGACAAATAAAGAATTATAGAAGGGATATTTCGAGAACAGCGTGGGATTTCTCCGAAAATAGCTCGAAATCTCGACAACGAACTAGTAGGTTTTCCGCAGCGTACGAGCCCCGTAAATTCCCGGAATCTAGAAAACAGAATAGCGTAATAGAAAATGCTTGTTTGGATAAATTTCTCCGAAAGAGCCTCAGAGATGCATCGGCCGATTCTGACAACGGGGGACGCGACGCGTAAAATACCAAGAATTCGCGAACTGGAAAAAAAATTGATGTAGTATTCGAGAGGAAAAGCGAAATTAATATCACGAAGCCGAATTCGCTGCGTAAATACCGAGAATTTGTGAGGTCTGGGAAAAAAATGCAGTATTGGGGAGAAACGAGAGGAAGAGCGAATGGTAACCATAGCAACGTTTCGGTGAAAGTGACCTCCACGTAGATGAGCGAAAACTCGTTCCACGCGCCGGTACGCAGCCGAATCGATTACGCCGGAACATCGATAGCTCAAATCGAAAGGGAAGACGGAAAAGTTCGAGTTATCGAAACTTCGAGTTAAAGGACTTCGTTTTAAAGTATTAGAACCTCGTTAAGTGGAAGACGATAACTTTCGAGTTCGATTTCATATACGTAAAAAAACGAAGATTTATACAACCCGAAGTTTCCATAAATCGACTTTTTGTCTTCGAGATATCGAGGATCGCCTAAATTTATTATTACTATCAAGTTCATAAACGTGAAAACTAAGATATAAAAGTCCAATTTTCGTTAAACTGAACTTATTCTATTCACTCAAAGCTCGAGATATCGAGGATGGGCTTGATACATCATTTTCAAGTACGTATTCATGTACCTAAAAAAACGAAGATGCATAACTCGAATCTTCGATAAATCGAACCTTTTGTCTTCGCTCGAGGTCCGAGATTATAGTGGATAGATTGTATACGAACACAGACGTCAAAAAATACCAAATTCTACTTATCGAAAATTCGAGATATCGAGGTTCGGCCGTTTTTCTTTTAGAAAACCGCAAAGATATTCATGGCGCCCTCAGCCAACTATAATGCGATCCGGAATTTTGAGAGGAAGACCGTAATAAACAAAATTTCCTTAAGAGTACGGGTACTAACAATACTGTGACGAAGAACTAGAACGAAGTTAAAGTTTTTAAAACACGCCGTATGCTTCAGGAAAAAAATTAGACCACAGTGAGATAAGACAAAATAGAATTGAAAAAACAAACGGAGAAAAGATTTTTTTCTTCCGTTCGGCGAGATTAGGCGAGCTGTATGGGAACTTCTACACGTTTCACAGGAGGTTGCCGGTTGGGCGGTAGCAGACAGAACCGGGTTAGGTAAAAATTACGATAAGCTCAACGTCAAGGCTGTCCACTTTTCTCAACCTTATTCGCCGTTAAAAGAGCCGGTGTTAAGCGAGAGAGATCGGAATATGTATTCGGAAAAAATACGTCCAAGTCCGTTACCGAAGATCGGGCCTCGAACCTCCATTACTCGAACTTAGGATAAGCCGAAGTAGATATTTTTCACGTTCGTATTTTATGCACGTTAAAATGAAGATCGCGAATAATAACTCGAAATTCCGGTAACTTGGGTTTCGATAACTCGAAATTTTCGCCATCCTTTGACGTTCGGGTTATATAATTTGAGTAATCAAGGACAGATTTTAGAAGCTGGCAGTAAACCGTCTCGCGATGGTGGGCGGCACACTTCATCTCTTGATTAAAAAATCTGATGTGGCCACCACATGACTTTCTCCATATCTGTAATATTTCTAAAAATTCCAAATAGGTTACATAATAATAAATATTTTAAGAAACTGCGAGAAAATTTTAAATTTTACAAAGAACGGAAATAAATTCAAACCATAGCCTTCTGATATTGGATATAGCCACAAAGCTCCAACTATTAAGAAAAGAAAAAGGAGTCTTACTAAGACGTAACTAAGCGTGAATTGTTAACAATGGTCGTCGGTAGGTGGCGTGGTGGTGGCAGTTAAAAATATAAGATATCTCTTAAACAATGCATTATATGGAAAAATGTTTCAAACAAAGGTTGTATAAAATTAACTTTCCTACAACTCTTATCCCAATACATTTTTACAATTAACAAATATTAAAGCAAATATTTCAAAATAACGGATGTGACAAGAGTAAACATCCACTTCCGATTGACCGATTTTTACCAAAAACTAATCAGTTCTTGCGCCTTTTATAAAAATATTAAGTTAAAATTTCGCGTAGACCTGATTAATAGTTTTTGAGTTAGAGCACCCACAAATAAGCTATCACACACACACAGACATCATCGAGAAAATGGTCAAAACGTGTTCAGGGGACCCCAAAACGTGTATTTCCGTTGAAATCTCGAAGTCGATTTTTTTCATGAATACAATACTTTCCCCTATACTACGCATATGAAGAAAGTAAAGGTAGGTCCTTACCAAGCATCTCGACCGCATAATGGCCTACCTCAAAGGCAACTCACCGATCGTGCTTACAGTTAGAAGAAAACTAGGGAAAAGAGTTCTCAAAACAAATTCCATTGTCGAATGAATAATTACGAAATATTTGAGGAGTCGCATGACTTAATAATAATGATATTTTAACGAGTTTTGCTGAAACTTAAAACACACCGCTCTGCGCGGTTGCATATTTTAATTATAAGACAAAATACCGCAAGGACGTACCCAGGGGGAGGGTCAGAACCCCCCTCTCCCCTCCTCGGTGTACAGACATTTGTGGAATCTGCGATAATCACGCAACAAACTTGCTACGTTGCCACTTGCTGCATTGAGTTATGAGAACTAAAAACGTTATAAAAGTTTGAATTATTTGAATAGGACTTTTATTTAATCAATTGCTAGATATTGGTTTTCGGCCTCAGACATCCCCTCCACGAGGTAAATTTCTGGGTACGTGCATGAAATACCGTACAAACCTTAAACATTTAAATATTGTTTCGAACTAAGATCAACGTAAGGAGCGGGCCACACTTTTTGAAACATGCGGTCCGCGTGAGAAGAGCTGATCCAGCGCAGTGATGTCCAACTTTTCCTATATGGCGGGCCGCGTCGGTGGTTGCAAATCCTTCGGAGGGCCGCATTGTAAGTTGCCAATTCTTCCGCGGGCCCGATTAAAGTTTAAATCTAAAGTTACCCATATATTCTGAAGTTCCATATAAGTGAAAATCGAGTATACATAAGGTTTTAAAGGTTAACATTTCAATATTAAAAGTTTTATCAAAATTTTCATAAAAATGCATGAATTTCTTATTTGAATTTTTCGGATTGCTTCTTCATCATAGCTTCGCGGGCCGTATAAAATCCCTTCGCGGGCCACATCCGGCCCGCGGGCCCTAGATTGCAAACTTATGATCTAGAACGCTTTATCCGATCGGACTAAGCGTTCGATGAAATTCGGAGCGGATTTTTTATTGCAGCGTAAAATACCGTCGTCGTGCTCAAGTTTTAAAGCCATGAGAATCTTTGTTATTTTTTTTCTCAACTCGAACTCGGAGTTTCTAAGCAACTTCCGGCGAAAATTCTTACGCGAAGAACTCGCAACTTTCAAAGCGGCGGTACGCTGCGCGATAACAGTTTTCCCGTGCTCGACATAGTACGAGATAAAATACACATAGAGTGCTGTGAGCATGCAAGTTGAAATTAAAGGGAAGTGAATAGGAAAACCTGTCCAATATTAATTCATCGTCACACAAAAGAAAAATTAAGACTTTATATTATACCCTTCAGCAAAAAAGAAAGATAAACGAAAGAAAAGAAGAAAATATTTTAGAAGCACGAGAAATAGGAACGTCTTTTTGAACCCCCCTTAACGCCCAATAGAGAAAATTACGACATTTTAAATGATTTCTTAAAATAAAATTTTAAATTAATAATTTATTTCTGATTTCACTCCATACTAATAGACGAACTTCTTAACAACTGAAAACATTCTTTATAGTGCAGAGTAAAAGCAAAAATAAATCATTAATTTAAAAATTTAAATGAAAAACGCCGTTAAAAAAACGTTGCGATTTCGCAACGTTGGGCGTTAATGGCTTAATACTAGCAAAAGTCGATAGGATAAAGGAAGTTTTTGCAAAGATATGGAGTGAATTTCATTCATTATTAACCTTATACGCCTATACCTCGCTTTTCACGGTGCGCCGAAAAAGATCGCGTAAAGCAAAACCGTGCAAAGTGGGATGGGTTTCGCTATAAGAATACTTTAGGTTGGATTTGAGCGCGTATTGAGATCAACGTACAACAATTTACCTAGATCAGGAATGGCAAACAGATGACACGTGTGCCACATCTGGCACGCGATATATTACCTGCACGCTAAAACATTGCCATCATGAAGTAAATTTTATAAACGTCATATTATTTTTTCGGATATTGAATTTCTGGTATTAGCCATCTGAACTAGAATATGTGCACATCACACGGTGTTCTCGGACAGTATTTGATATATATCGTACAATGTAGTTTAAAAGAAGTCTTTTATTAACCACCTTTTTGGTTTCAGCCGACCAGAGATCAGGTAAAATCTTGATAACAACAGACGGACGTGAATATAGTATGGGTAGGAAATTGCATCCCTATACTGAAATTTGGTTTTGGAATTCCGCATTTAATTATAACAGGTGGATGACTACAATAATCAGTGTTATTAATAAGCAGCATCTACAGCAATTCTGAAACCATCTCCTTCACGTCTCACTTCAAAGAAAATCCTTCAAAAATGATTTTAAAAAAGTTCAAACAAATAAATACCTACGTAATACAATATTTTAACTCGCGTATTTTTTTAATTTTATAGTTGTGTAATTTTTTTCCCTTTGGACATACGTCAGGTTGAAAATGAACAAACTTGTACGCTTTTACAATAAAATTTATACCAAATAAGTCTATATTAATATAAGCATTGAGTATTTTTAATAGATAAATATATGGCACCCCTGAAACCATATAACAGAAATTTTACTTTTTTGGCACGCTAATGAAAACCAATTTGCCATACCTGAATTAGAATGTATTCAGAATTGCTTCCTTTATTCTTTATTATAGCCTCTGGATCGAACTGAAACATTTTAAGATCTTTAAAATGCATGTAAACCGTTTCTAAACGGCGTTAAATTGAAATTGACGGCCGTGCATTTCGAGGCAGCTCATTAAACAGAAAACCGTGTCAATCCGAAAACGCGTTAAGCGAAATCGTGCTAAACAGAAAACACGTAAAATGAAATAGTATGAAACTAAAAACGTGTAAGGCGAAACCGTGCAATTCGAGGGATGAGCCTAGGACGGTTTGGGACGCCTCAAAAAGGTGAACTGTTTAAAGCATTTTAGTTCCCTTTAACGGGAAAGATCACTCTGCCAGTAGTTATCAATGATGAAAAGTGAAATGAGGAGCAGCGGATTCTATCAACGTCATAAATGAACTGAAACGACGCGTGACAATTCTCCGAATTCACCAGGCTGCAAAAAACATACCTTTCGAGGAATTAACCCAAAACAAAAAACGAGAAGTTTTTACGACTCTTTACAAAAACTAAAGGAAAAAACTTCCGGATACGAAAAAGCCTGCCACGGTCCGAACAAATACTATACCCGAACTTCTTTAACTAGAATCTCGAGAGAAAACGGAGAAAATTCGATTTATAGAAATTTTGAGTAGCGAATCTTCGTTTTTAATGTACAACCGATAGGAAGCGGAAAAAAACCTTCACTTCGACCCATCGAAAGT
The DNA here is from genome assembly GCA_028673005.1 of Tanypteryx hageni. Taxonomy (NCBI): domain Eukaryota; kingdom Metazoa; phylum Arthropoda; class Insecta; order Odonata; family Petaluridae; genus Tanypteryx; species Tanypteryx hageni. Next base: position 123,061,041 of record CM054114.1, read on the forward strand.
TCCGAGATTCGAATGTATCGTTAAAAAGCGTCGATTAAAACTAGTGGCGGGCAACTTCTCTACGTGGCGGGCCGCATAGGCAGTTGTGACTTTTTCGGCGGGCCGCATTGCAAGTTGTTAATGCTTCGGCGGGCCGGATTGGACATAAAATTGGACGTTAATTAGAGATTTCGACATATAGTATCAGTGCAAATCAAGTCTAAATTATATTTTTAGGGTTAACATTTCAATATCAAGTGATTCATCGTCGTAATTTCAATGTATATGATATGAATTTGTTAAATTTTACGGATCCCTTTTTTACTCATAACTTCGCGGGCTGCATAAAACGCTGTCAGGGGCCGCATGCGGCCCGCGGGTTGTAGGTTGCTCACCACTGACTTAAACGATGAACTCAAGTCTCGAAAAAAAGTAAAAAAATAGTTCCATTTATCGACGTTTCGAATGGCGAATCTCCCTTTTCAACGTTTATCGATACGAAAGGGGGGAAAAACATCTACTTCGACCCATCGAAAGTTCGAGTTAACGAGATTCGACTGTAGCGTTGACTTTTAAACGGCAAACTTAAACAGTCGATTTAGGATGGACGTCGTCGAGCCTCGAGTTGAATGAGCTTTAAACCAGTCTCGTTATTGGAAAATCCGACCGAATCTTACTTTCGACGACGACATAAACAACGCCGAAGGATGCGTATTAATACATCCACGGTTACGCTCGCTGTCGAGGGATGCCTCCGATACCCGGAATACAATAAGCGTTGCTAGGAAAAGCGAGGCTCATTCACGACGCCCTCGCAGTGCGATCAATGGAACGCAGGGAAGTCTAGGTCGATCTGTCGAGAGCCTAATTAAAATCGAACGGCGGCCACTTTCATTAACCTGTACGGAGAATTCCACAAATAGCTCGGCACGTCGGAGTTTCGGATTTCCTTTTTCGATAAAATAGCGCAGAGATCGAGCTTCGATATTTGTTTTTATTTCCCCGACAAAAATTTTCGTTTCGTATAATACTCAGAATTCAACTTTCCTATTCGATAGAATATTAAAGGCGAACCGTTAAAGTGAATAGATGATTTTCAATTTATTCTCGCGAGGTAATCAACGAGTACTAGATTGCAATAATGTAACGAACGTAGTCAAACCGGGTAGGTCGCATCGAAATGACTTCTTGCTTTAAATATGCGCTTTAAAAATGCCAATAAATTTCGCCAAGGTGTTTTCATTAGTTTCATGCGGAATCGCGCGAGGGCAATTAATTGAAAACTGTAAAAAAATCAAACAATTAAAGTTACTCCTTAATTATATTTTCAGTATGACAACGAGCAGTCACAACCTTAAGCGGACGTCATATTTTGACACGATAAAACATCTCGGCCGCCACATAAGAAAAAGAAACGGGAAAAGTTACGAAAAATAGCGCGAAGCTTTAAAACATTAATCATAAATTTCTCTAGCAAAAATGAAAAGGGGAAATAGAAATTTCGATTTGAAAAATCAAATGCGGAAATTTCACACTTTTAGAACACGGAAAATAAACTGTTTGATGCACCCGAGTCGAGAAAATCATAGGTCCTCGAAATCCTTCTTAGAAAAATCGACACATTCATTTAAAGCCGTCGACCCTTAGATTATATGAACATAACCAAGGAATTTCAGCGAAGCCAAAATTTCGTCACTTCTTACCACGAGTGAAAAAAATTAAGGGGGGAAACTCCAAGAGTCCAAAGAAAAACGCGACGGTAAACTCAAAAAAAAAAACGCAAACCTCTGAACTGTGAGGACAGGAAGACACACATCAATGTTTACATACCGTATATTACACGGGGCGGATTACTTTATTTCAACCCTTTTTAAAACGTGCCCCAAGGAGCAAATGGAACGGCAAGCCGATCTATTCCGCTCGAGCGAAACAAAACCTAGATGGTGGCAACTGCCGAAATTGCACTCGCGGAGCGAAACGGTGAAAAGTTTCCAAGTTTTTGGAGGGAGGGGGTGGGAGAAATAAACTTTCCCCATTATGCATGAATACACAGGTAGGGTCTGAAGAGGGACGTGGAGGGGAGTAGCGTGGGGAACCGCAGGAAACAAGAGAGAAACGAAAATAAAAAAATATCGGTCACACGCTCGCTTCCTGGTATAGATTTAAAAAAAGAGAATCGTTGCCGAGGAGATTCTGCGCGCGGATGGCGATACAGATGAATCCGAGTATTTGCGGTTGTCATTAGAAAAGCGACGTCGATTCTTAAAAAGGCTTTACGTTACGCGTCAAGGGGATACACTCGTAATTTTTGTCCATAAGGGTTACATTGAAACGATTACGCTTAAGAACGACGCGGAATATTTGAGGTCAGAAAGTATTTCCGAGGGAAATAAATAACTTGAAAAAAACACAGCAAGATGTAAAATCGGATTAACTTCAATCGGAAACAGATGAATTTGTTCATGAAAAATATCAACATATTGAGAGCGAATTCGGAACGATTGGGAAAAAATCGCAATTTTTGTGTATGTCAAAAATAAATGTCCAGGAACCATTGACTTAATTTATGCAGTAAAATCTCCTTAATCTTCTCTAAGTATAACCTGAGCGAAAACGTCGATTTAATGACCTTAATATAACACCCCGTTTACTGTAAACCTCACTATAACAAAACAACAATTTAATTAAGCTCGTACTATCAAGGTTATACTGTAAGCATTTGTCATCCCAGTTGAATTTAAGTGCTTGATTCAGGACAACCTATTATATCGACGAAGGACGGTTGCTCTCAAAACAGCCAACCACACGTTCTGATAACCCTACTTAGTTCAAATACGGAGAAAACTGAAAAATCCCAAGCGTTACCCCACGCATGAGATTAACCACAACTTGCACACCCGATCTGGAAACCAAATATACACGCCGCGTTTCAGTTGCATTCACCAAAAACTCTCAAAACGTGGTCGACGGAGAAAATTATTCGCTTTCGTAAACTTCCACGCATAAACTTTCGCGATAAACCTGACCACGTACAACAATCGACACCGACGTGACGACGAATCCCCTCCAATCAGGAGCGGACCTAGTTGCATAGCTTGGGGGGGGGGGGGGGGGAGGGATAATAAGAAAACAAATATATTTACTGACACCTATTTATGAAAAATAATACCGTCTCATTATAAATTAATATACAGTGTATATTATACATTGCTTATAAATTTGCAAAATATTTCTAGGCTGTCTATAATATAAAATAAATTAATTGAAATAATATTTTAATAAAGATTGACCATTTCCCTTTGGGAGGTTATTTTCCAAGCCTTTGAATCCGCCATTGACTCCAATCCTCTCGAACGTAAGGAGCGTCTTAATCTTTTGGGGATCCGTTCGAGGAATAAAAAACGACAATCGCCACGCGAGTGAAATGATTGTCAGAGTTGAGGCACGCCACCGATGGAAAAGACACGGCGCGGTGTTTGTTAATCGTCCGCGTTGGAAATTTTAAAACCGCAACGCGCAAGATATGCCGATTCAGCGCTTCGAAGCGACACTCGGGCGAACCTTATGGAGCTTTGCGAGGGGTTCACGTGATCGAACCACTTCCCAATCGTAGAAAAAAATAAATAAACAGGTTTTGATCGCCTATTATAAATTAATAGTACCGCGGCGTCGACGTAAACTGACCCCTCCCCACCTCTACGGGAACCTGGTCGTTTATGGAGGACGGCTTTCCTCTCCCGCCACACCCCACCCCTGCAACCCGACGCGGCCGAATTATTGACGCAAGCTGAACCAAATCTTAACGTTCGACCACCCCGTCAATCGATGACGCCCGTGGCGACACAAAATAAAACAAATCGGTACAATATATACTGCACAAACTTCCTCGTACGCTACGTATGCATCTGGTCTCACTACACTACTTCCAATCGGGAATCAGCTCTTCCTGCTAAAAAAAAACAACAAAGCCGCGGATAACGTTTTGTGCACGTAATTGGTATTAATATATTATGTAAAACTCAAACTTGATAAACAGTTATACCATATATAAATATAAAGTCTTTGCAGAATGAAGGCACATAGGCGCTGAAGTATTGCTGCTAGACCAAGATCGTGAGAGAACGGGAGAGCTGGGTGGTAGCTGGGCGTAAAAATCTATATATTTTAATGTCGTCTGATATTATATAGTTATTTTCTGAGAAATATGGTCTATGCAATATTATGTATGACGAAAAGCTCTATAACTGAGTGAATTTAATTCAAAATCTTTAGAGCCGATGTTGAATAAATCGACATTTTTGTGAAAATCAACAAGAATGAATTACCCTTCATTGTTGAGCTATACCGTTCATCTCTTCATAGCTTCTATTCTGGATAATGCTATGCCTAAATATGAAATATCATTCGATTTCGCTGAACCGTCTAGGCGCCAGCGCCACTCACAGACAGACGGCATGACGAAAACCACTTTTTTATACCCATGGACACCTATAGCGTGTATTCCCGTAAAAAATCTCGAATTTTTCGCGACTACAATACTTTCTCTATATACTACGCATATGAGCAAGTAAAAAACCGGAATCACAGCCGACGTGGAAGAATCTTCATATGCACGACGTTCGAGAGAGCATCGGATGACAATAACTCGAGGAAGATTAGATAGGAAGGCCACATCTATGGAATCTCATGGTTTCCGAGAATAATAATATGGTTTCTAGGCAGATGATTTCGAGGGGAAAAATGTCGCCGAGCATCTCTCGCTGTCGTGAGTTACGGCGCGATTTTTTTTACCGAACATCTCTCGTAAAACATGCTGGAGCGGGCTCGACGACATGTTTTTTATACCGTGTCCAGGAATTCGCAATATATTATCATTTACTCCTTAGCACATTTAGATATTTAAAGTGAAAATACATCGAATCGCACAAACAGCCCCCAGGCAATGGCGGATACAAAGGGGAGGGGTGTAATAGGGTAATTACCCCCACTAAGGGAGATTATCAATCTTCATTAAAAATTATCTCAATTAATTTCTTTTATATTATATATATATATATATATATATATATATATATATATATATATATAGATTGTAAGTATTCTTGAAATAATGTAAATAAAAAAGAATTTTGTAAATTTCCACTAAACAAATATATTCCGACCGGTTTCGTCTGTTTCGTCACGTTTTTACTTACATTATTACGCAATCTTCCCACAAAGTTGAGCCTTCCCAAGTGGAATATGTTATTCTAGAAATATTTTGCAAATATCTAAGCAGTGTAATTAATACACGCTATATATTTATTGTAATAAAACTATTATTTTGCATAAATATTTGTCAGTGAATATACTTGCCATCTCATTGCCCCCCCTTAAGCAATGTACCTACATCTGCTCCCAGATGATGATATCCACCGTACGCGCTGCTTAAACTTCCTGAAAATTTTAAAACACATAATTCCACGTATTTCGCAGGTGGATATTTTTGGGAGCTGTTGAATATTAAATAATAATTAAAAAATCGCCTGTAGGTTTGGGGTGGGGAACACATCAATATGACGAAAAAAGGGCCCTAATTTGAAATTGTCCAACACAAGCTTGTATCAAGTAAATAACACTCACTCAAACGCCGACGGGATGAGAAACATTTTCGGCGTTTCCATATGGTAAGCACCCATCCTCAATGACGATTCGCCGACATACGAACGGAGTTTACGGTTAACAGTTTCGCAATCGCATTCATAACAATTTTTCATTCTCGTCAAAACGATTCCGTCTCGGGGGAGACTGCCGCTACGAATCAGACGAAAGTTCGTCCGTGTGCGAATCAGGCATATCCTTCTGACGTCCGCGGTTTTTCGTCGGTTATTATCGAGCGCTTGCAACGGGAGAAGTGCGGCGGTGCCGTCGCAAGAGGTGCAATACGCCGAGAATGGAGACCGAATTTTAGACCACTTTCCTACGCACTGCGATAATAACCCTTGGGAGAAGGGGAGCGACATCTAGAAATGACACTTTCGCATACGGTCTAGCAAAGGATCTGCGCGCATAACTCGAAACGATATCAAAAACGTTTGAGGAATTATGTTCACGTCGAGAACAAGTTTCATATTATGAAGTCTATGGATCTTCGTGAGGTATTAAAAGAATCTATCTTCGAAGGAGACACCACTAAGGGCTGCCGATTCAACCGGCTGATTGTTTTTTCGCAAGCTGGAACGACGCGCGTAATGGCACATGCGTCACCGTCAAACAAAAAACGCCGAATTCTACGCTGCACCCACGCAATGGATTACTCCGATTCCGCCCACCGCGAGGCGAAAGGAAAACAAATGAGCATAGTTATGGTGGACGCAAAGGAATGCAGAGCGAGTAGCGGTTGCCATGCCTTCACGGTTCCATTTGGACGACGGTTCGAGCGGTGGCGGGAGGTACAAATGGGATGCCTATTTTTTCCACCATAGATGCATTCTTATCCTTTCTTCCACCACAGAAAACTGTCATAACGATCTCCATCATATACATTATTTGAATTCAAAGCAAATTGTTGATGAGATCTTCGTTGGCGAGATTTCAGATTAATATCGACTTGCTGGGATTCTTCAATTTTTTAAGTAAAAGACCAGCTACCGATAATAATGTTTGGAAAAGCGTACACACACACCAGATTAAAGCCTAATGTTGATTGACAGTAATTCAATAATACAGTAGCCTTAAACGTTTGGGATCATAATACTGGAATTTGGGGAAAAAATCTATTGTCCTCAGCCGTAAGACAGTTCTTTTACAGAATCGGTAATAGGTGAATCACCACTGAAAACTGTTACTTTTTAGCCAAAATGCACACCTGGTTTTTCCTACACTATTTTGACTTGGGGAGTTAGCTTGATCATCAGTTGGTTTCCAGCCAAAGGCTGATCTTGATGTTACATTACTGAACATAATGCCCAATACATTAAATTGTTTCATAATAAAGATTAGTAAGATCACTAATAGCTGCATATTGTTGGGCAAGACAGGTGAACATCACTTCTCATAAATGGCAAATACCACAGAATAATAAAATGCATGTGATCAGTGAAACTTGAAAGCTACTGTATGAAAACTGCAGAAAATAATCAATAACATGAAGACAAAATCCATCGTTTTCCGCAATAGGGTTTTGAAATTTGGCTTAATAGCATATTGCACATTCGGGTATTTAAATTGAAAAATACTAATAATTCCACCAGAATACCTATCCGAATACATACTTACTGGCTTTTCTTCCTATTTATCTTTAAATGCAGAGAATGCCAAAGCTAAATTTCCAAAGATCACATCTAGTGTGAAGCAATAATGGTCGGGGAAAATCCAAGATTTTTGTTATAGACAGATAAAAAATTATGAATGTGACAGGACCAAACATTCCAAAAATGAATTGTCATGTTTACCTTATTGCTGGAATCAAATAAATTATAAAGATAACTGCAGTAGCCATGAAATGGGTGGAAAAACCTAATAAACATTTTGTCTACAAACCAGATATTCTCATTGTTGAATTGCTGTTTCTAAACGAAGAATCCATTCTCAACAATGAGGACAGCTGCTTTGTAACCGAAAAGGACATCTGGTTACTATAACCATAATATATTTAATGGAGTTATTTCTATAATCATGTGGTCAAAAAAGATTCGAGAAGCTGTAAAATCCCTTTCATTAATATACATATGAATTTGTAACAATGAAATAAAGATAAACAATTTATAGCAACCTATTTAATGATTACAGACCCATGCAATGCATCAACTTTCAATTATGTTTTTAAAACGCTAGTAGTGAGTAGAAACCACTTAATTATGAATTATTTTAATTTTAATGATTGAAAAATACCCTTATCATTTATGTCATTACTTAAAACATAAAAACAGCTAAAGTGCTTTTAAGTTATGAATACTCAAGTAAGAATTAATTATGCAGGGACTTAAAAAAGTGTAACAATTAATGCATGAATGGCCATGAGAAATTGACAAATAACTTTTTCAGAACTGCCTTATTAAAATGATCCCACAGCACAAGGTATATTCAGTAGGTTTCAAAAATATTCCATTTGGTTTTGGTGCATTGCAAAGACTATAAACCAATGAGATTCCTTTTATATTGCCTTCCTTGAGGATATGTTTCAAATGATTTTTATTGACATCATCAACATATTTTGTAATAATTGCATGAGCTGAGTTAAGAAATGGAAATAACTAGTCCAAGGAAGGCTTATACAGATAAAATAGGATCTAAAAACATGTAGACTCATGTCATTCAACTTTCCAAGCAATTGGAGCTCAAAAACAAATTTGGATAAAGAAAATACAAGAAACTACATTTCAATTAGAATGCAATTTTGAAAAAATTTTTATGGATTGTAAAACATTTTCAACATACCTGAAAACAATTCTTTGCATTCCCTAGATTCATCTACATGAGCAATGAAAAGTACTGTAAGCAAAAGAGTTCAACTAATTATCTTTGTAGCTTAATAAAGCATTTAGACCGTATCAGTTATCATTTGAAATAGATTTCATTATATTGCAAAACATCTCTAAAGACATATCAAGGGATTGTCTTAAATTGAAATATAAAAACAACACATTTCTGCTACTGCATGACCACTTGCACTTAATTAGAATAACAGACGAATATGCGTATGTATTAAGGAAGCAAATACCAGAAGAGAAAAGCATCTATTCTAAAACTCAACAGAACGATTAACTTATAACAACAAATTTTAACATTATTTAGCTAAGGTATAATTCATTAAAATGCAATTAAACTATAGCAAAATAGACTCCAAAAATTTAGAACAATTATAAAATCAATATGAACTTTGTGCACTATCTATTTAAAATAACAAATCAAAATACATAAGTTAATAATATCTTAAAAACATTTCACTATGCCCTATTAAAGCTCAATAGAATTTATTCAAGTTATGTATCCCTCATAACACAACTTTAATCAAAATATAATTAATTAACGTAACCTTACATTGAATTATGTGCTTAGATGAGTAAGTTAATAAAGGGACCAGACTGACTATTAACTGTAGCTATTTGTTGTATATTTGCAAAGGCCAAGAAAAAGATAAAACAAAACTTTTTTAAGTAATGAAATGCATTCAAAAATATCAAATTATCACACATAATGAATTAAGGGATGAAGAACAAATACACCTATTAATATATTAGTGAGAAACTAGAATTCCAAAAAAGGAAAGTAAATTGTTGTGTAAAGGTTATAAACATGGCTGGATAGAGCAGTGGGTATAAATCAAAAGTGTTAATGCTGTAATTATGTCTAGAGTTCTACATTCAATAAATTTAAAAAGTATACATAAGATGCATTTCGTCCTCAGCACCTGACATTCTGAATTTACCTTTCTAATTCGCAAGAAATTTACACGTGAATGACAATACAAAACCTGAAATTGAGTAAAGAGCATATGAAAGAAGTATGAATGACGAATGTCCTTTTTTGTTTCATCAGAGTGGTAATACCTTGGTTATTAATAATGAAAAGCGTATAAAAATAAAGAAAAAGTTGCTGTTAAGTTTTCGAGAAATGTGATTCAAACAAAAAACCTTAGGCTTGATAACAGAAATGTTCAAGAATGTTACAAATAAACAATATTTCATCTTGGGAAAATACAGGAAATGTCGTTATTTAATATGTATTTATGCTTTGACAATATAAACATGGCAAGAATTATAATAAAAGAACATCAGAAACGTTAAAAAAATCCTTCTATCAAAAAGTGAGATGTACTCTTCATAGGTAGAATTGACTTAATAGAGCAAACTATGATTATGTAGAAACATAGAGGACATATATCTGAGCAATCAATATCGAACTTTCATTCACCGAAATAGTTAATTTTCATGCTTTCGCTATATTTCACTAGACTAACTAATCTGACAGTAATCAAAAATGAAATACAATAACACCATACATCAAAGATGAATTAAGTATCGTTATAAGAAATAAGGCAAGTATTTACAAACCAGAAATATTAAATCAATCAAATAAAACTTAAGAAAATTCTTAAGGTTAACGCCTATATATGCACGCAACATTTCGCCTGTGTTTCTGTAAGTTTAGAAACTCACTGATACTGAGTAATAAGCATTAAGTAAAAATGATACCTCACTAATCAAACGTTTACGCCAGCATAATTAGTGAGTTTAATTTAAAAAGAAAGTTTCGTAAGGTGAAGTATAAAATGGAATATCCAGCCAGTATAACAAACAAGAACTACCATCAATGCAAACGTAATGAGGAAATATATTTCACACAACACTGACCATAAAATCTTTAAGTTCTTCTTTACCAATTGTGCACAAAATAAGTAATACGATACGAGTAAATTTGTCACATACTAAAAATAGGATCGAACAATTTCGCCCGATTAATGGCTATTCACGTTCTGCCACCGTTACTCTAAAACCATTTTAAACACAAAATTGATAAAAATCAATTGTAAAATACTATGAAATAATCTAGTAAAATGATTTCATTTGCATATTAACTGAGAAAAGAATGAATGCTGCATGGTACTTACTTCTTAATTTAGGTCACGACCATCCGTTTCACTCGGAATTATTTTCGGTTGGATCACCTATGCTTATGTCTACATAAAACTTGTTCAAATGTTTAGAAGTATGAACTTAATAAAAAAATCCTGATAGTAAAAAAGTTACTTAAATTTACAAACTTCGTAGAACTGTTAACACTTTTCACAAAATAGGTACACTTTCACATTTCTTTTTCTGCATGTTGTAGAGTGCATTCGTAAATACGTTAAAAGACAATATGCAATTACTATGAGTTTAATGGTAATATATCTTGCCAAATAATTGCTATCAACATTGTGATACACAGACGTATTGTACTCCCGTTTTAACAGGTCGTATCACTACGCGTCGAAGCAATGGCATCGTAAGTGATAAAAATTTTTATTATGGAATCTTGATTTTTATAAGAAAATTATTAATTTTCAACATATTTTCACAAAAAACATTCTTTTTTATTAATATATTCTATTTTATGCAAGTATTAGAGAGAAGTAGAAACAAAGAAAAAGACGAAAACCTATTACGTCATAAGTATCGGCTACAAATTTGTGGCGCCATGCCAAATAACATTATGTTAGTTGTGTGAGTCTAAGAAAGTAATCTTAGGTAATGTTACATTAATGAACATGTGTGAATTTGATTTTTGAATTATTCTACATGTGACGCATACCATTAAAGAGAGCATTGGACTTACAATGTAATTCACTATATGTAATGTATAACAAAACATGTGAGTATCGGTTTGCGTCTATAATAGAATATTTGAATTATTATGTTGTTTTTCGTCTGTTTATCGAGAAAAATCCTCTCTTTAATGCGTTAAGTGATAGTGTTCGCACACTATTATTGAGATTTAAACAGAACTCGCCAGAAGTAAGGCTTGTGTTATTTTATCATCTACGAGCAAGAGTTGCCGTACTGCTATTCTAATTAACCTGCTTTGAAGTCTTCCATGCTTTTACTTTTGAATATATCAGCCATTCATCCAGGTAGAATTCTCTATCATAATGTGTCTCGTTTCTTGTGCCGGTAAAATAAGTTTTAACTCGTTATTTTGGTAGCATTATTTTAAAAGATTAAAATTCTTATTGAAGTTAAATTCATTACGAGTATAATCATTTACTTGGACCAATTTTGCGTTCGAAACTTCTATTCATGCAGCCGTAGATGCTGTACACATCGATTAGTTTCAAAAATGTCTTTTGGAGCTTAGTGTCTAATCGAATTTATGTAAGTTAATTTTAAAAAATAATCAACCATTTCTGAATTACGAACGAGGATGTCTGCTTTGTGATCTCATACTGTATCTGGTTTTCCTTGCAGTTTTGCATTCTTAATAGGGTCGAGTAGAAACCATCGACTTCAATTGGGAAATTTATTTTAGAATAAGTAATTTTAATTTTTCCTAGTCAAGTTAATCGATATGATTATTACATTAATGAACAATAAAATAAAAATATTGACCGATACAAATATAGAATCAATAATTGTGTCAACTAAAATGCCGTAAGAGCATAATTTGATTGTATTAAAATGATGTAAATGTTGAAGATAATATCTGATATCGCCGAAAAATTGTTTAAAACAATATATTAGGGTGGCAATACAGCACAGGTAGCCTGTTTGCCACATTAAATCCTGACAAGTCAGTTGTTGAAAATTCAAGGAAGATCGTCAATTTTAATTTGTTTATTGCTTTAACTCGCATTGAATATGTACTATGTATCTATATCTAAAACTATAATTCTCAAGCTTGATTAATCGATGCCTGAATGACATTTTAATTCCACTTTCAAGCATCTATTATTTTTCAGGAAGTTTCTTCTCAAATAGTAATATATTTTTGTTCTGGCTGCCGTAAATTTTCCACTTTTAATTGAACATACGTATTTGTTGAATGAGGGGATTATGGACCATTGATAATATTTTGTCATAGGCCCTTACACTCTTAGTTATGCCACTGATGCAGCTGCAATACTTGTTTACTGAATAATGGAACTTTCAAGGCAAAAATGTAGTGGTTATGCCTTTCTCGTGTAACCTTTTAGCTATTTATTTTACAAAATCCACCCAACCAATGAATTCACATTGAAGGAAGTTTTGACTTGCATAAAAATAACTATTTTATTAATACTATTTTCACTTTCCACAAGTGATTACTGCTAATCAGCACAAGGTTTAGAAATCCCACAAAACAAATATTTCACCACTACTTTATGCTTCATTTTTTCAATGCTGGGCAGTTCCTACCCTTCCATGCTAAACATTTCTGTTCCTGGTGTATTTCTAGTTTAGCTCTTTTGGAAAATTAAGTATCACTTAACTAGTAATTATTAACATGCAAAGATGAAGCGGTTAGGGAAATTAAACATTGTGTTATTTTGGAAAAGTTTATCCCAGCCCTTATCTCATAATTCTTAAAAGGAAGAAATGGAAAACTTTAGTGCTACAAGTTCGCAGATACATGTGTTGAACCCAAAGATTATTCTAGGATCATTAGAGAAAGATGACAGGTATTAAAGGATCTGATGACCATCCTCTTTAAATTATGCATTTTTTCATTTACAATTCAAATAGTCTTCCGAAAAATAAGTTTTAGTTCATGTATCAATATTAGATTCTATCCCTATAATAATACAAGCAAGATATAGAGCTAGTGCTGGTGGACCGTCAAGGTATAAAGATAATTCAGTATAAACAAGGTGTTAACATATTCCTTGTCTAATCTTAAAATTTACTTACTTAGAATGTACAGAAGTGAACTCTATACTAGGAATTCAAGCACATCTCGCAACACATGAATTCAGATTTCTACCTTAGAAAAAAACTCAGTGTAATTAGTGTTCAAACCACTGAATCACAGTTGAGGTTTTATAGAATACAAAATAGATTGAAGATTAAGAAATGTATAAATTGGAAGGAATAGGGTCAACTAAGAGGGTCATTAAATTGGGAAATACCTATGGATCCACTTCTCTTGGAAGGCTATACAGACTCATAATTACATTATATTTGAGTTATGATGGATTAAAAATTATGAAATGGGCTTTTTCATACCAAATGCATTCTATATAATTCTTTTATCCAAGGCTATTTGCAAACATACTGGGTTATATGGGAGCATAACATCAAAGGCAATATCTCTTTACTTGGATACAGTGTGTCCTTGATTAACATCATGAATTCGTTCCTAAAAATCTCAACATTGAACGAAGCAATGTTAAACAAATCAATATTTCTCATAAGAATCCATGTTATACAATATTATTGGATCCAAAACCTTGGGTTTAAAACCTCCCAAAACACCAGAAGACATTATACTGTATTTTATGGAGCCACATATGATATGGCTGGTACCAGAACATACATAAACCAATAAAACCATATACTAACATGGAAATGAAATAAAATAAACAAATAGTATGACATAACTTAATTTTAAGGCACCAAAAATCAGAAAAGGCTAATTTCACAATAGTACCTCTAGTGACAAGAAAAAGGAACTACATAATACCAATCCATCTGAATGTAGTTTTATGAATGTTAGCGAACAATGAGTACAATTGTACTAGTGAATTTACAGAGCCATGAACAGTTCTATGAACACCAAGTTTATGAGTTGACATTGCCAGAAAAAAATGCAACAAAGAAATTATTTCTTGCAGCATTAATGATATAATTAACGAAAATTAATATAATAAAAGCCCAGGTTCTGTTGGTAAGAACGTTTGTCCGAAACGCTCTATACAAATTCCCGTAAGAGAACTCTTAAAAATCCCTTTTTTTCACTTTCTGGCTTTTTTCTTTTGCAAAATTAAATTAAAGTAATTGACCTACTATCTTCGGACAACGACCATTTTAAAGAAAAACAAACATAGGTTCTTATTCTTATCATTGCTTTTTTGCCTCCAGTTCGAAATCACTCATGTTACGTTTAAATCATTTATTGGAAAAATTTAAGTTTTATAATGATATGTTGCCTTGCCTACCATGCCATTGTTAAACCTTGAGATTTTATTGTCATATCAATCCTTATACTACGCACGTAAGGAAAGCATGCTTTGAATGCTTTACTAGGAGAGGAAGAAAAAAGAGAACTGAGAGGAAAGGGAGTGAGAGATAGATAGATAATGGTCTTTATTAGGGAATGATTGAGACTAGGAGGTATATTTTTCCAGAGGGATGGAAGAGAGAAAAGGAGGAAGAATGGGAAGTGACTTAAATTTAGTACTTGATCCACACAAACCCATCATATTTGACGGGCAATTACGATAGTCTAATAAATAAACATTTATTTCATTGAACTGTGTTTCATTAAGCCCGAAGTAGAATAACAACAACATTGAGTCACAGCTGATACAAACGAAAATACATTGGGAGACATTAAACTCAAGTTATCCCAATAGTACAGAATGATTTCAAGAATGGGGATTAAGAGGATTTTAATGACTGCCGGGGAGACTTCGAGAAATGATCTCATTCCATGCAAATTTAATAAAAATGTCAAATAAGATGATCCGCTACAACTGCAGAAGTGCTATGCAACAGTTGCATGTGAGAGTCATCTGCACTGAATTTTTTCGTGCGATATTTCAGCACCAAGTCAGAATGATGTCAACTCAATTCATCAGTGATGGTAATTGGAATATGGGTAGTGATTTTTAAACAACGTTAATGCAAGTTATCGTTAATTGAGGCAATGAACAAAGGACACACTGTACAAGGGGTTGAACGTTTGAGAAGTTTCTTTGTCCATGATGAATACTTATAACCAAATTACTAAATGTTTGAAGCAATTATTCAAATTATATAATAGGAAGGTTTATTATCTGTATAAACTTGATGCAATAAACAGTAAAAGGTGGTTGATATTTAAATAATTATACCATGAAAAATTACACTGCTATTTTTTATGATAATAGAAATAAAACAAAAATCCCTTCATAGGTAATATATTATCAGGGATCAATAATAATCAATGATAATGCTTAACGCTTCCAACTAGTCGTAGTAATTATAAAATTCATAGTAGCTGAACTGTAGTTGCTCTTTCATTTTGGTGTAGCTGGATTATATTAGTATCAAATGACAAAAATGCTTCATCTTGTAACAATAGTGTGATTTCCAAGAATAAACTTCAAATTAGCATTAAAATGCAATCAAACTGCTGAGTGCTCCAGTGAGGACAGTTCAAAACAAAGTTTGGTACCATGGAAACTAAAATACAATTTTATGGGAATAAATATTTCCCATAGATGCTATTAGCACGTTGATAAAATTATATTTTCCTTAATTAAAGTCTGCATAGCCTGCCTCACTGGAGTGCTCAGTTATACATAAAACACATCATCAATACAACACAACTGTAAATACTTTATAAACAATGGATCAATAATAATGAGAAATATAAGTCTACATAAGAGTTTTATTTTTTAATAAAATCCTAAACACACAAAGATAAGCATCTTGTAGCATTAACTACAGGATGCAGCTTTCAATGCCAAAATTTTTTCCCAAAATCATTTGTTAGTAACAGATATATATATCTATTCTAGTTACCCTTATATTAAACAAATGGCTTTATAATCATAATGCCTGTACATTACAAATGTTGACTTTTTGTGCTAAAATATTTAGGCTATAATACAATTATTCTTAAAATTAAAGTTGAAAACAACCATAATCACACTTTTTTTCACAATTCTTGTAGCAAATTAAATTTCCTCTTATGCACTTTTTTATAACCTAATCATCAATGTTGTGCAAGAAAATGTTTCATTTAAAGTATAATAAGATACTGCCTAAGTAAATTATTAAGCAAAACCATCATAAAATAGCCAAATAATTCATATTTGTCAAACCTTCTATAAAATCAGCATGCTCAAATCAGAGTTACATTTTACTTATAAAAGAAAACAAGATCTCATTATAAGATGAAATAAATTTAATTTTATTAAAAGTGTTAATAATAATGACACTTTGCACTTTTATATTCCAATGTGTAAAATGAACATTTTTTTTAAAAGGCAATTTTTGATTAATAAAACATTCCTTCTTATGTAAAGCCACAATATAACAATTTACACCGAAGAATCAACGTCTCTTTGGTTTGACAATGCTAATTATCATGGTCCCTTGTGGTTTTTCAATGAAATCAGAATATTAAACTCCACAAAAAGTTGTATGTGTACTTAAGAAATCATTAAATACTATAATTGGATAAACCAAGAGTAAATGAGTCAATTTGAAAAAAAAAAACAAATTTAAGCAGTCATCAACGAATTAAGATACTATAACCACAAGACAATATGAAAGATGTTTACTTCACCATTGCATTAGCCAACACACGATTATTGAAGTAAATGGCGACTCTCGACAGTCAACTGACTTCATATCGCAAATTTGAAGACCAACAGTGGGCAGGCACACATTCACACTTCTCTCAACCTTTTTCTATCCATCACAACTGTCTCCTGATATATATATTTTTGCAGAGCTGCATGTTTATCGGCTCTACACAACCAAGCACAAATGTGACACACCACCTGACAGATTTTTTTAAATTTTATATTCGAGTCAAGAAGGAATCAAAAAATCCTTCCGAATATATAGGGATGTAAAAATCGAGTTTTCTGACAATTTTGATGCACAATTTGAATGTGGGTGTGGACCAAACGGAATAGTTCAGGTCTGCAGAAGTGGGAAGAGGATCAGTCAGAAGACCCTGACAAATGGCGAAGTATGGAAGTAACGCACTGGACCTTCAAAGGCCTTCCAGTAGTCAGGTCATCCATAGTCCCCAACCAAGTACGATAACAGCCACTCGGGAGGCACATCAAAACCGGGCCCTTATGTACACTGATGAAGCATCGTGATCTCCGTACCCAAGACGCTTGGCGTGCTTGAAAACTTCGTTCGCTGCCGCTGTTAGTGGCAGCGGTTGCTCAAGTTGGTCTCCCATGCACAGTGACAATTTGAGATCCTTTTGTAAGTGTTGAAGAGGCAAGTGACACTGAAAGCCACCCTCTATGATGCCTGTAGAAAAATTAGAATGTAAATGATAAAGTAATGTAATGATAAAATTTTCTCGATGAATCACACGTTAATAGTACAAGACTATCATCGCCAACAGTTCAGGACAAAGGTTCCTAACTGTTGTGCGTTCATATATCACCAACCATAACACAGTATAACCACATACCATCAGTAATTTTATCTCTGTAGTCAAGTTGGAATATGGGAGAAATTTGAAATCAGAAGAAAAACTGCCATGACCGGAAATCAAACCAAGGTCTTCCACTTGACAAGCTTATATTCCACCACTTGAACTATCATGACAGACATCAGTGGTAGAATATCTGCCAGACAACTGGAAGACCCGGATTTGATTCCCGGCTATTGCAACATTTTTCTCCTAATTTCAAATTTCTCCCAAATTCCAACTTATGCCAATCGCATAGGGATTTATGATCCATTCTTTCCATCGTGATCTGTAGTCAAGGTTAATCATCGATTTCCAGTTACTATGCCATTCGGATGGCATACATGCTTCCATCTTTATCATCATCATTTCAGCTCTAAACTTGATTTTTAATCACTGATGCAGCCCCCAGATAAAGATCCTCTCTGCCAATGACATTTTTTGTGCCTTTTACATACCAATTTATATATCTCCTTTGTTTAAATTTCACAAAATGTAACAATCTATTGAATGCTTTTCGTTTTGTGTCACTACAACATTATCAGTCATATTGCAACAAAACCATGGTTAAAAAACAAATTCGGTTATATCAAATATAGTTTGGGAAGTATTATTTTTTGTTCCACACAAGTCCATCTCACAAAATTATGGACAGCTCCATCAATTTAACCAGTTAATTATATTTACAATTTAAACAAACCAACAAATAATAAAACAGCATGCTTATTTTCTTTGATAAAGTTACCTTTCCAAGTCTGAAATGGTCATGTGCTTTCTTACCGAGCTTTAAAAGTGACCTTGTATGCAAATTGGTTCCTAGAGACCATAGGTAAAAGATGCCTGGTATGCTGCACTGAGTGGACTAGTGATTTCAGTTAGTTAAGGAGTATTTAACCTCTTGACTGGGGGAAGCAAGAGTCCAGAAGTGCACTGCAGTTGGGGAGCCAGGAATGAAATGCATCTTTTTTATATCACCTCCTACCTTATTTCTTTTTAAATATATAAAGGAATTTGTTCATATTTGCAATTATGTAATGAAATTTCGTAAAGTAACTTAATTATTTTAACAAATAATTTGTTAATAACAATTTATTATTACCAATTTGTTATTAACAATTAAAATAAATGTCAAAATATTTTGAATCAAAACTTCTCAAATTTTCCGGTAGAATTTATTAAACTCACTAATGAATTTGTTTTTACGATAAGCAATATTTAACAATCCAAGGAGTGAAGAGCAGTAAAAGTTGGTTTAGCATAGAATGTGTACTTCTACTAATTATAATTATACGCTTGTACATGGAGTCAAAGTTTCCCTAAAAGAATTTAATCAATTTACAATAATGTATTAAAAATTAGTCTATTCACAATTTGTTATTAACAATTAATTTGTTAAACAATTAAATATTTAATGCTTTTTGAACCAAAGTTTTTCTTAATGTTTTCAGATGAATCAATTACAAAGCAGTAGTCCATATGCTATTTGATATTGTGGAAAAATAGAGAAAATGAAAAAAGAACATCTCAAAAATAATGATTTTGCAGGGGTAGTGGAAAATATTTATTAGCCCTGGTAAACCAGATGTGCCAAAGAAGTAAAATCGGTAAAAACATCAGATGTGTCAAAGAAGAAGAATGGGTAAAAATTCCTGGTGTCTGAGTTCACATGTTTGCGCGAAAAAATTTTATTGCACATCTAAGAATTGCCAACTGGGTGGTGCATATATGCAACCCCACACAACAGGTGCAGGGTTTCACAGCGAAGGTTCTAAATCTCAGAAAATTTGGCCTAAACACCATCTGTTTGCATGAATGTGAACCTAAAGGACCAAGGAATATGAGAGAAAGCTCAGGACGAAATAGCTCGTCATGCCCAAATGGTACCCACTTTGCTCATGACGAGTATGATCGTCATGCCATCAAGTAGTTAATAATGAGAGAACTGAAATTCACAACAGTCAACAACCCAGACATCTGGGCACTGTCTTAATTGACAAAAAATTGTTAATTTACCCATTAATTAGCTATGGTAATTAATGAAGCTTTCAATCTCTCTTTTATAAACATCCTTAAGAGAGAAATCTTGCATTTCACAATTAAGTTTAACAGGTAACATCACCTCAAGTGAAATAATTTGCCACAGATGAGGTTCAAATAAATGAACTTGCTATGTTAGAAAAAATGCATTACCAGCAACAATGATCAAGTGGAAAATGACAATATATGGATGCAAAATTAAATCTCCCATGAAAACAGCTGTTACATTATTGATAGCATTGGTACATTTTATCTAGAATAATCCTGTACTTAGCACTGCTATCAATATCACAGTGTAGCAAACCTTAATATTGCTCTGAATGACATATAATCCACTGACATAGGGCTACCATATGTCTTGATTTCTGGCAATCAACCGTTATGAAGGAATATAAAAAATGTGATTTTTGGAAATCTAAGGGCTAGACGAGATCCAGATATTAAACAAATACTTCTAAAAATATTTTTAATGCATTCCAACATTTCTGCAAAAAAGATTTTGATTTTTTTTGGTGAGAAGAAAATTCCTTATTTTTTACAGAACAGAACATGGTAATCCTACACTGCTGCTATTGAAATCAGAATCTCTTTATCAAGGCAGCATAATTTGCGACTAATATGAAATTCACTTTGATACATTAAGCATACTCTCTGATAAGCTATGCAGCATTTTCATTAAAATAACAAAATTTATTATGTAAAGAAATCATTCAAACAGGCTGTGAAAAATAAGTCATCCAGTTCTTAAACGTAAATGGTCTCAACTTTTTACAGGTATTTTGTTTAACTAATCTAAATTCTTGTCAGATGATATTAAAAGTTATCATAATTTCAATTACAAAGAGTTCTACATTTATTAAACAACAGTATCAACAGAAATGAAAGACTCAGAAAAAATTGACTCAGCACAATTGATAATTACACCAGAATACAAAAATAAAAGGTAATTGCACAAAAAATTTTAATGCAACACACAGAGGACACTTTTAATTATTCCATAACTGAAAAACAACGCAATAATATATTTTCATGGATGTGAGGAGAATTATAACTTTAAAAATTTTCAAAAATCCTTAGTTGGGAATATGTCAATAATCATCTCACCAATTTATATTTTGGCATGTTAGCAAATCAAATTTTACAGCATTTATGGCTTTTACATATTAAAAGTACAATAAAATAGTTTATTATTTCACTCAGTTCAGCAACAACTAATACAATATTTTGTGGCTAATATGCAAAAATTTATAAATTCTTAACTAATTTAAATGAAAAAGAAACGTAAATTTCCGCTAATAATTTTAATACATGACCGGTTCTGCCTTTTACAGCATCATCAGGTGAAATTTACAAGTTTCTTTTTCATTTAAATGGAATCTTTCCACAAAGTGGAGCCTTCCCAAGTGGACATTGTTCTAAACTAATGCTACGAATTAGAGACTGAACTTTAATTTATATCTGACTCTTCTTTAACTTTATTACTAACAAAACATTTACTTGAAAATAAGGAGATTAACAGCTAACCTGGTAAGGCAGCATCAAAAATGCTTGTCTGACGAAAGCTAATATAAACAACTCCATAAAACAAATACTGCTCCATACAATAACTGTATTTGTATTTTTTGCACTCTTCAAGGATTTAATTCTCTTTGGCAATTTAAATGTGACAGCTTATGTAATGCATGTGAAGTTCAGCCATATGATGCATCACGCGCCTTCCAGTCTTATGACAAGACTACCACAATCACAAGAATTCACGATTCAGTCTGTGCAAGAGTGTTGCGAAGCAATGAGCAATGCTCCAGTCATAAATAGCTTAAATGAAAACCTACACTTAAATTGTGAACATAGAGGCAAACAAGGACAAAGCAGGTTCAAGCTGGATAGGATTTGAAACAAAATATGCCATCACTCAACTAGAAAAACCAGATTCAAAAGCTACATTATTTATATGTTATGCCCTTGTAGAACATAAAAAACATTAACCCCAAGCAATGAAAAGACAACCAAGAAACTTTAAGTTTAAGGATTAATGCCAAAAGTTAATAAACAAATAAAATAGGTTAGGCTGGGTGAAAAAATAAGGATTTGACTATACTTACATTTGCCCTTCTCAAGAATAGTTGGACAAGCTAACGATGTTAGTTCCAACACTTCTAGCACATCCTTCTGTTGAAGTCCAGCCCTGTCTGCCAAGGCCATTCCTTCAGCCAAACCAGCAAGCGTCACACCAGCCATCAGTTGCAGTACCAGATTCATCTTTGATGCATTGCCTACTTCACCTTTAAACCAACAAAACAATTATTGGCTTGATGAACGGATCAACCAATCATTAAACAAGATAAATAATATAATTACTTAAGCCCACAAACAAAAAATAAACATTCTTTTATGCTGTTACTGTTCAGTAAGGGTCTGGAAACATCTTTAAATAAAACAAGATGATCCAAACGGAACTTGCCTAATTTACATTTAATTAATACTTATATTGGCTTTAATAGCTTTAAAATCACCATGGATATGTTGCTCTTTGTGTTTCATAATTTAGCATTATAAAATATTACAAATACATTCAAACAATATTAAGTAGATCGGGTGATTTTGTGTGGCAAAAATAACGCATGTATTTGACTATACAGAATCTGAGTCCAACAATAATTGTTGCTATGGCTAAACTCTCATAAAGAGTGATAAAAACTTTTAAAACCTCAGTAATTATGCAAAATTCGATCTATAAGCAAAATTCTACGATAAAAATTAGAATCTTCATTCATCTCATCAGAGAAAAGTACAACTCGAGCTCTGATACTACAATTCTAAGATATTTTAATGTGCAAGAGAAAATTACCCTACATGATGGATTTCAGATTTCCCATATAACTCAAACGGGATGGATAGTTTCTGGAATCAAACCTGGGAATTCAATCTTCTCAACAAAAGCTATCCTCGGGAGCTAGGCCCATGTAGCAAGAGATTTCCACCAAGTGTCATGAAAATCGGTCTATTGGTAAAAGTTAATGACAGACAGGCAAACACGAAGACAAAACTATAAGCCTATTTCCATTCTGAAAAATAGGCTAAAAATTACATTTATTGATAGCTTAAATAGCATGAAAACATAACTAGAAAGTTGATCAATGCATTTTACAATGATCATAATATTAAGTTAAATATGACATAAAATAAAGCTTCATATATATTAAAATTATGAATAGGAAAAATCAGACAGCATATTATCTGATTTCTAAGCCTTATAACTTGGAATTTTCAACAGAATCAAAAAGCTCTATATAACATTAGCAAGAGTCATTCACAACCATTGCAACAAAACATGAATAAGCATGAAAAATAAAACAAATAGTGTAAAATGATAAATAAAATGTATATAAATAACAGTGCATTGTCAAGACGAGCTCCATTTTCATAGCTATAAATAGACACAAGAATTCTGATGAATTCTTGTAAAATAAACTTACCCAAATAGAAGGAGTTCTTTCCCATGGCTTCAAAACAAGATTGGCACTCATCAAACAGAGTCCGATCACCAGCAGCCAAAATGACCAGGGTCCCTTCTTCTGCTTGGGTCTTACTGCCCTGCACCTGAGCCTCCAAATAGCGACCTCCTTTAGCCTGTATGGCCTGAAACACGCAAACAAACCATTTAGGATCAATATGAAATCTAAGAAAAGCTATTTTTGAATCATAACATGTTTATCAAAAATATTTAAAAATATTGTTATCAATTCCTTTGACCATTTCATCTTAAATTTTATAGACATAAGTTTAAGTTATTTAACCTCACATTGAAAATAATTAATAATGCATATTTTTGTGGTCAAATAATATCATAGATAAAAGGAGATTGGCATGCCTATTGTTAATTTTATGTACAAGTTTTCATTTAAAACTCAACCACATATTCTAAGAATATGCATTATTTATAGAGATATTCAACTATGAACATGCTTACTGCCCAATGTGACTTCATTTCTCAAATATTTAAACCAAAAATAAAAATTACCTCGGCAATATCTTGTGAAGTTTCTGCATCAATTCCAGTCATTTCCACGTATCCCTTGGATGATGACGCTTCCAGCAAGACTCCACAGTTGCCAAAGACCATCTGTAACAAATCATTACATAGTAAGAATTTACATTCTGAACAAACCCAGTAATGGATGATCAAGCATCCATAAATATGTAACTGAAATGAAATCAGTCACCCATTTCTCAAATCACTCCTATGTTATCCAAACAAGAATACATAACCTTGGCTTCATTAACTTATAACCATCATCAACACAATGCTAGTAGAGAAATACAGATAAAATTTTCCTGAACAAAGACAGTGAATGCCTGAGATTGTTTTGTATAGGTACAAAAGGACAGATGATAACAAGTCACAAATGAAAGACCGCAATAAAATGTTTCATGGTTTAAGTCAAGGTTGTTACTATGTTATTAGTTACTGGACAATAAAAATCATATTTTCACCTTCTTGGCGCAGAAGAAAACTTTATGTGCCAGCATTGAAACCTTAAGCAGCAATATCACACTGTATTGTCACGCTTCGCAAATATGTATTTAATATTTCGAGGCACACTTTTAGACGTGTCAGGAGAGAGACAAATACCTAACTAAACAAATATGAAGAAAACACTGGCTGTTTAGTAATAAACTTGAACAATGCATTCCATGCAATAATTAACTATTAAATCCAGGTAAGCTGGACTGAATATCAAAGGTAAATTACTATTCCTGTCTTACTGTTAATTTAAGACTAATGAATGAAGTCTCTTTTCCACTTACATCTTTGGCTGCTTGAGGATCGGCAACACAAGAGAAAGTTATGTCTGCCATTTGCACTACATCCGAGGGTGTCATTCCCTTTTCTGCACCAGCTTTAATGAAATCTTTGCACTGAAACAAAAAACGAACAATTGAATGGCAAGGAAGTGAGAAGTACATAACACTATGTTACTAGAAATCATACAATTTAAATTCATTTACAACTTATTCATTCATCCACACAGCTTTGTAAATTTCATACAGAATTTTTACTGCATTCAGTATCATATCATCAACTAATAAAAAAGGACAAACTAACCAATGGCCTCATAAATACCACTGAGTGAAAATGCAAGAAAAAGAAAAATATTTGTATTGAATATTCTATGAGCAAAATCTTATAATTATACTGGCCCTTTCTGCAGGATCAATTGTTAAGTATATGCGAGCATTCTTGTGTTGTATATCTAAAACAGATATGTTTTTAAAAAAATAAGAAACGATTAATGTAAATGCATCGTTATTTTTCTAAAATATGATTTACAAGGAAATGATAAAGTAACTAACTTATTACTGGTTACTAATGGTTGAAAAATATGAAATGGAACAATATGGCAAAAACTTTAATCTGCAATTAACTATGCTAAGGCATATGATTCCACTGTCTCCCCCTAGTCATTGATTACAATGGGAATCTATATTATGCCACTCCAATAGAAAGGCATATTCTAGATCACGTTTTACTTTCTACATCACACTTTAAATCTTCTGAAAAATGTAAGCAGGTGATTGAATATACAAAGGTTTTTTCAAACATAAAATTCCACAGTATTTAATCATTCTAGATGTGGCATACTATGAATTCTTGAGAAAAATTTATTATACATTTAATAAAAAAATGATCTCATTTAATCATTAATAATAAAGGTAACGTTTCATTATAACTTTATGCATATAATAAATATATAACTATTGAAATCCTGGTTTCTATTGGTGAAATATGATACAAAGAAAAATAGGTGCTGAAGAAACTTTTATCGCTGAACTCATACTATATGACTAAAAAATTAAAAAGGTTGCTAATTTCCCATAATATTGGTAGTAATCCATGTAAAAAAATTTGGAGAATCAAATTAACAGCTAAAAGTAATATGCCTCAAGCATACTAATCAAGCATTATTTTCCACAAATGTTTTAATTTCTTAATAAATCAATTATCTTTTTTGCTAAGCCAAGAAAACATCCACGTTCAGAAACAGGAAAATTGATCTGCTACAATAGTTCAGTGGTAGAATATCTGCCCGGCAAGTGGAAGACGTGGGTTTGACTCCAGGTCATAGCAGACTTTTCTCATTTCAAAAATATTCCCATTGTTTTTGCTGTTACATTTTTGTCATAGTTACGTTTCATTGTAATTCCTGTTTTTGGGGCTTGATATTAAATAAATTACTGTATCAAAAAGTGCCTCAAAAACATTAAATCTTGTAAGAACTTTAGAGAATAGAGGGATTATTGTCTCTTTACTGTGTGATTAAAATTATAAACCCTGATGCACCAAAAGGTGGCTAACTGTTAAAAATATAACAAAATGTACTAAGCGCCTGAAAGAAACGGAAGTCACCCTCAAATACACTGCAACAATTTCTCATTATTTTACCGCGCACATGTTCTGTTCTTCACCTCATACTGTGCCTTATAATAGGTTTTAAAAAAACATCCTTCGGTTGTATGCCTTTGCATACAGGTAGTCGGAAGAAAGCACAGTTTAAGTTGTTGAAGAGAGAAGCAGGAAATGGGTATCCGAGCAGGGAAGGTTTACACAATGGAAGGCAGTCGAGTGGATTTTGAGGGAGGACGTGAGAGACATGAGGATGAAGAGAAGGTAAAGAACAAGGAGGGGAAAGAGATTACACAGATAAACGTCTTTATTAGATTTACTTGTGGATAATTGAGAGGAGATAGATGGTCACTATGCGGTATTATATCCTCCTTACAAACCGATAGAAAGTCATAGCCGGGTCAAGAAGGCGCTGGAATAGAGGGCTGGAGGGAAAGGGAGAGGCTTGGAGGGGAAAACGGGGAGGGCCGGAGGGGAAAACGGGGAGGGCCGGAGGGGAAAACGGGGAGGGCCGGAGGGGAAAAGGGGGAGGGCCGGAGGGGAAAAGGGGGAGGGCCGGAGGGGAAAAGGGGAAGGGCCGGAGGGGAAAAGGGGAAGGGCCGGAGGGGAAAAGGGGAAGGGCCGGAGGGGAAAAGGGGAAGGGCCGGAGGGGAAAAGGGGAAGGGCCGGAGGGGAAAAGGGGGAGGGCCGGAGGGGAAAAGGGGGGAGGGCCGGAGGGGAAAAGGGGGGAGGGCCGGAGGGAAAAAAGGGGGAAGGGCCGGAGGGAAAAAGGGGGAGGGCTGGAGGGAGAAAGGGTGATGGCTGGAGGGGAAAAGGGTGATGGCTGGAGGGGAAAAGGGTGATGGCTGGAGGGGAAAAGGGTGATGGCTGGAGGAGGAAAGGGGTATGGTGAAGGGGGATGGCGGAGGGGGAAAGGGAGATGGCTGGAGGAGGAAAGGGGTATGGTGAAGGGGGATGGCGGAGGGGGAAAGGGAGATGGCGGAGGGGGAAAACGGAAGGGAAAGGGGGAGGGCGGTGGGGGAAAGGGGGATGGCGGAGGGGAAGACGTTGATGCAGGCAGAGAGAGATAAAGAGGGGGAGATTCCTGGGGAAGGGAGGCGCGGGAAAAAAACGGCGGGTACAGGAAGGAAATATGGAGGAGTGAGGAGAGAACGTTAAAGGAGGTAGGGAGGTACGAAAGAGAGACGACCGGGCAAAGAGAAGCAACAGTAAAAAACGTCGTGATGACGACGCCAGAAAGCAGTTGGTGTAACGCCCTCATAGATGGCAGTGCGGTCGTCATTATAAACCACCTTCCGGCATGTATGGCAAGACTTGTCGGGCGGTGGATATCGCTCGAATGGTGGCACGTCATCTCGAGCAAGCGGATAAAAGTTAGTATTCGTACGTGGGCCACGATATAAAAGCCAAATAATTTCACCAATATTAACGACGATAAAACTCCCGGCGCCATGAGGTAGCGGATCTGAAATCAATTCATGCGTACTTCTTACTCCCGAACGCTGCCATCTTTCTACAAGGGACGAGAAATGGCGAATATATAAACACGTCACGTTGGACAGGTGGAACTCGAACACGCAGCAACTAATCGTCGCATTGCACCGCCCGCAAGGAGAAATAAAAACGTTACGAAAATCGGTGAATAAATAGGTGGAGAGAATGCCCAAGATGGCGGCTGCACTCGACGAGCGAGTTAAAACTTAATTACGGGGATATAAAATTCAGAATAAAGTTAATCATGAATTGATCATTTCCGTGATCGCCTCAGATAATAATTAATCACATAAATAACGGTAAAAAACTTCATTTAAGTAAAGTTTTGGGACTGAATATTAAATGAATTTCAACATTTGCCATTACGACTGAAGCTGAAAAAGTTTTCGTTAATTTTGGAAACAATTTTCTCGCAGACTATGTTTATCGAAAAATATCTTGCTGCATCCATTAAATACGCGTCGTCGGGCGGCAGTCATCGATTCGAAGGGGCGCTTTCACCTGGCAGCGTTGAAGTACGCTCCGGCGAAACACTCTTATCCCTTTTCGCCAGAGCAATGCACGCGTAGAATTCGAGAAATTTTCGGTGACAACTGAAAACGAATCAGGACATTTATCATGCCACGATTTTCACGTCCATGACGCGGGCATGTAATACAAGAAGGCATGAAATATAGTACGCGACAAAAGTTTTTCTGTGAACACTTTACGAAGGAAAACCAATCACATACGTTGCTTGCAATCGTACAAATTCGACCTTGACGTAAACTTCGTTTTTCCTGGTTAACCTACATTAATTAGTTCACAACTAAAAGAATAATAAAACCATCAGAAATAGTCCACGGCCGGAGTGACGCCTCGAGCACATTCCTTAGGCAATCGAATTTTTAATTAATACCGATTCTAAAGAAGAAACGGTCCCGAAATAACGAGACGTGTATAAGTACTTGGGAAGTGTGAAGTGGCATGACTCGTTCAATTCCTATTTCCGAAAGAGTGAAGTCAAAGTTCCAACAACTCTGCTTTCGCAAAAGATTGCGTCCTTACATCAGGGAAGGCGTTAAAAAAAACGCACGGCATGCAAGAATTGAGTTGCACAATTAAAATGTACCAACAATTACACCAGAATCTATAACAGCTTCGACGTCATCGTGCAGCATGATAGATAAATTTATGAGACAACATTAGTTTTGCCCGTGGAATCAATCCTCTTCCCCTTCGTTCGAAACCCAAAACCTGGACGCGGTCGGAACGAGAACCACGCATACCAGACAAAGGCTCCGGGGCCGGATCCGGCCAGCCAGGGGCGCTATTATTTTTTTGGCCGCTCAGAGCGCACTCATTTTAATGGGAATGCGGAAGTTTTTCTCCATCCGAGCAACTCTTCTTCTCCTCTTGCGAAATCGCAAAACAGACCAGCTTCTTCTCGCCGAACTTTGCATGGGGATATTTTTGCACGAATTACCGGAGTCGATACCAGAATTAACGTCGGCAGCAGACGGCAACGTGCGAGATGTATACCGAGTCGTAACTAGGAAACCGCTGCGCGTCTTTAAGAGAAGCTTTTAAAAGTAGAGGGTTCGTAAATCCGATTCTCACGCCATCTGGCCCTACGAAGAATACTAAAAAGTGAGAAAACCGTTAAAAAAGGACACTGCGCAAAATAGAAACCATTAATTTATTCCTCGAACATAGCTCTCATTCGCTCGAAGTTTGCAACAGATAGAAATTCGCGATAAAAAATTGGTTTTACGGTTACGCGCGGACAAGTTGAAAAATAACCTCTTTACGCTCCAGTAAATACGACGATTTGACCTTCCAAGTAGCGGGAACTGCACATGACGATACATGAAGAACTGCTACGCCCAAAGTGATCAAGATTGGTTGAAGCCAATTTAACGACCTAAATCCCTACCCTTCTCATCAAACGGTTCGACGATTCGATTTCTCTCGAGATCCCAGTACACACCCTCTATTTATGCAGCCTGGAGCATTTCATCTGCTAATTCATCCGTTCCTGACTGCTTAGCCTGTTGAGGTGTTTTTCCCTGATAAGGTACTATGCAGGCCACTCGCCGCGTTGTGGATCGGGCAGACTTATGGCCACCTGATGCTCTTCGTCAGTTATATTTTTTGAGATTCTCAGTTTGGAAAGTTTGTTTTGCCGAAATTCAAGTCATTGGTGAAAGAGGATGGTTGCCAAGTATCACACTAAAAGTTTACATTAGTAATAACAAATATGTTATGGGGCAATTATGTTTTCGTCGCAAAATACATAAAATTCTGGCTAAATAATAGTTTTTATATTACAATAATTAACAAAACTAAATTTCTGGGTATAAAATACAAATAAAAACAGTTAATGATAAATAATACAACCATAAACCTATTTTCAAAAAGACAGCATTTTTTCATTATAATATTACATATATTACGAGCCGAATACGGTGACCCGTTGTGACCTGTTTGGCGAGGCGCGAAGTCATGTTGGCAACGCTGATTTTACAGCGGTCGCGATGGTCTCTTATCCTTAAAACGTATCTTAATTCGTCCATCGTTTTCTCTTACATTTCATGCGAGGGATCTAAAAAAAACAGCTCCCACGCAATTGACGCATCGACCGAAATCATCGCACGCTTCTTTCTCACGCGCTCCAATAAAATAGCCTAGATTCTTCCCCGCTTCTCTTAGACGTGGGAGTTTTAAAACCCAAACAAAACGAACCTTTAAGAAACTCAAAAATAGAGTTCCGAGTTATGAAAAGCCAAGTCGACGCCAAGGAATACTACTGAGAACGCTCATCTACTTTTAATGATGGAAAATTCAATTTGGCCAAGGCAAAACCAAAACATGGCGATGAATTTCTTTGACTGACTATGGCTTAATCGGCGACCTTAAAATCTTTTCATAAAAGTTGAGTTATAAAAAAAAGAATTATCGAGCCCAACGTATGTTTGGAATCAAACAGAAAAACTAAGCGACTTCATACCAATGATGACGGCTGCTTTGCGCAACTTTTTCTCCACCCCTAATGGCTAATGGAGAAATTAAATATAACAAAGGTCGGCTGCCTTTTTCACAAAAAAAATTAAAATAACAATTTCAATTACTCAAGTATATGCTCGCTTTCTGGATAAAAATGCGTTTCACCAACCGTCTCAAAAAAATGCAAATACAGATAAATTACACGCACGAATAACGGCGACACGTATTTGAAATTAGCCTTCCTACACGCTACGATGGCGCGGTTCAAGTTTGCGCAAAAACAATTCCCCGGAAGAATGCTTTCTATTGCTCGACATTGCGTGAAAACGTCCTTGCTCGCAAAAAATGGATAAAAGCCAGATCTACATATTACTACCATTTATTCCGTTCATGTGGGTGACAAGGAATATCGCTTTCTCTCTCTCTACAAACTAGCAGCGATGCCAAAGGATTTAAAAATACCGACAAATATGAGCAGCTACGTCACCGCAATTCGCCTCGATATAATACCAAGCGCTGCCGGAATGAGATGCCACCAGGCAGCGCGGATTTGAACAGGAGGAATTTCAGTGAGACTGGAGAAAGGCGGAAAAGAAAGGAAGAAAGAGGAGGAAGAAAGAGAAGAAAGAAGGAATGGGAATAGAGGGAGGGAGTGAGGTAGAGGGAGGGAGGTAGAGAGAGAGGAAGGGAGGTAGAGAGAGGGAGGGAGGTAGAGAGAGAGGGAGGGAGGTAGAGAGAGAGAGGTAGAGAGAGAGAGAGAGGTAGAGAGAGAGAGAGGTAGAGAGAGAGAAAGGGAGGTAGAGAGAGAGAGAGAAAGGGATGTAGAGAGAGAGAGAGGGAGGTAGAGAGAGGGAGGGAGGTAGAGAGAGGGAGGGAGGTAGAGAGAGAGGGGGGGAGGTAGAGAGAGAGGGAGGGAGGTAGAGAGAGAGGGAGGGAGGTAGAGAGAGAGGGAGGTAGGTAGAGAGAGGGAGGGAGGTAGAGAGAGAGGGAGGGAGGTAGGGAGAGAGAGAGGGAGGGAGGTAGAGAGAGAGGGAGGTAGAGAGAGAGAGAGGGAGGTAGAGAGAGAGAGAGGGAGGTAGAGAGAGAGAGAGGGAGGTAGAGAGAGAGAGGGAGGTAGAGAGAGAGAGGGAGGTAGAGAGAGAGAGAGGGAGGTAGAGAGAGAGAGGGAGGTAGAGAGAGATAGGGAGGGAGGTAGAGAGAGAGAGGGAGGTAGAGAGAGAGAGGGAGGTAGAGAGAGAGGGAGTGAGGGGAAGAGAGATGGAAGGAACAAGAGGGCGAAAGAGATGGAGAGCGAGAAAGTGAGGGAGGGAGAGCGGAGAGGAAAGAGATGGAGAGAGCGAGAAAGTGAGATGGAAGGGAAAGAGATGGAAAAGGCGAGAAAGTGAAGGAGGGAGGAGAGGAAGGGAGGCAGGGAGAGGGAGGGAATGGAGGGAGGTGGGGAGAGGAGGGAGGTAGGGAGAGGAGGGAGGTGGGGAGAGGAGGGAGGTAGGGAGAGGAGGGAGGTGGGGAGAGGAGGGAGGCAGGGAGAGGAGGGAGGCAGGGAGAGGGAGGCAGGGAGAGGAGGGAGGCAGGGAGAGGGCTGGAGGGAGGGAGGCAGGGTGGCAGGAGGGAGGCAGGGTGGCAGGCAGGCAGGGAGGGAGGCAGGCAGGGAGGGAGGCAGGGAGGGAGAGCGGCAGGGAAAGGGAGAGTAGCAGGGAGAGGGAGGGAGGCAAGGAGAGGGAGGGAGTCAAGGAGAGGGAGGCAGGGAGAGAGAGAGGCAGGGAGAGAGAGAGAGGCAGAGAGAGAGAGAGAGAGGGCAGAGAGAGAGAGAGAGGCAGGGAGAGAGAGAGAGGCAGGGAGGGAGAGAGAGAGAGGCAGGTAGAGTAGGGTATGAAGGAAAAGGAGAGGGAAAGAGAAGGAATGGAGAGAGAGAGAGAGAGAGGAGGAGGGAGGAAGATAGAGGAAGGGAAAGAAAGAAATAACGCAGGGAGAAAGACGGGAGGGGGGAGAGGGAGGGAGTGCGAGGCGAAGAGATGGAGGATAGTTTTGAATGGATAGGGAGGAAAAAAGTATCAACAGACGGAGCTCTGCATCCCGACTATCCATGTGCGTGTGGGCATTAAAGTTCGTGGCGGCGCACTAAATTCCCTACTCGCCCCTCCCCCCATGGCTTGGAGAACGTAAACACGGATCTTAGAACCGAGTTTTTACGGCTTTATTTTTTCGGATGGAAACCTTTAACAAAGTTGCGCTCGAGACTTAAAAATTACGACCCAAAATGGAACAAAAAATGACACCCTTAAGCGGCCATGTACGGGAGAACGAAAAAAAACTTTCTCATCCCAAAACGAGAGCGAAACTGATGCGTGACGAAAGAGCCCTTTCTCTGCTCCTTCTCGAGGAGGTTGCATTGATTTCGAAGCGTGGGCGGTCTCTCTTAAGAGACAAAGTTGCCATTTGTCGGGAGGAAGTCCGACAAACAGAAGCGAAACTTAACGATGGCCTGCTCTTCGCGTTCCGTCGAGGAGGAAAAAAGAAAAAAAAAACGCTTATGATGCGGCAAAAACGTCGCTTTCAATGCGAGGCACGAGAAAGGTTTGAATTTTTACCAAAGACACATAATCCGTTCGTGTATCTTGCTGTTTTCAGATCGCCGCATTCAACGCCCTTATGGACCATAATCGCGTTAATCCGTTATAATAGAAAGTGCTCAATTTATAATTTAAACGTGTATCATTTTTTCTTCCGATTAAAGTTGAAGTTTAATCTTCATAGGCTAAAGGTTTTTTATCAACGTTTTCTATAACTTACAGAAATCGATTTGCCTGTTTCAACACATCGATCATCCGTTTTAACGGCCACTCCTCTTAGTGACCACCCCTATTAAGGAACAACCCCTCTGTACGAACAACCCTCTCTTTATACATTTAATAAGTTTATATTTTTATAAGTATTTATAAGTAAATCAGCTATGCGTCCATAAAAGTAAACTTTAAAATCACACACAACGAAATAGAAGTTAAACAAAAATCAGGGATACGAAAAATAAGTTTCCACAAAGAAAACTGAGAAAATTGCGCTCAAAAAGTATATTTTTTGGTTTTATTCAGGAAAAGCAAGTAGATTTTTTTCTATGCTCCGCGCCGTCACGAAACTGCCAAGTAATTGTTATGGGTGTCATGCAATCAATCACATCACAATCAAAATTTATTTATGGCTTTTAAACAAAACTGTTCCAATTGCGAAAACTGCCAACAGGTCAGAATGATAATAACAAAATTTCTTCAAAAAACTCCACTGCAAAAAGATTATTACGGACCTCAGCACATAGCTCAAATCAAATCGACACATCGTCAATAAAAAATCCCATAAAACAGTTTTTGCTACTTTTTTATGGCCTCCGGAGAGACCAAGTTGGTCTGTTATGATATAAAGTAGAAAACGATTAAACGACGGAATTCACCTAAGATTAACCATTAACTACCAAGGTCTGTCAATACACCACCTAAGTGGTCAATAATGTGACGCTACTTTCCAATTTTTCTAAAACATTAAGTACATGTTAAGTGTTTTCTTTTAATCACCAAATAAACCTCATGACAGATTACTTAACACAGAAAATCCAATTGTAGATACAACCATTGCATAAATAATAATTAAAAACAATAGCGGTCTGGGAGAGTACCTCAATTACATGTTCATAATTTCATCTCCGTAGCCAAAGGTTAATAATACACAACTACCAACCGCAAACATTAGAGCTCTCAACAACAGAAAAAATTCATTAGAAAAAGGACAAATTTTCGTCTGCGCATGCGCCCCACCATTCCGAAAGGTCTACCGCAAGCCACCGCTCGTGCGCTACGGCTCTTTCGTTTGGCATACCAGTTGCCATGGACAATACGTGCACAAAAGGGACGGTGAGCAAAGGTTTGTGCGCGCCGAATACCCTTAAGAACGAGCTGGCATGAAAGGAATCCGGCCATAAAAAAACTAAAGTCGGTCGAGTTTCTCCGAGCCCTTCCACAAACTGCCGAGAGAAACGACGAAATCAATATCCAGAAAAGAATATGTACACAATCTTTCAAAAACTGACATTTATTGTCCGTTTAAAAGGAAGCAAAACATTTTTTTACGAAAAGAAGTTTGTTGATGTCCACGACCTAGAAGATAAAATGTATGGACGTGAAATTAAAAGTACGTCGTTGGCCAACTGCAGCTATTAAAACTAGAAAGTAAGTTCACTGGAGAAGTGCAATAGGAATAACGGGGACGCGATGCGTTCAACAGAAAACTGCGTTGATAAGTGCCTCACGTATACATGCCTAAAGGAGAAAGCATTTGAGCAGGGCATTCAAAGGGTACTCGTGTAGATAAATAATTGGACGATGAATTCGAGTTCTGAAGGAATTTATTTTTGTCTTGATCTCTGTGTTAATTAACGACGTATCGCAAGTGCGATGCTATCGACACAACCTGTTGACCTTGAAGACACCAGCAGCCATAAATTGTTTTTTTTTCCCCGAAAATTCTAGCTTTCGATTAAAGGTACTACATGTTACGTAAATGTACGAATAATAAGACGATTCGGAATACAGAAGAAAGACCTTCACAGCGCGATTTTAATAAATAAGTGATAAAATATCATCACATCCGAACGTCACATTACCCACAGTAAATTAACAACGATTAAAATTCAATAGGAACTCTCGTCCTTATAACCTGTTCTTGTTACCTACCACGGACTTTTATTACACATGCTAACTACATAAAACTGCATCATATTACTATAATGGAGAAAGTGTGAGTTTTTCATAATGCTTGTCCGGAATATGATTGGCTACCGATTACGTACTATTTTTATTTACGTAAGTTTACTTGAGGCAAAATGAAGTTCTTCGATTTAATTTCAACATCAAAAAAGTCTCATAAATTAATTATCGGAGACTGAATATAAACTTCAATGACGAAACTGCGGATCTACATCTACAGTTTACCCTGCAAGTCACCGCAAGGGTGTGTGGCAGGGGGTCGGATCGGTCCATCATGTTTAATAAGTTCTACTGATTTGTCAATAAATTTCTTTTGATAAATTAAATGCATTAAAGTCAGATATAATTGGAAAAAGTATCGATGTTTATATGTTTAAATGGAATTTTACTCTGAATTCCATCAAGAGTTCAGCCTGTTCCTTGATATTAACTGGTATCCAACATTTCATTACTTGCAAGTAACGAAAGGATAGATGGGATAGGGCCCTCAATACTTAGGCTCTCTCGTACCTCGGTCTGTCCCTGACGATTATCCTTATAAGTTAGCTTCAAAATATTTAAGTCTCTCGCATATGGTGGACTAGATATTAATGAATGAATCTAACAGAAGCCTCCGCCACCTTCCTCAAAAATACGAACAAAATCCCACTGAAAAATGTCGACTGCTTATTCGATTGTCCACAACAGCCGTGACATAAGCATTGGAGCGAAGAGGGAGCGAGAATTACGCGCATGCGCGCTGCCACGGTTCCCATGTTTTCCCGCCTTTGAGCCATGCGAAGAAGACGTGGCCCGCAATGAAGCCTGCATGCAAGCCGCAATCGATACGCCTACACCTCTACATATTTCACCACTTAGCTTGGAGGCAGGTGGAGAAATGCACCGAGGGGAGAAAGCCGACAATAAAAAAATCCCCCTCCCGTGCAAGGCACACACTGTCTACCAATGATGAAAAGTAAAAATATAGGGCAAGATGGATACATATTCCGAGCGCCCAACATTAGCAAGACAGTCTAACGGTCAAGGCGAGCCGGTTAAAGGTGGGGAATCGCGGCTGAATTTGCACCGAATCCTTGACAATTAAAACTCGTAATATCATTGAATATACATGTTTTATCAAACGCGCCCTTATGCGTATTAAAAGTAAGTTGACGTGGTAGAGAAGTTTATATAAAGCGGGAGGGGCGGTATTCAGGGTTGCCACACCAGAAAGACCGACCTGTGCTCCAAAAACAAAAAATTAACAATTTCGAAATCTTTTAATGTAATACGCTTAATATACAGATAATAGCATTTAAGATGTAACCGTAGCGTTGCTGTGTTTATTATATTAAATATCGTCAGGTCGCTTAAAAATATTATAGGGCCGGTTTAATTATCAAATCGGTAACCACGATGGATAAAAACGGGCTAAAACCCGGCCGGTTGGCAACCCTTAGCTATCTTTATTTAATCGGTCATTCATGCGTCTCGCACGCCAAAATTAAGATTGGCCGGTGGAAGTGCACTCGCACGTAACGGCGGACAAAGACAAACGAATACTGCCTTTAAAAAGTTGCCGTTGATCTGGAACGATTAACGAAAAGATCGTTGTTAAAAGTGCAAAATTTGTATCATGGCGATCTTATAGAACTGACGATGGTTTTTTTCGAGTTTGACTTCGTCCCTAATTAAAACCTATATGTCGCGGACGTTAAACACACAATCCATTCCACAATCGAACACAGCCTGTCGCGAAAATAGTACGTTGCGACCTCGAAGAGTACATACACGAATTGCCCCCCGACAGCCGACTTCCCGTGCACGTGCTAATGCAATTGCGAAGTTACACACGGCAAGAAGTTCTTTTTTTCCGATCATGGACGAGTGAAGGGAAAAGAAACCAGCGAAGCCTTAGCATGACGACGGGAATAAAATCCACCCTATTTTAAGTGGCACGGTTGACAAGCGCAAAACTTAGAAAGGTGCCCTTTTGAGACTATTTTTGCGGGCTGAGAAAATTCTTAGGAATTAGTTATAAATATGTGTATGTATGTGCGCGGCAACGCGCATCCAAAAATACCTTCACAATGGATGTTGCGAAATCGTAAATAGCACTTGAAATATAAGTGCCACGAGCAGATAAGCAACAACCTCTTGGGTCGCCGTTACAGACAAAAAACAGCACTAGAAAGGAAATTCCAAGGTCTCTTTAGGCGAGAGAAATGTACGCAAGATACAAAGTTCGACAGAACGATATCGGCGAAAAGGGAGAGCCATAAGCATTCCCTCTAGATCAAACCCAATCATCGAGCAAAGGAGTTCGTTTTAAGGTCTTGTAAAAGACGAAAGCTTGATAACCATTAAGAGAGAAACGAGCAAAAAAAAAGCTAATTTTATAAACAACTTCCAAAGAGAAATTCAGTGGTGCCCAAACTTTTCGGCATGGTGAGCTGCATCGGTGGTTGGAAATACAGGCAACTCTCGTTCAACGAACGACACGCGTTCCCGAAAAGCGCGCGTAAAACGGAAATTCGTTGAACGATCGTGATTTTTCCGTTGACTTCCCCGTTAAAACTCCAGATGCGTTCTAGACAAAAGATTTTGTATTCTTTAATTTATAATTCTTAGCTGTTAAAATGCCTGTCTAAGCAACTACAATATTGGATCAACTAGAAAACAGAAGCAACAACAACCGAACATAGAAGTATGTACAGTGCCATCTATTGCATGATATTAAACTTTTAAATGAAAAACAGAACCTCCCAATACCATCAATAAAGAATTAAAAATTCCTCGCGATTTAATCGTCTCCAGGAAAATAATTAACAAATGGTTGAACAGCTTTGAGAAAAGTATGAGCAAGTACGATAAATGTGGCCACGGCAGTGGATTGAAAAGGAATCCTCGTGATGTAACGATTATGTATGAACCGCGAAAAAACGAATACGACCGAACGTAGTCAATCCAAGTCACAGACTAAAGTATAGAATGGCTGTGGGAAAGACTGCGTAGTGCACTTCCTCCCCAAGAACTTTCGTAAATATCCGAGTTTATTCAATTTGAGTTGGATACATGCTATTTAGTTCCTCAAAGTGAACAGAATTTTCGGCGAAAATTAAAGCTATAAAATTCAATTCATCGTTAAAGCGAACATTCGTTCAACGAACGTTCGTTGACCGAGAGTTACCCGTAGTTCGGCGGGCCGCACTGGAAGTTGTTAATGCTTCGGCGGGCAATATTGGAGCTCAAATCGGAAGTTTAAATGGGGATTTTAGGGTTAAAACTTTAAAATTAAAGGTGTTTACTTTCGTGATTTTACCAAAAATACGAATTTGAGCGTTGACATTAGGTCTTTTCGTCATGCTTCGCGGGCCCCATAAAATGCTCTCGGGGGCAGAAGGTACTCTGCACAACTTTTATACGCCCAAGACTATTTTTACTTTCTGGAACATTCAATTATGTGAATTTCAGATTTATTTCTTTGCTCAGTAGTCCATATCAAACATGATTTAATTAAAATCAATCTGTACAAATTTTATTTTTCCGTTTTTAGTCAAAGATTACAAACTTTCGCAGAAACATTTCCTCAAGGACCTTTAAAAATTCAGCCATTTTAATTTCTATATCAGAGTTCGTTAACGCAATATCAACGAATAGTTGAATATTTGCTTATTTTCGTGACCGTCGTTTTATTTATCGTAACCAAGGTATTGTATAAACTTCTAAACAGCGTCGAAACAGATGAACAACGATAAACGTAAAATTTTTGCGTTGCTAACGTAGGCAAAAACAAAGAACATTCAACGTTTTACCTATTAATTGCTAAATTTAGAGTATTCCAAGAAATCTCTTGACAGTTTCAGAACAAATTCCATACTATTCACCGGCTAAGTTTATTTGTATCTATTCATAATAAATTGTGATGACATGATTGAAAATGGGTCAATCACGGAGCATCATAGACACACAAC
Source organism: Tanypteryx hageni (assembly GCA_028673005.1). NCBI lineage: Eukaryota > Metazoa > Arthropoda > Insecta > Odonata > Petaluridae > Tanypteryx > Tanypteryx hageni. The sequence continues at coordinate 123,100,451 of CM054114.1, forward strand.
TGCTTTTATTATGATAGATATACACATACAAATTTTCAAGTTAATATAAAAGTTATCAATAAAAAACGCAAAAAATGCCTCCAAAATTTCTGTGTGATAAAGTAATAAACCACCGGGAGAGAAAGACGACTCAACCCGTGAGAGGCCGTGGGAACCACCAGCGAGCCCCTGTTTATCCAAGCTCCACCTATCTCCCGAGGCGATTCCAGGAATCAGATTAGCGAGAATATCATTCCGTGCCGCCTCGCGGCGCGAGCATCACGCTCGAATACGTTTCGATTCGCGTGCATGGAAAGGGGGAGACACGCCAACGTCAACTCTCATACGTTAAAAAAAAACATTCGAGACGCGACAAGTTTAATTTTTCCATCCATCCGACCCGCTTCCACGTGGCCGACGGCTTCAAATCCTTTCCAAACAACAGCATTTTTATTAGTTGACGCGCGACGAGCTCTTAGAAAGTGGAACTTTCACTTTTCAGTTGAAAACGTGCCATTTTAAAGCGCTATGCTCCAGGTCTGTATTTATATTGACACGACTTATTAAATATACAGTACGTAATTCTTGTTGCCAATAGTATGACTAAGGCAACGGTTCTCAACATTTTGCATCTTGCATCGCATCAACCATATTGTAAAAAAAACCCAAGTTTCACCACGATAAAAACAAAACGTCATACTTTCCAAGAAATTAATATTTACCTCAAATTCACTTTGCTATTGTATTAATCATTAATGGAAATTTTTAAGGACCTTAAATATTGCAGTATTTTGTTGAGAGAAGGTTTTAGAATAATTATTTTCAAAATTTCGCGTTCCACACTGGACTAAGGTATCTCCCGTAACGATTACACTGTCGAGATAACGGGATGCAAATTTCTCTGCAAAACAACCATCGTCAGTGGCATCGGCGTAAGTAGGAACGCAAGGGCTCACGGCAAAATAACATCGATGGTCCCTCTCTCCCACACCAAATAAATACATAATGTACAATTAAAACTGTAACCCTTTGTAAAACCTACCGTATACTTATTAATCAGGAATATATTGAAAAGGTTAGGCTTTTTAAATTCCAAAAATGATGCTTAACTGGAAAGTAATTCAGAAATCAGGGTCAAAACAGAGATCGCTAAATAAAGGCTTGTTTATATTATATTCGGAAAAATTCGAGGCCACCCTGGCCCGAGACATTTGGCCACCCACGCCACTCTACTGCTACACCACTGCACTGCTTAGTGGCAGTTAAAGGATCGCCGACTCTTCAAATTATACATTTTGAACCTTTCAACCGACAGTCGGATTAGAATCGATATTCCGGGCAAATAGAAGTTGGCGGAAAATCCCCGTCCTATTAACAATTCACCAATTACCACCGAGAGGGGCAATTTCCCGAGGTCAAAATTCGTATTTGGTTTACACTCGACCTTAACGCGTTACGCGCATGATTTAATTCTGATGAATCTCGGGCGGATTCGATGATTCCCGTTTCGGCTGTTTCATTTCTCGAGAGCGCTAGCAATTTAGGAGATGATGGAATAATAGATAAGGGCATTTCCTGCGATAGCGGGAGACTACAATTCGGTTTGCACAACAGTTCTCGTCGCGTTTTCTTCGCAAAGCTAGCAAGTGATCCATTCACATAAATGTAATGCATTTGATGGGCTTAAAGCGCTACGTCCTAATCATACTGTAACTCAAGGCGGACTTAAAGCAAGCGATAAAAGTAAACTTCGTACATTTAACCTTTAACTACTTAGGTACGGTCTGTGAGACGCCGCCTAAATTATAGTTTCAAATTACACCGCTAGTTTATATTTTACAAAGAAATAAAGTAAATATTGTTTTTAATCACCTAAATCCTCATGACATTATTAAACACGGAGAATCAAATTCTAAATATAGTGGCGTACCGGAAAATATGTAGGCCTCCCCGCCAAAATAAATTTGAAGTTTCCAGGAAAAATTAACGCCCTCTAAAAAAAGCCTCCTATGGCCATGCCCCCTCCCCGCGGGGGGTGTCCGGTACGCCAATGCTGGTGAGTAAATATGTAATCATAAAATAGTTCAAGGTTTACGCAGTTTTGAGGTCAGCACCCACTTTCTCGGAATCCCGCCCAATTTAAAATGGCAAATCAAAAACAATAAATTACCCTACGAATAAAAAAGAAAGCACTTTCTGGGAATAGAACCCGTGCGTAGAAAAATAACCGTCCAAAACACTTGAACCCATTGACTGTGTTGTCCCAGATGACCAGGGCACCCTCCGTGTTTTAAAAAATTATTCGTCCGAGTTAACTCGGCTATCCCATTTTTACCCTCGTCATTTGCCCGAATCTTTTTCAACGATTTCAACAGGTACAAAATCCAATATTTCGATGGATATTTAAGCACAGCATTTTTATGGTAAATTATTAAATAAACGAAAAAAACTCGTTTAACCTATGTACATATACATGGAGTATCATACGAAATAAAAAACTTCTGAAACCTTAACCCTGGAACTACCAAGAGGGGGGCCTCCGAGGACCACAACTTGTTTTTTTGTAGGTTTCTCTTTCATAAACAAAGGAAAAGTCTGGATATTTTATTACATTGTGCCGAGACTAGGGTAAAATAATTACCCAAAGTTTCCCATCAATGTATGCATATTTCAATTTTCTGCAAATTATTTAGTCATTGGCTGCATGCCTTGAGATGCGGGTAGCCTGACTTATAGGGCACCATATGCGTGGAAAGCACGGTGTGAAGCACGCTATTTGTTTAAAATGTAGTGCCAGATGAATCAGATGAAATCATTTTTCTAATCAATTTGTTATTATTTCTGTAAATAACATCTTACTGCAATATTAATATGATCTTGAAAACATAATCAGGAAGATTGCAAAAGAATTGTTCTAATGTAAATATTTGTCTCTATGTACATAAAATTTAAAATAAATTACTGAAATTGTATAGCTGTATTCCTATTATATTTTTAAATATATAATAATAGAACGTTACTATGACCTTTTATTGTATTTTAGATGGTGGGCCTCTGAGGCCCCCCTTGGTAGTCCATGGTAGTGAAAATCGCTTGGTAGTTCTAGCGTTAAAGAGGACATTCCACAACTAACCCACATTCATACATACCCCTACTTCGTAACTCCGTGACGAACGTAACAGAATGACACGCAGGTCGCCCATAATATACGCAACAGAAGATGCAGATGAGCCGAAGAACCCCTCTTCCTCCTCCATAACAGCTCCTTCGCCCATGCACTTCTTTTGCCGAGGAGAAGCCCCCATTTACACTCAAACAAGCAGAGTGAATGGCCCCTTGGGGAGAAAGGAGAAGCCAAACGCACGCACTCACACCCACACCACTCTCCCGTTCTTCACCCTCATCCACCCCTCTCTCACGCGGTTACAGCGAAATCGGATTGCCGTCTTTTTTCCCCGAGGTCTGAGTGGAGAAGGATTGACGTCACGATTTCTTTTTTTAACCCTTCGAGCTTAAACAGCAAACTGCCTGTTCCCTGCTATGTTTCCCCCTTTTAAGCTTTCTACGCTTTGAGTGATACGCGTCCAAATATATATATATTTAAAAGCAGTGGTTCTTGGCCTCTTTTTAGTCTGCGACTCATGTCCATAATGATTTAACTTGTTATGAATTTTAAAAAATGAATAGGTGGTAAATACGTTAATGAATCTTTTTTTTTATTTTACAGTCCATTAGCATTAAACAGGTTGTTAGAAGGGATAGTATGGTTGGATTAAGACCGGGATCGGCAACCTTTCAAAGTAAAAGGGTCATTTATTGTTTTTTTTTCATTCCAAAATAATTGGGAACCGCACAGTGACAATTTGTACGACCTTTCTTTAAAAAGAAATTCGAGTAATTGAAGTAAGCATGTTTCGTGACTGATAAAGGTTAGGAACCTTAGCTAACTTCTAAAGATCCGCAAGTATGTACTTGAGGAGACCCATGCGGCTCCGGAGTGGTAGGTTGCCGACCTCGTGGTTAAGACAACCATAGAAGGAACAACGCGACCCACTAAAAATGGCTTGGAGACCCAATTTTGGCTCCTCTAGTTGGGAGCCACTGTTTTAATTCCTCGTCTCCGTACTCTTAAAACAATGTGCCTTCGAATTTCTTCTTGTAACCCAGTAATCCTTAGGCTGACATCGATCTAATTTCGTGAATAATAAAAGAGCCGGATTAATTAAAATACGGCCAGATCCTTCAAAAAATGCTAGATGCTCAAGAATTCCTGTCGTCTCCCATTTAAAGCTAAGGCGAATATTCGAATTCGATTAAATTGCAGCAGATACAGAACTATAACAAATGCTTCCAGTCAGGGCCCTTTTAAGATCTTCGTAGGCCTAGACACTCTTGCATTCGGAGGCCCCACCCCACATCATATCAAACGTATTAAAATGCATCCACGTTAAATCTAATTTTTTGCTGTTAAAGAAATTCGAAAGCATTTTTATAATGTTGCTTTTGAAATTATTTCAACGACACTTCAACACATATTCAAGCATCAAGGGCAAAATTTTTCTGAAATTGCCATTTTAATAATATTACATTATTTATTAAGAGCCGTAGCGTGATGATTCACGGCACGTCATACCGGACGCGCACGCGCGATGCTGTGACTGTAACGTGAACTAATGCATTTTGTAATTTACTCGTTTATGTGATGCATGTGCAGTACAGATCTATTCTTACAAGGCTGCTAGCCATTACCTTAATAGATGGAATTTTAAAGTGTTCACAACTACTCAAGTTATTGATAATACAAAATACAGTGCAAATTTTATACAACTACAAGTGTTATGTTAACCGCTGATTTCATTAAGTGAGTACATATTGTTAAATTGTAACTAAAGTATAATTCCATTATTCATTCATAATTGATCTACGCACAAAAGTCATATAAACATTTTAATTAATTAATTTCATTTTAATATTTTTTACATATTTTTTGTATTTTAAACAAACTTTATTTTTTCATTTATTTAATCCGGCATATCTATATATAAACCATATTTATAACCGAACGTAACATACATAAATATCTTTTAACGAAAACCGATTCTTAAATTTACTGATGTCGACATAAAATATAACGCCAATAACGACATTGTTTGTTTGATTTATTTATTCTAAATTCAATTTAATTTACATATACCTTTTATCTTCAGATGAAAAAATGTCTGAAGAATATAAGAGAAAACATGAGTCTGGAGAAACGACTATCTTCCCCTGCACTACTTTCAATTGCAAGTTATATAATGCGGGAAATGACATTTAAAGACGTTATATGTGATTTTGCTAACAAAAACAATCGCAAAGTTAACACAATTTGAGTTTTGTTCAAATTTGATAATTTTGTTTAGTATAATATAAAGCGTTATAATTTTTAATTTAGAAGTTAATTAATTAATTAATTAATTTAATTAAAAAGTTATTAATTTTGATTTTGCAGTTTCCTTTTCCTATTTTCGAGTGTCAATTTTTTCAGGTCTCAAAGGTTTTCCTAGGCCCTAGGCACTATGCCTAATGGATAAAACGGCCCTGCTTCCAGTGTATTCTGTAAGAAACGTGCTATTAATAACTATTCCGACCCGAAGGGAGAAAGATCCCTGCCGGATTAGGGATTGCGGTGGGCGAGTTGCTAGGACGCTTACGTTCCACGGAGAGGGCATGGGTTCAAAGCCGGCGGATGTCGGATTTTTAAACCTGGGATCGTCCCGCCCCTACTTGTGTGGTTTGAGGAGAAAGGTGCGTTTCCATGCACGCGTTACGCACGTTGGCCGCGACGACGCGTTGGAGTTGAGAAAGTTTCAACTTCAAAGCGAGTAACGCGTGAAAATTTCAAGATGGCCGTTATGCGAGAAAGAACGAACGAACACCAAATTTATTTGGGCGCCTACAGCCGGAAGTCAGCATGGATTCCACGCCTGTTTACCGTGTGTGTGTGTGTGTGTGTATATATATATATATATATATATATATATATATATATATATATATATATATATATATATATATATATATATGGATGTCAACAAGGTGTTGGGATGAGGAAACCCAGTGAGCACTCACCAATCAGACGACTTCAGGTTGGCGAGGCCCCGGGGATGTCGAAGCGACACACGTAAAATAACACAAAAACACAGAAACATCACAAACGTAAAGCTTTCGGAACTACTCCTTCTTCAGCTACAGAGAGAATATATATATATATATATATATATATATATATATATATATATATATATATATATATATATATATATATATATATATATATATATATATATATGTGAATTCCGTTGACGAATTCGTTATTAACGAAACCACCATCTTACAATATAAAGAATTAAAGATATAGGGATAAATAACTCCGGGAGAAAGCATAGAAAGAAATTGGAGATAAAGCTCAGACCAATGGCAATTACAAAATTGAATATATACGATTATTTCTAGGTATGAATTGAATTATCAAATATGGAATCAGGTTTTCTCTTAATACAGATATTGTCAGTAAAAATGTGTGACACGCTGGAAAAGTGTCCGAGATTAGTATGCGAAATGATTCAGAATCCGTAAGTAATAATAATAAAACGTAACGTCATCTCACCACTCGATCGTCCATTTTTTCACGCGGAATCACAACTTAAAACAACAAATGCGCGCGTCATAGCAGTCAATTGTCTACGCGTTCGCCGAAGCACACATGTAAACAGGCAGTATCCCCAACGCGTCGTTCGCTACGCGCGTACGCGTGCATGGAACCGCACCTGAACACGCAAGTCAGCGCTTCAATTCTTCGTAAGGGAAGTTAGACGTACTTGGGTGACAATCAGACTCGGGGGGATCTATAAAATACGTAATGGCGACTAAGCGACGATATTCCCTCTCGACAAAAAAAAATCCTTTATCTATATAATCTGCCTTGGTATTTTCAATTTGACTGTTTTTATATATTTTCATATGCATTTATTATTTATTGGTTGTAATGTTCAATGTAATAGGCCTGAGTGCTGTTTTTGAAACTTAACTAAATAAAAAAATTTTTTGCGTATCTTTAAATTCTTAAATACAAACACCGTTTAAGGGCTTACACAGATATCAGTAAAGAAAGCAAGTCCTTAAACTGTGTTTGTATTTAAAAACGTAAAAATATCAGGACATCAATAAAGAAACATTCTCAAATTTTTAAGACATACGCAAGAGCATAACATGTGTTCCATGCAGTTTAAAACTTCGTGAATTTGAGCATTGCCTGGTGCCAATGAGTTGGGACTTTTTGCCTTTGATTGCATAATCTATTGAAACAATCGAATTTACGGCCGTAGCAGTAGCGACTTTCTGGAACGTTTCCATATTTAAACGAACACTTCTCAATTTCCACCGCTTTTCACCACAAGAAATTTCCGACCATTCCTTTAATAATTCTTCTGAAATATCGAGCTGATAGCCTAAAAAAAGCTTACGTTAAATATTGGGAGCATGGTCTAAAAAAAATGCGGAGGCTTCTCGAGAAATTCGCGGGCACCAAAGGAGGAGGGAGGGAAGAGACATCCGTGCGCGAAACAGGACGCGAACCCGTGACCTTAACACGCAAGGAGGCGCTTACGTCCCCACCCAAGGTCGACACTTTGACCTTTACTCCCACAACGTCGATCCGTCGCGCCATTCCCGCGGGTCACAGGGGAATGCCGAGACCTTTTCATTCGAAAAAATGTTTTGCGGAAGTGAAAACACTTTTCAAAACACATCAAAGAAAACTATTCCATGATTTGTAAGCTTTTATTTTAACCTACCGAATTTAACAGAACTACCGCTACAATACTTTTGTTACGACATAATTAGTTCTCTTCATACCACTCCATCCTTGATTCAATTGGACTCATTTTTAATTTGACGTACCTTCAATATTATTGCATCAATGATTCAAAGAATAATCACTCAAACCTAGTAGTAAATATAAACTTTTATTATTACACCGTGCATCGAATTTCTGTTTTGAAATGAAATTATTTGGGCAAGACACAGTTAATAAGTAGGGTGTGGATTTTTCGGATTTAAAAAAAAGCTCATTAGGAAGGTAATTATCAGCTTTCATTATTTCTTAAAAATTCAGGTTGAAATAAAAGAACTTAACTAAAAAATTTCGAGTTTCATTTTAGCTTTTATGATTCACATACATCTGTATGCTGTTTCTTTGGTAGTTTTACTCCTTTCCGGCGTTTGCAAATGACGGTAATGGTTAAATAAAAGCTCAACATAATAGTATGCATATTACACTATCAAGGATAACTTATTTAATTTAGTGTATCGGACGCAAGCATCAATCCAAAACTTAACAATACCCAAATCTTTGTTAAGAGGTTCGGGGCCTAATATATAGGCTGCAAGTTCGAATTTAATTTGATCATTTAAATCTCCATATATGGCCAAAAACTCGAGGTGATCATCAGCATCTGGGATAAGGATAGGTTAAAAGGATTTTATACGGATGCCATTCTCCAGAAAGCATTAACCGATGTGTGAAGATTTCTATAGCGTTTACAATTCAATTTTGCAGGGAAAATGCTAAATTAAATTTTTGGGGTTCTTTTCAGATACAACCCGAATTTGAAAATAATCATTCGGAAGGTATAAATCTAGTAAAAATAGGGCGAAATAAAAAAAAATCCATCACCTTTAATAAATCTTTATTTTCTTGAAGTAAAAAATCGTAAAATCCAAATTAAACCTCTACTGTCGTCAAATATTCGATCATTTAATAACAAATGGGAATTCGTTTAATGATTTTAAAAACGATTTTAGCATAACGTGGCATTGACAATTTAAATTAATCATAAAAAAGAAACAATTTAGGCCACGATAACCGTTAATGTTCCAAAAGTACGTTCTGTTATACGAGCAACTACCAATACGTAGAATAAAACAGCTATATTTACAATGTCACAGAAGGTCAATTCAAACCATCAATCTTGGGATTGCGCAGACATCGTTAATAGCTTTTTTATCGCATCCTTTTATTTCAAGTTCGAGAATATGGCATTTGCCGCATCGATATCCGCACCCAAACTTCCGATCGGAACATCCTCCTTTTAAGATTGCTCTCTGCACGCTAATCACGTGCGCTGCGGCATTGACGCCTTAACACGACCGCTGCACGAATCGTGTTCTCGTAAAGCTTGATCGGAAAGACTTCGTCAAAGCCATAATAGCATCGTGTCGGCAAATCAGTCATACTTTTTTTTAAATCGGTACCGTAAGTATTGCACAAACTTTCTAATATACGTATTCGTACGGTCTCACTACATTCTTTCCTGACGGAATGGAACACACTGCTAAAAAAACAATGAAACTTCGGGAAATGTCCTCCGCACCTATATGATATTAATACATTGATAACCTCATATATGTGAAAATCAAACTTGATAAATAATTTTACGATACATAATCATATAGCATTATGTGGATTGGCGAAGCCATACAGGCACTGAAGCATTATTGCTGGTAGATGGGCGTAAATCGATATATGTATTATAATGTCGCTGGACACTATATATGTTATTTTTTGAGAAATTTAGCTTATGGAGTATTGTTTAACTGTAAGCTCTATGACTGAACGACTTTCATTCAAAGTCGTTAGAGCCCTTTTTTAATAGAATTTTTGTGAAAACCAACAAGAATTGTAACGCTATATCGTTCATCTCGTCATAGTTTTTATTCTGGATAGTAGCATGCCTAAAAATTAAATACAATTCGATTTTGATCAACCGTTTTGGCTTTAAAGGCCGCGCAGAGACAGACAGACATGGCGAACACCACTTTTTCGCACCTGGAGACACCTGAAACGTGCATTTCAGTAAAATCTCGAAGTGAATTTTTTTTTGCCATTACAATACTTTCTCTATGTACTACGTATATGAGAAAGTAAGAATCTAATTATCGTACTCGGCTCATGGTTCGCATCGACTAGCAATAAGAATTAAACGGTCGATCACAGGCGAGCATTTCCACCGCAATGTAGCCGCTCTCCGAGGTAAAACGCCGATACGATCAAACGAGACCCAAAGATATCTTATAGTTTATATTACTAAATCAATTTATTTGTATAAAAATACTAATAAAATTACACAGAATGGATTTCTACCAAGTATTGCAGTGCAATATAGAGTTAAATTACTACTTAAGAATGCCACAAAGTGGTTCATATTCGTAAAATAGCTTCCTCGACATTTTTATTGTGATAAAAGTTCAAATAGACCCTCAATAACTCGAATTTTAAGGAAAAAGACGATATTCAAGATTGGAAAATTCGACTACGTAAATTTCAATCGTACTTCAGGAAATATTACCTACTAATCATTCCAAAAATGCACGATAGATTTTCTACCAACGAATCGCCTCGTTTAAACATCCCAAATAAACACTCCACCTATGTAAGGGTAGCAGAAAATAATATAAAAAGGATACGCCATCAGCACTCGAGAATTCGTGCAATTAACATAATCGAAGTTTCGTGCGTAATGGCATCACTGATTAGACACGCAAAGTGATTATGGAGATAAAACCGACGACCTCGAAACGTTCGGAAAACAGATAGCACTTCAACTAAAGGAAGACGTCCTCAGTGGTAATTTACTGATACACGATCCTATTAAAATATATTTTTAAAAATTCTTCGTATCTGGATAACCGTTTCACGGCTTTTGGAATTATCTCGACCGTAAATTATACCCCAGTCGTAAAAGCGAGCTATATAATCCATATTAGGAAATATATATGCTATTTTAAGGGCGTTAGAATATACGATCGATGAATTACCACCAAATACGAGCATTTTATACGCGGCTAACTCATCCGTTTTATGAATAATGGAATTTACACGACTGTCAATTTGACTCCGGCCGCGAAGCGAACTATATAGTCCATTTTACGGAGATAATTATTCTCTCCCACGCCGCTTCGTGTGCTGCTCATAGGCGTTCATAACCCTCTTCCGGGAATTAAAACCCGCATTGCCTTTCTCTCCCCCTCCCCTACCTTCCCGGGGGCGAAATTCGCCCACCCTCGTCAAGGTGACCTCTCAAAAACGCCGATAATATATGGGGTGAAGTGGGGATGGTGGTTTATCCTTCCGGGCCTTTGTGAGAGCGGGAGGCTTTCTCCATTCAAGCCTTTTCGCCCAACAGTCCCGCAGGGGATGGCGTCTTATGAGAGGTGGAAATGAGGTGGGAGGGAGAATGGAGTGGGCGGGAAGGTCGCACTATAAGTCCCGTTACGGGACGACGTTCATTGTCTAAGCGAGAGAATTTCTATTAAATCATTGATCAAACCTTGTGTGCATAATCCAATATACTCCAATATTCTCGATATTCAATACGATTTAGTTGCAATGACCTAATATACTATTTTACACGGTTTCACTTTACGCCGTCTTTTTCAAGAACGCATGTAACGCAAAATGGGAGGGATAGGTAATCTAAATAATAAAACTAATAATGCTGCAAATATGTATTACGACTTGGAAAATACAATAATAAATGTTACTTTTACATCAATCCAATCCGTCTTTGTTGACAACAGAATATTTGAATCATGTGTTATCCGTCCCGTTCTTCGAAACAACAAATTCAACAAATAATAACTTGTTTTAATAAACTTCATTGAATAAACTCAACACTTTGGAAAAACAGTTTCAACTCTACTCGGGTTGGGTTAAGCTAACAAAATTGGAGACGACAATACAATAATGTAAATTATACACAACTTAAAGTAAACAAAATACCAAAAATAAATATTTCGAAGAACGGCGGGTAACTCACAAGATCCGAATATTTTAATTACGTCCTCATAAAAGGAATCATTGCTTTTCGACGTCATTAGCAAACTGAAACACGGATGAACCAATATTTACATAGTATGAAACGCCTTCCGCCTCCATCGCCACCTCAACACGGTCAAAAGCTGATCGAATAGCCGCAAGTATCGTCTTCCCCTATCGCCGTCTACCCCGCTTATCCCTTTTCCTCCAGTTAGCAGGGCAAGCCGCAACAATGACAGCCTGCATCCTTCTCGTTGCCTTCCTACCCTTGCATTTCGTAAATGGCGATTCAACGCATTCCCTTTCCTACTTTACGGTTGAGTTCTCGTACTATATACATATTTGATTTAATAATTATAAATATTTATTCCTTCATTTATCGCGAGGGCATGAGGCGCTTATCCAGACCGCACGCCACTGATACAAACACGCACAAACTGATAGGATGAAAAACGAGGAAATACGAAGAAGGATAGGAGAAAAGCGAATGATGAAACAATAAGAATGAGGAAGGCGAACTAGATTGGACTTCACTTGTGGAGGGATAGCATGATTAAAGACGTGTTAGAAGGAAAACCGGAAGGAAAAAACGGGGTAAGAAATTGTCTCAGATGATAGATGACTTGGAAAGAGAGCTACCAAGATATGAAGAAGATTCCGGAAATTACGAGTAAGAGGAGAACCAGGTTTAACCAAGAATAATCACGGACCTGTATACGCACAGACTGCCCATGATGATGATGCTTAAGGAAGAGAAAGGCAAAATTGGTATGTGGGTGGTAACTGGATGTTGATAGAAGGGACCCCAGTGGACAGTTATCTTGGAAACATATTTCCTACCCTCAAACCCACCAGCAACAATTCTTAGGCATGTTTAATGTAATTCGTTGAGTTATAGGCGCGACCAACAAGAAACTGGCTTTCATAGGTAGAATAGTACGGAACACTACAGAAAAAGTACGCGAAACATGTTATTTATCACTGGTTAGACCACAAGTGGAATACGCGTCAAGCATATGGGATCCGTACGAGAAGGGACATATAATTCAATTAGAAAGAGTGCAGCGCAGAGCAGCCAGATTCGTAAAACAAAAGTACGAACATAAGGAAAGCGTCACCTCATTATTGAGGGATTTGAACTGGGTACCACTGCAGGATCGTAGATTGCACTCAAGGTTGCGGCTTCTGGAGAAATATAGATCGGAATGTCTAAAAGACGAGGTTGTAGGAATAATTGAAGAACCAACGTATATAGGTAGAAACGACTGTGACGATAAGATACGTGAGATCGATTGTAGGTCGGAGCGTTATCTAAGCTCGTTCTTTCCGAGGACAATACGAGATCACAATAGAAAATTTCAACCTGCGATAGACAATCTTTAGGTAGGATGTGGTGCATTGCACCCCCTGCCACCCACCAATTAGGTGAATTGCAGGGTAACATGTATATGTAGATCGGTGATTGGAAATCCTTCGACGGGCCGAATTGGAATTTAAATTGAAAGTTTCCAATATATTCTGAGGTTCCATATAAGTGAAAACCAATTCTAAATAAGGTATTTATGGTTAACATTTCAATATTAAAAGTTCTATCATCAAAATATTCATAGAAAAATATATGAATTTGTGTGTTAAATTTTTCGGATAGCTTTTTCATGATAACATCGCGGGCCGCATCCGGCCTGCGGACCTTAGGTTGGACGCCTCTGTTATAGACGTAATTACTACAGGGGAACGAAATAAATATAAAATTTCTCTTTTGGCATTCGCAGAAATGTCCGCGATTTTAGACTTAACCGATCTCTACACATATTCCTGCCCTCTCGCAACCTCCATCATTTCCCTGTAATTGTATTTCCTGTTCAAATGTTCTAACGGGAAAAATCTTTTACTTCCTCCTGTCTTCAAGCTTTTCTCGGAACTCGTCTTTAATATCGTAACTTAGGGCGTCGGTTCTATAGAGGTGAAAGTCATAAGGTTCGAGAGGTCTGACGCAATAACGAACTATATTGACAAAAATCACTTGACTCCGTCAGTCGATATTATCGGTATCTGGAATCTTATCAAACTCTCCAAGACCTTTTTCATGAGAACGAAAATCGATAAAACTATGAACCTGCGATCCCCTCTTAAGGCGGTTGACCTTAACCCCATCCGCCTACCAACAGATCTTTAAAATATTAAATTAATTTCAAATTTTTATAATTATTTTATTCGTGCGAAAATAACTTGACTCAAAATATATAAATAAAATTTCAAAAATAAAACTTTTTTTTCGCGATACCACAATTTGAGAATCACTGCAGGACGCATGAACGATAGAGCCTAGGCTGGATTTTTCATTTTTTTCAACTCGCGGGACCCTACTGAAACCCTATGATCACGTGGATCTGACATTCGACAACACACTGAGAAGTGGGAGCACATATTTTATTCTTTGATACACCTGACAACTGAGTAACGTTTCCATTACAATGGATTCCTTTTAAATCGTTACTAATTATTCAATTGTCACGTTCTAAATTAATACAAAAGTATTCTTTCCATGAGTGTGACGCATCTTCTGGAATCTTTAGCGGACTCCCATTTGGAAAAACTTGACTTCGAGTTCGCCGACTCAAATTCCATTGGTGTCAGACAAGTAATCTTGAAATAAATAGCGTACCGCTAAGGATGAAAAAAAACCAGACACACAGCTGAAAATTTCAACATATGCGGCTACTTAAAAACATACTCCTAATTGTATGCATTTATTAATAAAACTTCTTTAACACAAACGGATTTCCCCAATTACATGCGTTATAATAGACATATGACTAGCACATAAACAATGCCCTCGGCAGGATTCGAACCCGCGACTCTTGCATTGGGAGCTACACATGCTAGCCACCCCTCTGCCAATTAAAAAACAAAAAATTTAACACAACTCTTTAATTATTAAACATTGTTATATTGTTTTGTATCTCTGTGTAACTCCATTACTGTCTCGTTTATGCTTTATCATCCGCCTATCAGCATTGGAATGAAAGTACCGAGAGGGCCGCACGTGGCCCGCGGGCCACTTGTATGAGATCCCTGATGTTGCCTGTTATATGGGGAGACGTAGAAGCGGGAGAAATAGTTAGGAGGCGGGAGGGAGAGAAGGGGTGGTAAATCCCGAAAGATCGATAAGATTCGCAGGTGATATAACGCGGCGGATTAGTCCTCGAAAAAAAAAAAACCGATAGGAGTAGGGAGGCGGTCCTTTTCATGCGGCGGTACACGAAAAGGAGACGGGGAGATATTGGAAACGTTCGGGAAAGCCGGGAGGAAATCGATCGGCAGCAGAAGGCAAAAAAGAAAAAACGAGGAAGTGCCGAGCCGACGGGGAAGAATCGCAGAAGTTCCCCGAAGGCGCGTGCTAACCGAAAGGGAAGAAGAAAGTTCTCCGTAGAGAGAGAGAGAGGAATTTGGAAAGAGGCACGTACACGTATAACTTGAACTACGGAGAACGGAGTTGGTAAGAACACTTTGTAGGAAATGAGTTGCCCGTTGGAGATTTAATACTGCTGGGGATAACCCAGCTATCTCGAAAGACACAAAAGACCTTTCCAACAGTTATAATACTTCTTAAATGTTGTTTCAACCCTCGAATCTTTCTTCAAATGGCCTGATATCCATATTTAATATAGTTACACTGCTGTCCTGATTCGAAGATTTACCTTGTACACCATTTTTTAAAAGTAATGACACTAGACTTCTTTAATTTAAGGGGAACGCTATAAAACTAGTATAAAAGCCAGTGAATATAACAAGAAGGAATATACAGGGTGGCACAAAAGTCACTGAACGATCATCATCATCGAGAAAATGGTCAAAACGTGTTCAGGGGACCTCAAAACGTGTATTTCCGTTGAAATCTCGAAGTCGATTTTTTTCATGAATACAATACTTTCCCCTATACTACGTATATGGAGAAAGTAATGTCATTTAAACGTTAAATTCGAGCGTTTGCGGACAGATGGAGACAATCGGCGATAAGGATAAAAAAACTCTATAGTTTTCTTTAAAACAGTCCCAGTTTGAAGATCGAGGGTCAATTTTTCAAATTTTTATGAGCGAAAGAATAAAAGCTTGCACGTCGCTAAATATATTCTTACGTGTTATCTTATGGGAAATATAACTAATAATATAAAATACAGATAATTTCAAATTTGTAGCTTAAAATTATGGCCATAAAACATTTTCCAGTGATGTTATGGGGATAACCAATTATTTATTATTGATTTTCAGAGAAAACCTAATACATAAGCGATTTTTTGAGGGGGAAGAAGCGTTTAAAATTTTATGAGCCATGAATGGAAAATGAGTCGCAACAAACCATAAAACTGCTTCAGGAATGTCCAGGAATGACTTTTCTTAGGAAACTCGTAAAAAGACGGCAGCCTATTCCTACAAAGATTTGAAAGGCAATTATTCAAAGGTAATCTCCATGGCAACGTGTTGCAAAAACGTCCACTTACAGCGACCGGAATGGCAAACTGGGTCTGGACGGGACTTTAAAAGAGAACTACCACCCAAACCTTCGCGATTATCGTTGACCCCATTTTTTCTACTCCAACAATAACTGTTCGGTGACGTCTTAACTGCGATTGTTCATTTTTTTTCACCTTAGGGAGGCCTCTCGTGCTACCCCGCATTAAAGAATTCTCCACTTATCTCCCCTCTACAGCCCACGTTCCGTGCTCTTCCGTATCCCATCTACATGCAATTTTACGGTCACGTGACGCCCGCGCATCGATTTATTTTTTCGACAAACACCCACAATTCCCTTGACCGCTTCTCCCTTAACGCCCCCTCCTGTTCACTCATACTCTCTCCGTCACACTCCATCAAGGTTAGCCTTTATTTGCCGTTGTAATTATCGCCGTTTCCCAATGTTGGAAGTATTGCGGTATCGCCACGACGACCCTGGCATTTTTTTTCGTTGTCAATCATCGCTCGGAATCGCGAACCATCTTCAAGATTGGTTTCCAGCACCGCCATCAACCGAAGATCAACGTACTCTCCGGACGTGTTTGTCACTCGGAATTAATGTGCGAACAATGGAAAGGGTGTCCGAGAAACGTCCATACCATTTTTATGGTGTTTCCTTAAATTCACATTATAAAGACTGTTTAAACCGAAAATCTATTAACAGCTACAACCAGTGCCGTAACTAGGATATGGCGAAGATGAAACTTGCCATAGGCGCCGCTTGCAAAAGGTGCCAAAGGTTCCCGCAAAAAATGTCAAAGTTGATTTTCCCATAAATAAGTATTAATTTAATGCTCAAAATTTAAGTTATGTTAAATAAAACGGTACTATTCTCTATTAAAATGCAGGGAAATTAATATTCTGCATAACTAGGCATAGGTAGAAACGACCGTGACGATATGGTACCTGAGATCGATTGTAGGACGGAGCGTTATCTAGGCTCGTTCTTTCCGAGGACAATACAAGATAACAATAGAAAATTTCAACCTGCGATAGACAATCTTTAGGTAGGATATGGTGCATTGCACCCCCTACCACCCACCAATTAGGTGAATTGCAGGGTATCATGTAGATGTAGAAGTCAATATTACGCTTATGGCGCACGCAGTAGCCAAATTTCTCCTTCACATTCGAGCCGGCGTTTATGTCTTCGTCCGCATTAAACGTTTTAAGAAATAAATCTAATAATTTATGTGGATCCCTGAAAGCCAATAAATTTATGTACATCTTTTATCATAATTATTCGTTAATCTTACCGCATAATCGTATTTACACTGGAAATTAAGTGCAATATAAATTTAGTATCAATAACCCGAAAATATTTTTCTTTCGCGTGCCTTCTGAAATAGAGGGTCGCATTATATTCGACGTCGCCCTACAACCGGGCATATACGCTATTTATTTTAAGGGAAACTTGATTCACGACTACGTGATTAAAAGAATTCATATTTTTTCAGTTTTCACTCCGATTTCCCGACTAGCTTTTCCAATCACGTCGCATTTCGTTTTTTCGTCTATGCCTGGTTGGAAGCGAGGTCTTCGCTCGAAGGCTGGCACCGCCGTGGCAAATACACAACCCGAGAAAGATTACATATACATATTGAACGGACGTGAATTGATGGGTTGGCGTGAAAAACGAGAATCCGACCCATAAAAAAACCGTGATCGATTGACCGTGTAGTTTGGGACGGGATCTCCGAAGAGTTTTTAGGGCGAACCTCGCAGTAATCCATTTCACGAGATTTTTTTAAAGTACGAAAGAGGAAACATTTTTTCGATAAAATATTCGGCGATTCCTATAGAAAAACTGCGAGCGATAAAAATTAAATACGAATCAAACTGAATTCATATAGATCTCGTGCGTTCTCTTGCTTTTGCTTTGAGTTGTGCGGAAATTAATTCGACTTCAAAACCCACAAAATGGTCGGGAAAACCGGAAGCGAAACATTACCACAGCACGCAATCCTTGGATCTCAGATTTTAAGCAAGAAAGAAAAGTTTTAATGACAGAAGAGGGAAGGAGGGTGAGGGTATAAGGGGGACCTTAGCTGGGCGCATAACTCGATATATTATAGCGCCACTGGAGCAGTGGCAGATTTACGCCTCCTGGGGCCCCTGGCGCTAAACATTTGGAGGCCCCTGGCGATAAGCATTCGGGTGCCCTGTAATCTAAATATATAGAGAAAACGCTCCTGACGGCTACCCTCTTTTGTGACACCTCTTAAAGATCGTTTTTCTATGGAATCGTAGAGAGGTTCCACTGATTTTTAAATTGAGACATTTATCATTTCTGAGGTTATATACACGAACATTTTTTTCGGGACCCCTCACTTCAAAGGGCTCCCGTCGCGCGACAAGTGCGACCCCCCTTAAATCCGCCACTGGGTGTGAGATAGAAATTCAAAATTTAGGGTAACAATGGTAGGGAAATCTTGGTTTTTCCCCCCATTTTCGCAGATCAATACCGAACCCCAATCATTTGCGGAACTCGAGGGTTCCACGTAATCCAAGTTGAGAAGCACCGTCATACCTCACGGGGCCCCTGGCGCGCGCCATGTGTGACCCCCCCTAAATCCGCCACTGCACTGGAGGCTATAAATATATTTTTATTAAAAATCTACAAAAGAACAAGACGGGAGGTAAAGTCGATTATTATCACTTTTGTCTAAAATGATTTAAGTCTAAGCCACTACTAATCGATGAAATGAAACGATCAAAAGATGCTAAGCAGACAGGCATTAGCTGTAAAGTTGGGAATAATTTTGAAACGAGAAAAAAAATACTGCTATGGCCTGGAATCGAACTCGGGTCTTCCACTTGCCGAGCGGATATTCTACCACTACCACAACTATCGCAGCAGAATAATTCTTCCGTTTCTGAATGCGAGTGTTTTTCTGAGTTGGGTCTAGCTAGTATCAACCAGCCCCAAAAGACGTCCCCCAAGATATACGTCGAAGAAAACCCCTTCCACTCAAATTGTGAGATTGCCAAACGCCAAGATTCAGAAACGAGAGAATTATCTCCTACGATAGTTCAGTGGTAGAATATCCGCCAGGCAAGTGGAAGACCCGGGTTCGATTCCCTGTCAGCATAATTTTTCTCGTTTCAAAATTATTTCTAAGCCACTAGTCAAATTTTCTATTTTTTCTCAAGACTAATTAAAAATCTCGCAATCAGGAAAATATTAATTTTTTTCATTCGAAGATTACAACGCTAAATCCATTTCTTTATGATTCGCTTCACAGTTAAGAATCTATCACTCGTCAAATCCGATTTCATTGTCCGACTTTGAGATTATTATGTTTACGCAGTAGCGAGTAATCAATCGATTTCGCCAAACGGCTGGGTGGTAAACATTCTTTCATTCTGTCGACCCGAGCCAGCATTTCTCCAGGGTACGAAATCCAATAAACCCTATCCTTTTCCGTTCACGAGAATAGGGTCTTTAGGTTAGGAAGGCAAAGCGAAAAGGCATTTCGAGCACAAATCGCATTACGAAAGAATGAAATTCCTGGGATTTTCACGCACGCACACAAACCATTAAAACGAGGTGGGAACGTGGCCTTTCGAGACGAGAAAATCTCGAGATTTTTCTGAAAACTCGTTAATTTCGAACCAAAAATACATCCAATATAATGCGAGGGGCTCTTTTTACTCGCTCCATACGCAGTAAAGAGAAAGTGTTGTTTTCGTGAAAAAAAGATTTCAACGGAAATACAAGTTTCAAGGTTCCATAGTACGGTTTCACTATGTTTTCGATGATGTCTGTATGTGAGATAGAAATGCTGTGTGTGCTCTAACTCAACAACTACAAATCAAATGAACACAAAACTTTATAATTAAGATTTAAATTAAAATATCAAGATGTTTAGATTTAGGCTAAAACTGGCCAACAGGACGTGAAGGTTTACTAGTGCCATTTTCCCCCGTTTTTTATAACTCCTTTAGGACTTTATTTATGTAAATATTTGTTATTACTATGGTCGTAGAAAATATAATGTTCTACAAGTTTTGTTAGCAAAAATTTTTATCAAACGGATTGTTTAATAGATATTTCAACTATCCGTCTGAATTTAAGTAGGTCGCTAAATGATATCCTATTTTCCGTTGCTATGATCAAATTTTGTAATTAATGATAGCGATGCCTACGCCGCCACGGGTAATTTTAATTGCGATCAAAATTATCCCAATGCCATCTGGCGTCATATTTTGTCAAGAAATTTTCTCGTAAATATTGCCAGTGATCCCAGGGCCGCCAACAGTAATTTTAATCGCACATCGATATTTTGTTATCCATAGCAACAGATACATAATTTTGTTTTCTTGTTGTTTTTTCAATGTGAAAAGCGATTCCAAGTATTTTTCAGGGTGAAAATTATTCCAAGTGCCCATATCACGAGTGTAATTGCCGATAATTATTCGTGAGGACGCTGATGTCGAGAGCCTCTCATTACAATTACAATCGTAATCATTACTCTTTATGGAGAAAGCCATGAGCTGGAGACGTCAGATTTTTTTCTAAATACGGTATAAGTTGGCAATAACGCGTCTCGTTAGATCGCGGATTCGGACATAACGCGGGCCAAATCACGTGCTCCTGTGTACGATAGGTAGACAACAACGAGAATGACGAAGACGGCGACGCCCGTGAACGAAAAAGAGAAGTTTTGGAAAACTTTGACGGAGCGATGACGTGATTGAAGCAATTAAAACGATCACGTACACTTTCATATATCCCATCAACCCTTGCGTGTCGCTGAAACATCATCAGTCTCGTCAAAACAAAAAAACCGGGGTACTTACGCGCAGCTAGGTAGACTGCAAACGTATAGCAGAAGGTAATGAATAATTAATTATTCAAAGGTTTGGTTGCGCAAAGGGCCGAGCTCGAGCATTATGCCGCCTGAGCCGAAATATTTATTTATTTTACGCATATACCGCAGTTGTCCAAGACAAAAATTTAAAAGCAAAACGAAACACCTGAATTTTTTATGTAAATAAACGCAGAGAAAAGGTATAATTTATTTAAGTAAATAAGCTGTAGTTTAGCCGTTGTTACACTCAAGGCCGACCCTACCGAAGAGACAGGCTAGGCTAGAGTTCGGAAACCTTTCAAAGTAAAATTTTTTCTCGTTCCCAAATACCTTGGAGCCGCACAGTGAAAACTTGTACGACCTTTTTTTTTAGAGATTCCAGTGATTGCAATAAGCATATTTCATGACTGATAAAGTTTAGAGAGCATAGCTAACTTCTAAAGAGCCACAAGCATGTACCCAAGGAGCCATATGCGGCTCCGGAGCCGCATGTTGCCGACCCCTAGGCTAGCCAATTGCCTACGGCGCCATATGGTTTGGGGCGCCTCTTTTACAATGTAATACATATTTTTCATTTTATTTATTAGTATTTGATAATACACAAAAATTTTAATTTGATTCGTTGTTACGATCGGAATCTATGTGTGTTATTTTCTGTGAATTTTAAAAGCGCTTTTATCTCGAAAGGCACCATTTAGACCTCTTGCCTAAGTCGCAAAAAATATCTTCAGCCGACCTTGGTTGCACTGCATGCTAGAATGATCAATATGGCACCTCTGCTCTGCTTTACGTGTGAACGCCGAGGAATTCCGGTACGATAACGCTACTGCGTATCACAAGGTCAACACTATCGAAAAAAGTTTTCTAGTAATAAACAAGTCGAGTGTTATCCATGAACATGAATGAATTATTATTAAATTTGGTAATATTTTGTGTTTTATTTCGCTGGGAAGATTTTTCCTATTAACCTAGACGACGAACTGAGGAGAATTTGGATCTCTCTCTCTCTCTCTCTTAAATGGTCTGGTAAGTATTTTTACCACAAATGTGGGCCGTCCCTCGTGGCAACGCCCACGTTCCCGGCCGGTCATAAAGTGCTCGATTACAATGGGGTTTGTTTCTTATAATTACATAATTTTAATACCTTACGGTTTTTGTGATTTGCTTATGAGCTAAAAATTAATACAACTACTTATAAATATAAATACAATACAATAAAAATGAAAAATAGAAAAAGTATGTACATTAGTAAGGCAGTTTAGTCAAGAATATACCAACTCACTACTGCTAAAAATTGGATACTGACCGCCTATTATATGTATAAATTTAGCTTATCTCAGCCTACGTCTACTAGAGCTATACCACCACATATACGGCCAATACAGCCTCATGGCATAAACATGGAGATGTACACTCAAAATTTCAGCTTTTAATCTTTTATATCGTCGGAGATATTAAAAAAAATTTTTTTTTAAATGGTTCCATATTTGACCACCTAATATATTTTTTAAACCCAAATCTAAATAAAAACAAACTGCAGCTGTACAGAAATCTAAACTCCGAGTTTCAAGCTCTCTATTGTTTACGGTTTCGTCTAATTTGAATTTAAGCAAGTGCACAGACAGACGCCAAAGAGAAAATCTACGTTCAATTTCATAGACGCGCTAAAAATATCGAAAAGAATATGAATGCTTATACGTAGAAAGACCATTGCAGTCTTATACTGGCACCCCTTTCGAGAGGCGCCCGTGGCGCCGCCTCACCAGTCGGCACGTCCCAGGCGGCGCATATTTACTCAATGCATATTGAGGTTTCATGGCAACAGTTACCTAACCTGACCTAGTGCATTAAACAATAACATGATATTGCAATAACTACATTTTCCAATGCACAAATGATTTATTTCGATGAAAAGTCTTTCTTTAATTACCGAAAAAATTAAAAATTCCCAATGCACATACTGACAAGTTCTTTCCATAAGAAAAACGCAATTCTTTTACTGTTGTTCAAATCGCCCTTACAGAAGCTGGGGATGTCTTGTTCGAAGAAACTCGATTCATTCCACTCGCAAGAATCCCCAAGGCCGGAGACGGTAAATTTTCCGCCAATTGCGCAACGCCCACCCCGATGAGAAACTCGCCCTCAATTCGTTACACCCACTCTGCGTATTCAAAAGCGACTGGGGAAATTTAAAGAAACGGAACGAGAGACAGGAGAATCGCGAATTTAACATCCTTTTGCGTCTTCCCTACAAGAGGAAGCGACAGTGACATAAAAACTCTTATCTGGAAGATAAGAGAAATTCCTCGCGAAGGGCAAATAATTTGGAGGCGCGTCAAAAAAAACGCCGCATAAAAACGCGAACACCTAACTGCACCCGATTGGGGGAAGGGACGTACTCTCTACATATCAAACGTAGCGACGATCACGTGAACGCTAGAGCGTACTTGTTAGCATATACGGCAAACAAGCGGGTGAAATCTAGTAGGCGAGTTTTCGCTGCGCTGCTTCTACTTAACGGCGTGCGAAGCAGTTCCAAAACTTTCACTTTAAGTGCGTCTTATCAAAACTTATCAAACCATGAAGCTTGCCTTAACGTCATAACAACCGCGCTGATTTATTTGGCACGATGCTGCGCCGATAGACCTTCTGTACTAATTTTTACGCCAATTCGCGATTATTACAAGGGACATAAGTTGCTTTAATATATTCAACAGGGAACTATCGAGGCGATAATAGCCCAAGAGGTTGATTCGCCAGAAAATATATACACACACACACGCACGCACACACAGGTAACTCGTCTTATGGCTGAAAATTTTCAAGAACAAGCAATTAAAAAATGTACTTGCCTCAGGTATCTTCAATAGCCATAACAAGGTTAAAAAACCATATGCTCATTTCGATTACAAAGCAGTCGTCTTCACCAAAAATAGATTCTTTTAGAATCTATTTTCTATCCCCCTCTTTTAAAACTTCTCGTACTGACGAAAGTAGTTAAAAATTCCGATTAATTGATCGGAAGCAACTCACAGAATTCTTTTAGAATCTATTTTCGGTGAATTGCCACTGAAGACGGCTGCTTTGTAGGGGAAATGGGCGTGTGGTTTTTTAAGCTTGTTGTGGCTATTGGAGATGCATACTTAAGGCAAGTACATTTTTTTAAATTGCTTGTTCTTGAATGTCTTAATGCAGTCACTAACTTCAATCATCGGTATTTAAGACACCTTGATTTCTATTCCCCTCATTTAAAACTGTTCTCGTACTCATGAAAGAAGTTACAAATCCTGATTAATTGATTGGAAGCGATTCAAAGAGATCCGTAGAGAACTAGGTACGGTCGAACTGGTGCTCAACCGATGCTACGCGACTTGGAATTCATGGGTTGGGTCTACAATTTTCTGGCTTTTTGACGAGAATTTAGTTTTGAATGAACCCCACGTGAAAACGACGGACCCAACTCAGGAATTTCAAGTAGTGTGGCATCGGTGGAGCTAAAATATAGAAAACCAATACAAATATTTTTTGATGACGATGCTGCATCTTTTATCAAAAGAAATTATCACCGATTTCTTCATTCGTCAACACAGCACTCCAGTACAGTACCGTAATTAGGGCGGGGTATGTCCCGAGCGCAACTACGGCGAGCAAAAAATCCAAATAGTAACTAAATAAACTAGAGATAATTTTTGAAGGGGGGGGGGGGCATATTTAGTAGTTAGCCCCGGGAGCCAAAATAGCTCGTTACGGTGCTGCTCCCATATTTGTTTTTTATGACAATTAATTAATTTGTATTAATTTGGACACGAAAAAATCAGTCATTTCCCATGCTATAAAAAGGTTAAGGAATGTCTCTCTACTGCAAGTTATTTACAATTTAAAAAAAAGTTAGGATTGAGCTGAGACCACGGCACTTGGGCTCTCTTACGTTTCAATTAATGTAGCTTGTTTTTGTCCCGAGTATAAGAAACCTTTGCTAATTGAGGGTAAACGCCTAGAATAGAAGAAAATGATTTGTAAATCATTTCGCAATGCCGGATTATTCCTGGAACGAAAACTTACAACACTGTCACCAAGGGCGTTTATAAGACCTCAAATAATTCGATGCAATTTTCTTACGGGACCACACTCGGCTACAAAAATTCGTATTATCATTTTCTAAATTTCTGAACTTTAATTTACGTAATTATTTTAACTTAAAAAATACCTAATGTGCAAATAAAGGAAGCATTATTTATTGACAACCCCTCCGATAGTTACGTTAACAAAGGCAAGCTTCTGAGCGAGAAACAAAGCGCTAGCGGTGCCATCCGTGAATTACGTTGAAATACTTAAAAACCCTCTTTTAGAATTCAATATTCTTACGCAATGAAATATTGTTATAACACTTAAAAAGGACTCGTCACGTTACATTGTAATTTCTTTCCGGGCTCTAAAATAACCACTATTCGACTTATGCAACGACCAAGCGTATCCCATGGCCATAACTTCCCTTAGTTCAGAACTACAAATATTACACAATTTTTATAGCGTCGATGAATTGAGGGCGCGATTGCAACGCAAAGAACACTTTGCCAGCATTTCCAACTTTTATCAGAAACAATGGACGCATTACTATCTTTGATAACATACATCAAATAACTGCTCGGAAGAATAAAACTTAAAAGAAAATAAAGGCGTGGCGAGTTTCAAGCTATTTGGCCGCGTCAGCCATTTTCTCTATAATTACAGCCGCACTTCGATGGTCGAACCTCGATAATTATGGTCAAATTTCGATAATTCGAACGCGAACTCAAATTGACGACGAGTCGCAGTTGATATTTTTCTTCGCTCACACTCTTGTTCGTAAATTAATTTCTTCAACTCGGAGTTTCGATAAATTGAACTACTCTGTCTTCTCTAGATGTTCGGGTTATCGAGTACTACCAAAAATCGACACGGAAGCTATTTATTTCTATTCCTACTACGGCTTTAACATCAATTATAGCATTTCAGGAGAAATGCTTATATAAAGTGGACATCCTTACCTGGCCAAGGGACTAAATGTATGCCACTTTCCCTTTAAATTTTCACTAAGTTCCACATTTAACCGAAAATATAATTCCAACGGGAAAACCGCTAGTTAATTCTGCACAAGCATGCCGACAGTTATAAACAAATGCCAATTCAACCCTCGAAACGCGTCCACAATAACGTCGGCATATTTGCTTCCGATCAGGAAGTAGGCAAAAAAAATTAGGACCCATGATCCATATAAAAAAGATTGGGAATACTAGTCTGCAATAGGATAACGACAGGAGAACCGCCCACTTGTTAAAAATCTTACACAAACAATGAGCCTACAAGCGTATAAAAAAGTTTGGATAAGAATAGGAAAAAACAGCAGACGAAAGGTATCTAAGATTTGGGGGTCCTCGTGCAATTAAAAATTTAGGGGACCCAACCTGTATAAAAAACAATCGTTGCACAATTATTTTTTACTAGATGAAATAGCCCGTTCAAAGCGGGCTTTGTAATCAAACAAGGGACCTTTTTTGAAAAAATTTTCATTCGCTATTGGTACGTGATCGTAGCAATCCTACCAAATTTGGTTGCGTGGATTAAGTATTGAATTTAAGGCACTTTCCATTCCTCGTCCTTTTCTCTCTTCCTCACTCCAATCCTCCTTCCTCCCCCCCCTCTCTTTCTCTGGAAAAATATATTTCCTAGTCTCAATCTCGACCTAATAAAGAACATTATCTATCTATCTCTCCCTCGACCTTTTTCTGTCTCCCTCCATCTCTCTTCTGTCTCCCTCCTCTCTCCAATCCTCCTCCCTCCCATTCTCCCTCCCTCCCCCCTCTCTCTTTCTCTGGAAAAATATACGAGGGATGTTCAGAAAGTAACTACCAATGGTGTATTTTGCACAAACTAATGGAAATTAGAGTTTTTTAAACTTCACGCAGGTGTGGAGCGTGCTACATTTCACTAACAGGCCGTGAGAGAGCAGTGTGAAGCCATTATCAATGCAGCATTGTCAGTTTGAAATGGCGATGTTTTGGAAGAGTGGTCAAAGGAGGAAGTGCGTGCTGTGAACAAATGTCTGTGGGCAGAAGGCGTCGCGGACGCAAAAATTCACCATCAATTGGAAAAAGTGTACGGTCCAGATGTTATGATAGTTTGTGGTGTGTCAGGATGGTGCTTAGGTTCACTACTGACAGACCGTTGACATCGCAAACAGACAATAATGTGCGTGTGTTGAAGGCCTAATCCAAGAAAACATGCGTTTAACCATTCGAGGGGTTGCGAACATTGTGAACGTGTCCATTGGGAGTGCCCATCACATTCTCCACAGAAAAGGCCAGGTTTGATGCAGCGGGGCCCACTTCTCCTTCACGACAATGCCCGGCCCCATACCAGAAACCTGTTGCAACAATTTGGCAGGGAATGCCTTGAGCACCCCCCTATAGCACAGACCCCAAGCGACTTTCACCTTTTTGGGCCCCTAAAGAAAAGTCTGGAGGGGAAACGCTTCCGATATGACGAGGACGTGATAACGGCAGTGCGTATGTGGTTGAAGTCTTTAAGCCCGGATTTTTTCAGTGACAGAATACAAAAGCTTGTGTACAGATGGGACGGCGATTGTGTCGAAAAATAAATGTGACACAGTAGTTATAAATTGTGCATGCAGGATATTGTTTGACGTAATAAATTCTTCAAAATAATTCATCGGAAGTTACTTTCTGAACATCCTTCGTATTTTCTAGTCTCAATCTCGCCCTAATAAAGACCATTATCTATCTATCTCTCCCTCTACCTTTTTCTGTCTCCCTCCATCTCCCTCCTCTCTCACTCCCACTCTCCCCCCTTGTCTCACTCCTTTCTTCCTCTCTCTCACCTACTAAAACATTCAAAGCACGATTTCCTTACACATATAGTATAAGGGTTGAGACGACAATACAATCTCGAGGTTTAGCAATGACACGGTCGGCAGGGTAACATATCGTTAAGAAGTTTACATTTTTCCAATAAATATGATTTAAACGTAACAATAGAGCTATTTTATATCGTAGGCAAAATATGGCGATAATAATAAGACGTTATTTATTTTTCTTTAAAACGGCCCAGGTCCGAAGATCGTAGGTCAATTATTTCTAATTTTAATTTGCAAAAGAGTAAAAGCCTTTACGCCGAAAAATCGATTTTTACGTGTTATCTTATGGGAAAATGAAATCACCCTCTGGAGTCGAACCGAGGACCTTTTTTGTCATTAGCGACTGGTACGTGATCAATCCAAGCCTACCAAATTTGGTTGAACTGGCTAAGAAACAACTGAAATATTGAGCGTCATGGGCATAATGACCAAGTGACCAAGAGAATTAGCATTTTATAGTTATTAGATGATTTTAATTTTTTTCGCCATTTCTATTCTCATATTCTCGGTCAACTCATCACTTTTCAGTTTGCAAGCTTCTGATTTAACTACTAAAAAAGGCGATAAAAAATGTAATCTACTTCTAGGCATAAAAGTGTGGGGGCAGATTTTTATCGACTATAATTCTGAAAAAGATATTAAATTTAACGACACAGTTACTGGCAATGCCAACGATATGATCATTATCACTAGGCGGCATTTCTCGAAGAGGTAAGCCGTTACGCAACCTTCCACTGGTGGGTACAAAGTATTTCGAAAGGAAAACTGATACTGAACGCGTTCTGTGTAGCGGAAATATCATATAACACATTCCTCAACAGGATCTTCGTTTCTCAAACGGAATCCTCGGCAAACATCCCCACGACACGATTAAACCGACTAATCAAGTCGAGAATAATCAAATTCTCCAACGATAGTTGCTCATAAATTAAGCGAAGCGTTTATAGCGTATATTGTTGGCATAACATAATTCTACAATGCCTAACAACAACAAATAACATACGTCATACTTCGGCCTTGTTTATTAAAAACCAATAATTAAGAAGGCGTTTAAGACGGCACCGAGACGTTTAACATGCCTGCTTTGCGAAAATATCGCGGTCGATAGCGAGAAGACGATAAGAATTCGTACTCCTTTCGTCCAATGGCTTCTTCCTGCCTTTTCACGGACCAATTGGAGCATGAAGTGGTGACCCGCCTGCAGAAGTCATCAATTTATCCGCCAATTACATTGCTGAACCGCCGAAGGTGTACCTCTCTGCCCCGATTCGAAGCTCGAAAGAGGGTCGCCAGGCACGAGTTCACGTTCGACTTTCCGAATCTGGGATTTGAAAACATGTGAGTGCAGGATAACATACTAATTTAAACCCATTAACGCCCTATTTTTCAACTTCTTTTTAGTGTGTGTGTGTGTGTATATATATATATATATATATATATATATATATATATATATATATATATATATATATATAGCATTTAAGAAAAACATGAGTGTAACATTATCGATATTTTCGAATTTGGATCTTTCTTGAACGATTTTAGCGCGATTTATTTCATAAACGATCTAATGTTTTCTTTCTGTCTGTGCAATCAATTAAATTAAAAAGACAATTAAATAGTAAGAGGTATATATGTACTGAATTTTGATGCCATTTATTTTTCTTTAGATTCGAGTTTAGATAAATGTACAGGGTCGGATAGAGAGCATTATTATTTTTCTTATTATCTACGCAAGTATAAAATATGGAAAGCTGAAATTTTGAACGTACATTTTCGCATTGACGCCACTTACAACAGAGGCCCTACTAACCAAACATATGGCGGTATAACAACATAAAAAATAGAATAAGCTAAATTTACGCATATAATAGGTTTCAAATTCTAAATTCTCCTTAGTTCGTCAATTACGTTAACCTTAGAAACTTTCATAGCGAAATTAAACAAAGTATTGCGGAATTTAATAAAAGAAGAAAAACCCGCTAATCTTATCCGTCTCTGGAAAATATTCATTAATTCATTCATGAATATATGTATCTCAATTCCTCACCTTCCATTGAGTCGGCTGAACGATCATAACTGTACTTTCAAACGGCAAAGGCAGCATCCCCAGTGTTATGCAACGTTTCTTTGATTCTAATCGAAGGACTAATTACCGCCTCTAGTTGAACGCTAGAATGGCAGACAGAGCAGACAAGATATTTTTGCGCCTTAGGCAGTTTGAAAATTACGTCCCTCTCATAATGGAAGTATACAACACACAATTTCAGATCTAAAAATAATAGTTTATTGATAATTTAGAAGTAAAACAAAATATATTTTATAATCTGCAGTGCTGTAGTCGTAAAAAAAAGTTGAGAGCATACCGTATATGTAAGTAAAACTTTGAAGGGGGTGTCTTACCCTTTTTAAAGAGCGAAGTACATACTTACTTTGAATTTCCCTGAAAATTTTATTTCAATTATATTTTAGCGATGTATATAAAAAAAATAAGTACAGTATTTATTTTCAATCTTATAAAAACAAAAGTAGTATAAGAATATTGGCATTAAATCTCTTCGTGCAGATTTTCAAGAATTGAAGACGCAGCTTCAATATTTGGGGCAAAGAAAAAAGGAGGAATTAGCCGTTTTTTCAATCAACCTGTATAAGGCAAGGTTATACGGTGATTGTTCGAAAAAGCAGAGGGTATACCCTATTCATTCGAAAGAAGCACAGGGTACATGGCGTATGCCACCGTATACTCTTCACTACAGTCAGAGGCGGCCCGAGGAATTTCCACCCCACCATTTATGTTTGTTGGCGTACGACCCCCATATATGTATATTTGGGAAAAAACTGTTTTTAAAATAAAATACGGTTTTAAAATAGAGATTTTTATAAATAAAAATACAACGAAATCTTGCTCGCATTTATGAATTTAATGTATGTACATAATATTACAAATACACCTATTACAGAAATACATACGTATAAATTAGGTAGGATCTATCACATCATTAACTTCATTTAGAAAAATTTTCCTTCCGGGCTTTTCTTTCTGCGAAATTAGTAACAATTACTGAGGTGTCAATGTTAATAGCATCTATAGAAATAAATCCGAATCCATTGAAACGACCGTGCTCCATTGAGCTTCTTCTAAAGCTTTTTTTTATTAATTTTAACTTAGAAAATGAGCGTTCTGATGTAGCTCCAGGCACAGGAAGTGTATGACATAGTTAACAATTCTTCGTATGGTATTCAACAATTGCCCAAGGGTTCACGGAGACAGGAAATGTTTTGTTTACATAACTTCAAAGATAAATTATTTCTGAAAAGCGCTTCTTAAACATAAAAAAAGATTTGTTCGACACGGGCCCTCCGCGCCTGCCTCGAGCTCCGGGCCCTGGTTCGAGGAACCATTAGAACCACTGAAGCCACGCGTCTAAAGCGTGCTGCGCCCTAGGCGGGTGCCTTGCTCGCCTAGCCCTTGTCCCAGCTCAGATGGCAGACAAACGTTTTCTAGCCATTGGGAAATAATATGCCGCCATTCAAGATGTTTCCAGCTTCGTGTTTGCGACACTTCCTGCTTGTCTGGGCGCAGGAGTGTGTTGCCACGAGACTGCTCTCGTTGGCGAGGCACGTAAGTGGCTGTGGTAAAGATGTTTTGACTGTAGAAGCCTACCCCTAAATTATAATGTGCTTACGGTTTCTAAGCGGAGTTTCCACTAGAGTTAATTGATAAAAAGGCACAGATTAAAAAAAAAAAATAACAACTCGAATAATAGTCAACCCTCTCGACGCATAATTGCAATCAAACGCTTAACTAAGTGAATGAAACATCCGACTCGCTTCCTAACGATCCCTTTTTTATGTAATGGAATTTTACAATGCGAACACGCCATCTTCAGGAGAATGGGTTGAGTCAAGAAATGCTAAGGAGAGTAGTAGGCATAGCAACTCCCTTTCGAGACCACGCTTCCCAACGATTGCAATTTTTTTCTCGGCAGCAGAATGAATGGATGGATGTGGGGCAGAGTGAATGGCGAAGGACGATCCGGTTCCTTTTATCCCCGACGAACACACGGTATTCCGACTCGCCTCCCGAGCAAGGGATGGAAAAGCTACGCTCCGAAAGGTTTACTTCGGCAGAACTAAAATAAGAAGCGCTACATACTGCGCCCATCGCACTAATAAAAACTAAGTGTGTCTATTCGGAACGTAGCGTAGTTAAAATGGTCGCCTGTTACTATGGTAAAAATGCTGAGCTCTTGTCCTTGGATAAGCGTGACTCAAATATTTATTTAATGAAATAGGTTGCAAGTTGGTCGGCTGACCAGGTGGCAACGTTAATAAATACACAACCGGGTCATTCAATATACATAATACAAAACATGCATCAAATTCAAAACAATTACTACTAACATGTGTTTACACAAAGTATTCGGAAGGCAGCCTCGTTCGTTATATCCCGAATTATATTACATTTTATACCGAAAATACATTTCGGACATACATACCGAATCTTTTCATCGTCTAAATTGTTAAAACTTTTTCCATCAAATAAGGGCGGATTATAATAATTATTATTATTACATTTACAATAATATTGTCATCATTCTTTTCGCTGCAAGAAGGGATTTTCTATATATATGCTAAAAAGTAAGAATTTTTTACGAGAAATGCGGCGAGATTAATTTTTCTGGTTATTATAAACAAAATAACCAATTACAACAAAAATGTATAAGAACAAACTTCAATTCAACACGAATAAGAATCAATGCCTATGGCATATAATGCAAAAAGACATCAGCCTGCATGCAAATGCCGTATTTACCCGATTATAAGACGACCTCGAATACAAGACCTTTACAGAAGCTAATTTTGACGAAAAAATGTTTATGAGGCATTCTGAAGCAATAAATTAAATAAGATTATTGGAGATATTTTTTATTTAACTCTCTAAAAGTTGTCATCAAGATGTGGGGTGCGAAGGTAAATATGATTTAAACCATGCTAGCCTAGTGATAATTAATCCAAATTCTTTATTTGTTAATTTCTTTGATTGCGAATATTAGACGACCTCCCTCTAACCCATGACTGAAAAAAAACAGTAAGACCACGTCTTATAGTCGAGTAAATACGATAATTTCATTATTCAACTAAAACAAAACAACATTCCAAAGTTTCTTAAAAGCATACTAAGAAGTATGCTACAACTGCAATTTTTAACGGATAATAAATTCACTTTCCTTAAAATATGAAAGATATTTCATGTTCTCAATCAATATCTTATTTGCTGACCTTTCGTATTCCGTCAAATACACAGCACCCGAGCTACTTGTTACGTAATTGGCAACTCTAATCCAGTTTTTTAAATTTATTCGCGCGTGGCATAAGCAGGGAAACACTTGGCAAGGTGATGTAAGACGGGAACCCAAGTGTTACGAGCCCGCACCGGTAGCCGTGAAGGACTACCAAGGAAAATTACAATTTAACTAGCAAATGCCCGTCAAAAACGACCGTAAATTTTATTTTGATCTATCAATGTATTTAGCTCACTTTTTAACGAGAATAATCATAATGCCATCCCATCGTGCTGCAATATATCCTAGTAGCTATTTTATCTTGATCGTTTTTAATAGCGGTTCATTAATTTCACGACTGAATTTTTCTAATTCTGATATTCCGATGAAATGATAGCCATTCACATTACAATGTTTTGCAGTTTGATCGTGACAAAACTTGAAGATTTTTCGCATTATTTTCAGTTGTATGTGTAGTGCTTGGTTAGATCTGTTACGGATTTTATGTTGTTAGAATTTTAGATCATCCGTATGACAGGAACGAAAATGACAAATTAAAAGCTTAAGCAACATTTTTGATGTATTCATTTCACCTTTAAATTCATTAAATTTTCTTTAAGCACATTTTTTTTAAACCCGTTGATCATTCATTCATTTTTCATAATTGTCTGGTGGATTAATTTAAAGACTGAAATGCTAAGGAACAAATAATAAATTTTGTCTGCCATAAATGTTGTAATCGCTCTTTCATTTTACCAAATGACAAAATACATCAACTAATACGATAAAATATTCTGAGCAAGGTTTGTAGGTATTGTTTATTTTCGTTGCTGTAACAACTTTCTCTCATTTGCTCTCTCTTTCGCGGGACACGGTAACTTGACTTATAATCTAGATAGATTATGGCCATTGCTGTCGTGTTTATTTAAATTTCACGCCGAGCATTACTGTATGCATTTTTGCATACTTATTCGTTGGAAATGTGGGAAACAGCTGTATTCGTAGGTGATAATAATAATAACTATACCAACTACACACGAAGAGTTGCTTAAAGCGTGAAATTACCCAGTCTAAAAATTTCGCCGTTTCACCAGGAAGTTGAAGTGCGTCGGATCAATTAAAAATATGCAAAACCGCCCTCGATGGCGCAAGACGCGGATATTTTGGTAAAATTCAGACACGAAATAATCATTTTCCGATACTTATATAGGTTAATCGTCATTCTCCCAATTTTAATGGAGGCTCTATCGTTCGAGATGGTCAATGTTTATGGAAGACTCTCCGAAAGTGGCCTTGAGTGCTGTTCGTGACTAAAATAAATATGTCAACGAAAAACTGCTAAAAATATAAGGCTAATTGCACCTTCGCCCCGAGGTTAAGAGCGTCATGCCAGAGAGGCATCCAGCAGCGCCTTTATCTGTGGATCCCTCTTTATGCAGCGCTGCAGCTTAGAGCCTAATAACTTCTCTTCCCTTAGACCTTAGGAAGTTTCTAGACCTTCCACGGGTCTAAGACTTCCAGAAAATTAAACAAAAAACTTACCAAGACCTTTCCCCCATGAAAAAACAAACCGTCGCCCATAAGGGTTAAAAGTTTCGCTCAAGTGGCGCTTTAAAATTTCCCAACAACCCAAAGTATACACACAAACTATTCGAAAACCCATTAAAACTCGATAGAAATTCCTATCCGACAAATAAAAAAAAGAAATAAAAAGAGTTGAACGTATACGGGCTCGCACTGCTATCCCACATGCAACGTTTTATTTCCACGAGAACACCTGCCTCGAGAAACAGACTCGTCAATTCGGCACCTGGGAAAACCTTCCGTACAATGGCACCGACTTCCGTGGGACTAAAAAAAATTATTCTCGACGTCGACAAAGGGCGAGCCCGGAACCAAAAGTGATGCATTCGTTCCGGCTTCGAAAAGCCTTTCGAACGATTCATCCTCGCAAAACGGAGTCGATTGCCAAGATCGGTTTAGCGATCGGCGAACGCTTGGGCCTTTCAAAGCGTATGGCCAAGTGGCAATCGCCGTGCAATAACAGCTCTCCGTTTCCAGATGGCTACTTATCTATCGGAAACGAATTAATAACAAGTGAGAGAAGAATTGTCGAGCAAATTATGGATCTTGTGTTCTTCGAAACAACAAATATTAAGATTTTTAATAAACTTTATTGAATCAACTCAACAATTGTGAACAACAGTTTCAACTCCCCCCGGATTGGGTTAGGAGGTTGGGTGTTGGATTCGTTCTATTTCCTCTCTCTGGGTTGGGTTAAGTGGTTGGGGATGCCAAAATAAATATTTCGAAGAACGGGGCGGATAACACACAAGATTACATATGGCGATGTTTTCTTTTGTTTTAGGATTATGATGTCATCAGAAAGCTACCTTTTAGATTTAGATCAAAGACCTCGTAACATAGTCTAAAATTCCCCTTTAAAAGCACTCTTATCAATGCCATGCAGGGACGGCCCGAGGTATTTTGGCGCCCCGGGCGAGAAACCGCCCCTTCCGTCAAGTTTTGTTAGGATATTTTAAAAAGAACTTGATCATTTATCCATTTTTCCGTGAAATAATTGATAATGAAAATTCATTTCATCTAGATTCATGCCTGATCTGCGATATAAACTGGTATCCAACATTTATTCATTCCTAAGTAATGTATAGATAGATGTTCTGGTTAGCGCCCGCAATACTTGGGCGTTCAGGGCAGCCTCCCGGCTCGCCCATAGCTCGGCTCGGCCCTGATGCCATGTATGTATATGTTTCCCGATGAACACGTAAAATGACGCCCAACGTTTCCCATTTAAAACTTATTTCCCATTGTTAAAAATAGGCAAATTTTTCCTCTTCGTTGGATTAAAACAATTTGTCGTTCACGTTCGACACGGATATGAATTCTTTTTTCAAAATGTATAAACCTCAGTATTTCAGCTACAGAACTGTTCAGGTCCCGAGCTCATTTCTTAATTCTAACTAATTTGAAAATGTTAATTTATAGCGACCTGCGCCGATATCATGCATTTCTTATGAGGGTTGAAAAGAAACAAAGGTGTTGGAAAAAGACATCGATTACTCCTCAGCAGCTACTCCTATATCCACCAAATTTGCACTATGTGTAGCCCTCGTGTAGACCTCTCTAGGTCGCAAGATTCAAGTGATATTGCCCTCACAGACGGAAAGACAAACCGAACACACGAGCAATTTAAAACAAGCGCTAAAAAAGATGCAACATGTAATGCGCAAACTTTCTCATAAGTCCGTGAGTTTCTTTTCCAAACATTAACGACACTGGTCACATTAATGGATATTTACACGCGCAATTTCACTCGCATCAACAATGTCGTTGCATTAGGTGGAGAGAGCATGGCGGTAGCTGGTCGTCAACCTCGTACGCTTAAGTGTCACTGGGCGCAACTTTTTACATAGATACAGCTTATTAATTATAGATTGTGATTATAACTATACGGATTTTGACCAAAATCCACGCAACCAATTTTGAGCAAACTGACATTTTGTGAATATCTACATAACCACTCCCCATTGTGTCGCGTTGTGGTTTATTTAAAAAAGGCTTTTTCGGAGGGATATCTCACATAAATACGAATTTTAATCAGATTCTGTCAGACCTTTTCAGGTCAAGAGTCTGCGAACCGGGGCTATTCAAGGGTTGCGTGAGGCTCCTTTAACAGACTCCTTTTACCGCGTAGGACGTCAAATTCGCTCCCAATTTCAATTGCCGAGAGTTCACGTATACATATACTAATTTTCTGGTGCGTGAATTGGCATTTTTTAAATGATGACCGACTTATTCGCCTATACTTCACCTCTTCTCGCGTTGGATTTTGTGCTGTGTGACCAGACGTCCCAGTTTTCCGAGATTTGTGCCGGCTTTCAGCGGTGTCGACAAAGTCTTTTGGGACATCGCATTTTCTTCTTTAACATATCCGTATCTATTCGTTTGAGTTCAGCAGTATTATCTCGGTAATTTATACTGAATATGACCATGAAATAACTACTTCCAGGCAGTCTGAATAAAGACATTAACAAATATGGATGTACACGGGTTTCCCGTGGTACAGAAGCGTTTTCGTCAAATTCGCCGTAGTATAGTCGTATACTAATACTTTGAAATCAGTAAATTATTTTTCCTTATATTGTGGCAACCCTGCTTTTTAGATCCGTTTTAAAAATGTTCATTTCGTTTTGTCATTCTATACTACTATACTACAAACGAAATTTCTTTGAAATCCGTTCAGCCAATACCTTCGAAATTAATAGTTAGTCAAATTCTAACTTTGATATTGTGGTAGCCCTGTTTAGTCGACCCGGTTTTAATATAATAATTTTGTTATTTATTTATATAAAGATTATACACATCATATTTGGTTAAAATTCATGCCGTCAGTTCTCTAGAATTACGTGTAAAAGAAATATTATTTTTCTTTTTACTGTGGTAGCCCTGCTCTTTAGTTCCACTTTAAACATGTTGATTTCATTATGGTATGTTGTACAGATTTAATATACAAATATATGTTGCATAAATCTTACATACAAAATTTAATTGAAATCCGTTCGGCCAATTCCTTCCAAAACCTTAATTACTGAAAGAATTTAATTTGTAATTGCGGCATCCCTGTTTGGCTGATTAACTTTAAATATGCTATTATGGTTTTATATATGTGTATATTATAAATATTATAATTTGGTTCAAATTGATGCAGACATTTCAACACATATGTGTAAAAATAATGTTTTTTATTTCTTGTATTGTGGCAGCCCTGCTTTCTATATCGATACTAAACATCTTGATTTTGTTTCTTTGTGTTACACGCATCCTTCCTACAAAATTTCATTGAAATCGGTTAAGCCAATTCCTTTCAAATTCATAATTATCGAAAAGCATAACTTCGTAATTGTGGCAACCCTGCATAGTCGATCCGGTCCAAATATGTCACTTTGGTAATTAATTTATGTGAATATTTTATGTACCAAATTTGGTTGAAATCGGTTCAGCCAATTCTTCCCTGATATATGCATACGGACGGACGGACGGACATCACGAAGATAATAGTGCTTTTTAGCATTGACGAAAAGCACTAAAAAGAGATTAGTGAAAATTCTGATATGGGGTGAAGCATCATACGGGCGTGAGACATGTACGATGACAAAGAGGATATGAGCAGATTAGAAGCCTTTGAGATGTGGGTATGGCGTAGACTAGAGAAAATAAGTTTGACACAGGGGAAAGCAAATTAGTAAGTTTTGAATATAGTAGGGGAAGAAAGACATCAAAGAAAGAGTGAAGAGTCAAAGAGAAAATGTACACTGGATGCATTAAAAGAAGAAATTGAGTATGAGGACAAAGAGAAAGGCCTTGGATAGTACAGATCGAGTTGGGTGCGCCTAAAACCTACCGGAAGGTAGAATTACGACGAATTAATTTCCAGCTCAATTCTGAAATAATTCTTCGTACGCATTGTTTGAATTTTTAAAATAATTTGCAACATTTTGCACACTGCCATAGCCGCGCCACGCAACATTTGTTTATGTAGCGCAGAAAGGTCAAAATCTCTCAAAATCAATTATTGCTCCAGTTTTGCTTCGTCAGAATCTGGTCACCCTAGTTTTATACTGAACTGGAGTAAAAGAGGTTCTCCCAGATAATTCGGTAGCAGAGACCAGTTTTAGCTCCCAAAGCTGCGTACATATGACAAACGGACAAAATTGAACGAAAAAAACCTATCGGGATAGAGGGGCAAACAAAACGTGCATATTCAATCAAAACCCTCGCGTTCGAATTTCTTCACGATCACAATACTTTCTCTACATGCTACGCATATTAGAAAGCATAAATAAATCCTACATAGCGATCACCTTGACGGGCTTTGGCGTCTTTTAATTGGACAGCTGCTGCTCTAAAACTGCTCACGCAGTCTAGCGCGCGAAGGGACACGCACTTTCCCCTCCCTTCTTCTTTATCCAAGCATCCTGTGCCTAAAATAAGACCCCCCCCCCGAAGTGTTACCGGCTTTAAGATTGCTCCAAGACGCATTCGGACGTCTACATAACAGCCTATCCCCGCCGTGGTTCCCCGACGGCATCGAGGTGTAGCTAGATGTGCCGCGAGAAATTTCTTCAGATGAATCAGATTTTAATGCGCCGCTGTTTTTTTTACCGGCGATATTAGGTCTCTGAATTGGCGACGCTGCGATGACGATAAGGACTCTATCTATAGGTAAAAATGCATGTACTACTCATGTGGTTGGATGCCGCGAATTCCTTTTTATCTTTGGAGTGGTGCCACGAGTGAGAAAATGTTATGAATCCCTTGAGGAAAGAACGTAGTGAAAGAATATGGGGAAGTCATCATCCTTAGGTTGTTATTTACTCTGCAGTATAGTTAGCCCGTCATTTATATCACTGTTTTTGGCTTCCCTGTTGTTATTCTTTTCAATACAAAGGCATTTTTGAACAAATAAAGAATAAAACCTTCCTCAAATAGAAATTTTGAGTTAAAGGATACCGAGAGAAAGAGAGATCAACCCTTCACTGTTTGTGTATGAGGGCATCCTTCATATCCTTTAATCTTTCCATAACCTGTTCGTCGTTCAACATGGACTAAAGAATTACATAGTATGTCCCACCTGTTTTTCTAGGCGTGTAGACGTGTGCGTGTATATATATATATATATATATATATATATATATATATATATATATATGTATATGTGTGTGTGTGTGTGTGTGTGTGCGTGCGTGTATGTATGTATGTGCGTGCATGTGTCTACGGAGAGATATAAATTCTTGTTATCGGCTCTGAATGGTCATATATACTATCGCACATTTCGTCTCAATGACGCGAACTTAAAACAAAAAAAAAACCAGGAAATACGTCCGTGTACCTCCAATTAGAAAGGGTTCTTCTCGGGAAAGTGTACGCTCCGTGCGATTTCCTACGGGATACAAAAATGTTTAAGGCTGGCGAGTGAATGCACCAGGCCTTTCGAAGAGTTAAGAGAGGCCCTAGGGCAATGGAACGTTAAGGATGAGAGGCGCGTCGTGAGGGCCAAGAGAAGCGTTAAAAAGAGGTGAAGCGACTTTTTAACGGGGAGGAGAAAAGTGCTATGGTCGACAGGAAACGAACCGCGAATATCGTTGGCTCCTCGGCTCATCCGCTCGAGGTTAGGAAGTTTAGAAGGAAGAAGTCACTGTGTAGTCTCGATAAAGACTGCAATTCCATGTGCACCATACCAAACCTTAAGCATGATGTGTAAAACAGCGCTTCTTCATCTTTCTGATATTATGGCCCGCTATATATATATATATGTATGTATATATATATGTATATATATATACATATATATATACATATATATATATATATATATATATATATATATATATATATATATATATATATATACTAACATATATATATATAAGCTGGAGAAAGTATTATTTACGAAAAGTAGCGGGTTATTAAAAAAAGAAGAAATTTACTAACATTTTCATTATTCATTTATTGAGCTTGCTTTAAAAATATTACTAGCCGATCTTAATTTTATTCAAACTTTTCCGGCCCATCTCAAATCCTTTTTCGGCTCACGCGCCATAGGCGACCCGCCAGTTCCAACTAAGCTATCCTCTCGCCACCTGGATTCTACCGTAACTAAGTGGAAGGCAGTGAACGAGACGAAAATGGAGCACTTGAGGCATACGGAACAGCATTAAAATGTATAGCATTCAGGAAGCGAATGACACCTCATATTTTTTATGGCGTTTTCAGCTTCTAAAAAAATATTTTGGCTCATAATTGCCACATGCGACATGTCACGTATTTCAGAAATTATCTGTTCGGTGCCCGTACAATTAGATTTTTTTACCTTTTTCTTAAGGATTCGGACTTTTTCTTGCGTCTCCACTTCCTAGAGAAATTTTCCTGTCGATTAAAAAAGTTAATCTTACAAAACACCTCTCATGAAAACAGAGCATCACCCTCGCATGGAAATAAATCATCATTATTCGCAGCGTTTTGTAAATATTAGCTTGTTCGTGCAATGGACTTAAATTCCACTGCAAAATAACAGAATTTATATAAACTACTTTGACAAAATAAACTGATGTGGGCAACACGTGACTTTCTCCATGTCTATATGACAAATTATATGTTGTTAGCTCTGGGATAGTTGTCAACATTTACTTCCGGTTAACAATTAAGAAAAGAAAAAGGAGCGTTACTAAGATGTAACTAAGCATCAATTGTTAACAATAGTCTTCGGTAGGTGGCGTGGTGGTTGCAGCTAAAAATATAAGATATCTTTTAAACAATGCATTATGGAAAAATGTATCAAACAAAGGTTGTAGAAAATGAAATTTCCTACAGCTTGTATTCCAATACATTTTTATATTTATCAATATTAAAGCAAATATTTCAAAATAACGGATGTGACAAGAGTAAACACCAACTTCCGGTCGACCGATTTTTACCAAAGACTAATCAGATCTTCTAACTTTTATAAAAATGTTAAATATAAAATTTATAAAAAGTTTTTGAGCTAGAGCGCCCACAAAAATCTATCACATACAGACCGACAGACAGACACAGACATCACCGCGAAACTAGTCAGAACGTGTTCAGGGAACCTTAAAACATGTATTACCGTTGAAATCTCGAGTTCGATTTTTTCATGAAAACAATAATTTCTCATATTACGTATACGGAGAAAGTAAAAAATGACGCAAATATTTTAAGTGGCCGACCGGAACTGAATATTTTGTCTCGGAGAATATCCTGCAGGTTAGTTCGACAAAAAGTTAAACCTCAATCGAGCGATTGTCAAATTATTTATTTTCCAATAACCGAACTGATGCTATTCGGAGATTTGCGGAACGACCGCACGATCGTGCGAAAAAATATCGAGATCGCCGTATTCACTACAAGGACCAGTGGCGTAGCCAAGGGGGGGGGATGAAAGGATGCATGTGCACCCCCCAAACCTCTCCAAATAATATGAAATTTTCAGTGTGTTAACCAACGCAGTAATAATGTTAATTAAAACGCGATAGTAGTATAAATATTAATAAATACTTCTTTAAAATTCAATAAAATATTTGTCTGAGTATTAATTTATAAATTTTTATTCTTAAAAAATAGTATGGCGCACCTCCAAACCAAATTTCTGGCTAGGCACTGTCAAGGACCGTAAAACGAAACATTTTTGCCAAAAATTTAGCAAATGTATCAGAAACGCAATTAAATGACCTTCAAGAATCTTAAGGGCGAAAACCACCAAAATCCTGGCATTTATAAAAGAATGAGTAATATGTGAACGCTGCATTAATATTCTACATTGAATAAATATGCATTTTGTGAGTTTTTTGGGGTTGACGATATTCAAACCTCATGCCCCAAGGTGACTTTGCGTAAAGCTTATTCATGAAATCGTTCAAGACCAACGAGATATAACTGTGCACCTTAAAAACAATCGAACAACTTGTAAAAATTAAAGCCGCGTACATCAGCTAAGAAAGCAGCACTCGGAACCTTAGACGAAATCATAAATGGCAATAAAATGAAAAACAAATCAAGCGTGCTCATGGGAGGACTCGAACCTGTGACCTCACCAGTGCGTGCGTGCATAAAACACGGTCATCTTTTACCCGGTTCACAACTTTGAGACGAGAGGGTAATCCAACCTTAAAAAATAAAAAACCGGCTTGCATAAATGCATTAAAAACGTCTACCGGCTCATTTCCATCAATTCACAAACCTCCCGACACAAAAACGTTCGGATTCCGTCCGCCATCGCGAAAATGGCGTCGACGAAAATCTTCCCCGTTCGTTTTCGCGAGCAAGCTCCTGAGATGACCGAAAAGACCGCAACTGGCTGTCCTATGCACGAGAGATTCGGTGTCTCGTACGCGCACACAAAAGCGATCCAGCCAGCCGAACGACCACCCTTCCGATCCACCCTTCCCCTCCCCATTCCTTCCCCCCCTCCATCACTTCCCCGCCGTCCCGGCGCGAGACCTCCTCCAGCCTTAACAACCTTCCCTACCCCGGCCGAAGCGTCAGAGTGGACTCGCCCAGGCTAGAGGACGAGCGAGACTGGAAGCCATTTTCTCACAACGCAAGGCCCTCTTGCTGCTACGCTGCGCGGCGGATCCTCCGGTCGTCGCAAACTGGTTCTTCTCGCTAGCTCGCTCTTTCGGAAAGAGACCGCAGCGGAGGAGGGCCCGAAACTCACGTTACGAACACATACACACGGACAGAAACACACGCAAAGGGCGAGAAGCGGGATCACCATGCACCCGAGTCGGTGAGTGGCGCCTTCTATAATATCGATCGCCAATGAAAAGGGGAAGCTTTACGTGAGTGGGCGCAGTTGAAGGGAGACAGAGGTTTCTTTTTATTTCCGAAAGATAAAAGAAGAGGGTGGGAGAAGATGGTTGCGGGAAGAAGGGACGAGATTGGTGGCCCGCCACCATTGTGAGGAGCACCACCGCCGCCGGAAAATCAATCCTCCCGGAGGAGGTGGGTGGCGGTGTGGTGGTGCGTCGCCCGGATCCGAGACGGAAACGCCGTCGCGAAAAGGTCGCTACCGTCCGGAGGAAAGGGAGGGAACCGAGTGGGACGCAGCTGCACGACGTGCGTTTTCGGCATGCGACTGCGAAACGAGACGAGTGTTGTCGTGTGTGAATCCGCTTGTTCGATGGCCGCCTTCGATTTTAACTGCGATTCCGCATCATGTCGTAAGTTAGATTGACGCGCTACGGAGCGTGGGAGATATGGTATCTTTTATCGCGAGCGAAAGCGAAGAGGGAAGGGGGTTTTCCTAAGAGCTGCCAGAAACCTTCCACGTTACGACATGTGAACGAGGAGAGCGAGAAAGAGGGGAAAAGAAAACGTGCATCTGTAATAATCGCTTTCCTCTTGGTGTAATTCGCGTTCGACTAAGTAAAATAAAATGTTTTGGTCCTCAAACAAGAGATCGATAACGTTTTCGCATCTTGTGGATTGAATTCTATATCATCCTTCGATTGACAGTTAACCCGAAGGATATAATACACTCGGTTCGAACAATCCCTCGTGTTTTGAAATGGCTGGATATTTTAATCCACCTGAAAAGTTAAAGAAAAAAATCCGGCTTATTCCCTCGACCAACTTCCCGAGCGAAAA
The DNA here is from genome assembly GCA_028673005.1 of Tanypteryx hageni. NCBI lineage: Eukaryota > Metazoa > Arthropoda > Insecta > Odonata > Petaluridae > Tanypteryx > Tanypteryx hageni. Next base: position 123,145,001 of record CM054114.1, read on the forward strand.
AAAGAAACCTCGTGATCTTTTCCTTGATTAAATCAGTCTGGCGCGGGTCAAGGGTCAACGCACGCGCGAATTTTCCAACACGTCCGCAGTTTAACCTCTCTCACGAAGAATTCCCCTCGGACGCGGCAAGACCGCCCGACGGTCAGCTGAGGCCGGACAGAAAAACAAAAAAATCGCGAGGAAAAAGAACGTTGATACAAATTTTCCCATCAATCTCTTTCTCTCTCTCTATATTGCAAGGTGGCTGACGTGAGGCCTCGCCGTGGTGGAGGGAGAGACATGAGGGAGCCATGATCTTAGGTGGTCGGAGCGCCGGGGTGCGGGGGTGGTGCCCGGCGCCACGGTGCCTACCCGCCGCTTTCCTTCTGCTGCAACTCCTCGCCGTTCTCGCGAAGGCCTCCCCGACTTCGACACCGTCTCAGCGCCATGCCCACCGACCTCCGGCCAACAACCCCTGCCCTTCGCACTGCCACTGCCTACGCGAACACCGCTCCCTGCCGGTGACAATATCTTGCTTCGGGAGGCGATTCGAGGGGATACAGACCCCCCAAGGGACCGTCCACCTCGTCTTCGAAGATGTCTTCGTGGACGGCAGACTCGCCCGAGACACCTTCGAGAACCTCGACTCCCTCAAATTCGTCTCCTGGCAACACAGCGAGATCAAGGAGATATCCGTGGGCTCGTTCACACACCTGAGGTACCTTGAGCACCTCGATCTCAGCAACAACCGCATTGAGAAACTGCACGGACAAACTCTGGAAGGTCTCTCCTCTTTGCGGTCCCTCAACCTCACCGGTAACTTGCTCCAAAACCTTCCAAGGGGTCTGTTTGCAGGCCTAGATCACCTAGAAGTTGTCTTCCTTTCCAGAAACTTATTGACTGCCCTACCCTTCCAGTTGTTTTCACCCCTTCGGCATCTCCTAACCCTTGACCTATCCCATAACCATCTGAAATACCTGAGTGACAACTTCTTTTCGCCCAACAAAAACCTTGTATCACTTCTGCTCAATGGGAACCATGGGTTGACTCTCTATTCTCGCACATTTGGGGACTTACGTGACCTGAAGACCCTTGAACTCTCCAATGCATCCATTTCTGAGATCCCAGAAGGTCTCTTTCACGGCCTCAATGACCTCCAATACCTCAACCTTGGGAATAACTCATTATCTGTTATTCCCGAAGGGTCGTTTCGTGATCTGGAACATCTCCTGTGGTTAAATTTCGGAATGAACCCTCTAACAGATCTAGGAAACAAGCCCTTCCACAGCTGCCTTGAACTGGAAACACTCATTGTGGAGGGCAGTCATCTGACTCAACTGAAAGATTCAGATCTAGTAGGCCTAACAAGTCTGAAGGTGCTTATAGCAAGAAAGAATCCTCATCTTAAAGACATAGAGAAATATGCTTTTGATCGGACGCCAAAGTTGGCATACTTAGACTTAGGAAACAACAACCTATCTCATCTACCACAATCCTTCTCTGGCCTGGGTTGGCTTCAGGAAGTTCTTGCAGGGAATAATCCTTGGGTTTGCGACTGCCGTATGCAATGGTTTGCAGACTGGAGGGAGGGCCCAGGGAAAAATGTGACCATGGTGCCTAGTGAAGCAAGCTGCTTACTGGATGTTAATCGACAGCAAAATGAAGACCCTCCAGATATGATACCTACTCTGCGAAACTTAGCCTGCGCTAGGTTAAGCTTATTAGGCATATCACCAACACCTGGACAACAGTTCCGTATTGGCACCAGTGCACTGCTGGAGTGTCAACTTGAAGGATGGCCAGCACCTTCTATGACATGGCTGACACCTTCAGGTCATACATTCCATTGGACACCAAATGCTGAAGTATCTCCAGACCCTTTTGCTAAACACCCTAGGGCACACTATGCTAACATGACTGCAATCAATGATTCAAGAGTGAGAATACTAAACAATGGGTCGCTCTTCATTGAAAGTGTGTTACGCTCGGATTGTGGTCGTTACACCTGTTTTGCATCCAATCCAGTATCCAACATATCTGTTCAAGTGAAATTGAGCATCGATCCAATCACTATACATGAAATCAAGATAGCAAGCATATGTGTTGGATTTGCTGCCGCCCTTGCGTTTTTACTCATAACCTTAATAGTACAATTGGTCCTCTACATATTTAGAAGGTATGCATGCAACAAGTAGAAGCATAAGTATGATTATATGTTAAAAGTTTTCATTCACTTAAATGTTTTATTTTCAGATGTGGCTGGACAATATGCTGTCAAAATGATACTGTATCTCCTAGAGCTAAACAAATATACCAAATACTCGAGACCATAGAGCAATACAAGTCACAGCAACTGGAGAGGTTAAGACAGAACTACACAGATCAGGTACTTGCATCACTTTCAATGAAAAATTAAATTACATAATGCATCTATGTGATAATATTTTGCTAGAATATGATTGAAATAACTTCAAATTACTTTCTTTTTCCTCTAACAGGTTCACAGGATCAAAGAAAATTGCACTCAGCAAGTTGAATGGATCAGGGAGAGTTATCAGGGACAAGTTAAGCATCTGAAAGACATAAGAGACTATGGAACTCAACACCTGACAACCATCAGGGATCAGTACTATGATCAAGTAACAACCATACATTTTCAGATATGGAATGTACAGTTTGTAACTGCTTCTTGTATAATATGTTCTCTATTAATTTCAGGTAAAACGGGTCAGAGAATATTCTACTGGTCAGCTCAACTGGGTGCGTGAGAATTACGTCTTCCAGAGAAATCGCATCCGCAAGTTCAGCGCACACCAGGTCATCCGCCTGCGCGAGACCTGTAAGTACCAGCAGCAAACACTCAACAAGCTCCTAGAAAACCTGCCTAGCCTCTACCTGGAAAACTGCCGCACTGGTGGAGGTGTCGGAATGCATCCTGATATTGGAGATCTCAACGAATTCCGCCCACCACGTGTCCCAACTTCTGCCATTCCAAGCCATTCTCAAATAACACCTATTGACTTGTCAGCAGCAGTAGCAGCTGCACTGCGCGAGATCATACCTGTCGAAGAGGATACTCAAAGTCACCTATCCGTTTACTACACACCAACAGAGTTGTCGGTAGACGGCCTGACTTTGTCTCCGGAGAATGAAAGAGCCTGCAGTGGAATGGCTGGAGACCTCGATGACCAGCCCCCTCCCTACGTTCAACACCCATCTCCGTATTGTACACCGGTATCGAAAAGAGCTATCTTCACACCACATAAGAAAGTGAAACACAGAGGTAGCTCAGTTTCATTCTCTATAGATGAAGGACCTTGTGCAGTGTTCCAATCACAACAGAACTCTCCAGGAACTATTGCTGGCAAGGATACCCTGGCAGCAGAATCCAAAGACATTAGAGAGAAGGAAATTGATAGTGAAATTATTGAAAGTGATGGTGATGAGTGCTTGGAAGTGTCGGTGAACAGGGAGGTTGGCGGTGGTAAATTCAAAAAATGTGAAACTGCCTTATAGTGCCAATAAGGATTAGTGTGATAATTTAAAACCCCTGTGATAGAAGAAAAATGTTCTTGGACTCATCCTCATAGGCTAGTGAAATACATTAATAAAGTATTAGTTACGACTGTTAAAAGTGGTGGACTTCAAAACTGTGAAGGTAAGACTTACTACTTGTTACTTTGTCTATCTTTTAATTGGAGAGAAAATATTGCCGAAAAGGTTCGCTTTTGAAGATGCTACAGCACTGTTCTTTTTGTTGGCATCTTAACTGTATGAATCCAATAATATTTTCTGATGGTAGGTAGGAGGGTAGAACTAAAAATAACTTGATCTGCCTTTTCCTTTCTATACAATGTAAAAGCCTATACCACTATATATTTTCAAGCATATAATTATCAAATAAACTGTTAGAGCCTAAAAATGGTTTCCTTTAATAATTGAAGACTGTGATGTTTTATCTTGTAAATATTTTTTTAAATGACTTGCCCATTTGACATAAGAGACGATTAAATTATGCTAATATGGAAAAAATTGACAAAATCTTTGAACATTTGGAATACTTGAACTAGAAAGTCACAATATTTTTTTTTAAGTTACATTGATGATATTATGTTTCTGTAACCTAACAATGAACAATTTTTCAACATAATAGCATAAAGAAGCGGTGTGCATTATTATTCCACAGTTAAATGTAAAAATGAAAACAATTTGTGTTCAAAATATTTGTGTTGTTGTTGGTTTAAAATTATATATATATATATATATATAAAATTTCAAACAATTCCAACTGAGGCTTGTAAAAATGCAACCGACATTAATAAAAATATAAAAATAACAATTGGTATGTCATTCATCCCTAGTTTTTTCAACTGTCATACTTCTCAACATTACATTCACTTGGCTCTTCAATTTCTGTTTATATAAAATAATTCAAGCGTTATTATACATTAGCTGTTCTGTCTCAATCTGCTCCAACCACACTAAAAGTATACAACACAAAAGAATATAAAGGAAGCTAGGAGGATAGTTTGATAAAAACGTGTGTGACCAAAGAGATTTTAAACAGTATTTACCTTCTCTGGCGTCCGATTCCATACGATGACAGAATGTCCTGAGTTTAGGAGATTCTTGACAATACCAGAACCCATAATTCCGAGACCAAGGAATCCAAACTTCAGGGTCGAGGGAAGAATGTTCTTCTCCTTCAACGTCTTAGACACGCTTTCAACATCCAAAGGTGGCGTATCCTGGAAAAATAAAATCAAGTTAAAAAACATTGCACAATATCCACTTTAAACGCCCGATTTCTTGAAACGTTTATCAAATCTCATGTTGTTTGTTAATACATTAACACTAAAACCTATAGTTGAGAAAGCTAAAATTATCCTGAAAAACTTTCACTATGGTAAAAGATGGATATTACCGTATTTCCTTGATTGTAAGACCTTGATTTAGTAATAGCTATATTACAGACCTGATCGAATGTAAGATGCACTCCAATTTCAGGGAGATTAAAATGTGAAAAAAGTGTCTTAGAATCAAGGAAATACGGCAATAAAATTACAACAATGACTTTTTAATAATCAATAAAAACTTAACCAATAAAGGAGACTATTTTCCCTTAAAGATGATATTAAGTTAGATTAAAAATTGACGAGAAGAAAATAGTGGAACTTAACAGCATAATTAAAGCTTTAGAATAAATAATATATAACAAAATGCAGAAACTTGCATACCTCAAAGGAATGTCTAACATCACAGTAATAGATAGTTTGAAATGAGCAGCATTTATCTAAATTCAAGATAATAATCAGGTATATTATAAATTACTGCTACCTAACATGCAGATAAAAGCTTAGCATCAAATTTTGTATGAAATAATATTTTAAACTGACCCTTAGTTAATTATTTAATGTATCAGCTGATTCGATATTAAAAAGCTGATTTATGAGCCATCAAAGTGAATCACTCGTAAATACAATAAAGAATTATCCCTTCTGCGAACACTGCCATTTCCAATGTACCGTATTTTCTGGTCTATAACGCGCGCGTTATCTATACAAAAAATATAAAAATCGGGAAAAAACATCATGCGCATTATACAAAGGAAAATAAAATAAATTGTCCCACCTCATGAAACGGAATCCCCAGGAAGGATACGCTTTGAAGCCCACGATGTCCATCTCCTGAGCAATGCATTTCGCTTGCAATAAGACCCTTGTTGTTGAAATCCTAATGCCTTTTGCCCTTTCTCGTATCACCCACTCATACAGTTCTTCCTCGAGTTCTGGCCAAAAGCATTTTCTAAAATGCATTGCTCGTTTTTTCCGATGCAGCTTTTTCAGCACCAATTCGCCTTTACGCCATTCTCGTACACTTGATTCCCCTACGTTAAACTTTCTTCCAGCCTCACGATTTCCTTTTTCTACAGCATATTTTACGACTTCTAATTTAAACTGCGAAATGTATGATTTTCGCTTTCGCATATTTTTGTTTTCCATGGTAAATTAAAAACATTTTCAATACCGACGCCAAGCTAATTCAAGACTCCATAATACCATGTGGTGTACAGTGAAAACAACTGAATAACGGAAAGCACAGCAAATTTTAATTGATTCATTTTTATCAGGAAGCGCTTGTTTCAAATCGATTTTTTTTACTGCGTGTTATCTATACATTTGTACCAGGTTTGAAGAAAATCACTTGCGCATTATCTATAAGGTGCGCGTTATAGACCAGAAAATACGGTAATTATTATATTAAAAATCTATGCAGCTATTGTTTAAATTAATACCGATCTCACTAGACTTTTTTTCAAGATAACTTTTCAGCTTTCTACCTAAGTTGCACTTACTGGCATGTTATGCACAGTGACTGCGCCATTTTGAGAATCAGGTACGGTAGGTGCCATTTGTTATCATCACTAGTTATTGTTATCAGCCAGTTATTGTAATCACATGCAAATTCCAAAATTAAATTCAGTCAAAGATAGTTGGCCATTTACTGTTATCAGCCGCTTACTGGAATCAAATAGATTGAACCCAAAGTGAACACATTAAGCAGCATCCCTTATAACAGCATTTCCCAACTGGTGGTTCATGTACCCCTAGGGGTAATGGCATCTTTTTCACTATCTTGGTTCTACAATTCTTGCCAATATTTTAATTTCTTTCAAACTAAATGCATGGTTTTATTTCAAATTTTTCTTATGCTTCAAGAATTATATTTGAATTTTACAGGGTACTAACTAGAAATTGATGACAATATCAGAGATTCTGGTTTTATTATAAACGTTTACATACATACATACAAAATTTACTCTCCATTATAAGGGATTTGCCACCAAAACTGTTACAACTCAAGTGGTTCGCGAAGAAAAAAGGTTAATCCAAGGGGTTCGCAACGAGAAATAGGTTAGCTCAAGGGGTTCGCAAAGTGAACAATGTTGGGAACCGCTGCCTTATAATATTATTTAGAAAGTTCCGGATGATGCCTCCATGCTAGGAGCTGTGCTAGTACTCACAGGTCGTGCCACGCTGGTAGGGCGGTCAAGAAGGTTAGAAACCACTCCCTTCCGTGGACTATGGTTTGCTAATGGGGTGGATGTCAATGAGTTCAATCCCGGCAGCTGACCTTCGTCCAATGAGTTTGACCGAACTCTTTTGCTATGCGTGTGCGATCCAGTGCTGCTTTCGGAATTGGTCCTCTTTGCCACTGTCTTTGGAGGATGATCCTTGACGAACATGGAGAAATTGGGTCAGAATAGTCAATGTGATATTTTGCTGACAAAAACAATCATTCCAGTCTAAAAAAACCTACCTTCCTTATCTTTGGTTTTGTCTCCTTCTTCTGCTCGCTCACAGATTCTCTCAGCCTGTTGAACTCTGCATCTGGATCATCCAAGTCATTACAGCTCTGTCAAAAAAAAAAATGTCGTTATTACAAAAATATTTATATGCCGAAAGAAAAAATACTACAACATCAAGTGATACTTTACCTCCCCTCGGTTCTTTATGTAATTTTCGATAGCCTCTACTGCATCCTTGAAAGGACCCGACTTGTTTGTCTTGATCAACTGATCTTTGTACTCTGAATACGGTTTAATGTTACCCTCCTCAATCCAGGCACTGTAATTGTAGAAAGGATAAAAAATTAAGGCTACAATAGTTACACATTATGCTAAATCTCTGCATCCTGGTGAGACAAAGTAAAAATTGAAAGAATTTTCAGGCAGTAAATAGTTGTTCATCAGAAGTTTGCACTCAATTTCAATAAGAGATTACATCTATGGATTGCTAAGTTGAATAAGAACAGACAATGTTGCAAATCTTAGAGGTCTTATTCCCTGGATATGGATATCTTAAGGCTAACAATTTACCAATGAAACAATTACAATAAATCACAAGAAAACTTGTCTTGAAAACTGATAGCTGCAACAGACTAAAATCTACATAACTGAGACATTATTAGGTTAAGATTGAAAAAAGGAACTTTTCACATTTTTTAAAGTAAAAAACGGAAAGCACAATCGCACACAACATGTTCAATGCATGTGTCACATCATTCCATTACAATTCAGTACCTTTCACATACAACAAATGCAAGTGAAATTACATAAAGAGAACCACCTTGGAATCAATTAAAGCATGTCATAATTTTTCATATTTTCACGTCTGTAAAATGATAAATTGCTAGTTTAATAACTGCATATTTCTTTTCACCCACAAAACATAATGATCTTAGTTTATTACATAATAAGTAGGCTATGACAGTTTGACTCAACTCGGTGAAAATAAAACTCTTATCTCTGCAACCCTGATAAAAATGAGAATCTTTTTCAACAAGGTTCCATTACTTGTCAATAAAATGCAGTATACCTTAGAAGATAATCATTAACATAATAATAGCATTTATTTCCCTTGTTTTAATATCTTTCAGATATTTATGAAATGAACAACTCGATGAGATGCTTATATGATTGTGAATTATTATGTACCCATTTCGGATAGCAACCCATATCTTTAGAAGATGAAAATAAGATTAAAATTAAATGTTCCTAAGTGTGTAATTAGCATATGATATTTTAGAAATATTAACAAAAAATTACCATTTAAGATACAGACACGAGAAATACAGAGTTGTCTAGACAAGATTGATCAGCATCTATCAATTTCCTAGTAATTTCACCTTACTAATATCCAAATACACGTAATTTCAGATTATGACATCAACTTAATCCCCACAATAAGCAAAGATGAATTAGTAAAAATAAACCAGTATGATTCAACACCGAGCCAAAATTTAACATTTCAATGGGCAATTGAAAAATAGCATTTTATATATTTGTGAAAACAATCCTTAATGATAACAACAGGAACCTCTTCCTGAAAGTCAACATTATTTATTCAGTGATTATGAGTCAACTAGCCAATCCAAGTTGATGGGTAAACAAAAAGAAAATAGGTTTGCCCATATTTTGATGATATTTCCGACTAGTCCAACTCCTTTCATTCAACTGCTGTTGAGTTAATCTAGATCTTCAAGTTCATTCCCTGGCCAATCGTCTTTGACGTTCATGTATCACCTCAATATTATAATCCATGTCACTTTGCTCTATAACTGATATTATTTACTTTAGTCAACTTCCTATGACTAAAATTATAGGGGTATGTTTATGCCAACAATACTTCTCTTGTTGCTGACAACCTAAATTATTGATTAATCAATCAATTAAGCAATTTGAATGCAAAATCAGTTCATTTAACTTTAATCAATATGTTTTAAAAGAAAATAAGTTGTTTTAGCATAAAATATTTCTTATGGATGATATGTAATCGAGTAATTCACAGTCTTGCGGCAGTCGAGCATGACATGATGATTTAGCTCATTATTATTATTTAAATTCTATGCAAATTCCAAGTGGAGTCTGGATTCAACAATTCAATTCAAAATGTTTAGTCATTAAATATATGATATTATAGGTTTAAACCATAAATGCTCAAATTACAGAACGGACAAATTCCAATTAAAATTATTAATAATTTTCATTTACCATAAAAACCCATGCTAAGGAAACCAACTTAAACATTTCACTAAAAGAAATCAATCAAGGCATTTTGAACAAGTTAAAAAAATAGTTTTCAGGTAACAGAATTGAAACTAAATTCAATCTCACAGCAAAATAAATTACTAGAAACCAACAGTATTTTTTAATCATTTGAATTTAAACTTGTTTAGCTATCTAACAAGTAAAACCCACTTATGTAGCAGTTTCGAAATTTAAGACAAATTACACTAAAGCAGTGGTTCCCGAACTTTTTGTAAACTCAGATCTCCTCAAAAGATAAACAGAATTCCACGGCACCTCAACATTGAAACAAGGTTTTTATATTTTTTACAATCGGATACTACAACTTTTGGAAGAACTACGCCATAATCAATTTTTGCAAGGAAAAATTATTGCCTTAATTACCTATCAACATATCCAAATCTCTGACTTAATTACCAAGCAAAGTTTTTCGCAACACAGTTTGGCAACTACTGCACAAAAGACTAAGGAGGGTGTCAAGATGATTGGAACGGAAGTGTATAATTACATATTAACTAGAATTACGACATTCCGGATTTAGAGGTTCAACAAGAAACACGTTCTGGACTCAACAGTTATAACACTCACATTGACTCTCGGCCAGATTAAAATGATTGTGTGGTAACAAGTATCACAATAGATCCAAAATTCAATGCACAAGGCAAGTAACAATGTGAGATGCAGGGCAAAACGATCTATTATTTTGTGTACTTATTCACACCTGACAGACGCATGACGCAAAGTTGATTGTCGAGCCATATTTTTCTGCAGTTGTGAACAAATTAGGTCAAGAGTACAATACCACTATAAAAAGGTTACAATTTACTTTAATATGTGAATATACTTGAAGCAGAGTAACTTGAGCTCGGTCTCAGTGGAGGTGGGGTAACGTCCTCGCCTGCTAATCCGAAGGTCGCGGGTTCGAATCCCGCCTAGGTGGGTTTTTCTCCACCTAGGGCATGGATGTATGTGTTCCTCTATTGTTATTGTTAACATACTCCACTGGAAAATGGCTACAAAAGCTGTATGTGGAATTATTGAATAAATAAATAAAAAGCAAGGAAAAAATCTACATGACTTTCTCCATACCTGTAATATTTCTAAAAATTCCCAATAGGTTAAATGATAATAAACATTTTATGGAACTGTGAGAAAAATTTAAAGATTTTACAAAGAACAGAAATAGACTCATACCGTAGCCTTCTGATACTGGATATAGCCACGAAGCTCAAACAATTAAGAATAAAAGGAGCATTACTAAGACAGAACTAAGCATAAACAAAAGTGTTTATGAAAGTCGCCTGTAGGTAGCGCGGTGGTGGTAGCTAAAAATATGGTTTTTAACATCTCTCTTAAACAATGCTATACATGGGAAAATGTTTCGAGCAAAAGTTGTAGCAAATTAAATTTCCTTCAAATTTTATTCCAATAACTTTTACATTGATCAAGTACTAAAGCAAATATTTGAGAAAAAAAAACGAATAAGCGACAATAGTAAACACCCACTTCCGGTTGACCGATTTTTACTAAAAACTTATCAACTCTTGATCCTTTAACAAAAACGTCAAATACAAAATTTCTGATAAATAGCTTTAGTTAGAGCGCCCACAAATTTCGTATCACACAGACATCATCGAGAAAATGTTCAAAACGTGTTCCGAGGACGTTAAACTGTGCATTTCCGTTGAAATCCAGAAACAGATTTTTTCACGAAAACAATCCTTTCCTATCTACGTATGAAGAAAGTAAAAATCGAGTGAGCTCGAGAAAAACTCTCCAGCCAATCCTTGACGAGCAACGCTTCCGCATCGTGCATAACTGCTGTCCCTTTCCACGGCCTTCTCGGCAGTAATATGGTAACGTCATACTTCTACACGGCTGAGAGAGCTCAAGTTAGGCTAGAGCGACGGTGGTTGTTGTAATCGTGAAAGTATGACATTCGGGATTAATTTAATTTAGGAAAAATGTTTGCTAGACGCTCATTGAAAACGTAACCACAGATTACAGCATTAGACCTGAGAAAAAACCGCTTAGCACGAAGATTCGATTTGAGAACGCGTTTTCCAGAAACTTAGCCCCTATTTCGAACACCTCGTAACGGATATCCCGACGTGAGTTTGGAAGTTACTTTCGCAATTCATCACGAGAAATACACATTCCCTCAAAAAAGGGTCTTTTTCAAAGACGTGAAACAAGGCGGGTAAATATCCTCGGGCAAAAATCACAACACCGAACCGAAAGAAAAATAATCCGGTTTTAAAAGCGCGCATGAGGTAAATATAACGCCACGTTTAAGAAAATAACTACTCTACTTTAAAGTAGACGGCGATTCATTCCACGATACCTAACTTCCGGTAAGCCTTTGTGATACAAACGAATTGATCTCGATGCGTAGGAGGAAGGCCAGCAACCCCTGGCACTTTCGCAGGATGGTTACACGGGTGCCGCTAGGAGCGGGGAAATCTTTATTTCGCGCAATTCCACGTCAGGCATGCTATTTCGCCGGAAAATTCTCCGGCTTTCGAGAAGGCGGCGCGCGCCATGATGGAGCAGGGAATTATTTTTTCCTCGCCCGTCCAGGCGGGAACGGTCGAACACCGCACATACATCGAGGGCACCTGATGCTGCGACGACGACGCCAGTGGATTTTATATAAGTTTTTTCACTCTCCTATTCTCCTGGGAGGCTATAAAAAATAGACTACGGCTGAAAACAAAAATCAAACTTCATAAACGACCAATATCGAACGTAACGCGCCTAATACGGTTAGAGGAGTTCGGACTGTCCGCATCAAAGGCTTTCAAGGCGTAAACACATTACCAGGAGGAAGCGAATCGTCCTTCACGCCAACGATAGCCAATTAGTACGATAAGCAACGTGAGCGGCAATCTTTTTACGCAAGGAAAAGTAACGGGATCGTGATGACTGAACCACCGCGGATGCATCCGACGTAATGTTTTGCAGCCGGATTCAAATTTCTATATGCGTTCATATGCAAGACTTGAGTTGGGGCGGGGGGGGGGGGACTCGCAAGCGGATGGCACCAACAATTAAATGCGTGACCGACGTGAAATTGCACTGCGGAACAACTACCGAATTAACGGAGCCACTGAAACAGTTGCCGCGCGATATATGCTCCAGCTAACGCACGAAACTGGCCGATCTCGAATCGACGCACGGTTGGTTATAGTCCTCAAATTGCGACTGAAACTTACTAAAAATACTCGTCCCAAGCTTCTTCAGGCTCGACTGCGCGGTAAATTTATTTTTTATCCATTATATTTGCACACGAACAATATAAACGCTGATTTTTCAAAAACTCGGTCAGCCTTATCCACAGACGTAGCCGACATTAGAAGTACCACACGAATACATGTCAACACGATATTAACTAATAAAGGAAATGAAGAATTCCAGTTTTTAAATTGCAGCAATTACAAGTTTGAACGCTTCATTAACTCTACCACCGTAGGCTTGTTATGTCGCTTATCTTCCACGCCGGGACCGATAACAACTCCCGACCGGCAACACGCTTTATTCAGAATTGAGATTTCGCGCCAAAACTTGATTATAGAATACGACTTAACACCCTCGGGTTTGACTGTGTAAAAACGTGTCCATGAAAAGCAAAACAGTCATACTTAATGCAGTGAACAAGAAAAATCGAGTCAACCAATGTATACAAAACTACGCAGTTAAGGGTCCAAAGAATACCATGAAAAAATGCCCATAGTAAAATAATTGCATTACATAAACTACAATGGTTCGGGAAAAAGACACAAATTTATTTTTAAATGAGGATAATGAAGCATGTACTTTCTTACAGGTAGACGCACTGTATTTTAAAGTGTTAAGCAAATTATTATTATTCTTCCGTGAAACCCCGCAACTATTCAGCTCAACTACCAATAAGGCGTGTATAAAAATAATGCGAAGGATCCGGAGCATTATCGCAAATTATGAACGCACTATCAAAAGCGTACTACTGATAATTTCGCTCTACTTGTCTACAAAACGGGTAAGCGATTGATTCGATAAAATATTCCGAAACAAAAAACCTAAATTTACTGCAACAGGCCACTAGAAGGCGCAAGATTGCTGTATATTAACTCAAATGGAACTTGCAATATAGAAAGCTCAAAAAACGATTTCGATGGTTTAGTTAGTAAATGTTTAAACACAATATTTTAAAACTATGCCTCTCTGATAGCCTTAAAAAGTCAGGGAAAACCAGGTGAATATATCCGGTACCAAGCAGCCATCATGATTGGTGATTCACCGATAGTGCGAAGGCTGCTTTGCAGCTGAAATGCCCATCTGGTTTTCCCAACCAATAGTTTCTCAATTTGGTTTTAGCGTTTTCTCTGTTGGTGGACATAATGCTTAATTAAATTTGTCTTGCAACAAAAGAAAACCAAAAGGTAATGTTTTATAAAAACAATGATTATGTACTTAACGATTTTTACTTGCAATTGAACATAAAGACAAGGTAAAACTAAATTAAGTGACAATATCCAATGTAGGTATTACAAACTATATAAAAAGTTAATCCTTTATGTACCATGTTATATTTCCTGATTTTCATTTTATCAGAAGCAAAATAAAATTAAAGGAAATATGTTGTGCATGGTTAAATGGGGGCATCTTTATTTGGCAAGGCTATACTATAACGACTCGAGTCTTATAAGTACTGTCATGCTCAAATGACATGAACAATACTAGATAGTATTGTTCATGTCATTTGATTATGGAATTCCACGAAGTCTCAGCCTCGTCCATTAAATGCAATACATGCTGTCTAAATGGGTGGTACTTCTAAGTATTGTTGGTACATTAATGGTTAAAAGAGAAAAACAGCTTTGAGTTAAGCTGATACCAAATTTGCCAACAAGAACAATGATGATGACCTGTAACCAAGAGCCAAGTGAACAATTCTACTGTTGAAAATTTACCCCATAAAGTCAATGACATAATAAAAAGCTTCGGTCACAAAATAACCTTTGCAACATTATTCCTGAAATTGATAATACTTATTCTACATGATATGATTTATCAATTCCATTTATAAATGAAGACAGGAGACACTGGAAGATTAAAGAAGTGAATGTGAAATGAAAGACTACAGCTGATGCATGAATTAAAGAGTTATTAAGGCTTGAACATGGCCGTGGACAAAGCAAAGAACCCAATTTATCCGACAATAATGGAACTGCCTGTCAAAATATGACAGCAAAGAGGAATGTGCTGTTTGGAGCAACTCTTAAGCTGAGAGAAAAGTAACAAAATTGCTCATGACAGCAAATATTATATCAAAAACAAAGATGGATTATTATATACATAAAATTACATTATATCAATGACTAGTTTGATAAGTACCACTAACTTTCTAAGAAAACTGAAAGAATCCTCGGTAATTATATCCACATCAAATCAACACTTCTTTATTCACAATTTCTTCGAATGGGACATCTTGTAGGTGGTATCAAATAAATGACATAAGTAACTCCCGCACCTATAAAAATGGTTCAGTAAACAATGTATGCACTAAGAAGCAAGTTTTGTGGGTGCCAATCATGTGTCATCCATTTCAAACATTCAGAATCAAAGACTACTCGGTACTATTTATTTACCCTGGACCCCTATTATAAATTCTATATTATTTTCATTGTACCCAAGTACCCGAATTCAAGTTAAGTTGCTGGGGGTTGGATTCGTTCCAATTTTCCTCCCCCTGGGTTGGGTATTGGATTTATTCTATTTTCCTCTCCTGGGTTGGTTAAGTGGTTTGGAGTTGGATTCATTTCATTTTCCTCCCCTGGGTTGGGTTAAGCAGTTGGGGGTTGGACTCGAGTACTAGGGTACAATGAAAATATTATAGAATTTTTAATGTGTCCGGGATAACCAAATAGTACAGACTACTCATTATTACTACTTTGCTATACGAGCCTGCGTGAATGGTTTAATAAATTAGTTCTGAGTAATGTCCATTCTTTCAATCAATTACTAGCATAGCCAAGGAATTCACCAAGTTAGCCATCACTAATATTCACAAAAAATAAGAGAATTTGCTTATTCCAATGTAAATATGGGCCTTCACAAAGTTAAAGCTAATTCAGTGAATTATATTTCTAACTACTTGCCACTGTTGTCTAAATTATAACATGACCTTTAAGTTTTTATCCATAAAGCAAAACCTGTATCTAAAAATCTGTGCATGATGCCAAATGTATTACATAAATGCAATAAAAACATATTTTAGAAATAAGAAAAATTCACGACTGACTTGATATTGAAATAACACCCCATTACCACAAACAATTACTTCAGTTGCATTGCAATAGTTTCTAATACTTATATCACAAACAAACTAAATAAAATACAACATTAATAAAGAAACCTATTAATTCTGAAACATGTTATGAATAGGCCCAAGCATATTCAATTCAGAAGACTTGTCCAGGTAAGACCGCCATGTATGGAGAATAAGTATATAAATGTCTTTATTCTTTTTTCAAGCATTTGGTTGCCAGCTATGGTATGCAGTTACACTTGGCTCAATTTTAAGCAGAGCAGTAAATTAATTCATTCTACATATTCACATTAAAATACAGTTCATCACGGCATTAACAGAACTTGAAAATAACGTACAGGGCAAACAATGGATAACAATATGTTCTAATGAGTTTCTTACAATAAAGAGATGATTGTCTGAAATGAACAATGCTCATTAACTATGATGGAAGTTGTCTGTCTGTCTGCTTGGCAGTAAGTGGTTAATTGATATCAATCACAGATTATGTCAGTAAGTAAAACAAGAAATAATTCATTGGATTTCAAAGTTTTTCATCGTCTACTGATCAATGATGCAAAAATAAAATTATTGTTTTATCCCATCTGAATTGGTATTATTTTCATTTAGCTACATCTTGACAATGAAGCACTAAAAAATTGTCTTGTAGACTTGTTACTACACTGTGACACTGCTGAATGTAAGCCACTTGTGATGATGTTGCTTATGCTTGGAGATGCTTTGCCAGCAATTTTTTTCTTCTTTAAGGAAGTGCTATCATCGGCAAAAAATACAAATTCCATATAGCCAAGCTACCAGATATACTTACGACGAAATTCATCTCAATTACTCTTTGCATAGTAAGTACTTCAAAATAAAATTTATATATTAAGTACTTTGAATATCACCAACACACACAAAAAGGTTATGAAAAACCATATATGCATTTGGATTACCAGATTGTCAACAATAGAGGTGTTTACTGGTAGGAAATTCTATTCTTTTACCTAACCTTTTATAGATATCAAAAATAATTAAGCAAGTACGTATTTTTCCAATTTATTTTTCTCTGTGCTTCCCTATTGAAATGATTCTATTACCCTATTTAAAATTCAGTTCCCCTTAAGTTCTTTAAAGACTAAATCAAAGAATCAAAACCAATTCAAAAACAAAAATTTTATTTAATATATGACATGAACAAATAGCTAACAAGGAATTTACTTAATTTCCTCATCCTCAAAGAAACTTTACAACACCAAAAAAAGTTTTTCTATCAAGTATACACTTCTGTCACAATAAATAGTTCCTTAATTTTTATCCAACCTTCTTACCATAATCTGCATATCATTTTGTTGAACCTACTTCATCTGTTCGAATGGAAACAATAAATATAGCAAGCAATATCTTACATATAGTTTTCCAGTTGTGTGAGACAATGATGTCACCAATGACACTTTTTAACGCATTTTTATCGAACTTCTCCATTAGGTGGAAGGTTGAAATTTTGCAAGAATGTTTGGTTCAGATTTAAAAATTAAATCACGAAAATAAAATAAGAAAAAGATGTGGGTTCGATTCCAGGGGGGGAGGGGGGAATTTCAATTTCCCATAAGATAACACGTTAAAAGCAATTTTTTAATGTGTAGGCTTTTATTCTTTTGGAAATTAAAATTAGTTCAAATATAAACTATGTTTTAGGAATATTAATGAAGTTTCTTATTCTATTCATCTTTTTCCTCCTACCTTTGGAAATCTCTCATGTTAAACATTTAAATCACATATTTTGGAAAATATCGGCTTTTAAACGGGATGTTGCCTTGCCGACCACGTCATTCTTAAATTTCGATAATCAGTTGTTGTCTCAACCTGCATACGTGTAATATATACGAGTGCATAGATTGTCTCAAATTATCATAGGATTTTTAGCGAAATTACGCAATCCTAATGGGACTGGGATTTAGTTTGGAATCTTTTACTTATCTAAACGACTATATAGATGTCGAGTAAGATAGGGGGAAGTGGGGAGGGAGATAGGAAGGAAAGGATATAGAATGGAAGGTAAAGGTAAAGTAAGGTAAAGGTAAAGTAAGGGAGGTATAGAATTAGAAAAGGATGGGAAAAAAGAGATAAAGAGAGTGATGGAGAGAAAGAGGGAGACAGAGAGGAAGAGCTATGTATTGGGATAGGAGGGAAAGAGAGGGGGAGAAGTTAGACAAAAAAGAGGCAGAGGGAAGGGGCTCATCATTTAGCATATCTCACTGATTTTTCATATCGAAATCAAATATATTTGGAATACTTTATCATAATCCCGTCATATTTGACAGGCAATCACTGTTGATGTTACTCTGATGAAAATATCAGACAACAGTTGCCCAGCCATTTAAAATATACATACAATCTCGAACTACAACCTTCATAAGGACATTTCTGTGAAGCCACAGAAAATGCTGTCCCAGAACTCACTACAGTTCTTAAGACCCATTCACCAGTGCCATGAGATGATCAAAATTTCTATGTAAAATAAACACGTCTTAAAAAGGTAATGCAATGATTCTTAGAATAATGTAACATACCAATTAGTATTTCCATGTTCAGTTGGTATTTTCAAAAAAGACAATCTGAAGGTAAAAATCAGGCAAAACCTGAAAAATCCATACCCTAACTGTGAGGAGTAAATATATGACTCTCCTGGTGTTGATTAGCTCTCAAGAACTTCCTTTATTAACACTCTATGAAAATCCAAAATTAGAATTATATATATGTATTTCATAGAAGATATGCTGTTTATTATTTATTTTTCTAATGTATTCTAAATCAGCAGTTCTCAACCATGCGTCACGACACTTGGGAAGCTGGGACATATGTCGCCTGAAATTTTGATAACGGCTTATAAAAAATAAATTTCGTTGAGCTTAGTTTTTGTCTTTCCCTTGTGTCATTTTTAACAACAATAAAAACAATGTTTAAGCTAAAACTCTTCATTATTAGCATTTTTCTTAAAAGAAAAAAACGTGCTTATTTGATCACTCTGTCCGCCTATGAACAAAACTCTTTTAAGAGATATTTGGAAAATTCTTTTTGAACTTGATAGCTCTTACCAATCTATGAATTTCTAAGTGATTGGATTTTCCAAGTACTTCATAGATTTTCCACTAGATGGCTTCTAATTTGGAAAATTCAAAATTTAGAAATGGTATTGTAGCCAAACTACTGTGGTTATTTGTAAACCTTTTTGAATTAGATTGCTCATTAATGTATGAATTTTTCAGTGATTGGATTTTCCGAGTAGTTAACAAATTTTTCTCTAGGTGGCTTCAAATACGGAAAATTCAAAACTTTGAAATAGTATTGTAGTGAGAATCTATATTCCAGTGATGCATGTTGTCCCCTCCTCAAAGAGGGAGTCAAACCAGAACCCTGAAAATTTTTAAGAAAACCCTCTTCCTCTTATTTTAGGAAGGGTATTTTACTTGCTGCAGACTATTCTGCCTTTTTTAGTTCAGCAGCTGCAGTGTGTTGTGCACATGAGCATTGACCGTTGTTAAGAACAGCCATTCTTACCATTCTGCATGTGAAGAACAAACTGGCAGTTCAATATACTATGACCATAATTGTGCTGATAATTACCTTCACACTGCATCAAATATAGGTCATAACATATATCCAAACTAATTATTACGATTGCCATTGCTAGCTTGTTTATGTGATCACTCTGTCTGTCCATCTGCAGACAACTTTTTTGTTTTAAAAGATATCTGGAAAATTCTTTTTGAATTAGACAGCCGTTATAAATCCAATAAGTTTTCACTGATTGAACTGTCATGGTAGTTAATAGATTTTCTGCTATGTAGCTTCAAATTCCACTTTTTTGTTTTAAGGTATATTTGGAAAATTTCTTCTGAATTAGATAGTTCTTATAATTCCATTAAGCTTCTGCTGATTGAACTTTCAAGAGTGTTGGTAGTAGAGTTTACGCAAGATAGCTTCAAATTCTGAAAATTCAAAACTTTTCCTCCTGGTTTAGCAGGGGAATCTTACTTGCTATAATTTTTCATACACGTCATAAATGGATCAAGTGTTGTATCCGAAACAAAAAATTGACTTCAAGATTTTTGACAGAAACACACGTTTTAGATGACGCAGCCAGGAAAAAGTCCAGTGAGAGGAGACACATACATATATGGGGAAGTTAGTGCAATGTTAATTGTACCACTTTTTTAAATTCATTAAAATCCAACAAATTTTAAAATATGCTCAAGTCACCCTACAAACTTCCAAGTAAAATATTTCCACAGAAGCTTCCATAATTATTTACGGATATTATCAAACGCCTGACCTCGGAGCTACCAGGGGGGTAGGGCAGGTCTGGGCAATATCATTGGAAGGAAAATCTAAGTGTTATTTAGTGTTAAGTCATTTCAGCACAGGTTTATTTACCTCTATATGGGCCCTGCCCTCTCCAGTTCTTCTGATTCCATATAGTTTTTATTGAATATTTATTTAATTTATGCTTTTAATTTTATCAATATCATGAACAAAACATTAATTTACTTTAAAAAAAAAAAGTAATTTCTAAAAATTTCAAGTAGGTTATATGATAATACATATTTTAAAGAACTGCGAGAAAAATTCAGAGACCTTACAAAAACAGACAAACTCATACTGTAGCCTTCTGATATTGCATATAACCATGAAGCTCCAACAATTAAGAATAAAAAGGAGCATTACTAAGATGTAACTAGGCATAGACAAGTGTTTATGAAAGTCGCCTGTAGGTAGTGTAGTGGTGGTAGCTAAAAATATGGTGTATAAAATATCTCTTAAACAATACAATATATAGGAAAATGTTTTGAAAAAAAGTTGTGAAAAATTCAATTTTCTATGACTTTTTCATATACGTAGCATATTGAGCAAGTATTGTACTCGTGAAAAAATTCAACTGAGATTTTGATGGAAATACACATTTTTGGTGTTCCAGAGCCCATAAAAGTGGTTTTCGCCATGCCATCCATCTGTCGGTCCATTCACCATTCTACGGCCAAAACGCATACATAAAATCGAATGATATCTCATATTCGTGCAATATACAGCTTTACGGTTAAAATAAATCAAATGATGTCTCATATTTATGGATAATATCATTCATAAAAGACAATCTGAAGAGATAGATGATATTGCGCAACAATTAAGGGTACTTTATTCTTGGATATTTTGAAACAAAATTCGATTTACTCAAAAATGGCTATAAGGATTTTGATTAAAATCCATCCAATCGTTCAGCCTGACACAACTAATACTAAGCCATATGTCCTAATAAAGTTACTATATATTGTCCAGTGGCATTATTTCTGTACAAGACGCTAAGCACATGCGTCAGATAGGGGGAAACCCAGGGATTCCCTAGTCTAAAATTATGTACTTCTCTGTTGTCACGCGCTTATTAGTGAGAGGTAATAGACGTGAGAGGTTGATGTTGTCAGTCACTTTGGTTCTGTTGCTACACATTATTAACATAATTGGCAGTGAATTGCCAAGCGCACACAGTTAATTTCGGGCCAAAGAATGTAGTGAGGCCAAACGTATATGTATATGAGAAAGTTTGTGCAATGTATATTGCACAGTTTATTCAAGTAATGTTTACATTGGTCAACTATTAAAGCAAATATTTGAAAAAAAATGAATAAGCGACAAGAGTAAACACACATTTCTGGTTGACCGATTTTTACCAAAAACTTGTCAACTCTTGTCCCTTTAACAAAAATATCAAATATAAAATTTCACGTAGATATGATTAATGGTTTTTGAGTTAAGAGCGCCCACAAAATTCCTACCACACTCATGGACACAAGGACACCACCGAGGAAATCGTCTATACGTGTTCAGGGGACCTAAAAATGTGCATTTCCATTGAAATATCGAAATCGATTCTTTCATGAAAACAATACTTTCCCTTATACCAGTAGTTCTTGAACTCAATTATCGCGACCCACTTGAATATCATGCGGCCCCCTTTGATTTTAAAATAGTAAAAATAAGAAATTTTATTGCAAATTTCTTCATTTAATGTGTGGCGGCCGAAGTTACATTCTTGTTTACAAGTTAACCCTTCTGTCACTAGAGCCCACTCGGCAAGGGATTTCCGGGCGCCGGGAAGTGAAAGGCAGTTGGCGCGAATCTGGAGTCCATGCTACATCAGCTTTCCTGCCCACGGTCGTGCTGCCCTCGCTGTTGTTCTCAGCCGCTACACCAAGCGATCTCTTTCACTATATCGTATTTTGTTTGCATCTTTGTGGAATAAACCTTTATTAGTAAAACCCAGGAGCGGATCCAGAACCTTCCCAAGGAGGGGGCGATCGCCCCAATTACCGCTCCCCCGTCTTGATTCCTCCTCTGCCGACAACCATACATTTTGAAAATCCCAACCCCCATCAGAATCTTTCTTTCCCTTGTCATACAGACTTAATCTTCGGTGTAGAAATAATGGATGTTGTGCGGAATGAATTTAAGAATGCACCTAGAGGAGGGCAATGGGGTCCTCCAAGGGGAGGGCGATCGCCCCCATCGCCCCTCCCTTGGATCTGCCACTGATAAAACCACATGCCCACAAATGTATCTATTTATAATTTTTATCGCATCATTTTTTCCAATAATTCCCTGAGAATGTCATTATTCATGAAAAATTTATTTTTCAACATTTCACCTTGCATACAAAATAATTTTGCGGCCCCACAGTTTCAGAAACACTGCCCTATACTACGTATGGAGAAAGTAAAAATAAATAAACACCTTATGGCTGGAGGCCAATTAATAATCAAGACAACCTTATTTTTGGAAGAACCAGATGAACATTTTGAGTTCAAAATAGCAATCCTTGATTACTCAACAAATGCCTATTTTTTGCTAAGAACCTATCAAACCTGTATCCCCACTGAAGACAATAGCTTCATGAGCACATTTGGGAGCTCTACAATGAGTTATGTGCCAAGAAAACCTTGCCTTGTTTCAATTTTAATTGGCACTTTGAGTCTCATCTACCCTGGAAAAACAATGTCACCCAAATAAAATCTTATCTTAAATGCCAATAACCGATATTTTTCTCTTCCCTGCCTCGCACCTCTCCCTTTCATCCACCTCTCTTCTCCTGCTCTCTTTCTCCCTCCTGTGTCCAAAACTGGAGGGTTAATGAATAATATATAATAATATCTATTACTATATTCTATTTCAAATGACTTGGCGAGTGAGAGAGAGGTAGAAGAGAAAGTGGATGGGGCAAGACATTGAGCGAACCAATAGCAAAGGAGGGGGGATCTAAGCATTCGAAAGCTCACTCTGCATCGAGTCTCCCTAGTAATAACATCATGTCCGAGTGTGTTGTGTTGCCACATTTGCAAATTCCCTTTAAATTCCTGCCAAACGTTACATGTGTTCCGGTGTAGAGTTGGCAATGTCTAGCTTGAGCTTTCTGCTAGGAGGCACTACCTCACCTCTTAGCACCAATCAATGCACAAATATGGTACTTGAAGCAAACAATGCCTTAAAGATTCATTTTCCTACCGTTGATTTTGGAATACGTGTTGAATCAGATCATATATTCTTTTTTGAACATGAACATTAAGTATTGTTTGGGGTGGTTGTTGGGTTGTATTTCTGGCTAATCAACCTCTCAGATTATTATAACCATTACTCCTTACATACCAAACACACTCGCAAGGAAAGAGAAAACTCAGTGCTGGCGTTAGTCTACTCTTTACAAAGAGCACCAAGGGGGCCAACTGCTTAACGTCCCTTTTCTGAAGGACGGAGCGCTGATTTGAGCTGTCTTCTCAAATCAAACAAGTAGAGGACAGGACAATACCAGGTTGAAAAATCCAACCTCCGCAGGATTCAAACCTGAGACTGCTGCATGGAAAGCCAACGTTATAACCATAGTAGTAAACATATACACACACCCTACTTGTTATTCTTTAAAAAAACAATTATAATCATAACAAATATTACATATTATAATGCAAAAATCTACATTCGTCTATCAAACTTTCAAGATTCTATGAAATAATTTTCTGTGAGGAAGTATTTTGAAACAGGCAAGCAACACAGAATACTGAACAGATAAAAATAACACTCTCAACAGAAGACAGTTACGGAAGAATCAACATATCACAATTACATACAAGATAAAAGAAAGAAATTCAATGCCAAACCATGCCAGAGATACTGAGATACTTTAATCTTGCAAAAATATACGCATCAACACCTCTGGCAATATTTGAACAATTAAAAAGTATCCATATGCAACCTCAACAATAAAATTAAGGCAGTGTCGCCCAACCTTTTTATATGGCGGACTGCATCAGTGGGTGGGAACTCTTCGGCGGGCCATATTCGAGTTTAAATTGGAAGTTGCCTATATATTCTGAGGTGCTATATAAGTGAAAATCAACTCTAAATAAGGTTTTTATAGTTAAAATTTCAATATTAACCCGTCCGCAGACAAGATGGCTACAGCCGTCCATTTTCAAGAGAGCAGATAAAGCATGATGGCTACTTCTGTCATGACCTTTTTTAGCAGAAAATGAGCTTATATGAGTAATTATATATATATATGTAATAATAAAATATTTCCAGGAATAAATTTATCAATTATATGAATGTACATTTTTTGGTAATTGATCCATACTGCAACTGTCCGCAAATGGGTTAAAAGTTTTATTATCAAAATTTTAATAGAAATGTATGAATGTCTGCGTTAAATTTTTCAGATTAGCTACGCAGACCAAACAAAAACCCTTTGCGGGCCGCAGGTATGGCACCACTGCATTAAGTTTAAAGAGATTACACTCCGACCCTGATTTAGAGCCACCATTTGTCCATCACAGACATTGGAGCCAAAGCGAGGATGGCAGTAAATACGAGTTACATGCTCGCTCTATGTAATCATAAGATGGAAGTTCTGTTCACAACAATTCATGGATGGTATAGGGGGAATGGCACTATATATATGCTGCGCTTAATCAGGATTTGACTGGTCATAAAATATAGTTAATTCAGTGAAATAAATGATACTTTGAGATGTATCTATATATCAGTTAAAACTTCTAATTCATGATATTTCAGTGAAAAATCTTCACCAATCACTAACAAATGTTGGGAAAATTGTCAACGCTCTTAATTGGCAAGTGAATAATGTTGAGACGGAATAAGATGCCAGGCATCCCTGAAACCAAAACAATGACAGCAAGTAAAAAATCTCAAGGAGCTAATATTTAAAAAATAGCTCAAATGTATATGTGACTGAATACAGCATGTACCATAATAAATACACATATAAAAACTTTAACAAATTATGGTGACTAATTGCTGATTAAGTTGATATTAGAGAAGGAGTTGACCATAGCAGCCTCTGCAGCAAGTGGCCGAGGACTCAATTATTGTTGTGGACTCGGACACCGGTCCATCATCATGAATAGCCCTAGACGCTGAAAAGAACGTTAAGCATTGGTAAACAAGTAAAACATTTAATACAAGGAGTCTTGTTTCTCACAATTGCGTGAAAACTTTTTCGCTTAACGTCTTTTCCCAGCATTTAATGCTATTAACGACAATGGATCGTGTCAAAAAATGCTAACTGCTCTGCCAGTTCTGTACTGACTACTGCACAGAAATGGAATGGGAACTTCATTTCCATGGACAATATGGCAAGGTTTACATATATCAATAATTAAATTCAAGGATTATAAGAAAAAGAAACAACGAAAGTGCTGTATAACTTGTAAGTAAAATAAGATGCGGGTTGCTCCTGAATGATTAGAAATAACTTCTTTAAACCACGTGCAAGTAAAATATTTCCTATAAAAAATCTTATATTAACGATCAACATATATCACTTGACCATACTGCGCTTGTGTTTTATTTTACGGGTTCCAATATCTATAGTAAAGCAGCTGATTGTGGCTATCAATAAACATTGTTATTTTTAATAACATTTAAATTCTACAAATGTCATAACTTAATTTAACAACATCAAAAAACTAAATTTTGAAGCAAGCTGATACAACCTTAAATAATATTTCCTTTGCATTACTATAACTATTCTACAAAATGATCTCCTTGACTAACTTATAAGTCAGCTTTCATAATTAATATTATCTAAAATCAAAGCTATCTACAGACTTGCAGAGCTACATTAAAAATTCTAGTATTCTTCAAGCATCTTCAAAATCACAGAAAAATTAATTTAAAAGCGTATTTTTATAATCGTATTGCATCAGATATAATTCATTTTAAGAAAATAAAAAGAAAACAACTGTCCACGAGAAACAGCATGATATAATAGACTTCACTTCTTTTTGGTTAAAACAAAATCAGACTAAGGCTGAAAATTTACCTAGAATTTCTTAATTATATATACATTAATATAAATGTCATACCTATACGCACATAATTACGTCTGAAATGATTTCATTTTTACAAGACCAAATAATAGCTTTGTCTTATCATCACAACCCTCAACAAAAACTAAATTTTAGCACGATTTGTATGAGAAAAATAACAAAATAAACTGTATTGGGAGCCCTTTAACTTATTATAAATAATTCAGATTTAAAAATCCAAACTTGATAGCAATAACAGCATCTAAACGTAAACAGTATAACGAAATTCAGACAAAATTATTTAAAATTTACCAAGATTAATATAGTTTGAAAAACCGAAATTACAATATAAAAACGCAATCAAATAGGTTAAAAAATATCGTTGCTTGAGTGTATTTACATGTATACGTGAACTGCAGTCGTAATGTTAATATAAACATTAACTTCAATTGAGATTCAATGTTAACAGCTTATTTCTAATAATGAAAATGTTAAATTTTACTTACTAATTATTCGTGCCGAAGAAAAAAATACAATGCAGCCTAGTTTTCTTCGACACAGGTCTTTTGAGGTCCTTGGTCGGGCTAGCAACCTACAATGACAAATAAGTTTAATCACAACGTTATACATTCAGTACGAAAAATGCGATTTTGGCACGAAATTTCACTCCAAGCAAATAGTTGAGCCTAATAACACGTGTACAAAAAGTAACAAACTACACAATGTAAGTGGGAAGTAACTGAAAATGGATGGGCAACACGGTAGCACTCGACCCAGTTTCGGTCAAACAATAACCAAAAACAAAACTACATTCCATGTAAATCAGGTAGGAAACTTTGATATTTCTGGCTTGTGATGTCCTACATCAAAAATATATCATGATGTAATGCCTCGGTTTTCCACATTACACAGCAATTTCTTTGTATAAATAGGAGATCAACAAACACTAGCCAGCACATTTCACTCACGATTAATCAATTCACTGGTTTTAATAAAACACTTAATGACTAAACATTTATAGTCGACATTTAAGCGTATGACAGCTTTCCATGAAAGTTCAGTTTACTTCCCGCTCGCGGGCTCACGCAGGCCAGCTCTACAGTGTTGTGTCGAAAATGTAGCTTCGCCACTTACCCGACCGGGCCACGGGGAGAAGCCTTTCATTTTCGCCCTGCAATAAATTTCAATCATTAGAACATAAAATGTCAAAGCAAAATCTAAAATTCTAACTTATGATATGCTCATATTCACAATTATACAAAAAGTTTTACATACCATACCAAATCACCAATCTTAAACGACTCTTCCATTGCGGTCTCTCAAATTCAAGTGATAGAGTAGGTGGGAAAAGCGTCGTTTTCTCCCTCCAATGAGTTTCAACTCCAGTTTTATGATCCTGCTAAAATAATCATTAAATTGTAAAATTAAAGCATTTTAAACAATATTGTACGTAAATAATAATGTAAAATTATTATGAAAATGCAATTTGTTAAAATAATATTACCCGATGCAAAATTAACTGAGAAAGTTATTGCTGGCGAGTCATGTATGTAGTTCCAGCGTGACGGCAAAGAAGGCGTAGATGGCAGCACGGTCCAGTAGACTACGCAAGCATTCAAAAATTCACCAGAACAGCAAGTTATGTTTACATTATAAAAATTTAATGTTTTTAGTTATTTTGTTTGTGGGTAATTCGATGTTATAATTGCTCGATTTTTTTTGTAAAATAAAATTAAAATAGAAAATTTTCATCATTATTCAACTCAAATTTTTCGGTATGTAACCGTTACCCCATACGAAATTGAAAAGCCATTGTGGTTTGAATAAAATGAGAATTTATTTGGTTGCGTTGAATTAAAAGCGACATTTAGAAATAATAACCTAAAAAAGTAAATTTTATAGATAGCATTGAAATTAAATGGTTTATAAGTAGAGCAGCATCGGTTTATAATTGTAATATTTCGTCTAATTCATCATATTTTGTAGCACAGAAAAACTTTTGGGTTTTCATTTCGTTCGTGTTTTGGCAGCTTCCAGCTTTGCAGCTGTTTCCTGATCTTGAAGACCTATGTTTTGATGTATGCAACTCCTCTGCTGTCATGAAATTGTTAACTCTTGATTCTCTGTTTCCATTAAGAGCTGTTTTAAATTCAGCACTACTGGACAAAGGCGGTTGCTTCTTCGAATATTTGTCATCAAAATGTGGTATCGTATCTTTAGTTGTAAAAAATGAAGTACCCGAAGGCGGTGTATCGTCATCCAGTACAGGTAGATGACTAAATGGAGAGAAAATTTTTATTATAAGAAAATGCGGTGATCAGACAATCGTTATGCAATAAGTGGTGCACTTCAACCCAGATTTTATAAATCAATAGCTTATCGACTAAATAAGAGCTTTGTGTTGAATTATGAGTTAGTGCATCAGCATTTGATTTGGTGATAATTTAAACTTATTTTTCCTTATTGCCACCTTTTAATTAAAAGATTTGTTATTAGGGGACATTAAACATTTTTATATTTTTGAAAAAGATTAAAGAAATAGATGCAGAAATGAAATTACGAATATGGTATACACTTAATTGTTGGGTATATCCACGAAGATATCGCCCTCGCCATGAAAATTAAATTATAGAAAACATGCGATATCCTGAACAAACTTTTTGTCATATTACATCAGGCCTCAAATTTACAAATTGTAACAAAAATGCAGTGCAAGAATTCTGAAATAGATTTAAATTCTTTTGTGTGGGCACTTAAAAAAATGTTATTTTGTTCAACACTTAAATTACGACTATATTTTAGCAACTAAGACAATGAATAAATCATTAGGATAATAAGGCAAGTAATATAGTATTATAAATAAATTGAAGTGGATAGAATATTTTTGTGCATAAATGAATCTACAAAAAACAAGCATCTTTAAAGAATGAGTTTTTATGGCTACCCAAGTTTACCTTTGGTTTTATACCCAAGATATTTAGAATCATTAATGAAAAATAATAAATTCAAGGTATTTAATATTTTATATAGGTATAGTGAGTACTATTTCCATACCTGATGAAGATTTTGTTAAGTTAAACCTTGATAGCGATGATTTGCTTAATGTGTAATTGATACTAGTTGTTATACTTAAAATTTTCTTGGATAAATCAAAAAATGTCTGACATTACCATAAAAGCAAATAAAATTATTATCAATGCATTATAATAAGGATCATTATTATCCACTGTACTATTTTGCACCAAGACAATTGTTTCTACACATTTTGAGTAAATTTTATACAATTTTGTCAACATTTCATGGAAGGATTTTCAATTTCACCACTAAATTCTTACCTAGATTCTTATGAAAATCTATCACCAAAAATATACTCTTTCTCAATTTAGCCACTAAAACATCTTCCAAGGCAGAATCAAAAAGATTGTTGTCTCTATTACCTAAATCAGTCCCATGTACTGGAAACCCATTTTTATATGGGAATTGAGGATTCAATTACATCTCTTCTTATTTTATATTATGTACTTTTATAAGTTGAATATCTTTTATTTTGCATGGACTTTGGGGATAAAGAACTAAAATTCTTTCAACTACCTCGAGTATTTCCCATCAAAACCTAATGTCTTGAAACTGAAAATGACAATAATTAGATTTGGTAATGTAGGCAACATTTATTGTCTGCTCGAATTCTTAGGTATGACTCTCTGAATGAAGGAGTGTCTTGCGTGATTAGACTGCTGAATATCCTTTATGCCTCAACAGAAATGGCAATGAAACTACCAACAAATAAATAGGTATTATACGAGGGTCATTTTTAAAGTAAGAACCGTTTTGTTATAAAAAATAAAAACTTTATATATCCAAATAATTTTATTGCTACTACGACGTACAACATTTCTTTATTTTTCTACATAGTCCCCATAGAAATCCAGGCATTTGTTCAGATGTGACACGAGCTTGACGATCCCCTCATAGAAGTCGGCCACCAGTCCATCCAACCAACCCACAACTGTTTCTTTCACTTCATCAGTTTTCATCCGTTTGCCGCCCAAAAACTCCTTCAGTTTTGTGAAAAGATGGAAGTCCAAAGGTGCCAGGTCAGGACTGTAGGGAGGATGGTCGAGGATTTCCCAATCAAATTTCTCCAACAGCGCTTGCGTTTTTTGTGCAACATGTGGCCGCGCGTTGTCATGAAGCAAACACACTCCCCTAGTGAGTAGGCCGCACCAGGGGTTTTGGATAGTGCGCCGTAGCCTTGTCAATGTTTCACAATATGCATTTGCATTGATGGTTTCTCCGTGAGGCAAAAAGTCAACTAAAAGAACGCCTTTCCTGTCCCAAAAAACAGTGGCCATGATTTTCAGAGTTGAAGGTGTCTGCTTGAATTTTCATGGTTTTGTCGGAGTGTGGGGGTGATGCCATTCAAGAGACTGCCGCTTACTCTCTGGCGTGTAGTGTGAGACCCAAGTCTCATCTCCCGTCACGATATGGTCCAAGAATTCATCACTATCTCTGTGGTAGCGTTCCAAAAATGACAGAGCAGCACCCATGCGTTTCTGCTTGTGTGCGTCTGTGAGCATTCTTGGAGCCCCCCTGGCACAAATCTTTCCATATTGGAGGTGAACTGTGACAATCTTATAGAGGACAGATCATAAAACATTTGGAAAAGCCTCATGAAGCTCATCAATAGTGAAGCGCCTGCTTTCACGAACGTGCGCATCGACCTTGTTTTTCAAGTCCTCACTCATGACAGACGGGTATCCAAATCGGGCGTCATCATGCACATTTGTCCTTCCACCATTAAACAGACGACACCACTTTCGCACATTCCCTTCGTTCATTAAACCTTCCCCATACACTTCCACAAGTTGGCGATGGATTTCGGCAGGGCGAATTTTTTTCGTTCAAAAATCGAATCACCGAATGCACTTCACAATCGGCGGGACTAGTGATAGACATGGTTCTTTATAAAGCACTGTGAAAAATCAACCAACTCACTCAAATGCTCAGCACACACTGAGGATGTGGCAGGGGCCCTAGAGAGAGCATTCAACCTTGAGATGTCTCCGGTCAATGACCTGCACGGGTAGGGTGCGCAAACGGTTCTTACTTTAAAAATGACCCTTGTATTAATCAAACATGAATTCCAATATGTTATTTGAGAGAATTATCTCGGCGTAATTATTTATTTAATTTATCATCTGGATCAAAAGATAACCAGAATCATGGCAAAGAATATTATTTGGTGAAATGTTCATTATATAATTGTTTACCAAAGAAAATACTGTAGGAGACAGGCAGTCTTTTGTTTGTTTTGATAGCTTTAAAGATGGTTGTTGCTAAGGATGAATTACTATAATTTTTATGTAAGTTGTCAAATTTCTGTTTTGAGTCTTCAGCATAAGTTAATAATAATGTGAGCTCAACTAAAGGTAATACATTTGGCAGCATCGAAGCCACTGACAAATACATTAACTAATTGTCTCAGATATGGTATTAATCTGCAAGTTAGATTTTATATATTAAATTGCTTGACTATTTACTCATTTAAATTTTGTGGTTACATACAGGTGCAGATTTAGAGGGTACAAGGCCCCTAGGTGGCAGTGGTTTACAAGGCGATAGTGGCTTCAAGGCTCTTAGGAAATAGTGGTTTGCCCATGATTGGCGAATTTTGAAAATGTATTTAAATTTTGTGAAGGAAAACAGACTATCAAATTCTTAGCAGTGTATTTAAATATACATTTACAATCTAGTGGATGAGCTTATGAGGTCAATATTGATTGCAGCTCAAAGTCTTCGAGTGGAACCCTTAGAAATAATTATTTTCTCAATGACATCCACTAGTTGAGACTGGTCTTTACCCATTATCATTTATGTTGATGGTTGCCATCATTTAGGATACATGACTGATTCTCTCTGTTGGTAATTTTCATCCTTAATCTTTACATTTCTTTCCCCTTTTGCAATAAGTTCCTGATTCTGTTAACACAAACTCTCTAGCAGGTATAGGCACAAGGCCCTAGGCAGTTTCCTAGATTGCCTGGCCCTATAACTGCCACTGACCACATACACCATTCTTGATAATATAACCTTTTCAATTCCATCGCGTATAATTCCAAAAAATAACAGCCTTAGCTCAATGAATAGCTTTAGAACAACTGTCTCTTTTCAATAGGCTTAAATATTTCCCATCAGCATGATTACTACCTACCAGGGTCCTTGCCTGTGGTTCCTTATAGAATCCAATCCCATCTGACAGCTTGAATCCTTCACCTACTACTTAAACTAATTAATTAATTTTTAATGAATTTCATAAATATTATAAATGCAATGATTTTTTTATTCGAGGACCCTGAAATGTAGTTATATCTCAAGATATGTCAGATAGAAACTTGAAATTTTTTCTTATAAAAGTTTGATGGTACTCTAAAATGTTTATTTAAAAAATCCAAAATAAGATGTTGAGTGTGTCCACCACCATGCTGGATACATAAATGCATTCCGCTGCATGTTTTCTGACGCAGACTGCATTTGGGGTATGTTCTCAATGACATCCCTGATTTTTCCCTTTAATTCAGTGGTTTTTAACCTTTTTTTGTCTTGCATCCCCCTTCTGATCTTCTAAGAATTTTTTACCCAAAGATAAATACCACACCTCATTTTATACCCTCCTAACACCAGCCAAACTGCTGTGTAAATGTAAGGATCAAATTGACTTCTTGGAAAAGTGGGGTATATAGGGTTAAGTGTGACAATTGTGAAGCGGTAAACATTGGCCATACTGGGAGGAGTTTCAGCACAAAGGTTAAGGAACATAGGAGGCGTCTACGGATGAGGGATGCTTCTTCACTACTGGCCTAACACCTTTGAGTCTTCACATGCCTATCAATTCAACCTCGAGATCCTTCATTTCGAAAACAAAGGACCCCGCCTGGACGTCTTGGAGCAGCTAGAAATAGTGCAACACGGCAACAAAATGTTACTCCTTAATGAGAAATTATTCCCAACCCACTCACCCTTCCTTTCCATTCCCTTCGCAAAACCATAACCATCATTTCCCCTCCACCGAGTTACCAACCAATTGCCTAGCAATCATGCCCTTACGACATCTTTCCCTTCCCCACCTCATCTTTCTCTCCTATATATACTCTTTCAACATATTCTGTATCACCAGATGATGACGCCAAGTGTCGAAATCTAGGTCGTGTTAAAATATAAAATAGTGGAAAATTATATTGTCTTTAATTTCATATTAAACATTACATATTCCCACAATCTTGATGAACCAAAGGCAAGGATCAGGGATCTTTCAAGAAATGCTGCAGCCTGTGTCAGAAAATTGAGCCAGGTGGTGGTCACTTTCAGCAGTTATTCTACATTTTTTAAATAAAATTTTTTTAGTATCATTAAACTTTAATCAGAAAAATTTTCAAGTTTCTCTCTGGTTTATATATTGAGTTATACTTATTCTTCAGGGCTCTCGAATAAAAACTCACCATATAAAATACATTTTCAATGCTTGATGTATGCCAATGCAGTAATATGTTTTTTGAAATAAATTGGATATGTCATGTGTTGGGATCATGATGCCATCATATGTTTACATCATCATTTCAAATCAAGGGTATCATAAATTAGTCTATTAATTCTTATTAAAAGCAGTAAATTAATGACATTATAATATACATAATCATGCTTTGCTAAAGATTTAACTTGACAGTAGACAAAGTCAGGAAAAGTCAAAAATAAAAGACTCATCATTAACCTAATTGCTGTTAAATATCTCAATGATAACTTCTACAGCAATCATATTTTTTATACTAATATTCAACATATAAGATGTGTTATGGGAAAATTAAATACTATGAATAGATTATTCAGCAACGAATTGAATGTAGCCTTCACATGCCTGATAGTTTCTCAATCTGTGTCACATTAATGTTTGTAACCATTTTGACAAATGACGAACCTTCTGCCAACACTGCCCACATTTTAATCTACATATTTCTTTTTCTCAGTAAAATAACAAGGTTGGGTTTAACCCTTTAACTGTTGTGCAAGTCTAAAGACGTAAGGAGTGTGAGATGTTCCCACTGCTATGCACATCTAAAGACATATCTTAGATTTTCTTGTAACTGCTATGCATGTTTTGAATCCTGAAGCAGTGGAGAAATCTTGTGGACTCCCCCATAACTCGATGAAGCTATGAATAGGGTTTGTTGCAAATATACCACTACTTTCAAAATACATTGTAATGTACATACAATGTATCCTTTGTTTCCCCCTTGTGGGAGAAACAAAGAGTACAGGGTAATGAATATTTTTCCATAGTAATTCAGTTGATTTCTAGCGTTCGAAGAATAGTAATACAAATCTTTTAGTTAAAAGCAGGAAGCTTGAAAAAAGTATTCAGCAGTGGAGAGCATATTAATGTCTTAAGTCTATAGCACCAGCAGCCCAGCAAATAAACTAACAACATAGCAGTTAATGGGTTAAATTGAGACAGTGTTGCAGTTACTTCATAGTGCCAGAACAATGTTGCTTGGTTATTTGAAATGTGAGTACATCATTGTCAAGAAAGCAAATATTCGCATACACAGTCCCATAAGTTTCTTTTGGTCAAAATAAATGTTAGCTCGTGCAATCAGAAATTTTAATTTTCATGTTTAGGTTTGGTAAAAAGCTGGGACAGAGCCCAGATTGAAATCAAAAAAGATAAGCGAAGATGATAAGACATTTTATGATAATCTGAGGGAATAGCAAAGAAGTTTTAAATTTACTGAATAAAATGTAACTTTGTGGAGAGTCACATCAACAGAATAAATTGTTAACTTGGTAGATTACAAAGTTTACATTTTGTTCCATTAACAAAGATATTATTATTTGTGGCTAATCTCACATTTTTCTTGCAAGAGTAGAATTTACTGTAGGAAATATATGCATAGGAATAACAAAACATAATCTATAAGATATACTAGAGCAGTGCTTCTCAACTGGGGGTCCCTCCCCGGATCCCTAGAGGTCCACACGTTATTTCTGGGGGATCCGTGAGTTGGGTAGGAGATGATGTTTATTTTTTCCTATAACGTTTGATTCTGCGCATAGCTCTGATTAATATTTCAAAGTGAAAAAACAAGACAATAAACGAAAAATTTATGAACTTTTCATTGCGATGGGGTCTGCAGAAATTGTGGGACTTCGTAGGGGGTCTGCGGCTTCAAAAAGATCGAGAAACACTGTACTAGAGGATATATAAAATGTTCGTATGTCAATTGATATTCATGTTTTAACCATGTGCTACATCCATTCTTAATCAGGGATTACTACATACCACTATGGTTGAAAGGAAACTCACATTCTGTTGATGATTAGAGAGTAATAAAGATCCAGTTTCGTACTTTAAAAAAACCAAGAAGAGACATGGTTTTAAGTCCCTCATTATGGATGAAAATATTCAAGTATGTCTGTTACACACATGACCGACTTATGTAATTGTAATCAGGTAACGTTCAGTATCAAATTTTTATATTTGCCATCCCTACATTTTTATCTAAAAATATGCTTATAATCTTGTCAATCCAGGTTTGTCCAATGTTTTTGTTGTCAAATTTCCTGAAAAAATATTTTCTGAAGTATATACACATTGGGAAATAATTTTATATTTCATTACTAAAATTTGTTGGAATGATATGTTTTCTTGCAGCATTTGTTTCTTTTTGGAAAATTTAAATTTTGGAATGTTATCTTCACAAATTTTTTTAATGCAAGAGGGCATAAGCTTTCAAGTATGGTTATTTCCACATTAATTATTTCTAATTTTTCACATTATGATATTTGACCCATTTCCTCTTGAGGCAGAGGAAGGACACTTATTGTTTTATTTAAAGAAATCTCTTGAAAAATACTTGCATAGCATATGTGAGAGAAAATTTTTAGTTTTTCCATATTTGAATATTTTTGCAAGATTTTGCAACTGCAACCAAGACTGCATAGCAT
Source organism: Tanypteryx hageni (assembly GCA_028673005.1). Classification (NCBI taxonomy): domain Eukaryota; kingdom Metazoa; phylum Arthropoda; class Insecta; order Odonata; family Petaluridae; genus Tanypteryx; species Tanypteryx hageni. The sequence goes on from CM054114.1 coordinate 123,181,224, forward strand.
TGCCTTGAATATTGGAAAAATGTTTTAGGCAAACCATACTAAATTTAAAACATACGTTGCCGCATACCTCTCATAACTGGCATCCTTCAACTTAATTTCACTTCCTTTACTGTCATCATCTGTGTCATCTTCGAGGTAACAGTCCCATTTACTTTTCTTTGCGCCACCTGAAACTGTGGTATTAGAATTGAATTAAGTTAGTTTTTCAAATTGTATCTCTCCATTTATTAAATCACCAATTACATTAAGATGAGCCGTAATGAATCGAGAGATAAAAAGGATAGAGTTACTTGTGGACTGCTATGATGTTTGGGCCCATTCCAAAGTAAAATTAAAATGACTAGCTGCACGCTAGTACTTGATTGCTCAGTATCATAAATTTATTTATACACAATTTTTGATCTCTTGATTAGCTGATACAGTAGTTTGAGAGTCAAATGATCTCGCCATCCCTCTCTCCCTCCCTCTCTCTCTCTCTCGCCCTCCTTCCCTTTCTCTCTCCCTCCCTCTCTCCTCCCTCCCTCTCTACCTCTGTCTCTCTCTCTCTCTCCCTCCCTCTATCACCCTTTCTCCATCCCTCTCTCTCCCCCTCCCTCCCTCTCTCTCTTCCTCTCCCTCCCTCTCTCTCTTCCTCTGCCTCTTTTCACCCACTTCTCTCATTCCCTCCTGTCACAATCCATAGCTCTCCCTTTCTTCCTCCATCTTCTTCTTTATCTTTTTCCTTCCTTCCTTTTCTAATTCTTTATCTCAGATTTTGCAATACAATACTATCCTTATGATACAAACATCTAATATGTTTCAATGCCAGATGTATCAGCTGTGTTTAGCAATATAAAGTTCTTCTCATAGCTCGGCACCTCCAGCATGCCACACATTGCGATAGCATTATTTATATATATATATATATATAAATTTACTCTTCGTGTGTTCAACGTGTCTCTTCGACGCCCCCAGCAGCCTGCCAACTTGGTCTCCGACTTGGTAAGTGTCCGCTGGGCTTCCTTCAACACCTTGTTGCCACCCTCATCACTACCTTTTCATTTCCTTAAGTCTATATATATATATATATATATATAGATTGTACAATTTTTAGCCGTTCTTTACCAGTGAAGCAATAGTAGCTAAAGCTCGTGCGCTCTAAGGTGGCAGGCGGAGATGCATAAGAGGGGAATGGAATGAATGGGAAGGATAAGCTTTAAGGGGGAACTGACATCAGAGCACCTGCGCAGTAGACGAATTTTGGTTTGGAGAGGTCCATCAGCCTTAGTGTACCTCCCTCCCTTTTCCTCTTCCCCTCCAGATTTTAAGTTCGCGCAGCCAATGCTCACACCTAAACACCACCTCTCTAAAAGCGGTCCCGCCTCGAGGATGGACTCGTCCTACTGTAAAGGTGCCTACAGCACACTGCCAAGTTATAGCATTTTAGGTATACATGCCATATCTTCTCTGTCCATCCTCGTATTTAATCTCTGAAACTCATGAAATTTGGTATTTGGTTCACATAGCCTAAGCAATCACTTTACTGGTGACAAAAAATGAACATTCAGTCATATCTCGTAAAACACTACTTGCATAAAAGAAATCTTCAAACAAAATTTGACAAACTAGTAAAAAAAGGATATGTTTTGTCCAATACATTTTTATCGAAGGAGTATTCGTTTTCAATGAATTCAAACGAGCAAGTCATAATTTACTTTGAACTTTTTTTAATTGTTGTCAACGAAAAAAATCTTTGTAACAACCAAAGTAAACAAGATATACTATAAATACATTTAATTTCCTTTCGAGCACCTAAAGCATTTGGTAAATGAAAACAAATGGATTATTCATGATGAAAAAATGAACTTAAATACATTTATTATTTTCCATATGTATACACACAGCTTTTGTAAGTAAAAGAAATGGATAATATACGATGAAGGAATGAAGATGAACATAAAGATTACGTGCTACTGCTCATTTCAAGGGAGGTATGTTTTAAATAATTTTCTATTGTTTTATTAATTATTACTGATTATAAAATAAATTGTTAAATCATAAATTCAATATTTTCTTGACATCGGCTCTGATATATCGTTTTTTTTTCAATACATAGATATTAGACTAAGCCATAAATATTTATCTTTTTTTGACATCATAATATAAATCGTAAAGAATGCCTTTGCAAACTCTATATACTCCAACATGGAGTAACCCTGTCTAATCTTGTTACTTCTGTTACAATACTGAATAACTCAATGGGATGAAATGAAAAGTAGAAAAAGTAACTGGATACATTAAAACAGTGGTTTACAATCATTACAATGTTCAGACAAAATTCATAAACATTATCTACTGAACCTACAATTGCAATTAAAATAACCATCTTGAGAAAAACATGGAGGCAAACGATACGTCTTACAATTAGCCAACTGAGGGTCAGAATTTGACAGCTGCATATTGTAGGTCTCAAATTAGGATGGTTATACAGACAGCAAATATTATTAATACCTATATATAAAAGCCTAAATCTGTTGGTTGGAACGCTATATGGGATTTCCCATAAGAGGGATCTTAAATATACCCCTTTCACACTTGCAGACTTATTTTCTCTTGCAAAATAAAGCCAATTTTTTTCAGATTAAAATGTTAAAGATGATGTGAACTTAGTTAAAATCTGACTATATTTTAATATTAACAAATATAATAATGCATTATTAACATAGATTTACAAATATATGTATGCTATGTGTGGGTTTATACTTAGACAAACCTGTTTTTTCTCACGGAAAGCTTGATACTGCTTTGTCAAGAACGAGAAACAAGAATACCATAAAAGTTTATGTAAAAGACACTCCCACTCAAGGTAGGCTTATGAATGACAATAGAGTTTTTACTTTAAACATTGTTTATAATGAATTTTTTTAATGAGATGTTAAATTGTTTTTGTAATTTGTTTCATAATTTAATACTTTAAAAATTATTGAATAAAAAATATTTTAATTCACTTTATGCATTTTTATTAGATTCATTGTTATTATTTGTTTCATTTCAACATGTTGCTTTAACTTGATAAAATAACACAGAAAATTATTAGCTAATTTTTTTCTGCATAAAACGTTAAAGATGTTGTTAACTTAGTTGAAATCTGATTAAATTTTAATATTAACAATATAATAATGCATTATTAACAAAGCCTTACAAATATATGTATGCTCTACAAAATATGATTGTATGTTAAAATTATTATTATTAAAATATATAATATCCTAAATCTGTTGGTTTGTTACAAACAGTGGCGTAACTATAGCTTTTGGGCCCCTAGCAAATAATCTCTCAGGGTCCCACTTAATAATTGAATATTTGTTAGTGTGTTCTGAGTGTAATGGATATTAATAGAAATAACATAAATATAGAATTTTGATAAACAAAGTATTTATATTTATTATGAATAATTACATTTATAAATTATTATAAACAATTCAAAAAATCACAAAACTGTTGCTAATCACAGAGTAATTGAGATTTCTACATAGTTTAATTAAAATTTGCGTTTTCGAGCTTTGGCTTCTGCAAAATTATTAATCAACTGTTGTACGTCCTTTTTCTCAGCAAAATCCGCTTCAATACTAAGTAATGCCAAGTCAGAGAGTCGGTCTTGAGTCATGCTATTTCTTAAGTATGATTTTATTATTTTCATTTTTGAGAATGTTCTCTCTGCTGTGGCTACAGTAACAGGTAAGCTTAAAAATAGTATAAGTAAATTACACACTTCAGGGTAACTAGTTGTCATATCATAAAATTTTATCATAGCTAAATCTTGAACTGACTGCAATTTATCAATTTCTGATCTCAGACTTTTTGTAAAAAGTAGCATTTGTATTCTCAATGCGTCAGTAAAATCATCTTTGTAAATTTTCTGTATTTCTGTAATATTACTTAGAATTTTTTCATCATCTGTAAGTTATTGTTATAACAATTAGTGCAATGAGAATGTACTCACCAAAATGTCTTATTTATGAATGGCAGATGGAAATGATCAACTAGTCGATTGAACTGTCACCTCCGAGTAAGTTGAACTGACTGAATTTCTAACCACCCTCCGTTGTTTACTGATTACAGAGTTGGGAAAGATGTCAGCTGCATGCAGGGAAATCCCTGGACTTGAGGACGAGTACACTAGGGGGAGCAGTTAGGGAGAGGCGTTGAGGAAGGGGGAGAGATGGAGATATAGTATAGAATTGAAAAGGGAACCCGTGGGAAATGTAACTATTGTACAGATATGCTCTCACACTTTAATGAAATTGGGAGATAATCTCCTTTTACTCTTTCCAATGCTTTTTTAATATTGTTTGCGCCTCCACTCCAAGTTTTTCACATTGAAATAATTTTTTTCTTCCATACCGCAATTCACGTATACTAAATCATGGTCTTGCCAGCCTACCGAACCCCATTTTGCACTGGCCCGCCGGGAAATATCCCGGTCAGTCCAACCATAGGCGAATGCATTAACTATCTGCAAAACGTGCTTGAAGTATTTGGCGGGGTAACTTTCCAACGAGGTGTTTTTTGTGAGATTTAAACTAACGTAAGATGATATATATAAGCGGGCCCCTTGGTTGGTAGTGCTTATAAATTTCAATGGAAAATATTATCTGTTCATAGAGCATTAATGTGTTTTATAAGACATATTTTTAATACAATGTTCACATTCAAGTAAAATTTTCGAGGATGCAAGGGTGAGGGCCCCCTTGGTCTTGGGCCCTTACGCGATCGCGTAACTTGCGTACCCATATTTACGCCACTGGTTACAAAATATCTTATCCAAACATTTAAAAACCTCCAATTCATTCTAAACTAGCACTCCAGGATGTCAGCATTAAAAATTAAGGACATTTATACAAGATTATAAATACAAAAATGCTTTTCTTCTGGGAAATAAATTGTATACTCTTATTGTCTTACTATTAAATATAAAAAATATATTAAAGTGATCTAGCTATCTAATGTTCATATAAGTGTCAGATTTAGCTCACTTCCTTCCAATATATTTGAATATATTAAGTTCCAATTTTCCCGTTGAATTTCAGCAGGCTTTTACTCTAGTATGAGTAATGTTTAGTGCCACCCTGCTCCCTCCTCCGTGCCCTCCCAGGGGGTCACACCCTACATTTTGGAAACAACTGCATTAATGGGTTAATAATTATATCATAGTATCCCATGGTTGAATGCCTCTTTAAATATCAGGCTTAATTTTAAAGAAACCTATCCCAAATGAATATCAAGTGAACTCTGTGCCTGATGCAATCCATAAGCTGAGTTTACTGATTAATGCCAGAAACTTAAATTTTTGTGAAGTTCACACATTTGCTTCTGTCTAATATGGTGGCAATTTTGAAGGGGTCTAGATCAGCGGTTCTCCAACATAGGGTCACGAGCAGTCTTCGCTATGCCAACTGAATTTTTCCTTATTCTCTCAATCCTTCAATTTTAATTTATAAGTTTTATGTTTGATTGAGAGTCAGAATATAAAGCATTTGTTAATTTTGCTATATTTAAATTTAATGTAAGAAATATAATTTTAAAATAGAAAATAATACAGTGACATACATTAGCTTCACTCATTTTATCAGTCCTCATTTTTCTCATTTTCGTTGTAATTCATGACGATATCTGAGTTTTTGATGAACTAATTTCTTTTTAACATTTTTTTTCTAATTTCTTTTAAATAACACCATAGCAGAAATTTCAATATACTTTTACACTTAGGATTTCTGCTTTTTTGAGGCCATGTTTGCAGATGTACTGTAGTGGAATAATCAATTTTAGGATTATTCAATGAAAATATTTAGGTGAACATTTGAAAAGATATCTGAAAGCATCTTTTTTGTAAAATTGTAGTCATCTGTGTGCAACAATGTCAGCCTCATTTTGTTTGGCTGTGTGGCATGAGTCATTGTTAAGACTCAAGAAATCAAATTGCTCCGATAAAAATTCTAAGAAACATTGTACCCTTTATAATTGTGTATTTCCTTAGCATAAATTAAGCTTTTTGCCTTGGTCGGTAGACACATCTGATTTTATTGTACCCCAATCAACAAGTAGTGTTCAAAAGATAAAATAACATTCTGTAACCTATAAAATTTTTAAATGTTATTCCAATGTAATAAATAACAAGTGGATATGTCGCAGTCATGATAAACATCTAAAAATGTATCTATATGCATAAATATTTATAAATAAAGTAATTTCAGTGGTAACATTTTAGCATATTATCATAAATTCCCAATTTTGGAGAAATCCATTTTTTTACATTTCAAAAAAATCTTGAGGGGTCACGGCGATGGTACATCTGCATGGAGGGGGTCGCAAGGTAGATTTGCTCGAGAACCACTGATCTAGACCATATTGCAGTTTAGGGAGATGGACCCTCTGGACTGTATTATAGTGAGTTCTTACTATGGTCCTGGAATGTATAGTGAAGTCTTGTGTTTATGAAAAAAATTGATTGAGATTTTGATGTATATGAACATTTTAGGAGCTCCTGTGTCTGAAAAGAGCATTTATTGCAATTATGTCCATTTGTAGTCTGAGGCCCATGGTTTGTTGTAGTCTGTCAGAGGGGCCTGGCCTGAGAGAGAATATTTCAAACCACAATTCTCTTTTCGTTCATTCATTGGTTGTGCCCCGTCCTCAATTTAATCCCAAATTGAACAAATGCTCCGTTAAGATAATCCTTTCTTTCCACAACTTCTAGGAAAACAGAGTAAATATTTTTGTTATTTAATTAAATGCAATCATTAATAGCAGTACTTACAAGAACAATTGAAGGAATAATTTGACGAAAGCAAAAAAATTGTTCGTTTTTCAGTCTGTGGCCGCCTTTAGTAACCTTCATGACCATCTGCAGCAAACTTTGCAACGATGGGGTCTCGACCCACAGTGTACCCAACCCTTGTCTAGGGGATAAATTGTTCAACAAAATCTGATAAAACCATACCTACTGGAGTTTACTGTATTCTTCTGGATTTACTAAAATATGACCTCAAAGTATTTGATAAAAATTCATTCAATTATAGAGATTGTTGTCTTAAAAAGACTGAATAAGCCATATGTTTCAAAGAAAAATTATGCCCCGTAAATTGAAATAATAGCATATTGAGCTTTTTGCCCAACTACTGCCAAGCTCTCCCAGTTGTATAAGTTAGAAAAATATGAATGTAAAATGGCCATTTTACAGGACAGCCAGACAAATATTTGGAAAAATCCACCAAATCTGTTTATTGAGTAATTTGAATTAAATCAGGAGTTTTGAAACTTTTCAGGGTGCTCTTTACTGTAGTTTATCTTAGAGAAAGATATGAATAGTATTTTTATTATTTTTTATGGCAAGCCACTATGACCTAGGAAGAGTGACTAATGATTTTGCTTTTACATTAATTTCATGACTTATTCCCTTAAGACCCAATGAAATATCATGATTATCTGCACCTAGTTGGCATTTTCTGTGATTATAACTGAGTAATTAGAATTAATTAGACAAAATAAATTAAATGAAATTTGTGTTGGCAATCACAAAAGTTTTTAAAAAAATGGACACGTTTCACGATGACACATTTTTGGTTTCATTGTAGCAAGTAACTCATTCATCGATGTCAACCTCTTCTAAATCAGGATCTATAGTTCATATATCAGCTGCTGTAAGGAGATTTAAATAAAAATTATGAAAAACTGGAGGCACTAAAGGTAATAAATCAAGCAAGTGTTTCTTTTTTCCGCTGAAATAGGTGCCATGGCCTTGTAGCTCTTTTGAACTTTAATTTGGCAAAAGTTGAGGTTTCATCTTCCTAAGAAGCTAAGTTTTTTTGAATGGCTCTTCAGGTTTGAAGAAATTCTTATAAAAAACAATGCCCCTATTTTTGGTATATCGAAGCCACTGAACATCATGCCATTCGAATGGCTCACCATCCATAAGTCCTTATGACCAAGAAGTGGGAAAGAAAAGTCATTGTATAAAAGGCAATGACCAAATAGGCACACTAAGAATCTTGTGATACTATGGGCATAACATGACTAGCGCTTACTACCATTTCATTATCAATTTTGTGACTTAATACCTAATTGCCAACCACATTATCAAACCAATGGGAAGGAATAGACTTATGCCCTTAGTACAAATCAAAAGAAAAAAATCTGATGTGGCCACCACATGACTTTCTCCAAATAGGTTACATAATAATAAATATTTTAAGAAACTGTGAGAAAATTTACTTTTTTGACTTTACAAAGAACAGAAATAAACTCAAACCATAGCATTCCGATATTGGATATAGCCACAAAGCTCCAAAAATTAAGAAAAGAAAAAGGAGCATTACTAAGATGTAACTAAGTGTCAATTGTTAACAATAGTCGTTGGTAGGTGGCGTGGTGGTGGCAGCTAAAAATATAAGATATCTCTTCAACGATGCATTATATGGGAAAATGTTTCAAACAAAGGTTGTAGAAAATTAAATTTCCTACAACTTTTATTCCAACACATTTATCAAATATTAAAGCAAATGTTTCAAAATAACGGATAAGTGACAAGAGTAAACACCCACTTCCGGTTGACTGATTTTTACCAAAAACTAATCTGTTCTTGTGACTTTTATAAAAATGTTAAATACAAAATTTTGCGTTGACCTGATTACTAGTTTTTAAGATAGAGCAACCACAAACAAGCTATCACATACACACACACACACACAGCCATCATCGACAAAATGGCCAAACGTGTTCAGTGGACCTCAAAACATGTATTTCCATTGAAATCTCGAAGTCGATTTTTTTCATCAAAACAATACTTTCCCCTATACTTCGTATGGAGAAAGTAAAAATTCACTGAATAAACCCATGTGCATAAGTCAAAATCAACAAATTGTGACAAGCCCTTTTGACCATGCATCAAAGATATGTACATATTTCCTGAAGAGGAAAATGAAAAATATAAATTCGATTAAATATTAATTTTGTTAATTGGTAGTGAGGGAAAAACTTGCCTTCATAGCAGAACATTCTTTATAATCACTTGAGAGCAATACCTTGTTGTTGCATGTCCTCTTGATGGTCATTCTCCCAGTTCGATTCAGGAGACGATTCCCAAAAATCACACGTGGCCTCTTTTTTCAAGACTTCTTGTATCCCTCTCATTTCGTTAAGTTTTTGACAATGCAGCCTACAATCTTTGCCGCTGCCTTCCCCATAAACCTGCAATTAAATAGAATTACATAACAGTAGTCAAAAAACATACTTGAAGGTATGATTTCCAATAAAGGTAAAGCAATGACCTAAAAATATTGTCACTGCCAAACATACTGAGAAAATTTCAATAATAGGAGCAAAATTTTAACCCTTTTAGTGCCAAATGACATATCATTAACTTCTTAAGTTAAAAATGGGCGACAATGATATTGTTGTAATTGGGTTGAAATTGTGGTAGATCAAAACAATGTTCACAAAAGATTGTGGCATCTTTTGGTGGAGAAATTAATGTAGTTTATGAATCTTACATATTTTATATCTTATTTTGTTATCCAAATGTTTTTTACATTATTGACCATATTATTAGTCATTGAAAATTCAGAAATTGATGTATTAGGGCAGGAGGCCCAAAACTGTGGCCAACAGTCAATATCCTGTACACAAGGTGATTTCATCTGACCTACTGTACTTCCTCTATTTCTTTAAGAGATGCACATTCGTATATTTGCCAGCAGAAGGTATCATTAGATATCAGTTATGAATCCTAATTGAAATTTTTCGAGTACACAGATGCAATATTTGTTTTATGCAGGCATATGTCACATAACACAAGTCAAAAAAATTCTCCAAACTATCTCTGCGAGACTTACGGCCCAATCAGTCATTTGAAAGGTTGCATGTGATCAGCAGTGTGGTATATATATATAAGGCCTTATGTGGCCCTTCAGTAAGTTTGGTGATTCCTGTATTAAGAGGTGTTTGCGATTTGATTTCAGTCAAAACCCCGATTTAGGGCCAACATTCGTCCATCACTGAAATTGGCATTAAAGTGAGAATGGCGGTAAATCGAGGTATATACTTACTCTATGTAATCACAAGATGGAAGTTCTGTTCACGATTCATGGGTGGTATCCGGGTTATATAGGGGGGGAGCTAATTCGTGCTTTGACCATACATTACCATCTTACATAAGATCTTCTGCTTTGAAATATCATCTGCACCAAAACATTTAATTTAATCTTGATTTGTACTTAAATTAATAGTATTTAACACGTTTTTGTGGTAATAAAAAGGGAATTAAAGTTTGATTTTTTAAAATGGTGGGATTGTATCCAGGATCCAAAAGGATTTCAGCAGAACTGACTAATAACATTCCAGTGTGCGCACAGGACCTCTTTTAAGAGCCAAAAATTTTTAATTGTAAATTTTAATAAATAAAGTAACCCCTCTCACTTTGACAGTCTTTGATATTTTTTCATATTTTTAAAATTTTATAAGTAAAACAAATATTTTTTAGTGTGTGTGGGGTCTATGTAAGCGCAGGGCCCTGTGCTGTCACGCCATTGGCACTGCCCCTGAATTTCAGCCACAGAAATGCGAATACTATAGTTCCATAGTTTATTTTAGCATTCAGTCCGCCATTGTATTCTCATGGGTAGTTCATGAATGAACAAAGGTTAAGAACCTGTATTGTAAATAACGGAAAAAATTGAACTACATAGAAGTTTAATCATGATACAATTTTCAAACAAAAGAAACAGTGGGTAATAATAATATATTAAATCAAAGATAATTTTAAAAAACTTGGAAGTTTTCCTTGTGAATTATCTGGAAATATTCGGCATTGGAAAACCTTGCAAAGAAAATTAATAATTTTGAATAAAAAACTAACCATAAATTAAAGCCCATTATAGAAAGTCGGGTGTGAAACCAATCAAATTTTAACGCTTTTTAGACTTCACTATTCTTGGAATCATGTCATCTAATTTTTGAATTTTCTGACTACTATTTCTGATGGTATGGAAAAACATCCAGAAAATTCTTATATGTTTAAACTAACTCTTTCCATGATAGATTATTGGAAAACTGGCACATAATTGTAACGAGCATTTAAGAAAGCGCGTCACAGAGAACATAATGAATCAAGGAGTTACATATTTTCTTAAAATTCATTAAACCAAAAATGTTCATTCTGTTAGCAACGTTGATCAAGAAAATGTCGATAGCCATTGTGGTTATTTCAATATTATACCTTAATCAAGGACTGCTTCTCCCCACAGAGTTTACAAATCCATCGGTTACTTTTCTTCTTTATTTGAACCTAAATTAATGGATTATTGAAGAGTGAGAAAATAAATAACCTTCCGCAAAAACCACAAACCTCTAAAAGCCTATGAGTGACCAACTTTACCTGAAACACACTACATTGATAGCATTTTAGAACCTGGAGCGTTTGAGACATTAGTACTCGTCAAAATTTTCGGTATTAATTTTAAAAAATAGTAGAAAGAGTTCTTTGATACGTTTTTAAAGATTATTAAGAAAGTTGAATTTATTAGCGCCTTTTTCATGAAGTTTCAAAATGGCACGTTAACAAACGAATTAAGATTTGCGTGAATTTAACAGTGTCGCCAATAAGAGCTTTCTAAATTTCGTATTATATTTCACTGAAAATCCGCCAGGGTATATAAAAACTTCATCCATAGGGGTATATAGTAGCCTTTGATATTAACCATCCTTAATATTAAATCGTTCAGGCAAAAGTAAATTTATTTTATGAATCAGATGCTTTTATATGGAATTTTCGGGTCTTATCGGTTATCTGCCACTCATCCAAGTTAATACATATGTACTATTATATATATATATATATATATGGCAACAAGGTGCTGGGATGAGGAAACCCAGTGAACACTCACCAATCGGACGACTTCAGGTTGGCGAGGCCCCGGGGATGTCGAAGCGACATATATCCATTTTTACCTTTCCTTTTCCGTAAGCTGTTATATATATGTGCGCTGCGTGAATATTAATTTATGTGGGTGGCAGATTACCGACGAGACCTGAATTTTTTCGTAAATTGAATAAATGTTAATCAAATATTAGTAAAGGTGAGTCGAGCATGGATGAATTTTAGTTATGTTTGGCTAATTATTTCAGTTTCGACATAATCGTTGTAGGCAGTAGCAGACGAATTGCCATTTAATTATCATGAGCCCCCCTCCATAAAAATGAATTATCAATATTGCAAAGGATATTTCGTAGCTAATGCGCAAGTAAAACATCTCCTATCCTTGATGAAATTGATGAAAAACATTAGGTAAACAAAAATGTCCCTGTGAGGCAACTGTGGCACTGCTGGCAGAACTATGACACGCCATCCGTTGAAGACACTCGTAAATATAATTAACCGTCCTTTCTTTATAAAAGCCACACTATTTTCGCTGTATATGATCCGTAATCTGCCAGAGAGCTAGGAAGAAAGCAAATATTAGTTAAGCAACGATAAATATGTTTGAATAAATATTTCAAATCCCTTCGTACAGTGTTTGTTTGATTACGTGAAAGTTCTGAAGTTTTTTAAAATATTATTTATTTCAATGATTATAATTCTAAAATTTTATAATGCATTGAAAGTCATATTATCCCAACGAAATTAATAAAGTGAAATTAACTTTATATATTTAACATTTTCGTCGCAGGCGCTGGATTTATTTCAGGTGTTACAGATTTTAAAATCAGTCAGTTGCTTAAAAATTAAAGGGTGGTAAAATATTTTAGCATATATTTATTGCTAGCCACTATAAATAGCATGATTATTCAATGGTCTCATTATATTTTCAGCTGATAGTCAGGACATTCCGTTTAAAATAAATTCGATAGATTTAGAGATAAAGTTATTAAGTTTGTCTCAATGGAAATGAATTACGATATAGTAAACAAGTGACGATAAAATCTTGTATGAATTTGTTTGAAAGTATACGTGATCATAAGAGATGATTATGCTGAGAGAACAGAAAATAATCTAAAAATCAAAAGATAATCGGTTAGGAATTGGAAATGGGGACTACAAGAGCAATGAAAATGTATTGTCGAAATCGTCGAACAAATTATTTTAGATGAATACGGTTATTCCTCGCCATACATCTTTTTGCATATAAGCTGCCAATTAATTCAGAAATAGTTTTCTTGGTAAGTAGTGTTGCATTGCTTATACAGCATTTGTGAAGAGTCTAAGGAGAACTACGGGAAACTACAATTGCAATACTTATATAAAATGTTACTAAAAATTTTAATTTCTTGAGTCGGGTTTTCAGTGTCATATTTATTATTATTGATGTAATTACATTTAATTTTAATTTCCTTTTGCCAGTCCATATAAGGTCGCAAAGTATCCGTCATCTGCCGAGTGACCTTGCATGTGTCTAAAGTGTTATGCAGTACATAGTTTAAACTTGAGATTCGTCTTAGGTGAGTTTTTATATATTAATTATATTTGATTGTTCTATCTTATTTTGAAATATAGTACGTCTTAATTTCTGTATTTTTTACAATATTTGGGGCAAAGGTATATAACAATAAAATAATAAATATTTAGTTCTCACGATTCTCCCTTTATAAAAATGGCTCCTGATTTAAATGCGTAAGGAAATAGTTATTTATTAAGTTTTCTATGCCGAGAAATTGTGATGCTTATATTGAAATTATTCATATTATTTCCAATCGAAACTTCTGCTATCGAGCATTAATAAAATTACAAAAACTTTGGGACTTTTACAGATAATTAAAATAGTTAACTTTGACAGATTTGAATGTATTTAATGAGTCGAGTGAATAAAAAATAAGCAAAGGCTTATGCTAAAGATTTCTATCACTTTTTAAGCAAATGCTTGATTTGGAGTGAATAAAAAAAAATAGTATTTGCTTTTGCTAGAAAGAATATGCATTTGCCTATTTTTAGGATTTTTCTTAAGCATTTGCTTTAAATTGTGTGAATAAAACCGAGCTTTTGCTTAATGCTTTAAGCATATGCTTAAACTTTTTTAAGTGAGGTAGAGGGCTTGCTAGGATATTTCTAAGTACTCTATTTTCATGATAATTGATCCTAAATAAGGATATTTCTAAGTACTCTATTTTCATGATAATTGATCCTAAATATAAATATGGTAACTTATGGTGACATAAAAGGTTAAAAAATACGAGAAAAGTTTCAACAACCAATGGTTAAAAAAATTTATACCGTTTCTCTGAAGAAAATGTTAAGTATATTTCAAATCTGTTACAATCAGAGAATATCAAGAGAGACGTGGCGGAGCACTGTTTTCCAAACATAAGATAGAAATATTTTTAAGGTACTTAAGTGATCCCGAATTTCGCTATAAAGGCAAATGACTGGATAAAATTACTATAACTAAATAAAAATGCATCCATGATTTGTGATATTATCGAATTCGGTTATAAAAGAAAGTTTTACAAAATATTAATTAACTTTTTAAAAAATATTACCCAATATATTTATGTTTTTAGTTTGAAATTCAACTATGTAAAACTTTAAATGTAAACAAAAACAATTGAGGGAAGAGTTGCAAAGAGTTTTTTGTCGCAAAATTTAAGCATTTGCTTAAAACTGAGTAGCAAATGCTTATAAGCAAAAGCAAACTTTTAATCACTCAATATGAAGCAAATGCTTTTAACATTTGCTTATTCTTTTAGCAAATGCTTATGCTTTTACTGTTTGCTTTAAGCATTTGCTTAATTTTTATTCACTCGACCCAATGTTTTCCAAATTTCTCCAAATTAAAAAAATACCGGTCAATAGTTGTTGTTAACTCTAGTAAACCGAAGATTCATTTACATAACTTGGAAATTCTATTCCATTGCCTCCTTTTTCATGTCTAAAACGTTTTAATTTTATTTTCCTCCAATTCACTTTAAATTAAGATAATGAAAAACTTAATGAATTAGTGTGGATTTATCTAATTTATACACACCATGTTGGAATTTTATGTTTGTAAAACATTCCCGTTCAAATCTTGAAAATTTTATTTACTGTGAATTATTCACGAAAATATTCAGATCTAGGTGAGAAGGGTATTTTTAATCATTTTTTGTTTAAATTAAATGAATTTTAAAAGTTGAACCAAGTGTGCAGAGCATCTTTGAGTAGTTTTGTAAATATTTCACAGATGGCAGCAGCGACCACATGTACTAGCCAAGTGATCCCAGAAAACCAGTTCTTCCGTATTCCACCCATCCGCTCTTTCCACCAGCGGCTCAAACAGTTACATTTTCCACCGTGAGGGTGTTAGCGTCACTAAAAACCTCTGAAATTGAAGCTCGATTTTGTGGACAGTGCCCGGCGAGGTTGCAATGGGAAAGGTTAGCGTTTATGTGCCGAGTTAAGCAGATTTTTCCGCAGCATCCATCTCGTTCCCAGTGCAAGTGATGTGAGAGACAGTTTTTTTTTAGTTTCCCGACCCGTTTGTGCGTGAATCACGGAAAATCAAAAGTGATGCGAAGAGGTCACGCTTACTCGCTGTGCTCGCCCGTTTTCAAATATTATCGGTGACACACTCGAAACGTAAAGAGGGGAAAAATCAGTTTCATTTTTTCGTGAGAGGCGTGAACCGGCTGTCGTCGTTTTCTTTGTTTTGTGCACATCCTTAAACTCGGTCTCTGCCGCCCGCCTACGAAACGGCTCTTCGACATCTCTTATGTGCCTAACCCATGACCCCGTTGCACCCAGGAAGGAGGAAGAAGTGGAGGTGTTGCCTGTTGCGCGCCTATCCGAGTGACTAGTGGAGTGAGAGGAGCCAGCGACCTCAGGCAAGGCAAAATATCTTCTATTTTTCTCTCTGAATTCTTTCCCTTTTGCACGCCTTTTACTTTTCTCCGCGTACGCGGAGATGTTTTTCGTCCCACGGCCGAGGCTTGCATGCGTGCGTGCGTGCTCGCGTCTTTTTTCGGTCGCATGTGTTAAAACTTTGCCTCTTTTGAGTTTTCTAACGTTCTCTCTTGTCAAACGTTCGGGAAATCATCCCGCGGATAAACGAATTTATCGTGTAACGCTTGGTTGAGTTCAAATCACTTCTAATGATTAAAAGGTTGGCGGTCTCTTGCATTCTCTTCGACGGACAAGTGTACTTGGTAAGAATAAAGACTAATGTTGAAACATGGAAGCTTTTCTGTTGGTGTTCATTTTCGTTAACAAGATGCGAACGTTGCTTAACTTATTGTAAACAATGTTCGATGATGTTTTGACTCATTTCAACAGCGTACCAATTGTTGTAGTTTCTAATTAATTAGTTGTTGCGTACATAGCGTCCTATCGTTTTCTGTTGTTTGGTCGAACTTAAATCATCCTGCTTGCGCTGCGATACCTCAACATCAAAGGATCTTCTCTTAATTGGAGATACAAGCATTTTACAATCCTTTCCCGAAGAAATTTATGGAGCGTCTTCTCCAGCTTTTCTCCGCTCGGAGACGGGGCAAATTTTCCGTTGATACTAGCGATCATTGCGAGATTCCTTTCGTCGTAGCGTTCGTTTTATGGGGCAGAAGTATAAGTTCTCCTACGCGTTATATATCCTTGGTAACCTCAGAACGAAGAAGGGTGCGGTTGCGGTACTGCCGAGTGTAAACTTTGCCCGAGTTACGCAAACGTGTATGTACTGTGGAGGGTTGGCTTACTCGCGGAAGCCTAACGGAATGAAAGTGTCTCGATTAAAATCGTTTGGAAAATCGTGGAAGTTTCTTGGATATTCATCTATCCATCATAGAGATTCGGTTATCATTCGTGATGCGTTGGTTTGTTTCGGCTTCTAATATCTCAGAAAGCAAATAAACGTCGAATAAACAGTAAACGAATCGTTGACTTATCGCTTGGATGGAAAAAGTGTTCAGGTAACTAGTGATTAAAGTGTTAATGATTAAATCAGTTGTCTATGTCGCCTATCGGCTTTGGTTCACATTTGGTTCAAATTTTTGTTATATTTTGTTGTTGCTTTTTCAGGAAATTTGTTGATCCTGTTCCAACCTATTGAAATAACGTTTCAGTTTTGATTCATCGTGGTAGATTAATCTAGAATGGATTATCACAGACGATTCTAGAAATGTGCGTTAAATTTTATTTCAATTGAATGTCTATTGCTTGGACGACGGGATGCCTAGAACCCGCGATCAAAGGTATTCGAGCATTGTTAAGCCGGCATTATTAACTCTCAAGCATCATTCAACTGTTTTTCTATATCTTCTGGTTGGTACGTGGTTCATTATAGCAACCATGCTTTCGTTTTTTCGTTGCTGTTATATGAAATTACCTACGTTCATTTATATATCCGTTCAGAATTAATTTTCCTCTTAACAATTGTATCTTTATTATGGCGTGTATTTAACATCCTATCTTTCCCCATCACAGCATCCTCGAGCAATTGCAATTACAACAATTGATTTATCGAGTTCGCCTTGTTACTTGTGTTAGGTTTATTACGCGGATTATATCCTTCAGCCATATAAATCATACGTCAGAATATACTGTTGCGAGATTGCCGTCCGCATTGGTATTTCAGCGATCCTCGGTGTCAGACCAGGGAAGGAAACGAGTTTTTTTGTAACCGTTCCGAAAATGATAATGTTCCAGTTTTGTTCACAACTCTCGATAGGTTGCAGTCCAAAACTCGCAATAAATCCCATCTGAAATCCTCGCAAGTATCTCCGACTTTTATACGAAAGTTATTTATATGCAGAAATTTTGCCGTTTGAGAGAAAGGTAAAGCGACGGCATTATTAGTGGATCAGTTTGTCGGCCGATGGAAAAGTAATCGCGAGGCAAGGCGTAATTCACGCGTTCTTTGCTGGCGCTGCGTTAAAAACATCGCCGTCGAGACTGTATCTAGGATGAGTCGAGGGAACAACATGAAAGCGAGTCGCTGCGGGCGGAAACAGTTTGTGCCAACGTCAGCTTTCCGAATGTTTATCATTTGGGCAACGGATGAACGGTCCGTCTATTCGGAAAATATCGTCGCCGTTCTTTTTTGTTGAGTCGTATTTCGAGATTTTTTCGGATTCGTTGTTACCGATTTTTGATCAGTCAAACTCGCGTCCTGCTTAAAATGCTGCCAGGTAACGTTCAAACTTTAAAAATATAACGTTGATCCTATTTACTTCCCCCCTCCCCCCAAACAATCAACTTTGTACTCCCTTATATAAATTGTCCCAGAATCAACGGATTGGTGGAGACGATAGCGGTTTATTTACAGAGCTTGCGATTCAATTTTTTTTTCAATTGCCGAAAACTTCAGGATTTCGTTCTGGTTTACCGGCGGACGTCGAAGAATAATTATTGCCGAGTTTTAAACCCGCGCACCAACTAACAACAGTACGAGTTTCCGGAAATATTTTAACTCGCCCGAAATTAATATCGAAGCAGAGCGATCATTCCATTTCGCTATGCCAACCCATCGCCCATTTCGTCTGTCAGTGGTTCTGTTCGGTAGTATAGTCGTTTAATTGGGGGAAAACAGGTTTTTTTAATTTTTGATCTAGCGCGTTGCGTTGCTAAGTGTCACGGTATCAGCGGGTAAGCGGAAGCGAGAGCACATATTTGCGCCAAGGTGTGTTTATCCCCTCATTATTATATGTATTCCTTCACTCCGTAAAGAGAGAGAGAGAGAGAGAGAGAATGGGAGAGCCTTGATCCTTCATTCTTTTTTATGGGAACCGGAAAAAAATATGTTGCGCTCGAGGCCATGACGCAACTAACATTTGGCAACGTTGATTTCGTCTGCTATTAACAGCCGCGCTCTCGAGTTCTCGGGTGAACTCGGTCGGCAGGTGCTGGCAAGTGATCACCGATTTTGTGCTAAATTCAAGTTTATAAGCACGTAAAAACTTACACATGCGTGCGCATGCGGAACCGACATATACGTAACCGTTACGAATTTCCCTTCATCGTAGTTTGACGTCTAGCGCTTGCTCCCGAGAATTATTTAACTGCATCTCAAGCGGAGAACAGCGCAAGATCCGTTGGCGCATTTTTCGATTAATTATCGCCGTGTATAACTTCGCGGCTCTAAAGCGTCTTTTGACAGGGAGATCGCCAGTTTTGTTTATTTTCGTTGCCAAGCTTGATAGCGCGTACGATAAATCTTTATGACTAGACATTTTGGTCTCCTTTGTTTAACTTTAAATTTATATCTCATAGTTGTTTGTTTTGTTTATGATTTTGACATTTTAGTCCTCTTTATTAAAGTTGAAATTAATCTCTCGTCATTTTGTTTATTTTGGTTGCCAAGTTTAATATTGCATACAATAACTCTTTATGATTCTGTCATTTTATTACTCTTGATTGAAATTTAAATTTATTTCTCATATTTTTATTTTGGTTGCTAAGTTTTTTATTTTTTTTTCGATGCACTATTGTTATATTATCGTTTTGAGCCTTAAAACTCGTGTAACACGTAATCCCCTAAAACAATATAATATTTACTAGTGTAAATGCCCGTTGAAATTCAACGGGAAAATTGGAACAATATATTCAACCATATTGGAAGGAAATGAGCAAAATCTGACACTTATACGAACATTAGATTAGATAGATGGACAGGTTTTCACTTTAATATATATTTTTATATTTAATAGTAAGACAATAAGTTCATACAATTTTTTAACTAAGTTAACAACATCTTGAACGTTTTATTCCGGAAAAATTAACTATTATGGACTCACCAGATATGTTGATTTTCTGTATGAACAACAATGCCGTTGATCGCCAAGGGAACGTTTCAATAAAAATGCAAAATGTTAACAAATTTTGGAATATTTTAGCTTAATGTGAGCGAATTCGATGCGAAAACAAAAATCAACGATAAGAATCTTCATTTAATTTCCTTTAAAATGGTTTTCATCCGAAGATCGTGCGTCAATTACTTTTAATTTACTTTTGCAAAAGAAAATAAGTCTGCAAGTGTGAAAGAGGTATATTTAAGATCCTCTTATGGGAAATCCTATATAGCGTTCCAACCAACCAACAGATTAAATAGTTTAATAATCGTATTTCATTCTTCCTTCGTTCGTTTTACATTGTCTCGGCTTAGTAGCATTTTTTCCCATCGATGCCAAATCTCTGGCAATTGTTCATTTTAATCGCAGTCGTAAGGAATAATTCTAAGGCGAATTATGTAACTTGATTCGCTGGAAATGTTCAGTTCGTGATGTAAAAGGGGTGCTTTCTCTTTATTTCTCCAGACGCCGCTGACTGTCGCTTGGGTTTTCGCTATTTTTTGTTTGCGACCTAGCCGATGACATTGTGATGCAAGCAGAAAGACATTTCTCAGCGTAAGTTTTCTTTTAAAGTGCTGAGAAGAGCCTATTGTCTTCTTTTGGGGGGGGGGGGGGGATGGGGGCGTGGGTTTCGTTTTAATACGAGGAAAAGCTTCCCTCCCGTTTGAATTTTAAGCGAAATCCGTTCTCTCGGTCTAACCTGCTTTTATATTCCGTCCGCGATCAACCTTCCATTTCTTTTGATACGTTATAACGACATATCCCTACGCATTTGCAGCTTGGATGCCATTAATCATTTCAGGAAGTCCTTTTCCCCATTAACCTTCGACTTTTCCACGGGAAAGTTTAGATTCTTGGTGCAGATTTGGTGAAGGCGTTCATTTTAATACATACTTAAAGCTACGGGAGGAGTTAATTTTGTTAAATCGAAGGCTGAAATCCTTCGGGAAAATGTATCAGTATTTAATTCAAGAAAGAATTACCGTCTTTGTTTTCTGGTTGAAATCCAATTAAAGTTGCTGAAAAAAAGGCATTAACATTACTTGAAAAACTATATTTTTCCAATAGCCATCGACGAATCGCCGCTGATGACGGATGCTAATCTGGTTTTCCCAGGAGCGCAACTTGAGGGGTGCAGCAGGCCCATGCAGTGCGTGGGGGCCCCAA
The DNA here is from genome assembly GCA_028673005.1 of Tanypteryx hageni. Classification (NCBI taxonomy): domain Eukaryota; kingdom Metazoa; phylum Arthropoda; class Insecta; order Odonata; family Petaluridae; genus Tanypteryx; species Tanypteryx hageni. The sequence continues at coordinate 123,202,170 of CM054114.1, forward strand.
GCTTTTTTGGGGCCCCGAAAAAAATGCTTAGAAGACTTACGAAATCGAATGATCAAAAAAGTCAAAGAATATTCACAAACTCTTATAAGAAATTTATTGACCAAGGCCTTTGTGACGAACTTCTCTCGCCATCACCATACATTAAGAGATGAGATAGAAAAATGTATGGACACTAAATTATTCGATTTAATAATGATTTAAATACATCAATATATAGCAATGAACGTGCAGCTTTGATGATATATTTGACATTTCCAGTAATTTAGTCGTCAAATGAAAGATCTTTTTCAGAATTAAAGTTAATAAAAAGCTAATTACGCATTTATACGCCAGTAGTAGACTAACGTATTTGCCACTTCTTTCAGTAGAAAACTCAGAAGAATGCTATATGAAAACTAATCAGTCAATAGAGAAATTTTTATATTTGAAATGTCGAAATAAAATATAAAAATAATTTTATAACGATTTTTTTATAGATAGGGCCCCCAAAATTTTAAGTTGCATATGGGCCGCTAAAATCGTAGTTTCGCCCGTGTTTTCCCCAACCTTTTTGTGTCTATTTCAGAAAAATAATTTTTCATGTATCTTGCTACTGGGGCCCAGCTCTCGAGGATAGTTTTTGTTGCGAAGATTGAAGTCCCGGGTTCGATTCCAGGAGCTATCCTTCCGATTTGATTTACATGGGAAATCTGAAATCCACTGTTCAGGGTAATTTTCTCTTGCACATTAAAATATCTTAGAATTGTAATATCGGTGCGGGATTTGTACTATTCTCTGAAGAAAGGAATGGAGATTCTAATTTCTATCGCAGAATTTTGCTTATCGATCGTATTTCTTCGAATTTCGCGTAAATACTGGCGTTTTTGCAGTTTTTATAGCTCATTACGAGAGTGTTGCCATAGCAACAACTATTGTTGGACTCGGATTCGGTATAGTCTAGTACATACACGCGTTATTTTTGCCACACGAATACACGTGATCAATTTAGTTTTCCGTTCGAATATATTTGTAATATTTTTAACGCTAAATTATGAAATTTGGGAAAGTGGGCATCATAAGTTCCGTTCAGATCATCCTGTTAACTGTTAGCTCGTATACTTCACTCGTTTAAGGTTTGTTTTAATTTCTCCGCTGATATTCCCGGGACGCCGCGTGTTTACCGTAGAATAGCTGAAACAGAGAAGGCAACTCTCCGTTTACACACCATAAGGTCGATTCACGACATAACGCGACCCTCGATGCATTTAAGTCATCTGGGGTCTCTTAGTCATCCGCTACGAGGAAATCTACGCTCGGGAAAAGTACGTCATCGCATGGGGAAGATTTTATCAAAAAAATTCGGAAAACATTTTGAGGGGCGGCATTTCCGGTGGTAAATAAATAATGTTGTCCTTAGCAGTCTGGGATTTGTCAATGTTAGGTCGATTCGCCCGACGCCGTAAAAATAAAATTTTATCGCTATTGATGTGATGCGGGGGTTTGGTTTACTTTAAATATGTGCAGTAAATCAAAAGGTTAACTGATTTCGACATTTTATTCGGAGTTGACATTTTATTCGGAGTTGACATTTTATTCGGAGTTGACATTTTGTACTTTCTCCATATACGTAGTATGAGAAAGTATTGTTTTCATGAAAAAAATCGAACTCGAGATTTCAACGGTAATACATGTTTTAATGTTCCCTGAACACGTTCTGACTAGTTTCGCGATGATGTCTGTCTGTCTGTATGCGATAGATTTTTGTGGGCGCTCTAACTCAAAAACTATTAATCAGATCAACGCAAAATTTTATATTTAACATTTTTATAAAAGTTAGAAGATCTGATTAGTCTTTGGAAAAAATCGGTCGACCGGAAGTGGGTGTTTACTTTTGTCACATCCGTTATTTTGAAATATTTGCTTTAATATTTGATAAATGGTAAAAATATATTAGAATAAAAGTTGTAGGAAATTTCATTTTCTACAACCTTTGTTTGATACATTTTTCCATATAATGCATTGTTTAAGAGATATATGATATTTTTAGCTGCCACCACCACGCCACCTACCGAAGACTATTGTTAACAATTGACGCTAAGTTACGTCTTAGTAACGCTCCTTTTTCTTTTCTTAATTGTCAACCGGAAGTAAATGTTGACAACTATCCCAGAGCTAACAACATATAATTTGCCATATAAATATGGAGAAAGTCATGTGTTGCCCACATCAGTTTATTTTAAATTTACATCCTCGTCGCAAATCATGAAATTAATTAACTCACTTGAAGTCTATATTTAAAAAGTTGCATTGCGTGTATTAGCTTAAAATCCTGTCATCACGACGCCCAAAAAATAAAACCTCTGATATAAACTTTAAAATGTCATATCAGTAGTACCTTAAATAGTAAATTTATAATTATCTAATTTATTTCAACGTTTCTTTAAACGTAAAATCTTATATGTTCTCACTTTTGTAATAGTTGACCGATTGGAAAAATGTAAGCGCAGGCCATGCACGTACCCAGAAATTTATTTCGGGTGGGGGGGGGGGGGAGGAGGTCTGAGCCCGAAAACCAATTTCCAGCAATTGATTAAATAAAAGTCCTATTCAAATAATATAAACTTTTATAATGTTTTTAGTCATAACGCAACGCAGCGAGTGGCAGCGTGGCAAGAGGCAACATAACAAGTTTGTAGCATGGTTATCGCAGGTTCCACAAATGTCTGTATACCGAGGGGAGGAAGGGGTCCGGACGCCCCCCCCTCCTGGATACGTCCTTGGCGCAGGTCAATAATTTTTGCATCATTAGTTCGGAAACACTGGATTATCCTGTGTGTTGATATTAATTTTGTTCAAACACATTTTTATTTTAAGGTTTAAATACTAATATTTTTTCTTTTTATCGATCACAGATGGAAACGGTTGTTTCACATTTTAACCTGTATTTGTCACTTTTGAGTGTTTCATTATAACTTGGGAAAACTGCACTTCAAAATAGCGGCAACAAAATGAGACTTTATTTAGCAACTACTGCCCATACTAAATTGCGAGACATAGATAGTCTTTATTTATGTGAAACTTTTTAAGCTTTGGAAAAGTAAGATTTAATTCTAAAAATACAAAACTCAATAACAACTTAAGGGAATGAACTGAGGCTAAAAATATTCAAGAGTCGACTCGCATTATTTTTCACTTTAAACTCGTTGTCAGCGGAAGTTCGTCTTTCTTTTTTGAAGTTTTCCAATTGTTTACGTTAGCACCACATAAGTTGTTGATTGAAAAGGAACGTATCTTTTCTGTTACCATCAAAATTTGTCGAACTGGAAACAATATAACTGAATCAAGCTTAATATCGAAGTCTTTTAAAAAGTTTCTCTTACAATACATATTTTTCTTCCGGAAATGTAATTACGGCTATGAAAATTTATATTTATGTATTTCATCTGAAAAGTATTGTTCGTTTAAATAATAGCAATATCTTTCTCTTCCTTACAAAAAATAATCCAAAAATTATTCGAGTCTGAACTTCCTCCGAATTGTTTTCAACAGCGGCTAAAATTAACGACTTCTTCGACACAAGTAATCTGTTGCCACTACAGCGCAGGAAATAGAATTGGTGGCCTACCAACAGAGAATTAGCGGAAATCTGGTGCATAATAGGGTCGATGAACGGTATAATGAACTCCTGTAGTGTTAAGATAGTTGTAATAGTAAAACAAAACTTTCTCGGTTCGTCTTTTCGCGTATGAAGCGAATTCGGATACAGGGTAGAATCGTTGAAAAACGAATTAATTAGCTTATATTACGGCTTCAAATGAATGATGAAGATCGCCTCCATTAAATTGAAAAAAAGCTGTTGAGTAGCACAATGCATATTTGGGGTATTGGTTTACATTAAATACGTGCAGCAAATTTAAAGGTTAACCAATTTCGACATTTTATTCGGAGTTGACATTTTTTTTAAATTTACATCCTCGTCGCAAATCATGAAATTAATTAACTCACTTGAAGTCTATATTTAAAAAGTTGCATTGCGTGTATTAGCTTAAAATCCTGTCATCACGATGCCCGAACTTCGCCGATCGAATCAGGAACTGTTCTGTTATTTGCCCTCGAGTGGCTAGCTTTTACCATAAACAGCATTTAGTACATACGACCTACACAATACACTTTTTTTTACGAGGAACTTGTGCGTATTATTTATTTCGTCTCTGAAACTGTTTCGGCGTAACTTGTTTGGTATTTAAACGGAGTGTTGCGTAACATTCGGTTATCGCGCTCGCTATAAACTATGCAATCACGTTTTAAAGAAGTCGTTCGCACCCGTTAGTGCTTAGCGTCATATATTTCAGAGAAGGGAAGTTAATGTCGTCCGTGGGAGCTAACGATGTTATCTTGCGCGTTCTATCGTTTGTTTCGGTTTCGACGACGTGCATTTTAACTTGATTCCATTGGCGCGTTGTTTTTTTATATTTTTGCACGCGCCCGAAACTAACGAAAGCCGGGGAAGCTTCGGAATTAAAATCAAGAAATAACTTTATGTCGTTCGAATGACGGTAGGAAAAAGAGGGCGTATCATGTTTTTCACGACGGGGCGAGCCTGTTGGTTTTACCGGCGGACATTTTTTTTAGACACGCACGGAAAAAGGAAGAGGAGAGAGGGAGGGTTAAAAAAAAAAGAATTCGGGAGCATGTCGTTTAGCCGGATTGAGGATGGAGTGGGAGGTGGCTGGAAGGGGGGGGGAGGAGGAAGGTAGGGATAAGTGCGAAATGGAGCGATGGAATGCTGAAAAATGGAATGGAAGCAGGAGTGGGCGGAGGGAAATTGGTTTAGAATGGGAGAGGGGGAGGGAGGGAAACGAGGGAGGATAGTGAGGGAGAAAGGGGAGAGAGAATGAGAAGGGGTGGAGGTGGAGAGGGGGGATGGGGAAAGGAGAAGGAGAGAGATGATTCGAAGGAGGGAAAAGGTGGAGGAAGGCAGGAGAGAGGGATAGAGATGGAGTAGATGAAGGGAAATCAGCATTATTCTATAGCAATAATTAAAGATCATGAATGAATATAAAGTACTTTCGGTTATAAAAGTATAGACCTATAGATCAATATATGAGATTAATATAACACTGGTTAAACCTGTCATATTAAGTATACAATAATTAACTAAAACAATTAAGCTAAGAAAACAGATAGCAAATGTAAGATTGATACAGCAGGCAGAGATGGAATAACGTTTCAAATCGTTACGTTATTCTGTAACGTTGCAAAGGATCAGTTTTCGTTACATAACGTAAAAATAACGCTACGCAATTTAGTTGTTACGTTATATATATTTTGTAGAACCGTTTTATAATGTTATTTAAATTTTTTTGCTTTTGCCAATAGTCCAATCTTAATTTTAAGTATAAAAGTATTAAATAAAACAGTCAAAATAATACTGTGCAATTAGACGTCTTTGGCAAAAAAGGAAAGAAAATATTGCAAATCTCAAACATTTGTTCTGAAGTATGTCAAAACCTTCCAAAGGTGCAACTATATTGATTTCCTCGTTATTTGCAGTCACATCTGAAACTGAATTTCTTCCAGAAATTTTAGTTATAAATTGATCAAATTCATCAGCGTCGGTGGTTGAATGTACTTCATTGTTTAGCGGAACGATTTCAGTCTCATTACTAAAATTTCTACTTATATCCTTTAGAGTTGTCCGAATCTTTTTAAACGAAGTTTTGCTTCAATGAAATTCTCTTCAGACAATGTGGCTTGGAATCGTGGGTGGAGATAAATAGCGGATTACGTTGCTAACACCTCGCAGACGTAACAGTTCACGTTTTTTACGTTATGTAACGAAAACTAATTCTTTGTAACGTTATTAATCCCTATTTCACGACATGACAGCTGACACTGAGCACATGGCGAAACGCACTGAAGTTAGCTGGACTTTGTGCAATGCTGTCTGGTCAAAACATTTTGGTTTGATGACATTAAAATAACTTCATTGCAATTAACATTTTGATAACATTGTAATAACCTTAGGTTAAACGTTACTGGTTATTATAATGTATGTATGTATATATCGTTACGTTATTGTAAAAAAAAGCAATTAAATCGTTATTATAACGTTATCGGGTATCGTTACGTTGCGTTTTTCATCCCTGACAGCAGGTGAACAATAAATGTTACGAAATAAATGCAGATAGGCACAAGTAGAACAAATTGAATTACAGTGTTCGTTGTTAGTTACAGTTTTGAATATATTGTTATTAACAATAATAATGGAGGATAGAAAGGGAGAATGAAAGTTAAGGGTGAAGGAAGAGAGATTGGAGGAAAAGGTCTGGTATTCATTGGTTGAGTAATGTACGGACTAAGAGTTGCCACCTTTGCACTTGCTCTAACTCGGAGACTCCGGGCCAAACCCGGAGATGTGGCAACACTACATATATTGCGTATGGAGAAAGTATGAATTCAAACGGCCATTTGTCTTATACTAACCCTTTAATAAGGTTTTTAATATGATACACACTAATAATCTCCCAGGATACTATAAAACTGTAATTATTATTGACAGCTCAACATGCGGGAATTCCCAGCTAACCTGACAAAACGCGCGAGTTGGAGTTGCTAACCCCACATACCGCCCATTAATCGTTGTGAACAGAATTTCCACCTATATAATTACAAAGAGCAAACATACATACCTCGATTTGCCGCCACCCCCGCTTTAGCGCCAAGGTGGCTCTAAATCGGGGTTATATTGTATAATGGTCTGTGTTTGGACGAGATTTAGACTAGTCTTTTTTCCGTCACGCGGAGGGAGGAAGATAATAAGGGAATGGAAAGGAGAAAAGTTGAGAGATAGAGGCAACGGCGGATACAAAGGGAAATTAATAGGGTAAATACGTCCCCCTACCCTTAGGGAGATGATTGATCTTAATTAAAATATTATTTCGATGGGTTTATTTTATATTGTAGGCATTCTAGAAATATTTTGCAAATATCTAAACAGCGTACAATATACCCTGCATATTTATTATAATGAGACGGCATTGTTTCGCAAAAATACAGGTTTCCCTCTCTTTATGCGGTTTGTTTTATGCGAATTCGCTATTATGCTACTGATCTGAACAGGAAAACCCGGTACATAATCGGGAAAATCCGGGACGAATCGGTGTCCCGAAGAACTTTATCGAGACAACGGAACGTTCAGTCAAAATCCGAGACGTCTGGTCACCCTAATTACGCGGCAAACTTGTTGCTACCGGAATTTCTTTTTATGCGTCTTTGATTCGCTATTATGCGGTTACGCGGCCAGTGCACTACAAATGAAAGAAAGTTCTCCACTACACCACAAGGCGACCGTCCAGTCTCTCATTATCTCTTATGCTGTGTGTATTAGTACTACAGTAAAAGAGACGATAGCGGAGAGGATATTGCAGAGTGGAGATAAGACGGAGATTTATTGTGATACTGTTTGAGTACACTTGAGAAGTTTTTTCTTCTTGCTCGCGGAACTTGCGTTGGGCCAAGAGAAACCCTCCAGCACTTTAAACCTCCACTATTATGTCACTAACAGCAGCCACCACTTGTGCTCGTCTGCTTCCTTTTATTGGCGAGTATAATTTACAGTGTTATTTCTTTTAAGTTTGTATTTAGCGTATAAGAAGTCGTTATGGAGCGAAAGAACGGCGTCGTGAAGGGGAGTTAAGCTTGTGGAATGTATTCCAATCTTTTACATGTAAATATGAGTTCTGTTTATGCGAATTCGCTTTATGCGTCACTTTCCCGGAACGCAACCCCTTGTTACCCCCTCCTAAGTTATGCACCTATATCCGCCCTTGGTTAGAGTGTGTGTTAGAAAGGGAAAGAGTGGAAAAGAAGTGGGAAAGGATAGAAGAGATTGAAGAGAATAGGGAAATGAGAGAGAATAGTTGAAGTAGTTGGAAAGTTAAAGAGAGAGAGAGAGGGAGTGAGAGAAAAGGGAGGGGGAAGAGATAGAGGATGAAAGGATTCGCGAGAATTCGCTCGCGGCAAGCTTCAAGCGACATTCGCGAGAGCGAGTCGGTGGGGGGGGGGGGGTGGATGGAGTCTGCGCGAGGGCGTGGTATCTCCTAATGGCGCCCGTTGCCATGGCTACGTCCTTGACGGTGCGGCGATGACCTTGGAGCCATGATGTGGGGATTTTGTTGGTTGGGGGAGGAAGGAGGAGGGAGTTGGGGGCGGAAGGTGTGCAGAATGGGAGGAATAAGGTGAGGAGGAGGCGGAGGGAAGGAGGAAGAAAGGACGGAAACTTAAGAAGGAAAGAGGGTTTGGGAGGAGATGGGTATGTCGGATAAACGTCTTTATTGGTGCAGGTGGGGGAGGGCGAGGGAAGGGATGGACGGGTTCCTGTTTGGAGAATGAGGAAGATAGAGAAAAAGAGAGAGAGATGGATTTATTTAAAGAGGGAATCGGAGAGAGAGAGCGGAAGGAGAGAGGGAAAGAAAGACAGAGAATGGTATGGGAATTGGATTAAGAGGGAGAGAAGGTAGAGCGAGAAGTAACAGGAAAGAGGGAAGGAGTGGTTTGGAGAAAAGGAGGGGGGCGAGAGGAAGAAAGGAGGAGAGAGCTTGATAGGGGAGGAATAAAAAGGGAGAGAGTGGGAGGGAAGGAGAGTGAGTGAGAGGGAGAGAGAGAGGAGATAGGGAGAAAGGAGTGAGTAGGAGAGGGAGAGAGGCGGAAGAAGGAGATAGGGTGAAGGAGGGAGTAAGTAGGAAAGATAGAAAGTTTAAGAGAGGGAATAATCGTGAGGAAGTGGGTGTGAGGGAAAGAGGAAATGGAGGAAGAACGAAAGGGAAACCAGAGTGAGAGAGAAGTAGAAAGAGAGGGAGAGACGGCTGAGGTAGAGGGAGATATGGATAGAGATAGAGGGAGAGATGGATAGAGATAGAGGGAGAGATGGATAGAGATAGAGAGAGATAGAGAGGAGCTGAGTGGTAGAGATAGAGGGAAAGAGAGGGGTGAGAGAGATAGAGGAAGGAGGGAGGTAGAGGGAGAGATAGATAGATAGATATGCGTCTTTATTTGGGCGAGATTGAGACTAAATATTCTCTTCTTCCGTCTAACACATTGTCAATTACAGACAGGAAGAAATTGGCAAATAATAAGAATAAAATAAAAGATAACATAAAGTACTACATAAATACAATGACAAGTTAACATTTTAGGAAATGAAAAGAGACGGGGATTTGTTTGTGGGAAATACTACGGATAATTAAAGTACTATTCCCTAGGAAAAATCCCACTGCAGGAAAACACCCACAAAAGAAGGGGGTGTGAAAAACCCGCGAAACCTACTGATAGCAATATTTAATGATTGAGAGATAGAGGGAGAGCAGGGAGATAGAGTTGGAAAGAGCGAGATGGAGAAAGAGATTGGAGAGAAAGGGAAAGAAAGAAGGAGGGAAAGGAAGTAGAGAGGGGGAATTAGTACGTAGAGGAAGGATAAAAGAAGGGTAAAGAGGAGTAAGGTAGTTAGGAGATGAAATAAAAACGATAAGGGTTTACTCAGGCAAGGTCGTTTCGGCAGACCATTAAATAATGATACAGAGACGTAATCTTGTAGGCATCTCAAAAGAAAAGTCGTCGTATTTTATTTTCAATAAAGAAAAAATAAAACTCCGTAGAAGAGGAACGGAGTAGGGGGTTTTTTGGAGTGAGAGGTTCTTCTCTTTTCCTTCTCTCTCTCTCTCTAGAGGAAATGGGAAAGGGAGGGAGATGGAAAAGGAGAGAAAGAGAGAGAGAAATGTTTGCGACCGAAATCTTCGGATAATGAGCGTCGCGCTTACATGGTTACGGGTGCTCGGGTTCGCGTTTCCAGCGAAGAAAAGGGGTGGGGGGGGGGGGGAGTGAAGGTGACACGATGCTATTATTCAGGCCTTCTCTAGCTGCTCCCAAATGACGTGGGAATGGAAAATTCCGAATTGTTAGCTAAGGTTTTTTATTAAAGGGTACGTATCGCTATAGAGTCGGAGACGTCTTATAGAATCGACGTTATCTCTTTATGGATCCTTCGTTTTAAATCGGCTTCTTCCCTCGTTAACGCTTTTTCTAAAAAAATAGCACTTATGTAGAGTCAAGCCCCGATTTAGCGCCCTCTCCTCCTATATAGCGCCATCCCCGCAAGCCGCCCATGAACAAAACTTCCATCTTGTGATTACATAGATCTAGTATATACCTCGATTTACCGCCAACCCCGCTTTAGTGCCTGGCGCAAAAGTTTGGTTGATCAGGTGCTGGGAAGTAATCGAGAAAGTCGCTAAAATGTATACTCTGCTGCAAATGTAGGCAACCGGCAACACACGACATCTGCGAATCTTGACTCCCCTGTCGCGACATGTCGGTGAAAAGAGCGCCTTGTGTAATTTGCTCTTCAATTATTCCCTCTTTTGTGTGTTTGTTTTGCTGAAGAAATGGGTCATGGTGGAGTTGATGCTTTTGAATTTGTTAGGATCGAGGCGGGAGCTTGGCTAATGGAAAGGAGTGGATTTTATTTGCATGGCTCGTAAAACCCATCCGAACAAGCCGCTGAAATGATCGGGGAATCCTAACAAAGCGTGTTTGCTAGCGCTCAACTATTCGAGATTTTAATTAACACACCTACGACGTGCATTTCAGTCAGTTATTTGGGTCGGCAGGAAACTTTGCCGTCGTCGTCTTACGGATCTATCAATTTCAAAAGCGAGTTTAATCATTGGACTGATATAATATGCGAAATAGTGCCACAACGTCTTCAATCTGCAACTAGCAATTCCTTTTTAAATCTCGACTGCAATTCGATCCTGAAGATAAAAATTATAATAGAGGATAAAAAGGCCAATATTCTGATTTTAAGAATCATTTTTACGACACTTTATTGAAAAATTTGAGCTGACTTGCAGGTTAGATGCCCATATATTGGTCGTAAAACGTATTATTAGTATTGCAATTTTTGGAACTAAAATCTGCATTCATTGAATTTTTATTTTTAATGCTAATAGGTTAATCAAATTGTAATTTGTTACTGGGAATAAAGAGCGTTTCATAAGCTATCCAATTCTTACGCAGAGAATATTCATCCCAAGATAATAATCTATTTTTAATTTGGGAATGAAATTTTAAAGCGGCTTCAGTAGGTAGAATTGCTATAAATGAACAATATTAAACAATCAATTACTAAACTAAATACCTCACATGCAATAAATGCTTTCAAAATATTAACCTCAAACAGACAACGCGTACTGAAAATTAGGAATTTATTAAACGAATTATTTATTAATTTATTCATAGACAAGGCATACCACTCCGGACTGATTAAAGCTAAATATACATCAGGTATGGAAATGACAAAGCACGATAGCTAAAATTAAAATGATAAAAATAACGGAAAATGCAACAATATGCAACAAAATAAAATAAAACTTTGAAATTCGATAATAATAGCAAAAACATTAAAACACACAGAGTGAATGTACATCGTAACTGATAAACATATTTATAATATTATATTGCGGTTTGCAACAAATAGAAAGTTGTTTTTTGCTTTTCTAGCTATGGAGGAGATGATTGAAAAATCCGAGTAATGGATGCGATGAGTATCCGAGGAGAGAGCGACCACCTCCTCCCTCCTTTTTCTCCCTTCCTCTCCTCCCTCCTTTCTCTCCCTTCCTCTCCTCCCTCCTTTCTCTCCCTTCCTCTTCTCCCTCCTTTCTCTCCCTTCCTCTTCTCCTTCCTTTCTCTCCCTTCCTATCCTCCCTCCTTTCTCTCCCTTCCTCTTCTCCTTCCTTTCTCTCCCTTCCTCTCCTCCCTCCTTTCTCTCCCTTCCTCTCCTCCCTCCTTTCTCTCCCTTCCTCTCCTCACTTCCCAGTAAACCAGGCCGAATGCAGCACATATCGATTTTCGTGCTATTCACGCGCGCGTCAACCGTATGATCCGAGCGGGAAAAAATATATATGAATCGTCAAACAAACGAGAAACGAACAAAAAAAAACGAGAAGGATTTCGCGAACAGCGGCCGAGTTCTATTATTTTTTAAATTTTATATTGAGCACGAATTATTTTTGCCTCCCTGCGGCCCCGAGGCAAAAAAAGGAAGAGGTGGAAGGAAAGGTAGACAGAGAGAGAGAGGTAGGAGGAGAGAGTGAGGTTTCGTCATAAAAAGCACATTTCAATAGGTTTGCGAATATCGGAGATGCATGTAATCTGTTGCGAGCGGACGATGAATGCCGAGTGACATTGACAACGGGGCTCGTAACGACAGAAAGGAAAAATGGGAGCTTCATTTGCTGACGCAATATGAAGAAACGCGTTTTATTTATTCAGGTTTATTTAGGATTGTAAACTTAACATTCTTTGTATATTTAGTAATATGACAAAGTGATTTATTCAATAATTAATTAATTAGTTGATATTTTTTTAACTTTCTATCTGTAAACATTTGCTCAGAATATTAATTTGCAGAATGTATCGATTTTCAAAATATTTCTTCTGCAGTGTTATATATGGCATTAAAGGTCACAGAAATAATGAAATTTTCTAACTTTCTATCTATAAACATTTTCTCAATTTTAATTCGAAATATTTTAAGTCACCCCCTGCCGCCCACCTTAATCTGCAAAAACGTTTTTGGCAGCATAATAAGTGGCATAATATATCACATGCATCCTGCAAATTTCACCCTTATATCTCTTACCGTTTACTTGGAATTTTAATTTAATTGATTGCATAGACGGACAGCGAATACATAAAACGAAACGCGCTTAAAATGAAAGATTGAGAGAGAAAGAGAGTGAGAAATTGAGAGGAAGATGAAGGAATAAGAAGAATTGCGAGTGAGGGCGAGGGGTGGAAAGAGGGAGAGATGGGGAAGGGAGAAAGTCTGAGAGAATGAGATGCGGCAGAAAGAAGAGGTGGGGGGACAGTGGGAGAGAGAGCGGTGGAGGATGAGGTTGCGAGGGAGAGACAGAGAGAGGAGGGAGTAAGTTTGTAGAGAATGATAGGGGAAGAAAGAGAAGGACGAATGTAGGAACAGAGGTAGAGATAAAAGAGGGCTATGGGAAGATGAGGGTGGGAGAGAGAGAGAGAGAGGAGGGAGTAAGTTTGTAGAGAATGATAGAAGAAGAAAGAGAAGGAAGAATGTAGGAACGGAGGAAGAGATAAAAGAGGGCTATGGGTAAGATGAGGGTGGGAGGGAGAGAGAGAGAAGGGAGGAAGTGGCAGATGATGATGATGGATGGATAAAAAAGGAGAGATGCTGGGACAAGGACAGAGAGAGGTGAAACATATGGTGGAGAGAGGGTATAACGGGGGAGAGAGATACTGAAGGAGGGAGAGAAATGGAGAGATGCAAGGGACAGGGGGCAAGATGAAGAGGCGGAAATTGAGGTATGATGGGACGGGAAGGGAGAAAGAGAGAGAAAGGTAGGATAGATAGATAGAAAGATATTCGTCTTTATTTGGGCGAGATTGAGACTAAGCAGTCTCGTCTTCCATCTAACCCATTGTTAACAAGAAAGTAACAAAGCATAAAAATGAAATTAATGGTTCCATAAAGTATGTACTACATAAATACAATGCCAAGTTAACATTTATGGAAACGAAATGAGATTGTTTGTGTGGAAAAACTAGGGATAATGAAAGTACTATTCCCTAGGGAAAACCCCACTGCAAGAAAACACCCACACAAGAATAGAGGAGTGAAAAACCTGCGAAACCTACTGATAGCAATATTTAAAGATTGAGAGGATCATATAAGATAAGTACATAAAATGAAATACACATAGACACATTTATACACAAAACTAGGAAGCGAGATCCAGGGAAAGAGTAAGATATGAGCGAACGGGGGAGAGAGGGAGGATTAGTTAGAGCGAGAGTAGAGAGAAAGCGGGAGAGAATGATGGGAGGAAAGATGAAAGGACAGAGGGAGGCAGAGAGAGATATAGATGGAGAGTGAGAAATGGGAGGATGGCGAGAGGGAGGAAGAGAAAAGTTTAGGCAAATAATTTTTAAATTATGGCATTTTATTCAATCTTCTAATTTTGTTTTGCGTTTCTATTATGCATTGTATGTTTAATGTGTATCTTGCATTCCGTATCTTACATTACAACACGTTATTTGGAGAAAGCCTGTGTGTTTTATAAATAATAATTATTAGTTATAAATAAAGGGAGCGATGAAGGAAGAGAGAGGAAATGGAGAGAATTCGTGTATGAGAGAGAGTGGTGGAAGAAGAAAAGGGAAATGGAGGGATGGAAAGGCGGAGGAGGTGAGATTGAGGCAAAGAGTGGTCTGAAAGCAAGGGAGAGATGGCGATAGGGAATGAGTAGGAAGGAGAAAATATAATTTGAGGAGTGGAGGGTGTTAAAAAGAGAAAGCGAAAAGGGAATGGGATACTGCGTGAGGAGGTAGTTGGTAGAGTGGGGTGAAGAGGTCATGATCTGGGAGAATGGTATGGAATGGAAGAGAAAGGAATGGAATGAGATGTGAGGGAAAAGGGATGAGAAAAAGAAAGATAAATTGGAGTGAGGAAACAGTATGGAGATGGAGAAGTAGGAGGCCGGGAGGATGGTCTACTGGATCGATCAACATGCCTCTCTCTCTCTCTATCTTTCTATCTCTCTCTCTCTCTCGTTCTAGCTTTCACGAGCTAGAAATGGTCCAACCCCTGGAGCATCGTAGCGTTCTTTTGTTTATTTCTTTTTCGTTTTTTTTTTCGTTTCCAAGCATTGTCGTCCTACTCGTGTTTTCGCCGCCACATGGCGACTGGGAGAAAGGCGGGATGCAGGGATGACTTTTTCTCCTTTGCCCTCTAGGGGATTAATATCAGGATCAAGGGAACAGAGCCACCTAGGCAACGCTCTCCATTTTCCTTCCATCCGCGTTTCGAGATCATGCGGTTAGCGCTGGCCAACGAGGATCGGATGGACGAAGCAGTTTGAGAGAGCGTCAAATTTGGTGTGAACAAAAGTTAAGAAAGCGTACAGTAAGTACAGTCAGCACAATTTATGTAATGACAATACTGCAAAACGATATATCAGAAATGATACCAGGATAATGTTACATTTTTATGTACTGATTTATTTTCTAATCATTTGCAATCGAAGATTATTTTAAACCCACCTCACTTGAATTTAAGTACAGTGGAACTTCCATAACTCTAACGTCTATAACTCGAAGTTAATTAATTTTACCGGACAAAACATAAATGAGAAAAGCGTATTTCCATAAGTCGAATTTTCTATAACTCGAATATTTTTTTGTTTCCCTTGAAGGTCGACTTATGGAAGTTCCACTGTAGTTGTAATATTTACGTTTACCTTCTTTTCTTCGTCGTAGATAATACATTTTCTTCCGTTTACACACGTAAAGAAATTTAACGTATTTCCCTAATTATAACCGATCTTATTTACTTCAATTAGAACGAAGATTGTTTTCAGTTGACAACAATTTCTTGCAAGAATTTTTCTAAGTTCAAAGCGAATTACGATTTCGTTTGATTTTTTTTATAACGGCTACCCCTACGGTAAATATGTATTGGGCAAAAAATATTTTATTTGGCTAGGTTTACAGATTTTGTTTGAAGAATATTTTGATACGACTAATATTTTTCGAGATATGAGGAAAAGTTCGTTTCTTTTTCAGTAAAGTGGCACCCCTGATTGGGTTTGGTAAACTAATTGTGCCATTTTTTGTTCTGTAGAAGCAGAGAACGAACGTTGAAAACGAAACGCGCCTCTAAAAAATCGATCGGTTATAGTTCCTTTTTTGTCGTTTTCGTGCGATTTTTAGTGACAGAAAACCTCTGTTCATATACGCAGTGGTCTCGCCCGCCGGGAAAGGAGGGAAGATAATATGGACAGAGGTCAATTATTCCGGCTTTTATTTTTATTTTATTTTGCCGTTCTCTCCGTTATTTACAATTCATTCAGCTCTCGTTTAATTAAGCCGTTAACCCATTTTATGAGATTTTTATATGGTTTCGACGGCAACTCGAGATAAAAAAGTATCAATAAAATGATAGGAATGAAAATTTAAACGTTTCATGTTTTCATAGCAGTGGGCAGGCAAGGCTAAGCGGTAAATATTTTATAAGTTGTGACAAAAAATGACTGGCTTTGGCTATGCACGTACGTATGTATATAATATACTTGTGTGTAGCGCACCTGTCTAAAGGTCTAAATAGCTGGCTAATTATTTTCTTTTTATGGAAAATTTGAACATTTTCGAAGACGAGCTTCCAAACTGCATTTGGAACTTAAAAAAAACCTGTCCAGTCAAATATTCAGGTTTCTTTTATTGAAAATTTTAAATAAATTTTCAAAGAAAATCCCC
Organism: Tanypteryx hageni; assembly: GCA_028673005.1. Lineage (NCBI taxonomy): Eukaryota > Metazoa > Arthropoda > Insecta > Odonata > Petaluridae > Tanypteryx > Tanypteryx hageni. Next base: position 123,218,490 of record CM054114.1, read on the forward strand.
AAGATTGCACCTGAAACTTACCAACCAACCCAACCCAGGCCTCATTAAGTTTCTTCAACTGGCGTTATTGCGCAATAAGAATCTTATAGTAACGCGTGCGGATTTTATATGCCACGTGCGCCTGCCTGATGTCGGCAATGAGCAACTTTCACCTGGCTAAATTCGACATTAACCCCAGTTCGGACTTAGCGGTGACAAATACGTAAAAAAATATCTCGAGTTTTTTATGGATAGGTAGGCGGTTTTGATCTGGTATCGAATGAGCAAACTTGACTTCTTGTTTGATGATGACATAACCCCATGCAATGTATTTTCCGTTGTTTTTTAAAGCTAGTGAGCAACAATTAATGATTAGTATTGTGTCGTTCGATTTTCTGAAAATGAGGTTCAACATTTTTCCATTAAAATTTTTTCCGTAATTGCTAAGCTGTATTTTTGTGAATAGTCTTAAATTCGAGGTCCTGTGTTTGTGTATATATGTGTGTGTTTGCTTGTGTATACACACGGTTTTTATTGTATAATTAAATCTATGCACTTAAAAATTCACATCGTATAACATACTTACTACTCGGTATCCGGTATTGACATAAATGTATAAAGAATAAATTACATATAGATGCGTGTGTATTTATAAATAGATATCTTTCATATTCTTCCTCTAGGATTTTGCACTTATACTTTTTTCTATTTCACAAATGCCTTCATTTTTGTTTCCACTCTGTCATTTTGTTCTCGCCTTTTCATCCAATTCACACGGCGTCGAGATATCTTGCCACCCATTCCTCGATCGACCTAAATGGCAAGTCTGGCACTTATATCGCTCTTCTTTTGTTATTGTATTTTTAGCTCTCCCTCATACCAATCCGTTTTAACCGTTCCCCAACCACGCCCTCTTCAATTCCGCCACCTCTTACATTAGTAATTACTCTTAGCGGTTTCCCGTTCGCCTTCGTCATACAACCTTCTCTCCTTTTCCAGCGACTCTGATCTCTCTCTCTATCTCTCCCCTCTCTCTCTCCCTCTCTCTCTCCCTCTCTCTCTCCCTCTCTCTCTCCCCCTATCTCTCCCCATCTCTCTCTCTCCCTCTCTCTCCCTCTCTCTCTCTCCCTCTCTCTCTCTCTCCCTCTCTCTCTCTCTCCCTCTCTCTCTCTCTCTCTCCCTCTCTCTCCCCCCCTCTCTGAAAGAAATTAATTTTTTTTTCGCGCCATGTCGGTGGCTTCGTTAATAGAAAGTCCTGGACCGAGTTCCGAATCACCCGTTTTCCCTCTGTTTTATATTTATTTTTAATCCTGCCAATCCCGGGATTAATCGGGTACTTTCGATCGGGATTCCAATTATCGGAGGGAACCGTTACTTCGAAAGAGGCTCGTGAGATGTCGCCACGATCTCTTTTGCGATTCGAAATTGAACAATTCGAAACGTAATCAACGAGGACGATTCCTGTCCGCGATCGCTGTTAACTCGTTCAGTGTAGCCGTTAAAAATAGAAGGTTGAGCGAACAAGGTGCGCATTCCGTTTGCGAAACGGCCGTCCTCAGTGGAAATAACCTTTCGTTGATCCTGGAAAAAAATTTGATCGGTGCCTTTAGGAACGTGTATGGGGCTTGTCTGTTACAGGTGGCAGACGTGCAGTTTCTGGAGTCAGCGATCGTTGGATCACCACTGACGGCGCCTGCTTTGTAACCGACATGTTCATCTGATATCATATGTCGTTTCGTGCTTGTCGGAATTGCATTCACCATTAGTGTTACGTCTTGATTGTCATAACGATGGAAGTGAGCTGACGTTTTCGAGGTGGAATCAGACACCAGATTATAAATTAACATAAAATGAAATAAAAACGAGCTATTGTACTTTTAAAATTGTTAATTGTAGCGTGCTATGGGTTCCATAATAGCTGGCACGTTGTTTATTAATTAAAAAGCAACTTTTAAGAATTTTATCGACGAGACAATTAAAATTTTATGAATAGCTCCCACAATGTTATTGTGTTTGATCTGCGGTAGCAACAGTTCTCTCCTGACATCTTCTGACGAAAAATAAAATTATTCAATTATATGAGCAATTCGGATTTTCCACGTTATTCCAATTGAGAAAAGCGATGGCATGTTCTGACCGATGTAAAATGGCACAGTGAAATTGTTAGTGCGATTAAAATTGAAAGTGCATTCTTTGTGCGCTCTACACAGTTAATTTTGGAATAAGTTAGCAATTGCGCCAGTTCGCGAGAGAATTATCGAACTCAGCTGATGACTATCGAGTTTGCGAATTATCTCTCTTCAATAGAATAATAAATACGTTAGGAAAACTCGACGTGCATTTCGGCTTTTAAAAAACAGAACTTTAGACTCGACAATCGCCACTGATGACGGCTGTTCTTTAGTCGGAATGCGCGTCTGATTTTCCTAACTTATATGGTTATTGGTGAGAAATATTTGCGTTGATATTAATTATACTTATTCGAAGCATCGGAATTAACGTCATTTCGTACGCGGTAAAAATAGATACAGGCGCATCTGAAAACCAAGTGTCTGGCGCGGAATTTCTTTCTCCTTTTAAACCCCTAGTAATTTATTTTTATTTTTCTCCCTCCGTATTTTCCTCTTCTATCACATATTTTTTAAAAGTTTTCCCTTCTCTATATTTCTTAATCTAATTAACAATTTACCGTGTTTCTCTAGACAGCAGGAATTTACGGCTTGGGTTCCTTTCCCTGTGGTACGTAGGTATTTCTTGGCTACAGACCATTCATCATACGAGAGGTATACGTGCCTCATGAACCCGTGGGAGTATTCGAGGCAGTTTAACATGCCGATTGCGTAGTCTTAAGGATTCCACCCTGTACGCCTCTTTCCCAGGGCATATCGAATGCGTAGTAGCGTAGCTCGGTCCCCTTTTGAGTTCAAATATCGATCCGATAGGAGCGGTGCGTGAAAACGACTCATCGAAAGAGAAAACTGCGGTGTGTTTTATTTTTCGACGTGGTGTGAATTCGGGAACGAATTATTGAATTTTTGTTAAAGGCTCCTGTATCGTGTATGTACGTACGTAACACGGTCGTTCTTCCGTAAAAAATGCGAGAATGGGGTTTCCATGGAAACTAATTAAGAACGTTTTTGTTATTTTTATCTCTTTGGAAATTGTTTATGGCGTTTTTTTAATTTAAAAAAATATCTTTGAATACTCGTGTTCTATCTAATGCCTTAATTTTTCCAATTATTCCCGCGAGAAGTTTAAACCGAATTTTAACGACTTCAATAACACTCGACCATTTCCAAAAACGAATCATTGCCCTCACATCGTGGATGGAATCAGACTGATGATTAAAATATTTCAAATGCCCGAGAAACAATTGGTAAAATTAGTTGTGTCCTTCGGCTGCAATCCAGCCACCCTCAGTGGTAATTCGCGTACAATCAAAAAGAAGTAACGTTCAAAGACCGGTAGATAACCACTTATTTTTTTATGCCAGTTGCTTGTATCGTGTTTATTTACGGAAAAAAGAACATCACCATGCGTGGAGAAATAAAAAAGAGAAACGATGCCGCGCGTAGTGTTCCATCGATCTGTGTGTTTTCGTGCGCGGTGCGAATAAAAAAAAAGACGAGCGGGAGAGCGTGGTGGATCTTTTCGTCCGAGTCAAAAAAGAAGCGATCCGGGGCAGGATTTTCCGCTTGGTTAACCATTAGAACCATTTAAAGGCTTGGATCGGAAGAGGGCCTCTTTTTTTATCTTCTGGCTTCGAGACTTCTTTTCCTCCATAGTGTGCAATGGGAAAAAGAAGGAATAATGGGAAAAGAGGGTGGGTTGGAGGAAAGGAGGGAGGGCGGAGAGAGAGGGAGAGAGGAGGAGAAAGGGGGTGAAGGCAGGAAAAGAGAGCGGAAAGAGGATGGAGAGGGAAGAGTGAAAGAGAAGGTAATGGATGCGTGAGAGAACGAGTTAGGATAGGGAATTGCGAGAGGATAGGGAAGAGAGAGAGGATAGGGAATAGAGAGAGAATAGGGAGGAAAGAGAGGGAATAGGGAGGAAAGAGAGAATAGGGAGGAAAGAGAGAAGATAGGGAGGAGAGAGAGGATAGGGAGGGACGAGAGAGGATAGGAAGGAGAGAGAGAATAGGGAGGAAAGAGAGAGGATAGGGAGGAGATAGGATAGGGAAGAGAGAGAATAGGGAGGATACAAAGAGGATAGGGAGGATAGAGAGAGGATAGGGAGGAGAGAGAGGATAGGGAGGAGAGAGAGGATAGGGAGGAGAGAGATAGGATAGGGAGGAGAGAGATAGGATAGGGAGGAGAGAGAGAGGAGATAGGGAGGAGAGAGAGAGAGAGGATAGGGAGGATAGAGAGGATAAGGAGGAGAGAGAGGATAGGGAGGAGAGAGAGAGAGGATAGGGAGGAGAGAGAGAGAGGATAGGGAGGAGAGAGAGAGGATAGGGAGGAGAGGGAGAGGGGATAGGGAGGAGAGAGAGGATAGGGAGGAGAGAAAGAATAGGGAGAGAGAATAGGGAGGATAGGGAGGAGAGAGGATATAGAGGAGTGAGGATAGGGAGGAGAGAGGATAGATAGTACAGAGTAGATAAGGAGGGGAAATAGGATAGGTAGTTGAGAGAGAAGATAGGGGGGGTGAGAGAATAGGGAGGAAAGAGAGGATTGAGAGGAGAGAGAGGATATGGAGGAGAGAGGATAGATAGGGGAGAGGATAGATAGGGGAGAGGATAGATAGGAGAGAGAGAGGATAGATAGGAGAGAGAGGATATGGAGGGGAAATAGGATACTTAGTTGAGAAAGAGAGAGATGATAGGCAGTATAGAGAGGGAGAGAAAGATAGGGTGGAGTGAGATGAGTACAAAGATGTAGGAAAGAGGTAGAAGTAAAGAGAGATTGGGAAAAGTAGAGGAAGAGTTCGAATGATTAGGGAGAAGAGGGAGTAGAAGGGAGAGAAGTTGAGGAGGGACGGAGGGAGAGAAGGAGAGAGGGAGAACGAGAGAGGTAGAGAACATGAAGAACAGAGTAGAGAGGTTGGAGAGAGATAAGAGGAAAGCGAAGGAGAGGTAGGAGGGAATATGAGAGAGTGATAGATAAATAAAAGTCTTTATTAGGGCGAGGTTGGGACTAGTAAGTCTCTATCTCCATTATAATCATGTACAAGTAGTAAAATAAATTTAACATATGTTAAACAGTACAATTGGAAATGAAAGAGGATAGTTTTGAGGAAAAATTAAGCAATGACAGAATGCACTTTAGGATAACCCCACTGAAGGAAAACACTCACACAAGAAGGGAGATATGAATAACCTGCGATACCTACTGATAGCAGTGGCGTACCGGAAAATGTGTGAGCCTCCCCGCCAAAATTAAATTGAAGTCCCGCCACGCGGGGGTTGCGGATGTGTTCGCTACGCCACTAACTGATTATGTAATTAAAATTTTGAGAATAATATGAAGATAGATAGGTAAAGGTGGAGACTACGGCTAAAATGGAGTTAAATGAGAAATCTAACTCCTTAACCGTAAAAGCTTGTGCGATTGAGTGAGTGAATGTGTGAGCGACTTCAGGTTCCTGGCGTGGAGTAACAAACACCCCCTAAACCTGTAAGTTTGTATTTTTCATTTTCTTTGACTTTTCTTTTATTCTCCTTTTTTCTTGTCTTTTATTTTTGAACTTGACGGATAAGGAGTTAGATTTCTCATTTAACAATATGAAGATAATATAGCAAGCGTTAGTAAACCTATAAGAGAAACAACAATAAACAAAGTATGAAAAGATAACAACAATATAATAGTAAATAAATACTGTAGCAGAACGAAGAAGAATCAACTTAGAAGTAGAGGAGAGAGAAGGTAAAGAGGGAGGGAGGGAAATGATAGAGAAAACGGGAGAGGGAGATGATAGAAGGAAAGAGGGCTGGATATGGAGGGAGAGTGAGTATGGTGAGAGAATTGGAGGGAGAGGGTTGGAGGAGAGATAAAGCTAGGAAGAGATTGGGTGGAAAAGGACAGAGGACGTGGCAATGGAATCGAATGAAGCCAAACAAGTATAAAATACGCTTTTAACGAAATGATAAAGTAAGGATTGGGCGGAGGCAGGGTAAGAGATGAAAGGAAACTTGCAAAAGTGAGAGATCAAAGCATTAAAGCGCAGTAGACGAACTAGAAAAAAATTAAAAACGAAGAAAGGTAATCAAAATGAGAAAGAAACAGGCGCAAGAAGCCAGGTTGCGTGGGATCAATACGATTATGGTAAAGGGTTGAAAAAATGGGTCAGAATTGAAGATGAGATTCCCGTTAAACTTGAACATCCGTGAGTCAAAAGAATATATCTTTGGTGGGTGGTAAAAAGGCACAAGTCAAAATGGCACATTTTTCAGAAGAGCTTCCACAAGTTTGTAAAAAATCCCGCAAGTCGGAACAAAGCTATACGTACTTAAAGAGCCTTTGTACTGTCCATATCTTGAAAGCGAATGGGGTTGGCTTATGATCTTTATGCCAGTCGAAAAAAGATGAATTTTATCGACTAGAGGCAACAGAGCCCATTGCTGAAAAATGTCACGTGCTTTTTTGACCGCTCATTAAAGATATTTGACCCGCATGTCGTCGTTTACGTTGAAATTTAGTTCTCTAATTCGAAGTTTCGAATGGAAGAACTCGAATTTCATTCATCCCTTGCGGTTCGTGTTAGCGATGTTCGCGTTGTAGAGGGTCCTCCTATCGAGGTTCTTGTTAAAGAGGTTTTTCATTTACGGTAAAATCAAGTTCTTCAATTCGAGGTTTCGAAAACCTTTATATTTCTTCCCTTGAGGTTCGCGTTGTCGAGGATCGCTTTATTGAGATTCGCGTTACCGTGGGTCGTTTTGTTTAAGTTTGCTTTATCGATGTTCGCGTTGTCGAGGGTCGCGTTGTCGAGGGTCGCGCTATCCGCGCTATCGAGGTTGAGTTTTTATGGAGAGATTGTGAACGGTATCACGCGAGAGGTTGGGGTGTTGGCGACATAGGGAAAGGGGGAGGAGTAGTATTATAGAAAGGTGGTCTCTTCCCACGCCTTGTACATAGTTAGCTCTCTCCCTCCATTCACTCCATTCCAGGGAGGAGGCTGAGCAATGATGGCCTCCTTCGATGCCTCCTGTCCCACCCCCATTGCCCAGCGGGCCGTGCTCTACACCTCCCCAACCCCTCTTACTCCCCCCACACCCTCGCCTTCCATTTTTTTCTCCCACACCAATACACGCCCACCTGCCCTCTTCCCACTCGCTGACTTTTCTCTCTCTCTTCCTCTATCTCTGTAATTCCCCTTCTCTTTTTACATACCTTTCTCTCTTCCTATCTCTCCCCATCTCTTCTCTCTCTCTTTCTCTTGAAGGTGGTTAAATGTAAGAAGGGAATATATTCTCAGTTACGTCTGAATAAAGTAGTTTGTCTGTCTGTCCCTCTCGTATTCTCCCTATTTACTCCCTCTCTCCCAATTTATCTCTCTCCTCCCTCTCTAATCTGTACAATTGTGTACCAAGACTAAGTTCCATGTATTATTGTAAAATGAAACATTCAGTCTTGTCTTTTTTGTCCAGTCATATGCCATGATAAATATTTATATGTATATAAGTGTATGTACGTGTTTAAGTATGTGTGTGTGTGTAAAAATCATTTAAGTGACAATTTTATTGTATTTATAAACGACAAGAGTTTTAGGTGGAATAGGACAGTGTTTCTCAACCGGGGGTCCGCGAGTTGAGCTGGACATGATGTTTATTTTTATCTATAACATGTTTGATCCCACGCACAGCTCTGATTAATATTTCAAAGTTAAAAAAACGAGAAAGTGTATGAAATATGTATGAACTTTTAATGGAGAGGGGTTCGCAGAAATTGTAGGAATTCGTAGCGGCTCCGCGACTCCAAAAAGGTTGAGAAACATTGGAATAGGAGACTGGCCAAGTCTCATTGTCAATTCAATTCTCTCTTCCTATCTCTCTCTCTCTCTTATCATGTCTCTCCAGGTACCTCCCTCTCTCTTTCTATCCTCCCCTCCCTAACCTCTCTCTTCCCCTCTCTCCCTTTCTATCTCTATCCTCTTTCCCTCTCCCTCCCTTATAACATTACATCTATTTCTCCTAATTTTCCTTTCTCTCCCTTTCTATCCCCCTCGCTATCTCAATATTTCTTTCTTTCACTCTCTCTCTCTCTCCGCCTTATATCATTCCACTGTTCATGTAATTATCCCAATTTTCCTATCTTAACTCCTCCCCTCTCTCCCCCTATTCTCCTCTTTCTACCTATATCTCGTCAACCATCTCGCCAATCTCCCTTCGTTTATACCACTCATTCTCTCCCTCGTCTCGTCTCTCTTTTTATTAATTTCTTTCCCTTTCCTCGTCTTTCTCTCTCTCTCTCACCCATCTCCTTCTTTGTGACAGCTTTATTCTCAATGAAATTCTGTCCTCTTCCCATGTCTCTCTTACCCTCTGTCATAATTTCTCACAATTTCGCCTTCCTCCTCCACATTAAAATGGCCCCTTTCTTCTTTTTAATCCCTCCAACCCTCCCCCATCTCCCTTCGATTCGATCGCTCATTCTCCCCTCTTCCCGCCTCTCTCTCTCTTTGTTAATTTCTGTCTCCTTCCTTTCTTCCAACATAAAAGTTAACATAAATGCCAAGGACGGTGGAATACATAATAATGGCCGCTTTGAGGGGCGAACAGGGACAGTAAAATTACCGGTTTGAGGAGTTAAATAAATATAGCGTTTCATTCGATCTCGGTTTTTCCCCCTTTTAAATTCCATTCCGTTTTTTCCGGCCTTCCTTTCCCTCGGTGCTTTTTCCCCCGAAGAAAAACGTTAGTTTCTCTTTCGTTTTCGTCTCTTCCTTTCTTCTCTCCTCTCCGCTGCCGTTTCGTCCTTCTTCGGTAGAAGTGGCAATCGATATGACTTGTGACATCGTTTAATTGAGCGTCGCGTGAACGCCCAAAATACTCGTCTCTTCGTGTGTGTGTGTGTGTGCCTGGGCGTGCGTGTTCGTACGTGTCCGCGCGTGCTAGGGACATTTAAAGCAGCCTCATCAGTATGCGTCTAGCGTTCGAGTGTCCTCCCTTGCCCTCGTCTTCCCCACCTTTTCTTCAAACATCCTCCGAGAGGAATAATAGATTGGAATGCATGTCGGGAGACGAGACACTCGTCGGGTAGATAGAATCGGGCGTTATGAGTTGGCCGCGGAACTTATTATTAACCATTTGAATTTCGTTCTGTTTGGATGTCTTATACGATCGCGTAAACAGCAGCGCCCGCCCATCACGCAGATTTTTTTCTTTCGAAAATACGGATTTATCTCATTCGAGAAATTACAGAGACTGGATTTCGAATGTAGTTCGCGCCCATTTTTCAGCCTAAACCTTGATTAGTGAGGTGAAATCGTGATTACATTGTAACGCAGGTGGTGTCTGGCAGACCGCTAATTGTTTTTAGTGCTTTTCGTCATTGCTGAAAAGCACTGTTGTCTTCGTGATGTCCGTCCGTCCGTACGCATATATCAGGGAAGAATTGGCTCAACCGATTAGAAACAAATTCGACACATAGAATCCTCACATAAATACAGGGCGAAAATGACATATTTGAACGGAATCGGCTAAGCAGGGGTGCCAAGATTGCAAAATACAACTTTTCGGTAATTATGTATTTGGATTGAATTAGCTGCACCGATTTCAACTACATTTTGTATTATGGAGGTGTGCAACATACAAAAACAAAATCAATATGTTTAGTACAGATATAAAAAGCAGGGCTGCCACCGTACAAATAATTAAAAAATGTCTTTTACACGTATTTGTGTGGAACTGTCCACATCAATTTTAACCAAATTTAATATTATAATGTACACACATAAAAAACCACAACAGCATATTTGGACCGGATTAGTCAAACAGGGGTGCCACAGTTACAAATTAAACTCTTTCAGTAATTATTAATTTGGAATGATTGGCTGAATAAATTTCAACTAAATTTAGTATATTAGATTTTTAAAACATACCACAATGAAATCAAGATGTTTAAAGTGGAGATAAATGGCAGGGATACCACAATAAAAAGTAAAATAATATTTCTTTAACACGTATTTCTAGAGAAATGATAGCATGGATTTTAACCAAATATGGTAAATGTAATATTCATATAAATAAATAACCAAAATAGCATATTTCAACCGGGTCGAATAAACAGGGCTACCACAATATCAAGTTTAGAATCTTTCGGTAAATATGAATTTCGAAGGTATTGGTTGAACCGATTTCCAAAAGAATTTCGTTTTTAGGGCTAGTATAGAATGGCAAAACGAAATGAACATGTTTAGAACGGATTTATAAAGCAGGACTACCACAATATAAGGAAAAATAATTTTCTTATTTCAAAGCAAATAAATTATTGTACGATTATACGGCAACGAATTTGACGAAAAGAATTTCTTTATCACGGTATACTCGTGTACACCCTACTTGTTTTTTATTATTGTCAATTATTCACTAGCTACATGTATCTACAATTGGATTTTTCGTGCCTAATAGTGTCGTGGTGGCTAAGAAGTAATTAATAAACTAAATATTCACTTTTCTTCATTGTTATATGTACATTAGCAAATAGTCAATTGCCGGAGTAATTTGACACTATAAGGTATCTCACAGATTTCAGTAGTTAAATTGTTAATGGCTTCAGGCGTCACTTGATGGAATTTCTTCATAATGTAAAAATAACGAGTCTTTTGCTATTTCCACATAAACTATATTAAAAACGACCTAGGTTTCGTTTCGTTGTAGTTGATTATGTTGCATTGCTACGAAACCTAGGTCGTTTGTAATAAAGTTTATGTGGAATTACCAAATAATAGTTTGTTTCAATAATATACGCCCATTCAATTATTACATATCTACGGGAAGTTGGTCGCTATAAATGTAAATTATTATTGTATCTAGTATTCGGAAAACAAAAATAAAACCTTTTTCGAGAGGAAACTTAAAAGTTTTTGGTTACAGCGCGAGGAAAATTGGTTGTATTTCATTTAAAATTAACTTTTTAATGCATATTTGTATCGCATGAAAATATTTCCTCCGTGTAAATCAACGCTATAAAGTAAATGGCGGAATAATACTCTGAAATTTAGTTTTAAAAGACGTTAAGATGGCCAAATTTTTATTCCATCGGCTTATAGGAACGCGTAAAAACCTTAATCTGTTGACATTTTTTGGAAGCTCGTAAAATAATACTTGCAATTTATGAAGCTTTTGTTGACATTTTTAGTCGGCTTCCTTGATTTTATTGCGTGTTGGTCGTTTATGGCCATAAAAGGAACCTTAGCTTAAAGTTTAATTGTGCAGAGCTTTGACGTTTTCATTAAATTTCTTAGATTATGTTGAGCACGCGTTTGATGTCAGTTGTCATTTTATGCTTGAAACACGTTCTTTGGTCGCTAAGATCCCGTCTATATAATTTTGGCAGCACATGATTTTGTTGAAGCAGGAATGGAAAGGTGTACTCCATGTCGGAGTAGGAAGAGTTTCCAAAGGCATTCTTGACGATTTATGTTATCACGTCAAATAAAGATATGAATGCCTTAATCTCATGTCGAAGCACTGCAAAAAGGCTATATGAACAGGTTCACTATCGCACTCCCCAAACTTTCTGAACGCTCTAAACTTTTCGATATTCTTTTGTTTTGCATGTAATCGTAGCTACGCACGAAAGTTGTTAGCAAAACAGTCGAAAGTGAACGGTAGCTAAAGGAGAAAAATTGAACGAACTCATCCCCCAACCATTTTACTCAACCCGGTAGCTAAATAAGGAAAATGGAAGGAACTCAACCCCCAACTACTTTACCCAACGCGAGGGAGGAAAATGGAACGAATCCAACTACTAACTATTTAACCCAACCCGGTGACATCTTGCGTAAGAACATGGAACCAATATCCTCGAAGCTTTGGGGAGTACAATGCATAGTATACCTTAGCCACGATATGTCAGAAGCGATGCAAAGGAAATATTGAATTAGTGATTTACCGATTTATTTCAAATCGAAAATTATCTAAAACATACCTCGCTGGAAATGAGCAGTAGTACGTAATTTTTACGTTCACGTTCATTCCTTCGTCCATTTTTTTCACTTACAGAAGCTGTGTGTATACGTAAGGATAATAAACATATTTAAGTTCATTTCTTCGTTGTAGATAATTCCTTTCATATACTGTATGCTTTAGGCGCACGAAAGGAAATTAAGCGTATTTATAGTAGCTCTTGTTTACTTCTGTTGCTGTGAAGAATGTTTTCGTTGACAACAAAAAATCTGATGTGGCCACCGCCTGACTTTCTCCATACCTGTAATATTTCTAAAAAATCCAAATAGGTTAAATAATAATAATAAATATGTTAAGGAACTGTGAGAAAAATTCAAAGATTTAACAAAGAACTGAAGTAAACTCAAACCGTAGCCTTCTGATACTGGATATAGCCACAAAGCTCCAACAATTAAGAAAATAAAAAGGAGCGGTACTATGACGTAACTAAGCGTAAAATGTTTACAATAGTCGCCTGTAGATGGCGTGGTTGTGACAGCTAAATAATTAGTTTTAAAGATATCTCTTAAACAATTTTTCATGAATATACTTTCCCCTATACTACGTATATGGAGAAAGTAAAAATGAACATTCAGTCATATCTTGCAAAATAATGTTTATATCAGAAAAGTCTCCAGACAAAATTTGTAGAACAAATTAAATAGAATTTGTTTTGCCCAATAAATTTTTATAGGTCTAGCCGTTTTCAAGAAAATAAAAGGAGAAACTCGTAATTCTCTTTGAAAATGGAAAATTTTCTTCGTGTTTTTTTTACTTTGTCCATACGTAAGTATAGGGGAAAGTACAGTTTTAATGAAAAAAATCGATTTCGATATTTCAACGGAAATACACGTTTTGAGGTCCCCTGAACACGTTTTGACCATTTTCTCGATGATGTCTGTGTGTATGTGTGTGCAGGTGAGTTTTTTTGTGGGTGCTGTTAACTCAAAAACTATTAATCAGGTCAAAGTGAAATCTTTTATTTGACATTTTTGTAAAAGTCAAAAGAACTGATTAGTTTTTGGTAAAAATCGGTCAACCGGAAATGGGTTTTTACTAGTCACTTTTCAGTTATTTTGAGATATTTGCTTTAATATTTGATAAATGTAAAAACGTACTGGAATAAAAGTTGTAGGAAATGTAATTTTGTACAACCTTTGTTTGAAACATTTTCCCATATAATTCATTGTTGAAGAGACATCTTATATTTTTAGCTGCCACCACCACGCCACCTACCGATAACTATTGTTAACAATTGACGCTTAGTTACGCCTTACAATTAGTAACGCTCCTTTTTATTTTCTTAATTGTTGGAGCTTTGTGGCTATATCCAATATCAGGAGGCTATGAGTTGAGTTTATTTCTGTTCTTTGTAAAGTCAAAAATTTTCTCGCAGTTTCTTAAAATATTTATTATAATGTAACCTATTCGGAATTTTTAGAAATATTACAGATATGGAGATAGTCATGTGGTGGACACATCAGATTTTTTGTCGCCGGTAAAGTGGCACTCTTGATTAGGCTATGAGAACCATTTATATCATTTTTCTTATTTTCTTTTCCCTAATGCCTGGATTACCGAATTCCATGAACTCCCGCCTAGTAATTTCGGTGATGAAACATGCGGACGGACTGGGGACCAAGGCGATCCGCTACTATCGCTTCGCTGGTAAAGAACGCCTAAAAAATTGCAACTCGTGTATTTTACAATCCTCTCATCTTATCCGTCATTTGTTTTCGGTAGAACGAGGCTTTAAATCAAATCATTGGATTCAAAAACTTGAAAAACGACCTTCGCGTTAGGAAAGCCACACAACGAATCCATTCATCCCTTTGTCATCCCTTCCGTTCGCTACGCCATTTTAATTTTCCAACGGCTTACCCTCGTCTGCCGTAAAATGTTTCGGTAAACTCCCGCAGTTTATTTTTCGGCCCGGCCAAGCTTTCCGCGAAAGGGGGCATTTTTTTATCCGAAGGCTCTTTTCTCCCGTTTTTTTATTTTCTCCGCCGCATTTATTTTTCCGGGCCGATTTTTTCGGGAGGTAATTCGAGACGATTGTTCGGCCGCGCCATCTGCGAGATTCCGCGAAGTTCCTCCTTGGCTAGCTTTTGGAAAAAAGGAGGAAACAACCGATCGACCGAAAGACTTAAAAAAAAAAATAAAAGAATATCCCAAAAAGTATTTCGAAATTTTTTAGGTGGCCATTTTTTCATTCTTTTGTGCCGCGAGGACTAAATTTCGAGTTGTATATCTTCGTACTAATGCAAAGCAGAACTCCGATGTTCTCCTAAATCCGTTTATCCGGATATCCGATTATTATTTGGATCGCAATTTTGAAATTGCTGCACGTTTCTCAATTGTGGCGATCAGTTTTTTTCCCCGTCAAGAGATGGGTGTTGGAGCTCTGGCGATATAGTCGTTAGTGTTGCTCCTCACATTCAAATAAAACTTATTGTTCTAATCGACAGCGTTATTTGAATTATTATTGTAGTAGTAGTATTATATTATTATTATTATTACCTACTTTAATGTACCGACAATTATTATTATTTTTATTTTATCCAATTATCCAGTTTTTTTTTATTATACGAAGTAGACTTCGTCGCAGTTAGTACGGATAGTTGGAGTCCCACTACATTTGGTTACCGACTGGCTTTATATATGTTCTTCTAATTCAAGAATATCTGCGGAAGGATAAAAAATTGAAAGATTGAGTACCTAGGTTCGGTATTTCCAATAGCTACTATGACAAGGGTATGAATAACCAGGTGCTCACTTTTGCCGCAAAACAGCCGTCTTCAGTGGTGATTCACCGAATGTAGATTCTGAAGAGAACTCGTTTCCTCTCTTCTACTTTCGAGAATCTTCTTTTGGTGAACCGCCCCTGAAAGACGGATGATTTTTGGCAGGACATCTGGTTTTTGATAACCTTGTTACGGCTGTTGGAGATGCCTGAGATATATGCTTAATTTTTCAATATTCTAGTGCTTATTCTTGAATTTGATTTCGGCCATCAGACGAGCTCTATAATTCTCTAGTGAATCTTTTTCTAGTCATAGAAAATTGTCCTCATTATCCTCCCATCGAGCATTTTCCGCAATCCAGGGGTTATTAACCAAAATTTTATTCCGTAAACTGTTCAAGTTTTTAAATTGTTTTCCATACCTTCGCCATGGCGATGAGATTCTGAACGTCATATATTTTTGGCGCGTTTCGCTTCCTGCATGTGCGCCTATTAGCTTCAGTCTGTCTGTCCGTCCGTCTTTATGTTTGTTCTCGGCTTCTACCGAACGGGTTGTCATGAAATTTGATAATAAGGACTTAACAGTCAAAGACAATAAGAAAATCACATAAACGAATCACGTAAGTCAATCAGGGGTACCACTTTACTGATGACAAAAAATGAACTTTTCGTTATATCTCGTAAGGTAGTGGTCATATCATCATAGTTTTCAAATAAAACTTGTAGAACTAGTAGAGTATTTCTTTCCCTATACATTTTTACCGTAGGAGTAGTCGTTATAAAGAAAATCAAACATGAAAGTCTTAATTAGAGTTGAACTAAAAAACATTTCTTGCATGGTTACTTCGTCATTATTGCTAACATAACTAAACAATCTCAGGTTCAAAATCGTTTATATAATCATTTCAAATGCTCCGTTACAAGAAACGCTCCTATTTGCGATACGCTGTACACATTCCCAACTTGATTGAAAATGGACCTTTCATATTTGGATGCTTGTTCATTGATCACAATTCTTTAGCCTGTGAAAAAAAATAAAGGAGACGATTCGTGAGGTTGATGCAGTCTCGCAAAGGCGTTCCTTTTTTGCTGTCTTTCGTAGGGACCGATAGTGCCCATCCATTCTCCCATCCCCCTGTATTGCAGGTGCATTCCGTGTGTACCAGCGACATCTCGAAATAAGAATCCGTGCCAGGGAAACAAGTTTCTTCCGCCACCCGTTTCCAAAATTCCTGCTCGCTTTTCCAAATTTTTTTTGAACGCCCTCCAAGGCGCCCGGGTTCGATTCCCGAAGCGTCTGCACCACCTTTCCAACGAAAACCGTTTGGGGAATCAGTGCGGAACGTTTGTATTTTTAATAGGGAGAAGTTTGGGAAACGATCCCGGCACTCGGGCGCGTCCAAATAGCATTTATTATTCACCGAGGTCGCGGCAATTCGTTTGTGGAATAAGTTCCAAAAGATAGTTTCTAATGCGTTGAGATACAAGGCTACTGCGATCATTGAAACAAGAGTTAGTTCCATGTATCATCAGTTACACTGAAGCCGTTTCTCGCCGTTGTTTCACTTTCACTCGTGTTAAGCTCCTGAAAATTAATAAAATGTCTGACACCTATTTTTGGAGTAGGTGCTCTGTTGAACTATGATGCTACTTTAGTATATCATATTCACTCGAAACACACGCCTTATATAATAGCCTACTTCTGTATTTTTGTCCTGGCCTAACCGTTTGTTGTAGCAACTAAAACAGACAAACCCTAGAAACCTACCTATCTCATCTGTGTAATATTTCAGCGTATTAATTGATGTATTTTGTCATTCGGTAAAATAAAAGAGCAATTATAGCGTTATTCAACGGGAAAGTTTTTGAGTGAAATTTCATGAATAGATGCGACACGAAGCTATTATCCAAGTCACAATGGTACGCAATTACACGAAACGGGCAACAATGCGAATCACTAAGAATGCATCAAATTCTCGCGTTAAAAACTGGTCTGTTTCTTGAACTCCTACGATGATTCTAAGTAATTTTAATACGCGAATGATTAATGTTCTACATTCATATGTATTCCTTTTCGTAAATAACTCAACGAATGTTGTTTACATTCGTTGCTATGAACATCATTTCCCTCTCCTTCCTTCTCTCTGTCTCGTATTAAAAGCATTCAAAGCATGTTTTCAACTAACAATAGGATTTCGAGGTTTAACGATGTAATGGGTTGGAAAGGCAACATCCCGTTATAATGTAAAGATTTCCTCAAAATATGTGAATTATACGTTTGACATGAGGAATTTCGAACTGTAGGCGAAAAAAGATGAACAGAATAAGAAACTTCATAATTATTTCTTTAAAATGGTTCAGATCCAAGGATCTCTCTAATTTGGATCTCAGAAAAAATAAAAGCCTGCACGTCAAAAAGTCTATTTTTACGTGTTATCTTATGGGAAAAGGAAATGTCTTCCTTGGAGTCGAACCCAGGACTTTTTTCGAGATTTTTTCGTCATCACCTTAAAAGATTCGAATGTATCATTCCTGCCAAATTTCAAAAATACATCTCGATCCTTTATCGAGTTTGGTATTTGCATTTTTATAGCGTGACAGAGAGAGCCACAAAGAGACAAAGTGACAGAAGTGGACTTTTATAGATTTTAGATTTCCTACCTTTTTGGAGGAATGTAGAATTTAATTGGGCTCTTTCTTGTAGCAAATTAAACAAATCCTAGAAACCTCTTTGTATAATTGATAGATGTATTTTCACTCGGCAAATAAATGAGTGATTGCAACATTAAAAAATCGAATCGAATAATAAGATTGGGTTCATAAAATTAAATAAGAACACAATTTTCTTTCCCGTCGTACTAAGGGGCAAGAATTCCAGTAATCGATAAAAGCGCAGTAACAGTCATCCTAGCGACATTTGACGAACACTTAACACTTTTCTCTCTCTTATCTATGGGGTAGAAAACGAGTTATATTTCTTTATATTACGTTCAACAATCCAATTTATTCTATCTGAATTATATTGTTTTAATCTAACGAATATTCTAATTCTGTCGTATTTTCAGGTTCGTAAAATCACCATTTCTGTGGAGAACTAAGAGAGGGAGATCAAATCAAAATCGTTTTTATTTTATGCACTAACTTCTTTTTATCGAGAATAACTTGAGTATCACTGGAAATTCTTTTCTGCTCGAGTTTTAGTAAACTATAAAACATCCGTTTTATGGCACTTGTAATAATGAACTTCTGTTATGTTAAATGCGGGAAATAAAAATTTCGATCATCTTTATAGCCCTCGGAAGCAATAATGCGAAAAAGGGTGCTTTGAAATTATGTTTTAGCGTTGAGATATCGCTCTCATGAGAATCAGTCGGCAGCGTATTAAAATTTTATGGAAGACAAGTAGATAATGAGGAGGAAGGATTCGTTGGAAGGAGAAAAGGTTGGAAGGACGTGGAATAAATACGTTTGTTTGATTAGATTTTCCAAAAGCTGATGCAATGTTATACAAACAAAAAATCGCTGAACTTTAAAAATCGTTGAACCGTATCCCTCCTTGTTTTGACAGTCAAATATAACGTTGAATAAATTAGGGACAGAACCGCATAAGATGAATATAAAATACCTTTCATCACTTGGTCAACAGAGATACGAGTCCGATTTTATATTTAGAACTATTTCCGTTTCTTTCCGCTATTATTTATTTATATTATTTATTTAAAAATGATTTCACATACAGCTTTAAAGTACCATTTTACAGTGAAATATAAAAACACAAATATAACATCAATAAATAACATCAAATAATAATATTAGCATATAGTATCACTTGCTTAAAAACTGAGAGGACAGTTTCATGAAAGAGGGAGATGAGAGGCGAAAAACATCAATATCAGAAGGGAGGGAATTTAATAAGGATGGAAGACGGAAGAAAAGAGAACGCTGTATAAATGAAATGCTAGGGGTATTAGTGTGTAGAAGTTGGGATAATCGTGTTGATATAGAGGGCACATAAAAGTTGAGAAAAGAGCACTTAATATGAGAATTTAGAATATTGTGGAGAAAAGAAATATCTTGTTTATGATAATTGGTAGAGAGGTTTTCAATAGCTATTGTGGAGACGACTGTACGTTTTGTAGAATAACGAAGAGAAGGAACACGCATTCTAATAATTTTTATAAAAAAATTCATAATTTGCTCAATGGAGCGTAAATTAGTAATGCAGGAGGAGGGCCAAATTGGTGAGCAATATAAAATTACGGGAAGTACAGTAGAGCAGAAATACGTCCTCAGAGCGACAGGATCTCTCACCGCACTCGATACAAATTAAAGATGACTTTAATTATAGATTTAATACGATTGATGACATGTAAATTACAAGCAAATAATGATAAATACAGTAACAAAATTTCCTATAATCAATCACTATTATAAACAAAATTACCTCGGCAACGAAAATAAACAGATAACTAGCGTCATATTCACAGCGTTAAAATAAAAAAATCAGACGCGATGTAAAATTCGCCGATCTCGGTAGAAAAAGTATCGGAACAGATTCACTATTCTGCACTGTGATTTTTTGTTATATTTTCTGTTTTTACGGTTGAATGCAGTTTTACTCTCTAAATTTATTACTATAGGTGTGTCAAAAATAAAAAATAGGCAAATAGAGTGAAAAAAGCCAATCTGACCCAATTATTATAATATAAAGTTTGATCTCAATGCTATTTTAATATATAAACAACAACAAACACAACGAAAAAAATCAGTCTATTGTTCTGTATCTATAAATAATGAGACTAAAATATTGGTTGGGTTGTTTTTCACCATTTTTTAACTTATTCTAATAAATTTTGATTGGAAAACTAACTTCACATTAAACAGGAACAAATATGACCAAAAATCCACGGAGTATAATGGCGAACCTAAGCCAATGTTTTTTTTAATGCGATCGAATTGCCCTCGACGAAGTGATGCGAGTTTACGAGATTTTTTTATCTTCACGCGAATCGGCGAATTTAAGGCGAAATTTTCACGGAGGCAATGCCGAGAAAGTTGGAATTGAGCGGCGTGGGATGAAGACAGGAATCGAGCGAAGCAGACGCGGAGAATGTGTTGCTGAGAGCTTAGCGGGTCACAACTCGTTCCGTGGCCTCTGCGTCAAGTTCCTGGAGTCCAGATCGAATGAGATTTACAGAAGGTTGGAACGTCATTGCCGATGGGACTTCTTCCGCAGTGGAAATAAAAAAAAAACTTGATTCTGAGCCAAATACCACTTTATCATATTATGTGTGTATATATATAGTATGTATATATATAGTATGTATTGACCTTCGAAAACTCAGTATAGTGCGGAAATTGTCGGTCTTTAAAAAAAATAGAGGATAGGCCGATCAACTGCATTCCAGCTTTAAGGTCGCGGGTTCGATTCCTTTTGCGGCATGGACCTGAGTGATGTCCTTTTAAGATACTCGCAGTAAGACGTCAGTTCGACTGACCTTGGGTGCTCGGAATTTTAAGTGAATAAAAATGGGAACTTCATTTGCTGATGCAATATGAGAAAGCGCGTATTAATTATCGAGGTTTATTTAGGATTGTAAACTTCAAATTCTTTATAAACTCAGTGATGCAATTATGTGTAATAAAGTAATTTATTCAATAATTAATTTAAAAAAATATATTCATACTCGCGCACGTGTTAAGTTTCTAATCTAATGACTATTGGCTTATGATATGAATATGTCACGGTAAATGTGCGTAGTCCGGTATATGCGTACATTTCCCGGTAAATACTTTTACCGATTTGATTGGGGAAATGTGCACATTTACCTAGAGACACTGGTAAATGTGGATAAATGTCGCAACACAGGCCACAACAAGGCGGCGTCGCTAACATCTGTTGCAGCTTAGAAGTACGGTAAATGTGCGTTGTCCGGTAAATGTGCTTTGTCCGGTAAATGTGTAAATTTCCTGGTAAATGTGCACAACTAAACTAAACTAAATTTGAACATGAAGGAAAATTTTACTCGGCCCCACCGGGTTGGGTAGTTTAGTCGAAGTGTTTTTGGTTACTCCTCACGTTCACTGTGTCCCCCCCTCGGTTTGGGAATCGTTCATCTTAATATATACCAGTGGAGTCGAGCCCTCGATGATTTTTGTTATAAATTAACGTAATTATTAATGTGTAGCATTTCTCATTCTTACTTATTTCCACATTTACCAAGGCACATCGGTAAAAGTGCACATTTACCGGGAAATGTACGGATAATACGTATTTGTGGAAACTTAAACTTACATTTACCGAGTTTGGTGGTAAATGTGCACATTTACCGGTAAATGTACACATTTTACGATTACGTACCTTTACCGTAACAAATATACTACATTACTAAAAAGGGTCTTGACGCTCTCCGATTTCTCCAAAAAATTTCTTTGGCAGTGTAATAAATGCCATCATAAACCACACCGAACAAATTTCAGTCCTATGCCTCTTACTGTTTACCTGCTATTTTAATTTAATTGATTACACAGACAGACGGCGAAAACGTAGGTGCTTTTATGAAATGAAACTCGCCAAAAACGACGAATGAACGCCGTCACACATGGATGTGCTTTTACGTACGGGAATAAAAATCCTCGTTTTCCAAAATCACCCAAGTTCAGGAAAACAGCCGAAGGAAACGGGACGGAACTTAAAATGTTACATATTAAGTCCATCATAAATTCGGCTTTTTATTACTTAAAATTTGTTGAAATGAGCCCGTGCTTCTAAAATCGAATTGGAAATGTCTCTATGAGCCGCGAAAACATTTTATTTTTTACAATGGGCAGAGTTCCTTTAGTAGCCCAAAATTGAGTTATTTTTTTAATGTAAAGTTTTATTACGATATAGCCATTGCATGTTTTTCATCAACCATAGCGAATATGTCGACGTAATTTCGATCAAATTATTGACGTGGAACCCTTGGCCACCGAACAGTTTGTACGTTTCAGTTCACAAAACTACCTTATTCAGCGGTGATACTGCCTTCCTTGATTTTGTTATCAGTTGAGTCGACGTTCAACGAATCCAAAGACAGAAATTTGTAGGATGAATCAAACCGATGGCCGAGTCAGCTGCTTTTTTATGACTGTAGCTCTACTAAAACATTGAGATCGTAAACCTTAAATGTACCGAGCAAAATCGATTCTAACTATGAGAATATGGAGTTAAGAAGACGGTAATCAACGTAACGAAATGTTAATCAGGAGAAAGTACATTTCCTTTGAATAATCGAATATGCATCAATAGAAATTCGAGTTAAAGAGGCCCAGTTGTGTAGCTACGTTTCAGTATAACAACGATATTTATTTAGAACGTCTGTAATTCGAAGATATATTCTCCAGCCATATTCCTTTTTAGGTTGAAATGTAGTTCGATGGATCGAAGTAATCGATTAATCATGATTTCGATTTGCGTTCGAGGTATCGAAGCACGCAGACGTTTGTAAACCTGTCGAGCTGATCTCGTAAATTCGTACTATTCGGCGGCAAGGCGAAGATCGCACGGCGATTTTCTTTTGTCATACATTTTTTCCCTATTAGGCGGACATAAAAGCATGTCCAAAACGACGAAACGTGTCGACACTACGATAGACACGGGAATTGACGGCAGTCGATTCAGCTCTCGGGAGAACGGGGAGGGCCGTGATGCGCCCCCCACGGTCAATGGGTGTGTTGTAGTTCGCCCGTTGAAAGGGGGTGGGGAGTAGATAGACAGAGGTATGAGCTGCGAGGAGGTGGATGGAGTCGGAGTTCATTTCGTTCTTCTTTTTCAAAAGGGTCGAGCGATGTTTGCAGAATTCGCACGCCGCGGCGTTGCTGTCTGGCTCCAGTGACTCGGTCACTCCCTCTATTCGCTTGGATGTGTTGCCTCCCTTCCTCACCTCTCCCTCCCTCCTCATATGCCGTATTGCCGTATCCCCACTCTCTCTATTTCCCCCAGCCTCTCTCAATAACTCCCTATTTCACCGTTCCTCATTATCTACCTCGCCCTATCCTACCGCCCCTACTTCCCATTTTTTCTCCCTCTTCTTCCCTCCCTCCCTATGCTCTCTCCCCCCTCTCTTTCCTCTCTCCCCTCTCTTCCTCTCCCTAGGTTTCCCCCACAAACAACAAATCTTCATCTCTTTTTATTTCCAAAAATGCTAACATGGCATTGTATTTATGTAGTAATTTATTTTATGTAAACTTTTATCTTTTTTTTCTTTGTTACTGTCTTCCTGTTTGTAATTGACAATGGGTTAGATGGAAGAAGAGACTGCTTAGTCTCAATCTCGCCCAAATAAAGACGCATATCTATCATATCTATCTATCTATCTATCCATCCGTTCTCTGGGGTGCCGGAGGTGTAGTGGTTAGGACGCTGGCTGCTACTCGCCTGCTGCTTGAAAATGCAGCGCGCACGAATCCTGCGAAAGTAGAATTTTTTCTAAGGTCTCCCGCCCCCGTTTGTTTGGTTTGAGGAGACCGCGCAAAGTCAGCGTTCCGTCCTTCGGAAGGATGTTAAGCCGTTGCCCCCTTTGGTGCTCTTCGTTAAGAGTAGGCTAATTCCGGCACCGGGGTTTCCTTCCTCCCTTGAGAGTTTGTCTGGTGTGTACGGAGTTATGGCTATAATAATCCAAGAGGTCGATTAACCAAAAATACACACACTCCCCTCTCTCTTCCTCTCTCTCTTCCTCTCTCTCTTTTTCTCTTCCTCTCTCTTCATTGTCTAGTGTCTACTAAGTTATAGTGTTTATACTAATTCTCATTGTTTTATATCATTCTGTATTGTTTCATACTATTTTATACTGATTTATATCATTTTGTATTGTTTTATACTATTTTATACTGATTTATATCATTTTGTATTGTTTTATACTATTTCGTATTACTTCATTTTATTATGTATTGTTTTATATCATATGTGTAATTTTATATAATTTCCTTCTTTCTTATGTTATGCATGATCCAACAACAATCTCCATATTCATTGTATATATTTCAAGTATATTTCATCTTATTCTGCCTAATTATTGTATTATATTTCTTGGTTTGCATTACGTTAATACCTATATATGTATTTTTATGACGGTATACAACGATGCTGTATATACGAAGACTTACTGTACATCCTCCTTTCTATTTAATGTTGTATTACTATATTATAATATGTACACTATCTAGGGTTTTCGCAGGTTTTTCACACCCCCCTTCTCAGTGGGTGTTTTCCTGCGTGGGTTTTACTAGGGAGGACATGCCTGTTTTACCTAGGTTTTCCCCACAATCTCTAATCTGTCTTCAATTTTATATATTTTTTTTACTCTGTATGATTTAGGTATATACTGTTTATGTTATGCGTATTGTAATATCTTTCTTTACCATTTTTTATATTTATTATATTGACGAAGGGTTAAATGTAAGAATGGACCTTATGGTCTAAATTTCGCCCGAATAAAGACGATTATCTATCTATCTATCTATCTCTTTCTCTTTCTGTCATCTCTCCCTCTCGTTTCCTCTTTTCCCTCTCTCTTTCACTCTCTCCCCCTCGCATTCTTCTTTTATCTGTATCATTCCCTCTTACAGTTTCTCTGTAATTTATAAACATTTACGTATTTACAGTTGGCATTAGGAGTAAGAGGGTGCTAACAAGCCCCGATCTCGCCCAAATAAAGGCATTTGTCTGTCTGTCTCCCTTCCCGTCTCCTCTTCTCTGTTTCTCTCGTTTTCTTCGCAAAATTAAACCAGGTTAAAACCAACCTCAAGGGATTTTATTTCTTATGCTTCGTTATAAAGAGTATGGTTATGACGAGGTCGTCGTTATAACCAACAAATACCTGTGTTTTCACTGGTGTCTGAGGTATATTTCGCATAAATGAGTATTTTTATTGACCAGTGTTTCTATTAGCAAGGTTTTATTGTCGTATTAATATTAAATGAGAAATCTAACTCCTTAACCGTAAAGTTAGAGTTAGAGCTAGATTTCCCATTTAACATCAATTGCGCCGTAGTCTCCGCGTTTACCTATCTGTCGTATTAACACCCAATATATACCTACGTTTTCGCGTGAGACTGGAGCATATTTCATATGAACGATTATTTTGTACAATCAGACCCCGATATAGCGCCACCGTTAGTCCATAACTGACATTGGCGTTATAGCGGAGATCGCGATAAATCGAGGTATATGCTAGTTCTATGTATTCATAAGATGGAAGTTTTGTTCACGATTCATGGGCGGCATGCGGGGGTGGTAAATCGGGGTTTGACTGCATATGCCCACGTTTTATTAATGAGTTTTTGCCCCAGCTCATTTTCTCTTTCTCTCTCTCTACTCCTTTCTCACATCCATCTTTTCCTTCTCATCTGTATTCATTCTCGCCTCTCTCCCTCCTAACTTACTTTATATAACCAAACTATCCTTCTTACTCTCTCCCCTAACTTACACTATCCTTCCTACTATCTCCCATAACTTACGGTATCCTTCCTACTCTCTCACCTAACTTACTCTATCCTTCCTACTATCTCCCCTAACTTACTGTATCCTTCCTACTCTCTCCCCTAACTTACTCTATCCTTCCTAATCTCTTCCCTAACTTGCTCTATCCTTTCTACTCTCCTAACTTACTCCCTTTTTTCCTCGCCTTATCGCTCTTATTACCTCATAGATATCTCCCGCCAACCTCCATCACATTCACCTACATCTCAACTCTCCTGCCTTCCTTTCCTTTCCCTGCCTCCACTATCTCTCATAGCTCCACTCCGCCTTCCGCAGTGCGCTCGCGCGCACAAACACACACACCTTCGCCTCCCTCTCTCTTCCCTCCCTTTCTTCTCTCTCTCCTCTCATATCCCCTTAGCTTTACCTCGCAAGACCCACGCTTCAGAGGTCGCCCTAACTGTCCTCTCTCAACCGGTTCCCGTTAGCAGCGGCGGAAAGGAGGAGGTGGAGGAGGAGTAGGAGGTGGAGGAGGAGACCCGAGAAGGGAAGGAAAAGGAGTTGAGAGAGGGATGATGAGGTGATTTTTTTCCCTTCGTGTTTGTTCTTTTTTATTCGAGGACCTGTTCGGGGTTAGGAAAAGGGTTTGGAGGAAGGGAGGACTGGTTAAGAGTGTGGCGTATGTTGCCAAGCCGAAATGTTTTTTAAAAATGTTTATTCATACTCCTTTCCTTCAGCGTAGAAATTTAGGAGGGAAAAATTATTTTATAAGTTCGTTTCGGGTGCAGTTTCGAACCGTTCGTCAACCCCGTTTCGTTTTCTTTCATGCTCGGACGATTTTCCGAGAGACAACTGTTTGGATTTCGCACTCCTTCGCACGCGCGAAGCGTCGCTCGTTTTTTTTTACGCCGTCCCCTGCTTTGTACAACGAAGTTTTCTCCCGTTGCCGCTCGTAATCTCGTTTTTCCCCGTCGTATCTACTGTTCCTTATCCTCATATTTGTTCTTGGCCGCGTCTGTATTATTTTCAGCGCTCGCGGTTTTAATATTAGACCAAGATAAAAGAATGACATCCCTCGATATTTTTCCAGGAATTGATTGCGCGGAAAAATTACTCGGCGCCCTTTTCTTTCCGTGGAAGGATTTCTCCAAGACTCTCCAAGTTTTCCCTATCTCTTACCTCCCTCCTCAAAGTTGACCCCTGCGAATTTCGCGATTTCTCTGTCCCACTTGTCTTTTCGGTCTTTATAGGTGTTCCTCGGAATCCGTGAGGTAACATTTAGACGTCCAACGCTGGTCGTTTATCCTATCGGTGTGATCCGCCCACTGACTCTTTAACACCTTCACCATTTTAATTACGTCGTAAGTCCCCGTTTGCTTTCGTATCCAATCGTACCTTTTCGTATAAATCCCAGAGTGCACCTATTCGATTCCCTTTGCGTTGTTTGTGTGCTGGATTATACAGGGTGTATACAAAACAATGTCACAAAAATGATGTTGCAAAATGTAAAGGTTATATATTTCGTGAATCAGTGTAGCTATTCGTGTATGGTTTTTAGAGCAGACAGAGAAAGAACAGAATATTTTGCCTATTGTTAACAAATGGCTCTGTATGTCTCGTGTGAGCGCTGTTGATGTGTTTTAAAAATGGCGACTGTAAAACATAAGGCACGTTGCGTGGAGTGGTTTATTGAATCATGTTCCGAGCAACTAAGGAAGCTCACATGGAAATTGTTAAAAAAAAACTCACTCTTTACTTTCTCCATACGTAGTATAGGGGAAAGTATTGTTTGTATGAAAAAAATCGATTTCGAAATTTCAACGGAAATACACGTTTTGAGGTCCCCTGAACACGTTTTGACCATTTTCTCGATGATGTCTGTGTGTGTGTGTGTGTGATAGCTTTTTGTGGGTGCTCGAACTCAAAAACTATTAATTAGGTCAATGCGAAATTTTGTATTTAACATTTTTATGAAAGTCGCAAGAATTGATTAGTTTTGGGTAAAAATCGGTCAACCGGAAGTGGGTGTTTACTTTTGTCACATCCGTTATTTTAATATTTGATATACTTAAAACATAAGGGAATAGAAGTTGTTGAAAATTTAATTTTCTACTATCTTCGTTCGAAACATTTTCCCATATAATACATTGTTTAAGACATATCTTTAAAACGAAATTATTTAGCTGCCATTACCACGCCACCTACGGACGACTTTTGTAAACACTAGACGCTTAGTTACGTCTTATTTACGCTCCTGTTTATTTTCCTAATTGTTGGAGATTCCTGGCAATATCCCGTATCAGAAGGCTACGGTTTGAGTATTTCAGTTCTTTGTTAAGTCCTTGAATTTTTCTCACAGTTCCTAAAAATATTTATTATCATGTAACCTATTTGGATTTTTAGAAATATTACAGGTATGGAGAAAGTCATGTGGTGGCCACATCAGATTTTTTTAATTTATTGCAAAATGCAGAATAAAAGCATGTTCATTAGTTCGCGAGTTATTGCTGTTTAATTTTGTATCATTATTTTGTGTACTTTGTGTATTATCGTTCATGATCCTCCAGGGGCGGATCCAGAAATTTCCTAAGAGGAAGGGGGGGGGGAGGTCGCCCTTCCTTCTTCTTGAATCCGCCCCTGCCGATGGCCCTGTATTATAAAAATTCTTACCACTATCAGAATCTTCCTTTCCGTGCCGTACTGGTCTCATCTGTGGCGTAGGATCAAAGATTTTTGCGCGGAATGAATTTAAGTATGCACCCAGTGGAGGACAATGGGGTCATCCGAGGTGGGGGCAATTGCCCTCCCCCCACCCACTTTGATCCGCCACTGTGATCCACTTTTCACCCTCCGTAATTTCAGAATGGGGAGAAGGCGCCGCGGTCATGCAATATGCCCTCGAGGAATGCCGGAATGTTTGATTTGAGGAAATTTGCATTTCGTCCGAATCCACCACGTACCATTTCGCCCTCCCTCTGATTTCTCCAAAGAGCGACCCACTTTATCGATCAGTCGATCCAAATGAGCGTTGCTCTAAATAAGTACGTTTGTATGCGTGAGCGTTTTGTGCATACATTTTCATCTACCGGAGTACCAGTTTTCTTCGGGGTTCAGGCCGAGAGAATTATCATAGGTGACAGTCGCCGCTTTAATTT
Organism: Tanypteryx hageni; assembly: GCA_028673005.1. Taxonomy (NCBI): domain Eukaryota; kingdom Metazoa; phylum Arthropoda; class Insecta; order Odonata; family Petaluridae; genus Tanypteryx; species Tanypteryx hageni. The sequence continues at coordinate 123,246,929 of CM054114.1, forward strand.
ATAATTTAACGTTGATTGCACTTACTTCGAAAAAAATATACTCTTCCAACATCCATAAAAAATATTGGAAAACAACTTATTTCGGCTGCAAGGCAGTCGCCGTCCGTGGTGATTTTCCGATAGTAGATCCGCCAGTGACGACGGTGGCTATGTAGCCGAAATGCGCATCTGGTTTTCCCAAACTTTTTTATGGGTTATGCGAGGAATGGGTGTGATTTGAAATAAAACAAATTGCACGTGATTTTATAAACCCTGCGTTATTTTCACGGGTTAACTCGACCGGTTTCGACGAAAGATCGTCATCATCAGGTGATAGACTGGCAGATAGACGACTTGATTTGGACGAAATCGAAACCCTGTTGTCCCTTCTTGCATTTAACCCGGTATACTGTAGATCAGATGATGATCTTTCGTCGAAAGCGGTCGTGTTAACTTAAATTTCTGGGGCTACTACAGAGTTTATAAAAGCGTGTGGAATTTGTTTTACTTCAGGTCAAACCCATTAGCCTATTATGGGACTCACCAGTCGTCAGTCTCTTCATTGAATTACCGTTAGACCCCTGTTTAGCGCTCCCCTATATAGTGCCACCCCCGCATATCGCCCATGCCTCGATTTTCCGCCACCTCGCTTTAACGCTATAGTCAGTGATGGACAAACGGTGGCGCTAAATCGGGGTTTTACTGTATAGTCAGTTCGATTCCATCCGTAAGGTGCGCTCTTCTCCTTTGAATGCATGTATTTGTTTGATCGAGTTAAATCATTCTGTTACCTGTCTCGAGAACGAAAAATGCCGAACGAACATTGAATGTATATCGACGAAGAACCGCGTCTTCCATCCCCGCAGCCATCCGGTTCCCACGTTTTTTATTACCTGCTGCCCGAGTTTCTGGGATCGGCGAATCACGTGCTTATTCGATATGTAGATGACACCATTCGTCGCCATTAGGCGGGGATCGCAAGTCTCAAACCTTTCTTAGCCTTCCGGAGAATAATTTTAAATGGCGGACACTATGTTTGTAGTTGAAGGAAAAGGTTAATGGTGGTTTCCAAACTGAGCTCTGTAGTCTATTGTCAGGGATGCCGCGAGAAAAAAAATTGTCTAATAAATAAATCAAAGGTTTGAAAATGTTGATAAGTCATTAGAGCAAAATTTTCTCCCTTAATATACTGATAATGATGAAGAACAAACGAACGCGGTGAAACGTAGTGATACCTGTATGTATAAATACGCAACCGCGAATTTTTCACCTGCCTAAAGTCACAGGTTCGAATACCGCTTTGGGCATGGATGTCCGCGTTCGTCTTTGCTGCTGTTTGGAATCTCTGTAAAAGATCCAGGAATGCTGTTTGTGAGTTAAAGAAAATAAACGAGATACCCAAACATTATGAATTTAAAACATTATGCTCGGTACTGCTTATGGATCTACTTTTAAATTAAAATTAATGTCAACCGACGGTTTCACCAACCTCAGAAGTATATGAATTATTTAAAAAGAAATACTTTTTAAACGACTAGATTAAGCCTCGCTCTGGTAAAATATGAAACTTCATTCCTTTGGTATCAACATGATCATTCTATAGATGAATCACCACTGATGACGGCTGCACTGCAGTCTGAATGCTCATCTGGTTTTCCCTAATTTTTTCATGGCATTGGAGCTTGTAAATATCATATAGTCCCCTTAGTAGCTATAACGGTGACAATCGCGTCGGTGTCCGCGTAGTAGTCGTAGTCAGTGGTCGTTCACCGATCATTCGGTTCCGTGAATGCGCCCCGAATAGTATCGGGTCCATTTTGTTTTTTTCCCCCTCCGCAACGGGCCAAATACAAACAAAAGCCTAGTAGCGCGCGTGCTTGGACAACGAATCCAGGTGTGGCCCCCGAGACCATTGTCCTCTTACAGAGTGCACGAACGGCCGAGGCAATTCGTCGACTCCGTTTCGACGTCTTGCTACGTCAACCGCTCGAAAAGCCCCTCGACTAAGAGATTCGTGAGATTTACATCTGTTCCCGAAAATTTTTGAGGAACAGTTTCGCGGAGAACGTTGTTGTATCTTCCGACGCTGTAGTCAAGGCTGGCGTAAAAAATCCCGGATTCCATAATCGGAACTCACGCTCGTGAATGCACCGCGAAAAAAAATAAACGCGTAGAAGTGATACTGGGATGAGTAAAGAATGAAGACTTACCTGAGCAGTCGCTTTCGCGTAGTTCGTGTATGAGATGGAATGTAAATAAACGAGGTTTTTCAGCGATATACTTTATTTATATTTTCGTGTTTTGGAGAGAAGAGTGGGGGATGCTACTCATTGGCACGCAATCGGTATTTATCATTGTTATGAAGCAATCTCTAAGAGCCAATTCAGGTTTGAAATCACTCGCATAAAAATCCGACGTTCCATCAGTAATTTTAAAAAATGTAGAAATAATTTAAGCACATGAAGTAAAAACAATTAACGCAAAATGTAATCAGAAAACAAAAAAACGGTGCAGCATACATTGTATAAACTTGCTCAGATCCGTACGTTTCTAGTCCATGCAATAATATCGCTGATTAACTTTTTGAAAGGAAAACTTGGCGGTAGCTGCATGTAAAACTTGATATATTATGAAGTCATTACACACTCTATAGTTATATCTTGAGACATTTCTTATGTGGTATTGTTTATGACAAGCACTATAACTGAACGGATTTTTAGGAAAATTCTAGCGGCTGTTATTGAGCTAATAGAAAATTTGCGAAATTCGACGAGAATAAAGTGCCGTCTATTGTTTCGCAACGTAAGTTCAACAAGGCTTCTGTTCGGAATAATACTTTTTATAAATACCAGTTTATTTCATATGCCGTTCATAGCAGAATTTTTCCTCGTTTCAAAAATATTCTCAACTTCATATGCTGTCTAGCTATTTATTGACGACAAACTTTTCTTCGTTTATTGAGATAATAAAAATCATAAGCAAAAATATAAGGTACAAAATGGATGCGTGTATCATAGTAATAATATTCATTCATATTTAATTCCTAAGTCCATGAAACCTACTTCCATGCCAGACGGGCGTAGGCAGGAGCGGGGTGAATACACGTAAGCACGGCCCCGTAATAACTCCCTCGGACGTTTTTGTAAGTGGATCAGAGGTTCGATTCGAGAGCAATGCCTCTAGGAAATGAGGCGAAGTTTGGCGACTCGCGTGTGGGTATATTTTTTTCTGTTTTATATTACAGGCCTCTGAGAGCGACCCGTCGGGTTTTGGGTGTGTGGGAGGATGAGGAGGAGGAAGAAGATAGCGGGGGAGGTGCTATCACCATCTTCGTACGGGATGTTTGCCTGGAGGGCACAATGGGATGTCTAGAGGGAGAGAGGGGAGATTTAGGGAGGGGAAGGAGAAAGATGCGGAGGTAGGAAGAGCGGGAGAGAGGGGAAAGGAAATGAAGGGAGAAAGAGAGAGGATAGAAATTAGTAGGGGGAGAGAGATGGAGGGAAGAAAGGAAAGGGGAGAGGAAGGAGAAAGGGAGGGTAAAGGAGAAGGAAGAAATGAGAGAGGAAGGTAGGGAGAGAGGGAGGGAAGGGGAGAGTGGGAAGAAAGAAGAGAGAGGGGAGGAGGGAGAGAGGGAGGAAAAGGAGAGAGAGGAAAAGGAGAGATGAGGGAGGAAAGAGAGGATGGATATAACTTTATTTGGGCAAGGCTGAGGCTGGTAAGCCCCCCTCTCCCCTTACTCGTAAACCAGGGGTCGTCAACCTGTGACTTTTTAAGGACTTATCGTTAGATGCGGCTCCCTAAACCATATCATTTTCCCACATAATGTGCCTAGAACGTCAAATTTCCTCGTGACTTCAACAATCGAAGGCTCACGTTTACTTGCGCGATTGCTCCGAAATATGAATCGATTTTTTTTAATAATTCAGTTTTTTCGCACATGTACTGCGGCTCTTCTTATGTTCGGGTCTTTGCTGAATCGAAAAAATGTGGTTCTTCTTGTTAATTCGGTTGCCGATGAAGGGAGAGAGAATGAGGGGGAGTGATGGATAGAGAATGGATAGAGAACAGTGGAGAGAGAGAGAGAAGGGAGATGTGAAGGAGATTGAGAGAAGAGGGAGAGAAGGAGAAAGGAAAAAACTGAGGGAAAAAGAATGCGAGAGTAAAGAGGTAGGAAGAAAGAGGAGATTATAGAGATTGGCTAAAGAAAGTGAGTGGTAGATGAGTGGACGGAGGGAATTAAGAGAAAAGGAAAGAGATAGAGCGAAGGAGCTCATTAGGAGAAGCGAGAGAAAGAGAAAGAAAGAGGAGTAAAAGGAGAGAGAGAGGAAGAGTAACATGTAGAGAAGGAAGGCAGAAGAGAGAGGATGGAGAGTGATAGGAGGAGAGGAAAATGAGAGAGGGAGGGATGAGAGAGAGAGAGGGGGGGGGAAGAGGTGGAAGGAGAGGTGAAATGAGAAAGTGAGACAGAGGGATAGAGAGGGAGGCAATCACATAGAGCAGTGGATCTTAAACTTTCAACTGTGGCGGTCCCCTTGAATATCAAGCGGCTCCCTTTGAAATGAAAATAGTCAAGATAAGAAACTTTAATACGAATTTCTTAATTATATATAACTATTAATAGTTTTTATAACTTCGTATTTCCGCAAATTCCCTGATAAAATTTTATTATTCGTAAATTTTTTTTTTGGCATTTCATCTTACTCGCAAATTAATTTTGCCCCTCCCCCTGGGGGACCGCGGCTCATAGAGAGTAGAGAATCAGATAGGAAGATAATGAGAGAGACAAACTAATTTATTTGGGCGAATTTTAAACTATACGGTCCTTCCTTACATATAAGAGTGGCAGTGAAGAAGAGAGTAGATATTGTTAAAGGAAGGGAGAGAGTTAGGAATGAAGTGGGATGGGCGTGCTAGATAATAGCTGTGAAGTGAGATAAGAAGGACCGCAAAGTGTAGCGGTGCGCACTCGCCCAGGCGAGGATGCCGCATAATGCGTTTTCTTCTTCTTCTTCCCTCAACCTCCCACCTCTCAGCGTCATTTCGTACATTTATTTCTTTCTAAGTTATTTCGCCAAAATGGAGATAACATCTCCTCCAAACAATGCGAATTTCGTCCCCACTCTTTTTTTTCTCTCGTTTTTTTCGAGTCGAAATTCCGTTTTTTTTTTGCTTTCCGTGTTTTCTTTTGTAAAGTTGGAGGAAGGTGAGAGGAGAGCCCCTTGGATGGAGGAAGTGGGAGAGATGGAGTGGATGGATGTGTGAGTTTATTTTTTAGAAGTTCTCGCACCTCTCTAGCGTGCCAAATATGTCCGTCCAGAGCGGTAACCTCGTCCATGGACGCACGTTATTTTTTTGAGAGCGCTTCTTTTGTTTTCCTCTGACCCTGTCCCTCGAAGCCGTTAATCGACAGTGAAGAAGTAGAGAGAGATAATGTGCTGGAGATATCTCCGTCACGATATGCTCGGGAACAGATTGAGGCGTCGAGGGCGTGGGATCGTATACATATATACATAAACACGCGCTGGCAGAAGCACGCGGTCGGTGTCCGCACAAGGATAAGGGCGCACGCAACTACGCACGGAGACGCGGGAGCACTCACGCACGGAGACGCGGGAGCACTCACGCACGGAGACGCGGGAGCACTCACGCACAATCACGCGTCCCGATCGCAGGGTCAGTGCGCACGCAATCGTCAAAGCTCCCACGCACGATGTGTGTTCGTAAATGAATACGTAAAAAAGCCCTTCGTCCGTTATTTTAATGGTGGGTGGCTCGTATCTTGCCGCCATCTTTGCTACTTACAATTGTTTTATTTTTAAATAATCATCCTGTCGCCATATTTGATGCTTTCCATTGTTTTTATTTTAAAATGATCATCTCGTTGAAAATTTCTGCGATTCCGCGAGTCAACTGACGAAAAAATAAAGTAAATAAAAACAAACAAACACGCTGAAAATAAACAAACTCCCAAAATAACGTTAGTAAACACGTGCACCAACACAACAACGCACGCATTCATATCTTTCCGGTTCCTGGCGTTTTAGGTAATGTTTTTTCCCGCGTTTGATCAAGCGGTTATAGCGTAGTAGTTCAGCATAGTGTAAATATTCATCTTTGCGCGCGCCTTTGTGTACACTACATGCTTTCGTGTCTTTGTATGTACACGTCAGGAAATATCTTGCTGGTCTTTGGTCTAAACGCCGTAGAATTGCTCACAGCACGGTATATTGATATTCGGCGTCCGTTTTGGAAGTAGCGGCTGTCGCCATGCGAGGTATACACGGCCGGGTCACGTGAGGAAATGGTGGGTGGTCGTTACCGTTTGTAGTTATAAGTCGACCCGTGTTCTTCTCGTCTGGTCGGGACTATTTTTTAAAGAACGCGTGGGTGCGTGGATGACGCAGCCGCAAAAGAGACGCTTCACGGATCTTCCGATGAGGTGACGTGACGAAATTCGTTAGGCAAATGTTTATTCCGCTCGTAAACCCTTTTTAGTGCATCGTATCGATAAACGGCACGCACGTTAAGGGTTCTGCTTGTTTAACTTTGACGGCATCGATAATGCGATGCATCTGAGCGGCGGTGTGTGCCCATAAAATTCCACGGACAGCGTTAGGGAAATTCCAAAATCTAAACCCGATGCGAATATATTAAGATTATTCCTTTATCGTTATACTTGTTTAGAAAATGCCATCGTTATCGGAACCCAATCTAGTTATTTTGTTAGATAAAACTAAATAGGGGTTTGTGACCTCACAAATCTTGTCCACGCCATTCGTATTCGGTAAACGTTCAACATTCGCGGTTATGATTATTCACGGGAAATTTCGTCATTTAACTATGTAAAATTCGCTGTATGTAATTCAGTTTATTCATATGACTCGGGGGTATATATTTATCGTAATTTTTTGTTTCGCATTTTTTAACGTGTTAGGAATGCGTTTTAGTTTTCCGTGACAAGAATTACTCAATCTCGCCAGTGCGTCGAATCAATTGTGTCCATGAAGTTCATCGAAACTTAAATTTCCATTATTATTCCTTACAATCGTTCTAATTTCCTATCTTATTGTAACATTACTCTTTATATCCATAAAATCATCATTAGTAATTTTTTCTGCTATATCCGTATACTTATTCTTTTCATCGTCATAGTTCCCTTAAATTATACTTTTACACATAAGTCCTCCCAGTTGTGAATTATGCTTCCCCTATTTGGTCTATGGCTGCAGCCTCTAATCTTTCCTCTCTTGATTGTGTGCTAAATTTCTTTGTTAGAATAGTTAAATATCGTATACCCTCTTTTCGCACCTCCTCTAAGGGAGCCATCCTAACGGCCTTGTCTCTAGACCAACTTTCGGTATCCCGGCAAAAATCTGACCTTTCTCTATGTTACAATATTTTAAACTCTAATATAGACAGTCCAGAACTCTTGGCTTCTTTAGGTTTACGAGTACCCTCTAGAACAACTCGCTCAATGGATATACTCCACATCCCAACCACAAGGTTACCTATTGTCAGGCGCTCTCTATTTTTCTGTCTTCCTACTTTATTTAATTATCTTCCTTCCCATATAGATCCGTTTATCCTTTCCTGTAAACCATTTACAGGTTCTAGAGCTCATTTACCTCATTCTCAGCTCTGACTTCTTTGTGCTCCATTTGTAGCGCTATATTTCCCTTTCTCTTTTGTGTTGTTTTTATTATTCTCTGTATTTTTTCCTGTTTTTATTTGTACTCATGATTTGTTATATATTTCACTCTAAAATGGATGAGTGTTGTATTTGAAATTTTGATTAAATAAATAAATTATTCCAAGTTACCTTCGGGTGTCAAGTTTATCAAGCCGTATGTTGGCGACGAGAGTGAATTTAATCTAAAATGACAGAGAAAAAATACACGGTTTCGGTCCGGAAGTCGTAGTTATTAGAGCACCTTACAAAGTGTTGACAAGGAAAAGAGGGATTTTTTTTAATCGAAAAATGAATCAAGTAACGAATACAAGTTTCTTCAAAAATAACTTAGCAAGCTCAACTTTCTCCTCAGTAACCTCTTGCGGATCACCCTTCCAGAAATTTCGTTCTGTTCAATTCTTTGTAACACGTTTATTTCGTATTTTTATTTATTTTTGTGGCTGTTATGTTTATGGTGCCTGCTATGCGTTTATTATTGTCATCCATAACCGTCGTATATGTAGGGGTGGTCCGCCTTACTCCCATTTTTTTCATAAGATTAAAATCGTAACATTCGCGGATTGTAACTCCAGCGAATGTTAAAGGCCTATCTTTCTTTCTAATCATTACTTTTTTGGAGAAACGTCATTTTTTGTTGACCGTATTAAGGGCTGGTTTGGTCACACGAGGAAGATCCTATTTCGCCATTATTCCAGGCGTTATCATATTGCATCCAAAACTCGCCATGAATACATCCGCTACGGTCGGTAAAACGTTTGCGAAGCACTGCTGCAAGGCGCCGAGTAAATTAGGTACGAAGAAGAGAATTTTTCCTTCGCGGGAGTTTTTTATTTATTTTTTACGGCGGGCCGGATATTTCGAAACTCGTGCCTTAATTAAAACTCCATTTTTACGCGGATCGTGATTTTTTAAAAAAATACAACATGGTTAAAATAAATCGCGCTCTCGGGTTGAAGCCGCTATATGAAATTCGGGAAGTTTTTTTTTTAAAAACAATTATGAGAATATCCGCACGAGGAAATTATTACGTTTTAGAAGAAGGATGTACGAGTGGCCCTGCTTTTTTGAAACCACTGAAATTGTATCAACATGGGGATTTAATTAAAAAATAAGAACTTGAGTGCCAAGAGAGAAAAGGGACCTATCTTAGGTATCTCTGAAAGTCATAAAATGTTTATGAAACATTTCGGCTACAGCGCAGCTGTCATCAGTGATGCCTCGCCGAAAGTAGATTCTAAAGAAAAGAGAGACTTGTAGCCGAAATGCGCTTCTGGTTTTTCATAAACTTGCTATGGCTGCTGCAGATGCCTAAGATAAGTACTTTTTTCAATTTTGGTACTGAAATGCTTATATTTTAATTCGTTTTCAGTCATAAGACGAGCTCCATAATTCACTTGCGGGAATTCAATAGTATTCCAAATAAACTTTGAAAATTTTCTTTCAACAAATAAGATGGATCCTTGCGTATTAATAAATTTTTAAATCGATTTTTATTTTTTATTCGTATTTTTCAACATTTTAAATGTTCATTCTTCCCAACCGGCAAAATATTCTGAAATTTCTGTCATATTGAAGCAATCGAATAAAACTGGCTCTTGATAAAATGAAAAAAAACCTTTACTTACTGAAAACGAAAAATATTGGCGTGTCGAAAGAACTAAAATAAAGGATGAATATATTTATAAAGGCTGGATTGTCAGTTTTGCGTGACTACTTACGTCGATGCGCAAGAATTTAGGAAATCCAATTTTTTGTCAAGTCGTCGTTGACGAAGAACATACCTTGTTTTGGCGGCGATCTATTTATGCCGCGGCAACCTTCGGGCATATTTAAGCCTATTTCGGCTAAAAGTGTTAGTGTTAGGGAAGTTTTGAGGCGAAATCCTTTCAATATTCATCCTATAAATACTTCGAAGCCCACGAAAAACAAGAGTTTTCTTAACGTCCATTTAGAGGAACATGATTGCGCTTCACGGACGGGGCCGCGAAAACAGGAAAACATATCGACTTCCAAAGAGGAATTTCCGTCGCGTTCTTCAGAGTCTACATACGTTTACGAAATCTCCAGGCACGTTCACGGAAATTGAAATTGATTGTCAGAGCTAATGGAACTTTGAAGATTTGAGAAAATATAAATTGTTTTATTAGTAGTTTTTTTTCTGATCAACTTATGCGTCCGGTTTGTCCGTCTTTATGGCGCGCTAGCTCCTCCTAAATGAATGCAGATAGAGACTTCGTTTTTTCGCCAGTCGATTTAGTACTCTGTCTCGTTGAGCATGTTGCCTCCGTATGGCCATCTGCCTGTGTAAATCATTATAAATAGCTGCTTCTATGATGACATATATAGGATATATCATACTTCTAGAAGTGCTACAAAGCTGAAATTTGGCATGAATATAGGTCATTGGGTAGAACCTCTGGAAAAAATCCGAAATTCCAGAAAATGATATATTTATTTAAGGGTTGTTTTTGACCCCAATGTTCAATTTTAAACACCCATTAGAAAAGCATCGAAAATTGTGCAGGCCTATATACAATTGCTTTTTTAAATTATTTAAAATTAAGATACAAAGTCGGGATATTGTCGAAGCTAGAATGAAGTTTATTTTTCTTGAGGACAGAATTCAAATCCATGCTGAATTTGCGTAAATATTTGATTTTAAACATAAAATTATAAAAGGTTTTTCGGTTTTCAACAATGAAAAATATTAACTGCCATAGCAGCGACTCCAATGCCTTTCAATGGAAATTGATTTTCCATACTTCAATAGCGTTGATTTAATGCTTAGACTGCATTATAATCCATTCGATTTCAGCCAACGACGTATACATATGATGACGTGATAATTTTAAATTAATTTTTTATCCGGACATTTACTAAAAGGCACGGATGATGACACCAACATCATAACACAAAATATCCTAACTTTTACATCAATTTTAGTGTAACACTAGCAGAAACGCCCGACTACGCTCGGGAAAGTGTTTTCTTTTAAGTTGCAGACGATTTTTATTATTTATTAATTGCGGTAGCTCTGCTCTTTAGCTCCGCTTTAAAAATCTTGATTCCATTATGGTATTTTGTAAAAACCATATATATAAAATTTAGTTGACATCCGTTGAGCCAATTCCTTCCAAATCCACAGTTACTGAAAGAATTTAATTTGTAATTGTGGCGCCCCTGTTTAGTTGATCCGGTTCAAATATGCTATTATGGCTTTATATTTTTATTACTTTTATTTTGGCAGCCCTGCTTTGTATATCTATTCTAAAAATCTTAATTTTGTTTTTTTTTATATCTTGCACAACTCCTTCATACAAAATTTCGTTGAAATCGGTTCGGTCATGAATTTATGTGAAAATTCTATATACCAAATTTGTTTGAATTCGAGTCATCCAATTCCTTCCAAAAGCATAAGTACAGAAAATTTTATTTTGCAATTGTGGCGCTCCTGCTTGGTCTATCCGGTCCAAATATGTCATTTTGGCCATCTATTTATGTGAAGATTCTATGTACTTACCTAATTTTGTTGAAATCGGTTCAGCCAGATCTTCCCTGATATATACGTACAGGCAGACGGACATTGCTGAAATGGGGACCCCTCGAAATCGTGAAATTTGGATCGACCCTACATTACGATCCTTGACCCCGTGGACCGATTTTATCCATTTTAGGCTCGAAAATGTATCTCATCAAAATTATTGGAGAATTCATCAAAATTGGTCAATTGGTTGCTGAGATACCTTAAAAACCGACCTTTGAACCAACAATGGGGCCCCTCGGGTCCCCGTGGGCCGATTTGAATTATTTTTGGCACTGCAACTCACAGGATCAACCTGAACCTGCCGCCAAATTTGGAAGCTCCTACGTTTATTTTCTGAAGAGTTATAGCTGCCACAGACAGACAGACAAACATTCTCTTTTATTTTTAGGATATAGGCTATTGTCTTAATGATGATTATAGTTATTGCTTAAAAAGGGCGATCTGAGCCATGAAACCTGAAATTCGAAAACTTGGTCGCGAACCTATTGCCAGAGAATTTATAAATTCCGGATAGATGGCTTAATTTCTGGAAAAATGAAAACTATTATCTTATTGAAATGGGTAGTTCAAACGCTGTCGCGTTGGTTTATTTACGAGTTTAGGTCTTGGTGCATTGTGATTTTTTAAAGCGGTTTCAGTATGCAAGCACCGACAACTCGTATTTAAAAAAATTCCATTAACTATCTACTTCAGCAGCTCTTTTCTTACTTGTTTTAAACTGATTGTGAGTTAACAGAGCAACAAAATTCTACATTGCGGGAACTGATCTGCTTGAAAAAAAAAGCACTCGATGAAATCGTGCGGGTTTATTTAATCGAAATGTGAAGTCCCTGGACCATTTACATCATTCTCTCGTATAACGACGTTCCGCACATCGACGCTCTAAAATGAGTCCTACTCGCACTTGCGACACACCTGGTTCGCTGTTACGACGTATAGCTCCCGTCTTCTCGCGTGTCGGTCGCGGTAATTAGCTAAGTGGTAGTCTTTCCGTCATGCTGCGTCGGACCATAAAAAAAGCTAAAAAAACACACTTGACGCGCATCTTGCGTACGCGTTAGTGGTTCCTTTTTACGGATTGCGTTCCGTTGGACTTCAGCCTTTGGTTCCTCCCCTTCCGTCCTTTGTGCTGTGCAACTCTTGAACCTCCGCATTTAATTCAAGATATTTCATTAGAGAGATTGCTTAACATCAGAATCCATGGCCCGAGACCCTTTGGCCAGGTTCACCCATTACGACATAATTCCTATAGAATCTTAACATTCGCAAAACGATGCATTCCCATGGAACAAATTAACGTCTCTATACAAGAGACGGGTTTATTTTAAAACGCAGTTTATTTATTCACGCGAATCTACGCTCATTTTTTTTCGCTTTAGCTTCATTAATTCGGTAGATATCCTCTCGAACAGACGGACAAACCGGAAACAATGCTTTCTTTTAAAAAAATCTCAAAAGTTAATGAGTTTTTCACGTGTTTTTCTTTCAACTTGGCCTCCGTGTATCTTGCTCCTCATCATTGCAACGCTTAAAACGTCGCCTTTAACCTTTCTTCTCTATGCCGAGGTTTTTTTAATCCGTGGAGAAATTCAGCGCGGTAAACGTAGCGTCCGAGGATGGAACAATTAAAAACCCTTTTGAGGGAAGTAGTTAACAACTTTCTTGCCAGAGAGTTCACGGTTTAAAAAAAAAGAGAAGAGGGAACTTTAAAAAAGTACTTTCTCTTGATCCCGTTTCCACGGCTGTGTGAGTTAATGCGCTATCTGTAGCCCGAAATGCTAACTCTCTCTTTATCCCTAACTCACCTCGTCGCGTCATTATCTCCGCGATAAATCTTCGACCTTTTCTGGATATAATGTCAAGCCTTTTTTTAATGTGTATTTTTTCACTGGAAAAAATATCTTTTTTCGTAATTTCCGTTCCAGAAAAGATGAACTTGCGCTGATAGTCGCGGATTGAAAACTATTTTTTTAATAAGAAATATTGAGTTAACCTCGAGAGTTTTCATCGAGTGAATAACATAGGGTAACTCGTAAAGGCCACATTATTTTTAAGGAGGCGTTTCAATGTCAAGGTGGTCGTTTTGTTCACCAGCGATCGGCGGTAAATTACCCCCATTAAGGGCGGCCATTTTGTGGTCGGCATCTCGCGTAGGTATATGACCCGATCGATTTTTTTACTGGTTGCACTAAAGCGGGGTTTCCCAAAGTTACCGCCCCCTCTCTTACGGAAGCTGACCTTATCGCGACCCACCTAACCCAATCCATCTTCTAATAAATATAAAATTTTTATATTAATTTTTTTAAATTTCTATTTCACCGGCGCAAAAAATTAATTTTATTCTAAACACATTCATACGTAAACTTGGTAAAAAATAAAATAAAAATTTTGTCTTCACGACACCTTTGGAAACATTTCACGACCCCCAGTTTGGGACCCGGCGACCTCAAGTTTTTATCCAAGAAGGTAGCAAAAATTATGGTCTCTCTTTCATCCGGAGCTCGACTGTTTCCAAGCCCATTTCGTTCCGTTTATCATGACATAATCAAGACTCGTTTTTCTTGTTAACAAAGAATGTAGCGATTGTTGAGACACCTTCCTTTCGTAAAGAATATTAATGCGAACCGCAGGAGTTGCGAGTGAACAGTTTCAAAGCTTATTTAAATTTGTTTCGTTTGCGATGGAATTTGTCATTTATTAAGATAAGCAACACGCGATATTCTTCAAACTCGAGTCTCTATGTGTACAACGGAAGCGCGTTAAAAAAAAACCCTAATTAAAATTTGTGAAATTATTATTTGTTTGGAGACCTTTTCGCGTGCCTTTTGCGCATAGGGAGTGGAAAATCCGACCCAACCTTTGACGTTGGAAGAATACGTATGCATCTTATATACGGGTACATTGAATTTTCCTAGAATATTAGGCGAAAAACGTACACGGGTATTTACGGCAAACGGTAGTGTATGACTCAAGATCTTGGCGGTCGTTCCGGTATCACTCGATACGAGGAATTCCTTGAATATGATTAGCACATAAACAGTTTTGTGCATGCGCTGATTCATTTTGAATGGAATCGTCCGGTGGCCTTGTTTATATAGTTTGCGGTAACAGCACCGCAGTATAATCTTTACCGTTTACGGTTTCGGTCTGCCAGGGTATTCCTCTATCGTTTGGGTCGTGTTTGCGGAAGATTCAAAGGCTATATTCCCTCAGTGGTAGCGCACTGCACATATGCATGTATGATGATGGCTGATATTATAGCGGAAAATACCGACTCATGATAATATCGTAGGCATGTTGTTTGATTTCGATTACTCGATAGATCTGTTTACGGTTCATACCAGTCAGTCGCTGGCGATTTGAAACTTAACATTTTTGGGAATGAAAATCAGGGACACACATCGGGCCCTCCTATAGAACGGGCTCTAATAACACGTATTCGCTTAATAATTCGTACTACGCGGATTATGGTTCGAAATTAAGTGGTTTGATCAGACCTGGGGTATGTGGTTTCATGATGCTGAGCGAGGAAGACACATTCTGGAGGGCTAGGGTGGTTTGTTTATAATATTAGATAATATATTGAGAATATACAGCGTTGTTTAAATAAAAACAAAATCATAAGAACATAAAGTTTAGTATAAATTGGGCTTATTCTACATACAATGTAAAGCTTACGAGTGGTTTGGGTGAATATTCATCATCACCAGTTCCCCGAAACCGGCCGTGAATTTTGTTTTCGTTTTAACAGCACTGTATATTCTCAAGTTAATAGAATTCCACCAAGTCTCGGCCTCTTCTGTTAATTTTAGGTGAGACAACAAAGCTCTATTTGTTCAATTTGCGCATCGGAGAGAGGTTTGGGAATTTCGGGAATGGATGAGGGAGCCCGAAGGGGGAGGGGGCAACCCTCCTTTTACTATGCAAGGCTTGGTTCACACAGCATTGATTCACATTACGCGGCACTTTTTTAGAACGTTTCACCCGTGTTATGGAAGCAGGGCCGGCCCAAGCTACGGACGAGCCGGGCGGCTGCCCGAGGCGCCAAAGTTTTGGGGGCGCTATGCCGATCATTTATCTATGCATTTCTTGCAATTGAATACATATTGGGTAGCAATTCATATCGAGGAGCAGGCTAGAATCTTGATGGCATTCCTTTTAATTTTTCATCATCAGTAACATTTACAGAGCGATGAATAAATTAACATGTGCTTTGTAAATATCTCAACGAACATTAACGGAGGGGGGCGGGGAAGTGCTATCTCGCCCAGGGCGCCAAAATTCCTCGGGTCGTTCCTGTATGGAAGGGCCGGATGAAATCTCCTTAAACCCTTGTCTTGAAGAGGGAATTCGTGCGTTTGTGAAAAACCCCTGGAAATTCCTGTGAAATTTTTGCCGAGTTTCGTATTTTTTGCGTGCTACATAATGTTTCTGCTCAGAGAAATGTCTCGAAAAATTTTCGCTTAATGACCTTGAGATTTTTTAAAAAGCGCGTTCGGAACATTATTTGACGTGTATCGCAGAGAGAAAGAGAGGGACTGGAGACTATCAAAGAGGTCACCGCCCTCGTCCCAGACACGCCAACTTCCACGCTTTGATCGGTGAAACGATCCGAATCCTGCTTATTAATTCATCTAATCCTGGGCGCTTTGATTGGATTATGATCGCGAATCCCTATCAGATGTGAAATCCCTTCTCCCGGAACAATTGAAAGCTACCTTAGAAGGCTTTTCTCCTCTGTTCGTTAATGTGCTTTCAGTCTCTCCTAAATTCTTGCGTTATGCGTCTGTATTTATCAGGGGTGTCCACTATTTTTTGGTTTAATTTGTAATTTTCTTATGGCTACCCAGTCAAGATCTTCTTTTGTTGCGCTTACCCATCCGAGATGTATTTTCCCCACAAATTTAAAAAAGAAATTATATACACTAGAAGAACTTTTAATAAACGTTAATTAAACAAAAAATCAAACTGACATTTTTAATTTGACGCATTCTTAGTGATTTGCGTTGTTTCCGGTTTCGTGTAATTGGGTACCATTGACTTGGATAATCTAATCACGAAAGTTTAATTTAAAACTTTCCTGTAGATTTTCAACGGGCATCTCCTTAGTTAGTTAATAAAGTTACTTTTTGAAGAATATATAAACAAATTTATATAATTCACATTAAGACTAAAAAGAAACAAATAAAAATAAAACTTTTTAGTCAATAACTTTTATAAAGCGCACAAAAAGTTTTTAAAAAATTATGATTTTTGTTATTAATAACTTATATAAAACGCACTGAATTAAGAAAAGCACGACACAAAATGGTATGGTTTGATTAAAAACGAATGTTCATACAAATCCAAAGCATAAAACATCTATATTTGTCTTAGATCTTTTTGTATCTTTGTAATTGTATCGTCCACGATTTCTTTTTGCCTACTTAAATTAGAAACAAAGTAATGATAGGTCCGCACTTTTTCAACCAGTGGACCGCATTCGACGTGTTTGAGACTGTTGGTCCTAGGAGAATGTCTGTAACTTCGGAGAATCATTTCTATTTATATCACAGAGATTCCCAAAGCTTCCTTTCGAGTTAGTCACGGTAATGTCTACATCTTATCCAGCTAACGAGTATCTTCCATCAAAATTATTTTTGTTTTACGCCTGGAAAGCGCTTTTGACGTCAAATTCCGCTAGGCTCGTTCGTTTAAATTGAGCAGACGTCTCGATTCGGTTTGAAAACCCCCACCAGATCCAACGGCCGTTTCGCCCCAGCGTTTTAAATGGTTATCTGGAGTCCACTTGCATCAATTATTATTAGAGGCGAGCCAGACTGGTCTAGTTAACTCAATATTCTGTCATCCTCTCTCGTTTAGCTGATTTACCAGCCCAGATCTACTCGTTCGTCTTTTCCGACCGTTCGACCGTCGCGTCGCGGCCACGGAACGGAGAAAAAGTGAAGTGACGCTCGAACATTATGAAACGAATAGTCCGTTTCTGAAGGGGTTTCTAAGGCAATCTTTTAAAAAATATACAAAGAAATGAGTAAAGGTCGAAAATAGTATATCTAATAAATGCAGCGTGGTGGCTGGATTCTTCTAGTCTTTGTTCTTTTTTGCACAACATTCGTAGTGCCATATAGAGTTATACTATATAATAATACTATATTAATAATATAATAATACCAAATGTAATTTTTGCCTGTACATCAGTACCTTTATTTTCTGTTATTTCTTTCTGATAAGCTTCTGTACTTTCATTTAGTTATCTATCTAAAGAATTGAATTCAATATTTTTTGCTCAGGGCGTTGAAATCTCTTTCCTAAAAAACTCCGACATTTTAAACTATCAACCTAGCTAGTATAAAACAAGTAAGATATCCTTCATAAAGTAAGGGATAACAGTACGTTTTCTTAAGCACTTTCAAAGGGTCAGGTTTGTCCCCCCTCCCATTTGGAGAGGGGACAATATGCACCGTTGGGTTGTAGATCCTCTCTCGGCCTTCCCATCTGTGAAAATTTCACTTTCATCTTCAATAGTTTGTCTACAATACCATTTCAAAAATTTGAATTTTCCGATTTTGAAGCCGCCTAGCGGAAAATCTACGAACTACTCGGAAAACCCAATCAGTTAAAAATTCGTAGATTGATAAGAATTGTCTAAATCAGAAAGAATTTTCCGAATATCTCCAGTTGTTGGCTACAATACCATTTGGAAATTTTGATTTTTTTACGATTTTGGAGCCACGTAGCGTGCAATCTGTTCAAAATTCATGAATTGACAAGAGATATTAAATTTAAAAAGAATTTTCCAATCTCTTAAGACGAAAAAGTTGATAGTCCACAAACGGACAGACAGACACGGGCGGACAGAGTGATCACATAAGCACGTTTTTTTTCTTTTGATAAAACGTGCCAAGAACACAAAATTAAATTTAAAATTCGACGGCCAGCAGAGCCTCAAAAAAAAGTTTCCTCCAAATGCTATTGGCATACCGGACATCCCCTCCGACCCCGTATGGCGGAAGCCGCCAGCTAATAAGGAATCGCCTGTAATAGGAACCGTGACCTTCCGAATTCATCGGACAGATTATCAGATCATTAAATCTATTCACCATAGGTTCACAAAAAAGCACCTTTATTTTCGCATGGCCGTGAGAGTTTGTGTGCACAATAGCAAGATCTTGTAGTTGTAGCGGTGTTATACAGCCTTTTTACGCGTTTACCGTATATAAATAAACTTTGTTTCACGTAAATATCACTCCATGGATGTTTCCAGCTACGCGTTTCCTTCCAAAATAATCCGGGGAAGAGTGTTGCTTCTCAGTACACCTGTCTCTCCTATATCACGGGTTATCATAACAGTTGTGAGGGAGGACGGCGTCAATGACTACTGATTCTGAAACCATGTAAAATTGCACTTGGCCCTCCTATTACACGTGTTCTTATAACGCGGATTAGCCACAATACAGTCTGTCAAAAATTCATACAACGCGGATTGTAGCTCGCTTTAACGCGGTATGGTCGGACATTAATGCCAGATAACGATTCGCTAAGCGAGGAAGAGACATTTTGGATGGCCTGAGCGATTTGTGTATAAGCTTAGATAATCGACAACAACACTCTTATTTCTTATCTTCTTTCGCTATGTAAATCCAGGTTCCCATAACACGGATTCACATTGCACGGCACTTTTTCGGGACGCATCGTCCGTGTTGAGGGCAACGGTTCTATTAAAATCCGTCTTTAAAAAAAATACCAAAGAAACAAAATGATTCAGAGCGGACTAATACTACCGTCTCGAGTTTGATCGAACGCGACGACAAGGCCTGGGGAGTCGTCGCGTGGTCGCCCGTCACTCGGAGCGCTCGATGCCTCATTTCGCGTTTCAACTGCCGGCCCGAATTACGTCTCCAATCCCTCCGAAACAATTCCGAGGGCTCTCTTTCCAAAATATCCGCAATCGAGCCGATGGCCCGGGGGCCACTTCCTTTTTGTCTTATGATTCACTGGAGGCTCTCTCTCTCTCTCTCTCTTTTTCCTAAAAAATCCACGCCGATCGGAAAGAAGGGAGAGTGAGGGGGGCGGGGCGGCAAAAAGCGCCATCTGGACGCGCGAAAGGGGTGAATGCGACGTTGCCACGTGTCGGGGGAGAAAGGATGAATGTGATCCCGCGCGGATCCGCGTGTGGATGTTTTTGTTTAGTACCTGCCGTATAGGAATGGACGGAAAATATCTATCTTGTTTGGATAGAAGCAATGATTAAAAGTTATCGACTGTCAATAATGATTTTAAAACATAG
This sequence comes from Tanypteryx hageni, assembly GCA_028673005.1. Classification (NCBI taxonomy): domain Eukaryota; kingdom Metazoa; phylum Arthropoda; class Insecta; order Odonata; family Petaluridae; genus Tanypteryx; species Tanypteryx hageni. The sequence continues at coordinate 123,266,429 of CM054114.1, forward strand.
AAATAATACGAAATCGATGTTGGCAAGGTGATATTTGGTGCAACTCCATCATAAATGTATTTGCATAAACATTTTGTATTTTTATAGAAAGAAAATTGAGGGTTTCGCCTTTTGGTCGGAAAGCATTTAACGATCAATATTTACTCCTGTGTCCATTGAATGTTTGGAAAAACAGGTGCACAACTCGGCTACGAAGCAGCCGTCATCAGTGGTAATTCGCCGTACCTACATTACGAAAATTTGTCATCTGCGTATTGTCGCCGGGGGATATATAGATTATCCGTCTTTATTTGGTCGAGATTGAGAATAGGGGATGGTGACTTTGCAGCCGAAATGAGCATTAGCTTTTCCCATGTTTTCTGATTATTGGAGCTATGTTACTCATCAGATAATTGAAATGGAAAATTATACAATCAATGCTAAAACAAATAGAGCGTTTAAAACTTAGAATTAGGAATAATTAGGACCGTCCTATGTATAGTATACTTTGTCTTGAATTCTTATGGGTCGGAAAGTTGTGTGTGTGTATGAAACTATCCATAGTGCGTCCTTCATGGTCCACAGAGAATTACTTACTGTGTGTCATCATCGTCATCATCAAAAGTAGTCTGTCCGTAGACAGGCGCGTGATTATTCTTTGTTGAAACCTGATTTTCCACGTACTCCTAATTTCCGCAATCCTATTAATTTCTTAGTAGCTCTCTTTCCCTTTCGATTCGTCAAACCCCTTCCTTCCTTATTCTCTTTTTCCTTACAGTTTTCCTGCTAACACATCTTTATTCATGCTCTCTACTAACCAAGTATGCAATTATTATGTATCTTATGCCGTACATGACAAAAAGTTAATTGTAAGAAGGGTCTCAATTTCGCCCATAATAAAGTCATTTGTTTGTTTCTCCTCGGATAATCTACTATATATTTTGGATAGTTGTTTGTCTGTCTGTCTTTAGACACCCCTTAACATATCGTAACCAAAATATGCATGGTGGTTCCTGTGATCAAGGAGTAGGTTTTTGTCTATGCACTAGACATGATGGAAAAGTATACTCTATAAATGGAATACACAAATTTCCAAGGCGTTCTTTATGGAAAATACGTATAAAGCGGTATCGGTAGATTGGACGGTTCTTGAATTTTCATCTACGAAACTATAAGTCGTAATTATTTGGCTTCGCGGAATTTTTGTCGTAAATGTTGTCCTCCATTCGAAATTTTTTTAAATCTAAACCTCACAGATCATATAAGAGCATGGGAGAGAAAATATGAGGATTTTTAATTGTTTGCCGATTGAACCGTCTTAGCGATCGTTGTAAACAAAATATGCGATGCTTTGCTTGGGATTTTCTCGAACTTTGATCTCCGAAACTATAAGTCATACGCAGATATTTTTGTGGCAAATGTTGTCCTCTATTCGAATAGTTTTTCATCTACACCTCACAGATCATATAAGAGCTAGGAAGAGAAAAATATGGTATTTATTTAATTGCTGCTTGACGGAAGCCAATTAACGAGATACGAGTTTAAGTTTTTTTAAGTTCTTATATAAGGTGGAAGTTCTAATTGAGGGATGCAGTTCAAAATCACAATTGGGTGAAAAATATTAATAAGGATCATCCGCACCTAATTTAATTAAAATCTGTACAGCAGTTTAGGAGATGAAAATTACGACGGACGGACGGACGAACGAGCGAGACGTGCCCATATGGCTTTCCGCTATTACCGCTTCGATGATAAACAACGCCTAAAAAGTAAATAAATTATTATTATGTGATTTTTAGTTTCTTATAATTCCCGAGCAACATCGGGTACTTTCAGCCAGTAGTCTATCAAGTTCGTCTTCCTCTTTCTTATAGCCTGTTTAATCATTCGCTTTTATCTTAGTCTTCTCACTATTTCCTTGATTTTCATCTATCCAATGCTATGTGTGTGTGTCTGCGTGTACATTCCCTCAGCATTTACCTGCCTCTCGTATAAGTATAATACAGTCGCACAAGACGTCGTGTCTCCATCTTCCTCATATTCTTGGAATGACTCTTTCAGAGTTTATCCTCTCTTTTCCTCCCTCATCTCCTCCCCCCTCCTCCCTCAACTCCTCCCCTTCCTCCATCAACTCCTCCCCCGACGTTCCAGTCTCTCTCGCTATCTTCCTCTTTCTCCTTTCTGCCCTAATCTTTATGCTGATTAAGGTCGCGTCGGGTGGGCGCGCGCTCATACGGAGCGGAAATGCCATTAAAAACCACAAATGTCACGGCGGGACACTTGAGGGGAATAAGGTGTGTTCGAAAAACATCTTCCGAATGAAAAAAAGAAAAATCTCGGTTCTCGAGTTTTATTTCGGAGTGGCGCCTGCGAGGCGATTCGCTTCTGTTTGTAGTTCTAATGCGTCGGAAAACCCACGAGCCGAACAATTCTTTATTCTAATTTTTTTCTTTGGAAAACTTGTTCAGTTTCCTATAACCGTGCATGGCAACGCAGCAATAGCGATCCATTTTGCTTAAATGGTGCCGAATGGGTTTTTCATTGCTGGAAACTTATGCCTACATGGCTGTATAGTGATCGTTTTAAAACATTTTGGATTAACCCGATTTGGCGAAATGAAATTCTCGGCTAAATGTTTCGCGGATCTTCTTCCTAAGGTGTTATTGTTTTCTCCCCGTTACTATTGTCTTTTTTATATCGTTGCAGATATTGTCGTATTTTTCGTTATTGGTCTGTTTTCCATCATCGTGCTTTGTCCTTTTTTTGTGTTTTATTTATATTTCCTTAGTCAATCCGCTGTAATTTCTCTCGCGCTGTACGTAAATTGTTTATGTGTAAGTAATTAAACGTCTATCGCGGCTTAATTTTGAAAAAAATAAGCTGATACATGCTTTTAAACACAAAATCACCTCTTCTGGCGGGAACTCGGTCGTATTATGGCTATTATTTTTATCATTGAAAAAAGTGCATTGCGAATTTCTCGGATGACTTTTGAAACGCGCCTCTTATTATTCGTTCAACGCTAGCAGCAGCTCTCCCGGCGAATTTCTATCCCACTTCGGTGAGACATTTAACGGTGAAAACGTTGGTGGCGGTAATGGCGGACCGCGAGTCCTTGGGGATGTTACTCGATTCGTCGGCGGAATCATACCCGCATTAGGCGGGACAGGGAGAAGATGACGGCTCTGTGGACGGATCTAAATGGAACGTTCTTTGCCCATCTACGACAATAGACGGCGGTATTCGTTGTCGGTCCCAGAGAGAGACTAACATGCGGAGAGCACACAAATTAACTCCCTTCCATCCCTTCACAGATGAAGATCAATTCGAAAATAAAATAGAAAAGAAAAAAACGGCAGTGGGAGGAAGAAGACGGTTTCGTTCGAGTTAAAGTGTCGGTTTGAAGTCACTGAACGTTGCGACATAGCCCCTTGAGAAGGAGGAATCAGCGTTTTTTTCTTCCCTTTCACTCTTTCTCGACGTGTTGAGAAGGAAAAGGAATTCCGCACGGGAAACTGGATCTGGTGATCTCAACCAGCATTGCACGCAGCACGGAGCGGTGCTGTTGTGCGCGGGTATAATCTCTCTTTCCTGTACGTATAATCTTGAAAAAGAGAACACCTCCCGCCATCTTGCCGGTGCCTGCATTCGCGCCTCGTTTGTTTCCGTCGCCGACTCGTTTGTTATTAACATTTTCGCTCGTGTTTTGTTCACAGACTTTTATAAATTTTCGCGTGCCATTGTTAATCGTGTTGATGATTCCGGTGCGACTGTTGGATTGCATTTCACGATGTCCAGTCAGATCCCGATATTAACGCTACCGTTTGACTATCACCGACATCGGCGTTCAAGCGGGAGTGGCAGTAAATCGAGATACATATATACTTGCTCTGTGTAGTCATCGATCCATTGGCGGTATGCGGGGGTGGCACTATATAAGGGGAGGGGAGACTAATTTTTCCAATTGTTATCAGATACATACTAGCAAATCTGCGAAATAAAATTTGTTAAACGTTTTCCTTTTCTCTACTTATTCCCACGACTGTAACAATCAAGTGTAAACGTAGATGTAATGTCTACGCGGGCGAAATTTCGAGGGAGCCGCCCTTACACAACAACCCGTTACGCAATCGTCGGTAAACAAAGCTGCCATTTTAAAGAGGTCGCTATTGCTGCGCCTATAAAAGAGAACTCTCGCAGCATTTTTACGGACGTTTCAGGAAGATGAAGAAGGAGAAGACCGAATATATTTTTTTAAATCTCATTTCGTGTTGGAAATCGAGTTGTAAAGAAAAACTCGAATTATTCAGGTATAAAAGCCTATTTCCTGGCAATCGATAACTTGGGATTATACTTATATACGTTAAGAGAGTTGATCGAGTTTCCATTCCCATTAAGAGTGGAATAGGAATGCGGAATGTCTTCAGCGTCGGTAACGTCTAAGAGATTGCGATATGGAGTGAGTGAGGGAGGATGAGAGAGAGGGGAAGAGAGGTGTGGCGAAGGTCACAAGAGCGTGTTTTTACTCCAGCGGGACTGATCTTGTTGCACCCAGAGGATGCGTTGCTTGGCAAATGCGTGCGCACGCAGATCAGAAGGATAAGAGGAAGGGAGATAATTTGAAAACAAATAGAGTATTATCCATGAAAATGGCTTAAATTAGCGCGTTTTAGCCTACTTTCCAGGGTGGAAATAGGCATATAGTTTCTTCGTTGTGTCTGTCTGTCCACCCCCACATTAACTTTTGGACCAATAGACCGATTTTCATGACACTTGGTGGAAATCTCATGCTACTGGAGCCGAACTCCCGAGAATAGTTTTTGTTGCGAAGATTGAAAGTTCCGGGTTCGATTCCAGCAACTATCCTTCCCATTTGATTTACACGGGGAATCTGAAATCCATCGTGCAAGGCAATTTTCTTTTGCACATTAAAATATCTTAGAATTGTAATACCGGAGCGGGATTTGTACTGTTATTTGTGGAAATGAATGGAGATTCTAATTTTTAGTGCTTTTCGTAATTGCAGAAAAGCACTATTATCTTCGTCTTCGTGATGTCCGTCCGTACGCATATATCAGGGAAGAACTGGCGGAACCGATTTCAACCAAATATGGTACGCAGAATATTCACATAAATACAAGAGCAAAATTACATATTACGACCGGATCTACTCAGAAGGGGTGCCACAATTGCAAAAATAAACTTTTCGGTAATTATGAATTTGGAAGAAATTGGCATAACCAATTTCAACGAAATATCATATGAAGCAATGGTGCAACATAAAAAAACAAAATCAAGATGTTTAGTACAGATATAGAAAGCAGTACTGCCACAATACAAGTAATTAAAAATAAATAATGTACACGTATTAGTGTTGAACTATCATCATCAATTTTAACCAAATTAAAATATTTATAATGTACACATGTATATAAAATCATAATAGCATATTTGGACTGGATCAACTAAACAAGGGTATCACAATTACAAATTAAACTCTTTCAGTAATTCAGGATTTGGAAAGAATTGACTGAACAGATTTCAACTAAATTTTGTATATAAGCAGGGCTACCACAATAGAATAATATTTCTTTTACACGCATTTCTGGAGAACTGTCCACATGGATTTAAAACCATTATGGTATATATAATCTTCATATAAATAGATAGCCAAAATAGCATATTTCAACGGGATCGACAAAACAGGGCTACCACAATATCTAGGTTAGAATTTTTCTGTAACTATAAATTTGGAAGGTATTGGCTCAACCGATCTCAATAAGTAATTTCGTTTGTAGGGTGAGTATAGATGGCAAACGAAATGAACATTTTTAGAACAGATCTAAAAAGCAGGGTTACCACAATATAAGAAAAAATAATTTTCTGATTTAAAAGCAAATACATCAGTATACGATTATACTTTGGCGATTTGACGAAAAGCACTTCTGTATTTCGGGAAACCCGTGTACATCTCTACTTGTTATCATATAATTTTGCTTATCGATCGTATTTCTTCGAATCTCGCGTAAATATTGTCGTTTTTTGCAGTTTTTATCACTCATTACGAGATTATTGCCATTACAACGACTATTGTTGGACTCGGATTCGTAATAGTCTAGTACAGAGGTCCCCAACCTGCGGCCCGCGGGCCAAATGCGGCCATCTAGAGCATTCTATGCGGCCCGCGAAGCTATGAAAATGGTAAGGAACAGAAATGAGTGGAGACAACGCTGGTGCCAGGGACCTGCCTAGAGGCAGAACACCTCATGATGATGATGATGAATATCGTCTCAAAACCTTTTCTGGTGGATCTTTAACACTAGTAGTTAATATGAGGCCACATAATCTCTAGGCAACTTCTAATGTAAACACTCATCCGGTTCGCCGAAGCTCTCGTGACTTCCAATGCGGCCTTTCGAAGAATTCACAACTACCAATGCGGCCCGCCATGTAAAAATGTTGGGATTCACTGGTCTAGTATATTACGTGTTATTTTTTCCACACAAATGTACCTGATCGATTTAGTTTTCTGTTCGAACATATTTGTAACATTTTATAAAGCTAAATTATGAAATTTGGGAAAGTAGGCATCATAAGTTCATTTTTGGATCATCTTGTTATTTAATATTTTGAGCGCGTTTTAAACGATCGCCCTGCGGACCGAAGCGAAAGGGCGGCAACAAGCACGTCGCGAGTGTATATTATCTCGTAAATAGCGCGAAAAATATCGTTGTTCGACCGATCTAATGTGTTTATGACGATGTATTCAACGTATTTATTAGTTGGAACACAACTTTTAAAACATTATCCGTAAGATTATGATAGCTTGGAGGAAGTGTTTTTCGGTCTTGCCCCGGGAGCCAAACATCCCGGCTACGATACTCGACAAGTGCAAAGTAAATGATGAATCCTTTGGCTGTGAAGTTTGCGTTAATCAGGTTATTTTCTATTTAAAGCTCCAAGACGTCACTTCACATTTACAGTTTAACTCTTATACATTTACGTATTAAAAGGGTAAAAAGGTGTATAGGGAGATTGAGAGAGGAAAACGAGGGAGGGAGAAGTTGATTAAGAGAGGGAAAACAGTAGAGAATCAGAGGGCGCAGCTTGCCTTGCGAGCGACCGCCCCTCGCTCTAGGAAGTGAAAGTGGATTGTGTTGAGTCGTCGGGGTAGGGAGAGAGGGAGGGAGGAAATGGAGTGGGGAAGAGAGAGAGGAGGCGGATCATGAGAGGGAACGGAAGGGATGAGGGAGAGGGGCGGGGGAGAATCAGCTTCGAAGAGCGCGGGTTGCCGCAGCCCCGCAGCTGCTTGCTTACTGCCGCTATATAAGTCTGCATGTGACTCTCATTTTCCTATCTTCTCTCTCGGTCTCCCGCTCCTTTTCCTCCTAAATTCTCTTCCTTTCTCTTCCACTATCTCCCTCTATCTCTCTTCCTCCCTCTCTCTCTCTCCCTCTTTCTATCCCTCTTTCTATCCCTCTTTCTATCCCTCTCTCTCTCTCCCTCTATCTCTCTCCCCCTCTATCTCTCTCTCCCTCTATCTCTCTCTCCCTCTATCTCTCTCTCCCTCTATCTCTACCTCTCTCTCTCCCTCTCTAGCTCTCTCTCCTCCCTATCTCCCCCTATCTATCTCCCCTCTCCCTCTCTATCTCCCTCTTTCTTTCTCTCTATCTCTTTTCCTCTCTCTACTCTCCCTTCCTCCCTTCACCTTTCCCTCCCCCCTCTCTCTCACCCTATTTCTCTCTCACTTTTATCTCCTCTCTCCCTCCTCTCCACCTCTTTCCATCTTTCTTCTCTTTCCTCTTTGCATATTTCTCTTTCTTCCTCTCATTTCACTCTTTCTATCTCCTCTTCTTTGTTCCGATTCCTTTCTTCTATCACCTCCCCTTCCTTCTCTTCGTGTCTTTCTCTCATGCTTTACCCTCATTCTCCTATTTTCCCTCTTTCTCTCGGCTTTATCCTCTCCTCCCTCCTTTTACTTCCCACTTATATTCCTTCATATCTCCCGTTTTCTACTCTATCCTCTCAATCTATCTCCTCACTCTCTCCCCACTCTTATCTCTTCTATTCTCTTTCCCTCCCTTAGCCTTTTCAACGCACTCGGTCTGGTCGGTAAAATATTTCAAGTACCGCGGGCGTATAACGGTTCGTCACCGCCCCCCTCATCCTCACTCATCCTAACTCCTCCTCCTTGTGCCGCTCCTGAATGGCTTCCCTCTCTTCTTCGCCATTGTGTATGCCACGAGAGAAAAAAACTGTTGGAATCACCCTCTTTTTCACCATATAGGGGGCGCGAATTTCGCTACGAAAATCTCATGCCCTACTCTAGTTTCGTTAACGCCGTCATGGTGTCGCTTCAAGTTGGGGCATTTCCATTCGCCAGATATCTGTAAAACTCGTGAAAAATAATGTGCTATCCACCTGCGAGACCACCTTAACACGATTTTTCGAAAAATACCTGAGGAATTTAAGAAGAAACTTCTCTATGAATGCCAGCAGACTTTCGGACGGACAGACATTAGCAGACAGTAGGAGGGACAAATTGACCAACTATTACTCTATCCGATATCCATTAAAATAAGGTTTGGAAATCCTGATGCGTATTTTGGGGCTACGAAGTAGCCGTCGTCAGCGGCGAATCGCCGCTAGTGGACAGGTAATCTGATGGTGTTAGAAAATTCTTTCCCGGAATTGTTTTTTGGTGGCATATATATAATCACATTGAGCAGTTTTCTTACACGGCTCGTTATGTTATGATGGAAAAATAATATTAATTTAAAAATTTAAAATAGGAATTGGTGTAATTATAGAGTTGAACGTGTGGTTTCGGCTTATTAGTTGTGGGCAAAAGCACATGTAACCGTTTTACCTTCAAATTAACGAGGAGTGTAGTTATAGTAACGAGTCGTCGTCGTTTTAGCGATACTTCGTCGATGATCGATCCTCATAATGTTATGACAATTCACTTGACCGTTGGATGTAGGACATTATTTGAATAAAAAATGCCAACTTTTGCCGGACCCAGCCTGTTGTTGAAGTTAACGATAGTTGGCTTATCATTGATATAATAATAATAATAATTTTCCTTGATATAGTTGGATGAGTCAGTGGTTAGGTTTTTAATAATTTGCGAGGGATGACTTCGGCGCGCTTGCCTGCAATCTTTACTTTATCATTCGGAAAAAAACAAATCCTCGCAATCATATCAGCCGAAGTTTAGAACGTTTAATAATCTCGAGGAGCAATTCCAACTTGCGAAGTTTTCTCATTAACTCGGAACTTGGATGATGCTACTTTTTAAATGCGAGAAGCCTATTTAGGCCACGAGGTTGGAGGCGGCGCCAGTGGCGGTGCTCGCGGCGAAATTTCTTATTAAAACATTTTTTCGAGGTTGGATACATAAACTTAAAGGATATACCAAGTCGAAATCCGTAACATATATATTTTGTGCGATGTTTTCTCCGAGATCGTGATTTTCATAATAAATTTATTTGTGTGTGTGTTTGCGCACGCGCACAGAGTCACTGTAGAAAGTTGGCCCCGATAAAAAAGTTTGCATAATATTTCATAATTGCATTCATTAAACGGGTAGAACCGGAATTTGCACGGACCAGAAGCCCCCTCGAGAGAGGTTATGCCTCGCGGAACCTGCTGCCAGAATCCGACGCTCCTGTTCGTTCTTCTGTTTTAATCTCTATTAAGTGAAAGGGCGGAAGGGAAAATTAGGAGTTTACGGAAATCGCCGCCGTCATCGATGTGAAATCAAATCCAGTTTCGAGCGCGACGCTGTTTGATGAAAACAAAAATTGCCTTGACTGACTGCTCCGTTGCTTAGAGCATCCACCCGGCATAATGGAGACGAAAATGTCTCCTAGGCGGAGACGAAAATGTTCTGCTTCTTTCCTTTGGATTATGACACTTGTTATCCATTGCTTACTAACTCCTTCAATCCGGTAATTTTCACTTCCGTTTCCTGACCATTAAGAAAAGGTATTTCGGCGCCCTTTGTATTTTGTTATCTTTTCGTAACTATAGCGATAATTTTAATTTTACTTAAGATTTAATTTCGAGTGAGAAGTCGGGGTCCGTACACGTGTACGGATCGCCACTGATGGAATTGGATAGTAAGATCCGTACGCGCGTGCATTTCTCGGCCATTTTTAACGACGACGACCTCTGTGTTTTTGTTTATCTTTTCGTAATTTCATCGCCAGTTTAATTTTACATGAGATTTAGGTTCAAGTAAAGAGAAATCAGGTACCGTACGTGCGTACTGACTACCGCTGGCGGAATAGGATGGTGAAGTACGTACACGTGGACAGAGAATCGCTGCTGAAGTAGGATAGCAAGGTCGGTACACGCCCGCTGAGAACAGCAGCTGAGGTAATAAGTCAAGATCCGTACACGTGTACGCGAGACTTCCTGCTCGGTTAAGGTGAAGCGCGTTTTAAAAAGTCCATGAATTTGAGGCTCTCATACTAGTAAAATATTTGTCTTCCAGGAATGGAAAGAGAAGCAAAACATTTTTACTCAAATATTTTAGCTTTAATTTTTTTTAACTTTTCGATTTTTCCAGCAGTCATTCGACACCTCATTTTCGGAACTATTCGCTTCGTATGAAGGCTACGAGACACATGCCGCCATTCCTCAAAGAATCTCGCTTCGTTCCGCATTCCCGCACTTGCATTTTTATTGGCCGCTTAATAAACGTCAACCCGAGAAAAATATGCAAGGAGTAAAAAAAAAACAACCGCCAGGTTTTGCATGCATTGTTCGGATTCATCTCCCCGTTTCCATGGGCCGTCGAGAAACAATGGTTCGCGATGGGACTAGCGAAAAGAAAAACGCACTACACGCCTCGAGAAAAATGTTTTTGTGACGCTTATTCTTTGCTCAACTTGCTTCAACTGTTTTACTAACAATGAAAAAAATTGAAAAATGAACGAACATAAATTAAATTTACCTACCAACCTTACCAACAACTCGACTCAACTGTATGTTCTAGGTAACTTCTAATAAACACGAAACTGTTGAATTCGTTTGCCTACGATTGCGCTAAAAAATGTACTCGTATCGATATACATTTAAACACACACACATATATATACAAACAGGCGCGGACTTAGACGGTGCGAGTCCCCTAGGCGATCGGAGTTTACTCGGCCCACTACTTAGTATTTCGGGATAAAGGTTTACATTTTTATAAAGAAAACGTGCAAACAAATTTTTAATTATTCAATCAGAGCCAGTATAAAAGATGAACTTCTGAAGTCTATCCCCGTCCAGTCCCTGAATAGATTCACAGCAATCACAATATTTAGTATTGGTACATATTTCTACAACTGTTATATCGTATAAAACAGTCTTTAATAATTTCAAGACACTTCACCTGCTTCACAACATTGGTTTTCTACTCTTCCTTGCACTGAATTCCTCTATCAGCTCCGAATACCCCAGTGAGTTGGTTTCGTCGTTTTCTATTGATAAAATTGCAAGAGAATTTAATTTTTCTTGGGACAAGGTTGAACGGAGATACGTTTTAATGAGCTTAAGTCGAGAAAAACCTCTTTCGGCCGAAGCAACCGTGACTGGTATGGTCAAAACTATGCGAAGCGCTATGTGCACGTTTGGGTAAATCTCACGTAAGTCAATGTCAGTTTTGAACTTTAAGCCGTCTTTCATGTTTGTTTTGGGGGGAAGAATCCTGAAAAGCATACTTAGTTCTTCATACAACTCGAAATCGTTAATGCCACATGAGCCCTCAAATTCCAGTACATTTTTGAGAATTTTGCAATGTTGTGAAAGTTCTTCTTTTTCAATGGCTTGAAGTTTTGATATACGTACGATACTATACAAAAATCCAAAATTAGTAGCATATACTTTTAGAGACTCAAAACTGCTTTCAACGCTCACACGAATCGTATCAACGATAACATTGAAGAAATTAATCTTAAATAATTCACCGTAATCATTGGCAGTTTCATTGTTTTTGTTTGTTCGGCCTCGCGGCTTATTGAATTGTTTTTGAACCCCCAAACGCTCTGCCAAATCGTTAGATATAGACACTGCTGAATCAAAACCTGTTGACCTGTATTTATCAAGCCATTTATGAAATTCTTCTAAGTGAATAATTGTGATATGCAAATGTATAATATCGCTTTGCCATAATTTACTAATAACATTGATTTTTACTAATATTTTTTTATTGACGACCTGCTCATTCTTTCTGGCCTACGCGCAATGGGTATCTGAGAGGTAGTGCAATGAATAGCTGGTCAGTTAAAAATTTTAGGAAGAAAGGTGACTTCCCAATAAGCCTTCTTCTACTAATATTTCATATCATACAATTAAAGATACTATGAAATCATACTTCGCAATCTCATTAATAATAGATTCATATTCACTTCGAGGTTTGGGTACTCCTTCACAGTTAGCCAATAGTTCTTCCAAAGCCTCAATTACACCCTCAAGTTGAAAACTAACAGCTTTCACACTTTCTATGCGGCATTCCCATCTAGTTTCAGAAATAGATTTTCTCTTGTTCTTTGGTGTATGGCGAGGAAACCTACAAAATGTTCTTCAACTTGTGCAGTGATTATATCAACATTGCACAATATAATCGTAATTTGTTCATTATGACTTTAATCTCGAGTCCAGTCCAAAATAAATTAGTAATGCTTGGCCTCCTTCACTTTATCCAGTATCCTATTTTTTACTCTTTTAGCCATTAATTCAATAAGCTCATTCTGAACGGTTTTATTGAGATAATTATCTTTTATAACATTATTTACCACCCGACTTAAATTTTCTCGTATGGCCGGATCAAATTTTGACAATAAGTTGACGACCCTAAGGAAATTTCCACTGTTCAAGGTGGGCTCTTTTATGTTTTCCCTATGACCACGAAAGGCTACGTTATGTGTGGCCAAATACTGCACTCTAGCAAGAAGTCTTTCTAAAACATCTCGCCACCGTTGTTTTTATAGCTGTATATGCATTTGTATCCGTTTATCAACAGTCATCCCACAATTTAGTCTTTTCTCAAAATCAAGCCTCTTCGTAATACATTCCTTATGATCTTTGATATTTTCATATAACTTTAAACAACCACTCAGGTTTTTCCAGTCTGAATATCCTTCAGAAGCAATAGCTGCTAGCGATCTTGAAAATAAGCGAAAAACAAAACAAAATACACAGTTTTTACTTCCGGAGTATACCAGCCGACGTCGAGTATGCTTTTCACCATTACTTAAAATACGATTATAGTAAAACAAATTAAAATATCTGTTTTAATCATCTAACGGAAATTCGTCATTTTCTCGAATCGGACCTTTCCGAACAATGTCACTAAACTGATTATGGGCCAAAGGGAAAATCCACTCACCAGGATCATGATAATTCGCGAATGGGCTAGGCTCGTCACTCATAGCAACTAATTCTTCTGACGTAGAAGCACTCTTATCAAAATTATCACAATCTTTTCGTTCATTTGGAACAGTTGCACACGTTTTAATTCCGGCATCCACAATCCAAGAATTTCACTTTTACTTTCACATTTAACACTAATAGAGCTTTCATTTTTTTCACTTATATTACAACTAGAATCGGTTGTCTCACTGATGTCTTTTTTCAAAAATTTCCTTAAAGAACCTTGTAACTTTTGTCGTGTTTCTTCCAAAAGAGCACGCTTTTTTCTTTTAGAAGCTACCGATTCGAAGTTTCTACTTATATCGCGATCTTTTCCTGACATGCTAAATATTTAAAAGGTGTTAATTACTATTTTAATTGACTATTAGAAGTAGCTATTTTAATTCCAAAAAGGAATAACAATGTTATTTCGGAGATTCCACGAATAACATAAAACGCAACGAAATAATACTGCCGATCCACAGGAACTTCGAACCAACTCTGAGGATCAGAGAATACGAACTAATGGAGTATATGGACTTGTTTGTTTAAATCCAACTAGGCGACTGTATCTGAGGCCTCTCGAAAAAGGCTCCAGCGATTAATTGCAATGCCGCACCGCACCGTTTCTGGCCACGTTAGTTTAAACGTAAACATTAAAGCTGTGTCTGCATCTAAAGAGCCGCCCGTGGGAAGAGAAATTATATTAAGCATCTCTAAAGTACCGCACCGTTTCTGGCCACGTCCGTTTGAACGTAAACATTTAAGCGGTGTCTGCATCTAGAGAGCCGTCCGTGGGAAGAGAAATTATATTAAGCATCTCTAACATCACCCTATTTCGTTTCGTTGCCCATATAGTATATCATATGTCTGAGAGAGTGTTTCGTAGGGGTTTATAAACCAAGTATTCCGCCCCTTCCTATCGCTATCAGGAGAAAAAAGTGAGTTGCTTACAAAGGGATAGGCTTTTGAATGACACTAATTTTGTGAAATTGTGTTAAACTCTAGATGTCTGACCTCCAGAAGGATAGTTTTTTAGAAGGCGCGATGCCCCTAGCCAACGCGAGGCCCCAGGCGGTCGCCTAGGTCGCCTGGCCCTAAATCCGCCCCTGTGTATAGTATATAGTTGCTATTATCGGCTTTGCGACATAGAATCATCGTAATCGTTTCGACTTTTATGAATGAAAGTAGGTTTTGTCTTTACCTTTTTGCATTGACGGTGTTAAAATATACGAGAGAAAATAAAACGTGATAATGTATTGTTTTCTTAAGCATTTCGTGAGAGATACGCCTTTGATTCGAGGCCATCAGGCAAACTCTTTGTTTTTTTTTAACTTGGCCATTATTGACAAGCAACGCGCGAGGTCACCTTCAAAGGGAGCCTGTTGCTATAAGATTGAGTTATGGATATCGTTAAATATACCTGGCAAAAAAAACTTTCGATACCGGTATTATCGAGTTAAATATCGAAATCAAATCGCTCGGTATAAATATTAATTACCGCTTTGTATTTCATGCGTGATTTCGTTCGATACATATCGATTCGACATGGATAGCCGTAAGCTAATGAAGAAATTAATTCGTTTGGTATAGATATCACTATCTTTGATTTAGGCGTAATTTTTTTCAATATATCGATTCGACATCGACAGCGTAAACTAATGAAGAAATTAACTTTTTCTTTATAGTTATTACTGCCTTGTATTTTTGTTATGGTTTCGTTCGATGTATCGATTTAACATCGTTAGCGTAAACAAACCAAGAAATTAACTCCTTCGATACAGATAATACTGCCTTTGATTTAGGGGTGATTTCGTTCGCTATATATCGATTCGACGTCGCTATAGCGCAAAACAAATGCAGGCGGCGATCGTGCGCGCTCCGCTCCGATTTCCCTCGGATTCATAAAATTGCCTCAAAGTTTCGAAACGATGGCGGAAACTCGTCGGACTCCGAGCGTCGTTCATTCGCGCAACTTTTCCGAATTGCGATATCCGGAACGAAATTTTCTTTCGTCGATTTTCTCCGCGCGGAAAACTTCTTTCTACGCAAGTTCGTTTTTTATCGAGATGAAATTCTTATCGAGGTTCGATACATTCTCGTATATTGTCCCGCGATTGTTGCATTGGTGCATTTCTAAATTAACTACACTTGGCCCTCTTATAATATGGGTCCATATAGCTCGGATTTGCCAGGTTGCTGAGCGAGGAAGAGACACTTTGTTTATAATGCACAGCACCACTTTATTTATAGATACATAAATGAAAGGTTTGGAAGTTTGGGACGGAACCTGAAGATGTACGAAACATAACCTTCTTTTCATTACGTAATGTCAGATTCACATAACACGGATTCACCTTATGCGGCACTTTTTCAGAACGCATCCCACGTGCTTTGGAAACGTCAGGAATAAATGATAAATGACGATGAGAAATCACGATGTCACGGGCGCAGCGCCAGGAAAATGTAGCGGCTGTTTCCGGAATCTCGCGCCCGAATCTTACGCTTGTTGCAACTTTGAATGAAGAAACGGTACGAATTATTCGTTGATGAGGTTTATAGATCTTCGGATTTTTTTTTAATTGCGGATCTCTGAACTTCGGATTCATGCACTGAATGTTATTTTTTTACTTTTTTTTGGCGTCTCCTTTTCAATTTCCTTTGAGCTATGAAAATCGCGAGGACTTCAAAAGAATAATAAGAAAGAAGACCTTCCCGACATCCATAGGTACTCATGGGCTTAAGTTCCGAAGCGTTCGTAAGGAATAAAAGGAGTCGCTCTTGCCTGACCTGTGAAAGTGGTATCCAGTGGTATCTTGGCCTAAAGGGGGCCCTCTGAGAGGGATGTGGTTGAGGGAGAGGACAACGTGGGCGGGGGGAGGAGGAGGCAGAAAGGGGAGAGAGAGGGGTAGAATGAGAGGGGAAGGAGGTCCCCAAATGCAGCCAGCCGCCTTTCCTCAAAGCCATCGGAGGGAAAGTGGGCACCAGGGGCGGGGCGCCATGCGGTGGCGCGAAACGGTGGTTAAAGTAGGAGGATAGGGGGAGGGGACAAAGGATAGAGCGGCATAACGAAGGAGACTGGGAACGAAAGATAACAGAATTGAATTGAGGGAACGGAGAAATGGCGCCTGGGATGCGAAAAGATGGAACGATATTGAACGAAGGGAACGGGTATCGGAACAGAGTGAACGGAACGGAGTGAACGGAACGGAGCGAACGGAACGGAGTGAACGAAACGGAGCGAACGGAACGGAGTGAACGAAACGGAGTGAACGAAACGGAGTGAACGAAACGGAGTGAACGAAACGGAGTGAATGAGGAACGAAGGGAACGAGGTGTTTGAGGAACTGGTTCGATTTGGGACGATGCGAAAGAAGAACGGATTGAGTACGAAACGACGAATGAGGTACGGTTGAAACGGGATGAGAGGGCAAGGAGAACACGAGGGACTGGGTCGAGCTGGAATGAATTGTAACAATAGGATCAAAGAACTAGTGGGGTAGAGGAACGGATAGAACGGGGTTAATAAGGAATAGGATGAATTTGTAAGGATGTGAACGAGGAACGGGCGGAATGAGAAACGACGAATGAGGCACGGTTGGAATAAGGAATGAAAGAACAACGAGAACGCGAGGAACGGGTTCGATTACCTCGAACGAATTGCAGCGAAGGGACTGAGGATC
The DNA here is from genome assembly GCA_028673005.1 of Tanypteryx hageni. Lineage (NCBI taxonomy): Eukaryota > Metazoa > Arthropoda > Insecta > Odonata > Petaluridae > Tanypteryx > Tanypteryx hageni. Next base: position 123,283,498 of record CM054114.1, read on the forward strand.
GGGTGGAACAAGAAACGTATGGAACAGATAAAACGATAGTCGGCGAAGATGTATCAAAAGACAGATGGAGACGGTGAATGTAAAACACAAGGAATAAGCAAATTATCGAAGTAATGTAGAGTTGTTGGAAACGGGAGCGAACGGGGAGAGGGGAAATGGTAAAAGGGATGGAACGTAGGGAAACAGCTATAAAACGGGAGCTAGGAACGGAGGCGAACGGTTGAGAAAGGAAGAACTGAGTGGAACAAGGAACGGAGGGGTACGGAGAGAATTGGAGAACTGACGAGGAGGAACGGGAAAAGGGAGTTAGTCGCAGAATGGGTGTGAGTGATGAATGGAACAGTGAGAGAGAATAGGAGAGGGAGAGAGAGAAGGGGAGGGAGGAGAGGGGGAGGGATGAGGGGTAGGAGGAGGCCGTACTCTATAAACTACTGTCTCACTTCCGGTCCCGTCTCGCTTCCTCTTTTCCTCCCCTTCCTCGCTTCGTAGAACAGCGATATCTGCCATTCGCGTCTGTCTGTCGGTCATTAACGGCCAAGGCCGAGATTTGGGTCGTGTATCGTCCCGTGATGGCTTTTTTTTCGAAATAATGAGACTTCTTATAAATGCAGCGGGGAACCCTGTTGTTACGCGATCATATGCAGCTCTCTGATTTTTTTCACGAACCGAACGGGATATTATCGAATTAATTATCCTCATTTTCGATATATCTACGATCGATAGCTAAAGTTTTCTTTCGAACTGCAATATTTACGGTTTATTTCCAGAGTTTCGATTTGGAGAAGTTAGTAATTTGAGTTGAAATATTTATCTTAATTTTGCGCTGCTCGAATAATGTATTTTTCCCCCGAGCAATCTTGAATCTGATAAATCTACGATGGATAGGTCGAATTTTCTTTTAAAAATCAAATGTTTGTTACCTTTCCTTAAAGTTAGAAATGGAGCGACCTGAGGATTTTTGGGGTCCAGGGCGAGAGAGTACTGCAGTTCCTCCTCCGTAAATGTTCGTTCAGATCTTTTCAAAGTACATGTTAATTTATTCATTCTGTATATGTTATTGGTAATATAGAAAAATAATAGGAATGCCATCAAGATTCCAGCCTGTTCCGCGATATAAATTGGTATCCAATATTTATTTACTTGCAAGTAATGCATAGATGATTGGGATAGCGCCCTCGACTCGTTGGACGGCGGGTTCCACTTACCAGAAATTTACGCCGTACGAATGAATCTTGTCTGATAGCTCGAATGTTCCATTTATTTGTTTCAATTCTGCATTGCTCGAGCTACATATTTCCTCCCCAAATATTTCAAATAGAATGTTGTCGGCTTTCCTTAAAACTAGAATTGTAAAGGCTCTTTTTTATACCGAAAATTCAAAAAGTGCATTTATCGTAAATTTACGTTGAACGAATAAGATATTTTCTTCTCTAATAAACCTACGTTCGATAAAGCCAAGATCTGCGGTTCGAGGCGTTAATTTAAATAGGGTATTATTTATGTAAAAGTATGCGAGCTGTCTTTGATGTGAGGTCATATGGCACCTTATACGCCAAAAAATTTTCAAAGGAAAATATATAAGTATGAATAAATACTGGTGATAGAATATACGAGCACATACAGACACATGTACCCGGTTTACGAAAAACTATTTTTCTCTAGCGACCGAATTATTATGCGTGCGAGTTTGCGGGAAGTTACTCCGCGCCAGGGACTTCCGTTCTTGCACGCACACACAGAGAACTAAATACTATACCAGCACTTATTATTATCTTAGATGTAAATTTCGACACCCACGATATCATCCTCGGCTAGAGTAGGTCAGGTGTGGCCAACCGGCGGCTCCGGAGCCTCATGCGGCTCTTTGGGAGATGGCGCCATTGCCACCGCTAAAAATAAGACATTTCTTTTTTCATTTCCTTAAAAAAAGACGTTATTACCCCATTCCACATTCCATTCGATTGCGCATTCGATTATCGAAAACTCATTAAAAGGGTTTCTGCCACCCTCTTTATAAATGGGGGTATCTCGCACGAGGAGGGAAAAAATTGGAGTATGAAACGAATTATGTAACGAGTGAAAGTGCGCGAGCATAATACAAACGGTTTGGGTTTGTATCGAGAGAAAAAAAAGACAAACGGGTCGGAGTTTTTTTTATAACGTCCCACGAAGCTTACACTCTTGCTCTCTCTCTCTCTATCTCTTTCCCGAAATGAAACGTCTCGCTTGCCATTTAAAAACGCGGAAAAGTTGCGTTGCGAGTTGGTATATTAAAAAGAAAAGTCAAGTACCTTATTATTTTTTATAGGTATATTAGCTAAGACTCTCTCCGAGGAGGCGAAAGTAGCGCGAAATCGTCCGCGTCGCGTGCGACGCTCTCCAACAATACGTTCCGAGAGGTCGGTTGCATATTAAAAACCCTTTCCCTGGAAATGGCGTGATTTGTCGTCATCGACACGAAAATGTTGACATTTTTCAAGTCTAAACTTTGTTTTTCTGTTATTCGCTGAATGGCTGTGGGAAAATTTTCAATATGATAGCTAAAATTGTTGACTTAACAATGAAATTGTCAGTAAAAACTTGCATTTTAAACGCAAAACATTAAAATTTCCTGCCAGTAAAGGGTTAATCCCTTCAAGACTGTCTGACATACAAGCGTACGGAGCTTTCACTCCCGCCTCGGCAGTGATCCGTACACGTGTACGGATCCTGACTCTTCTTTACTCAAAACTGAATTTAAGAGCAATCTATATACCTTTTTTCCAACATTACAATAAGCTTAAATCCGAAAGACGGTGGAATACATTAAAATGTCCGCTTTGAGAGGCTAATGGGGGCAGGAAAATTAACCGGTTTGCCAGGGGCTAACAATGTGCATCAGAAATATGATGCGGGTGACACTTTGATTTGATAGGAAACATACCGTTATATCTGTCCTAATCAAGACTCCATTCGGTGTTGGCGTGATAGTTTAACCGCGAAACCAACAATTTTACGAGAAAAATTTACGTTTGATGAAACAGTATTACGCCTATTCAATTTTTAAGTGTCCCAGTATTTTTCGGTGGCTAGCGTTTCTTTTCGGCATTGGGATCAAACTTGACAACAATGTACACGTTCCCCAATGCTTTAAACAAAAAAAAAACTTAACTTTTGTCTTTTTCATGAATTAAACTTTATTTCCATTTGAAAAGATTTTAAAACACTTTTCACTCTTTAAGAAAGAATTCGATAATTTTGCCCATTCGCACGGACAAATGTCGAGCTCATGCCTCGTTTCCAACCGAATCAAAATAAAAGTAGCTTCATGCCATTCGTTGCCTGTGCCGTTGTTGTTATTAAACACATTTATGCAACCAGCCAGCTTCTTAACTAGTGAACTGGGAATGAATTTCATGAGGAGACTAGACGGCCCACTTGGATTTTTTAAAAAGCGAACCCCATGAAACGACCAAATTAGTTTGAGTGATACTTTATGTACAAAGCATCCGTCCTCAGTGGTAATGCGCGAACGGCCGATTCCGAAAGAAAATTCGGGGCAATTACTCCATAGCCAAGATGTTACCTGATTCATCCAATAGTTTTATTTGCTACAGTAGCTTCGGCGGTCGTCATTTGGGTTACCATGGTGATTTTGCGATCCCTCTTAAATCCTCTCTCAATGATTTCAGCGAAGGGTTATTCGTCTTATTGCGTCGCTTGGATCTAGTTGAACGTATTTTTCTTCCTTATAAGGTCTCGGAAAACGCTCTTGGCACCGGAAATCTCTCGCGCGTTAGTGTGAGTGTGTTTAGAATGAAAGATAAATAATACATTGACCGTCGGCAGTGCGCGGATCCGCCGCTTCCGGACCGTGGCGCTCCCGGCTACCGAGATTGTGCACTCGCAAAAGACTCAATTGTGTTCGTTTGTGCGTCGCATCACTCTTGACTCCACGCTCTATCGGTTCCTCCGATGGAATCGCCCTTTCCCTCTCTTGGAAGCCCGTTGCGTTTGAAACTTCTGCTGAATTTGCCTCCTGCGCTCTCTTGCCTTCATTTGTTTATTTTTCCCCTTTAGATCGTTTTGCGTTCCCTACCCCGTCCGGTTTTAACGCGACATCCTACTTAAATTATCCGGTTCGTTGGGGTCAGAATCATTTGCTAGCAAATCTAAATCAGGGATGCCAAACTTTTTTCGTTTGCTCGCCAGCCAAAATGACAAAAATTTACTTTCCTTTAAACTAACTTACGTGCATTGTTGCCACTAATGTTTTTCATCCATGGGCGGAATGAACTTTGCCGTGCGCGCCAATATGAAGATAATGCGTGGACGTGCGCCGTATAAAAATATCCAGTATTAACGGGTGCTCGGCTTTAAAAATGTAGTGCGCGACACTTCGAAAACAGCTGCGCGACCGCTTAGAGAGAACCATGCCTACGCTCCAATTCAAAATACATGCGACTAAAAAGAAAAAAATGTATGATATTTTATTCTCATACTTAGAGCCCAGAAAACGATAGATTGGTAAATTAAAGTTCAATTTATCATCTATAAAGACTCATTGTCCCAGATCATTTATGGACGAACGACAACTATAGAATAACGAGAATCGCGCCCTCGGACGACGAGTCCCTGTTAGTCAGTTATTTTATCAACGTAATTGCGGCCTCTCAAGTAATAGTGTTTTAAACCGTGTCGTAAATGGAAAAATATTAAGGATGCAGTCGAACAATTATTTTTCTGTTGCGTGCCAAAACAAATTGTCTCGCGTGCTAAAACTGGTAGGCCACCCATAGTTTTGCCATCCCTGCCCTGAATGAAACAATTTGGCTGAGGTACTATGATGCGATAGAAAAAACACAGCGCCTCGCGAAATTGTCGATAAATAATATTTTTCATTGTTTTAGCACGTTTTAAAATAAACGCGCTTATAGATTTACTTTAGCGTCTGTCTGTCTGACTGTATGTGCACTTAAATTGAGTGACTAAACCGTAAAAGAACTGAAACTTGGAGGGTATATTTCTGAACTGGCGAATGTAACCCAATTTGATGACGATGATAACTCTAATATCCACGAAGAGGTTCTTTATTTTTTAAGCTTTTTAGATCTTCAATACGCCACCGAGGATGGCTGCCATGTATAGCAGGAAACGCGCCATATATATATATATATATATATATATATATATATATATATATATATATATATATATATATATATGCGGGAGGTTACATGCTACAGAACTTGTTCCATATTATGCGCTACAGAAGTGTTGCATGTTGAAAGAAGGCGCTCACGCGCCTTCTTGTAACAGTTCTATCGCATTGTAATCAGCATAGCTTCCTTTTATCCTTATAACCTCCGCTTCGAACTGAAACATTTGTTTTTTTTTTGCTTTTTAATACCCCGAGACCGTTTCAAAAACTGCGGTAAAGGGAAATCGATTGCCGCGCAATTCGAGGTAGTTCTCTGAAAAGAAGCGCGCAAAGTGAAGCTGCGCAATTCGAGGGAGGAGTTTACTGAAATTATCTTCCCCATCAGTTCTAGGTTTTCCTACTTCTAACATTGATAAAATAATGAACGACAGAAGTTTGTGCGATTTCTACAATGGCGTATATATATTAAACGGTGGAAATTGTGCAAAGTTGTATAGTTCTTTATTTCGTCGTAGTGCACTTCTACAAAGTTACAGTGAATTATTTCTTCTAACAATTTAGGCTCGAACTGGCGCCAAGTACACGTCACCATGATGAAGAGATCGGCCGCATAAAGTTCAACACCTTTTCATAAAAATAATCTTGGGCCATCCTGCCGTAATGTGGACTATATGAGGGAGTACAAGCGAATAGCTCACCGCTCATCCCGACCTTGTTTCTTATTGCGCGATAGCCCGTGACGGCACAGTAAAACCATCTCGTTTTTTGAGCACGCGGCGATTTATATCGTCCGCCGTCCTTTTTGAGGGAGAGAAATTAATCGATGATAATTGCGAGGGCTGGTTAATTAACGCATTTGCCGGGAATAAAGAGCTATACCGTTAACGACCTTTTGGTTTCTGGGTTCTCGAAAATAAAAATGGATATCGACTTGGGTCGATTGCTTTTTTCGAGATCTTGTTACAAATTGAGTTTCTTTTCTAAATTCTGGATTAAGCAGTTGTCAAAAGTTTACGAGAAGCAGGAAGTCTTAAAGATTTAAAGTTAGGACACTATCCTTGGAAAAATTATGGGGCAAAAATATTTTTTTAAACTTCCCATTTAAACTTCCCATTGATTACGTATGTGTAGATATTTTTATGTAGATACCAGCCGTTCCGAAACCGCACTAAAGCGAAACTAAAGTGCGCGTAGTTCGAGGTATTTTTAACCTAAGAAGAAAACCGCGCTAAAGCGAAAACGCGTAAATTGAAACCGTAGAAAGCGAGAGATCGGTGTGTTTTTTTGGTGAGTCGGTAGTCTGTGGAGATCTTACGGCGGAGTCTTTCGCTGGATACATTCAAAATGTAACCATGAAAAACGAATCGAAGTTTGTAAAAGTTTAACTTTTATTCGTTTTTACCTTTGGAGATCGAAAGCAGCGCAGCACCACGGTCTTTAAAAATTCAAAACAATGAAAATTTGCGGTCGATGACGTACGCCAGCCTCGGTCTGATTACGCGATCTTTTTCCCTCCACGAGAAAGAGATAAATGGGTCGAGTTCGGGAGAAGTATGTCATAACAAACTTTCTTCGAACCGGTGGTCGTTATAGGCGCGAACGCAAAATGAATTTTCTCTGGCGCATGCAAAAATGGAGCGGCGATTCGTAGCTTTACGGATCCGGAACTGCCGTGCTCATCAGGGAAAGACGTTGACGTTGCGCTCATGTCCTGACAATCGTTTTTTTCCCCGAGTAAAATAAATGATAATGCTTCATTATGACCCTGGATGTCAGGAATCTCAAACATTCGGCCCGCGTCCACATTTCCAAATTACCCTGTTTATTCTTTATTTCCATTTAAAACAAATTTTGGTTCAGTAGGATGTTCTTGGCATCATATGCGGCCCGCGGATTTGGTACGGTGATTTAATGCGACACGCGAATTTAGCGCAGTGCCATAATGCGACCCTCGCACGATTCGAGTTTGAGACCACTTTGTCTAGGTCAGAGGTCGCCGTACGTATGCCCGCGGAAGGGCTTTCCGGTGCCCCGGTTTAATATAGTCTTATTATAAAAAATGTGCATGCCTATTAATATGGTATCTGCTTGGTCTTAGGAGATCCATTGTTAGGGTTTTTCAATATGTATTACTAAAACCTACTTTTTTCTATATTACTCCGGATTGCGACAGTCGGATGGACTAAATACCACGCCAAGTGTCACATTATTTATGTATACATGTAAAACCCTTAATAAGTTAATTTCGCTCCCCTCCAATTGTTATCAAAAGTTCCCCTCCTGCGTCGGAACGTTGGCCATCCCTGGCCTAGGTGGCTTCACAATCACCATTCCCTCGATGGCTTCTTGTCGACTTAAACAATGGTTTCACGGGGAAACCAACTTCAATGTCGCGATGGCTCCGTAGCTTTTGAAACACACTACATTTCAAATTATTCCGTCTTAAAGGTTTACAGCGGTCCGAGAGAAACAATTTCCTCCGAAAATTATTCGCGGCTCAAAGCCTTAAAATTTTGCGTTTCGACCGCCACCTGGTACTTGTAAAACTATACTGCCGCGCGCTTTTAAGTCATATATTATTCTCACATTGGGTGGGATAATACACACCTGTCGACGAGACTTAGGAAAAGAAAAGTGTGGACTCGTTTTCGCTTGCATCCTCTGTCTGGCTCAGTACTGCAGGATTTTGTACGTGCGAATGTGGGCTACCACTGTGAAAGGGAATAAGGGGTTTATAACCATGCGCATCTCTTCTTCCCTTTCCTACCTCTTTCTCTCAGACCCCCATCTCTATCTCAAACTCACTGATTCTCACTCTTTCCTATCTCCTCTCTCTCCCCATCTCTCTCACCCTTTTTTGGTCTCCCTCCATTTTCCCTCCTCTCTCCCCCTCCCTTCTCCCTCTCTCTCTCTCTCTCTGCACCTTCTCTTTCACCCTCTCTCGACATTCTTTTCCCCTCTTCTTCCCACCCTTTCCCTCCCTCTCCCTCCCTCTCCCTCCCTCTCTCCCTCCCTCCCTCCCTCTCTCTCTCCCTCCCTCTCTCCCTCCCTCTCTCCCTCCCTCCTTCTCGCTCTCCCTCTTTCTCTCCCACCCTATTTCTCTCCCACCCTATTTCTCTCCCACCCTATTTCTCTCATTCCCTTCCTTTTTTCCTTTCTCTCTCTCCCTCCCTTTTGACCTCACTCCCTCCTTCTCTTTCCTTCCCTTTCCCTCCCTATCTCTCCCTTTCTCTTTCTCCTTAATTCTCACTCCCTTTCCTCTCTCCTCCTCCATATCCTTTTCTTTCCTCTCCTAACTCTCCCTTCCCTCAATCCTTTCTCATCCTTCACTCTCCATTTTCCTCTTTTTTTAAATGACTCAACGCGTACAAAAGCGGGGCTATATACATATCTCTCTCTTCCTTCCTCTCTCCCTCCCTCCCTCCCTCCCTCCCTCTCTCCCTCCCTCCCTCCCTCCCGCAGTGAGTCATCTAATCACGCTGCTGCTGCGTCCGCCGTGAGCATTCACGACTTCACTCCCCGTCTCCCTCACTCTCCATCCCATTCTCCTCCCATCCTCCTCCCTCTCTATCTCTCCGCATCTGCTACAACAAGGTGGGGAGAGAGAGAGATGAAAAATGTCACAAAAAAGGAGAGCATCGTGTCGCAAATTGGCTCTTTTCGAATATAGCTGCCATCCACGGAACAGTCTTATTTACTCACCAAATTTACGAATTTGCGCGGCGGTGCTCGGATTCGTACCGTGGGCTAAATTTTCCGTGACGAAGTGGCTTGATGTATTTGAAATGGACGCACCCATCTCTCGCCCCGCGCAGCGCATGAGTTCATGGAAAATACCGCGGAAAGTGATACCGTGCAAAGTGGGGTATGGTTTTAGCTTAGGAGAACATGCGGTCACATTGTTTTCTACCCTGATCAAATAAACACATCCATCCCTCGCTTCGCGCGACGCATGAATTCCTTGAGAATACCGCGTGAAGCGAAACCGTGCAAAGTGGGGCGTGGTTTTTATCTGGGAGCACACGAGGTTATCTTTTTGAGGCTCGGAGTCCAATATGTGAGTTTAGTTACGTGTTAAGGTTGATTCACACTTAACGAGACGGGACGACGGCTTCGGATTGTTAGCGACAGAACCAATGCATCCGTCCAAACTAGGACGGCAACGACGCGACGCGGCACAGACACGACAGCGATAATGCTCAAAAAGAATCCTCGGCCGCTTCGTGTCTTTATCGTGTCGTTGCCGTCCTAGTGTGGACGGGTGCATTGGTTTTCTAGCTAACAGACGAACAGACAGGAATAATTGTCGTGTCGTTGCCGTGTCGTTATGTGTGAATACCCTACCTTCCTGTAGTCGTGTCGTTGCCGTCCCGTGTCTTTGCCGTATCGTTAAGTGTGAATCAACCTTTATTCAGCATTGCTTCCGCTGTCCCTTTTTTATAACCTCTTGAATCGAACTGAATTTTTTTAATGATTTTTCAATACTCGGAGACACTTTCAAAACCTTGATAAAGCAGTGCAATTCGAGATATTTCTAAAAAATAAAATCGCGCTATACCGAAAGCGCGTAAAACGAAACCGTGCAATTCGAGGGAATGATGTACCTATTCTTATCATTTTATTAAGATTCGTTCAACTTATTCGGATCTCGTTTGATGAATGGTTTCAGCGAAAAAAATGCAACTTCACCATTTTTCTTCTGTTTCTAGGTCCAAGTTTCGAGCGCTTACCTCGGTTTTTGCCGTTTTCATAATCCGCCGTTGCCGCGAAGTTGTGGAAGTGGCTTTTCCCTAGAGTACTTTCCTTATAGATAATTCCAAGATATCTAAGGAGCACTGGTGACATAAAGTGTTTGAAATGCAAAACGTTTGTCTGTAACATTCTGGATTCCCGAAATCGCGACCGCGTGAGGATTTATTTGTTTGGAACTTGACAATTTCGGTTTTGGGGTCCATTTTTTTCGCAATCCTATACCTCTACTCTTACATATTTTACGGCGGCGTTACCTGGCTACGGACAGACGCAGGGAAGCGCGAGGTTATTTTTTAGCTTTATTTTGGTAAGAATTGTCAAAACTCGACTGTATCGAACGATGTGCCTTTTTATCGTTTTTTTAGGCACCCGAAAAAATAGACAAGTCTTGAACCATTTTTTAAAACGTTTCGTTCGATGAGATTAAGCAACGTTTCGTTGTGTCTACCACATCGGATCATTGTGTCGGCGAACGCATTATATAAGCATCCCTTTTTTCACTCGTCCTGTCGACCTTTCAACCTTCCGTATTTTTTGTCGTCGGGAAAGCAGTTTCGAGATCCAAGGCCGCAAGGAGACGAACTCTCATCACTTCTTTATTTTTCCGGGGCGGTTTCTCTCTAACAATGCGTCGGCCGGAGCAACACGGAGAGAAAAATGCACAAGAGTGCAGAGCTCAATGGACCTCAATCGAATAAATTACGTAGATATTAACTCTTGTATGAATTATATGATAGGATGAACCGTAAATGTCTGCGTTTGCGACGAAGCAGCCGAAATCAGCTACAGTCCGTAATTTTAATTATCACTAGATTCGCGGTCAGGGATCGTCGGTTCTTTCGAATATGATTAATCGCGATCGGCTATGCGTTTTTTTTCGAGATAAACAATATTCCCCCAAAAAAGTTGAGTGAGAAAGATGCGCGTTTCAAAACTGATGGTTATTCGTCTCCAGTATATCACCCCTGAGGACTGATAGTGAGTATGATGATATTATTCGTCATATTAGTGTTACTTTTGTTATCAGTATTCTTTTAAAAATAAGCGCTTCAATATAAAAAAGTAGAGTGTTATCCATAAACATGGATGAAATTAGCGCGTTTTTTCTTATATTATTATATTCTGTAAAATTTTGTATTTTATTTCGCTACGGAAATTTCTTCCATTTATTTGTTTGTTTATTTACTATCGTTGCAGGTTGAATACTGGCCAGATGGCAACGATACATCAATTATAGTCATGTACTTAAAATATTATGCGAAACCCAATTTGTAAAAGGATTGTAAACGTATTAAAACATGCATCGTGCCCATACGCACTAGTCCAAATAATCTCAATTATTTTTAAAAATATTAAATTAATGTTCATATTACTTTTTTCATTATACTTGAAATGCTTCAAATTTACATGTTCGACTAACAGAGTAGAGTTTGGAATTTGATCGCCCGTTATATGAGTAAATTTAGCTTATCTTAATATATTTTTCATGTGGTTATACCGCCACATATTCGGTCAATAGAGCCTAGTTTTTAAGTGGCATCAATGTGAAAATATACGATCAACATTTCAGGTTTCCATCTTTTATATCTTCGGAGATATTCAGAAAAAGAAATTTTAAATGGGCTCCTATTCAACCGTGTATATTTTTCAAAACTCTAATCTAAATAAAAACAAATGGCAGCAATAAAGAAGTATACTCTCTAAGTTTCAACGTTCTTTCGTTTACGGTTTCGTTGCAATTTCAGTTTAAGGAAGTGCACAGACAGACAGACCCCAATGGGAAACTATAAGCTTATTTTATAAATAATAAAAGCCATGCGGAAATGCGCTCAATTTACTTTCGAAAAGGTAAACCGTATTACAACTGCTTTACTGCGATGAGGTATGTTTTAAATGATTTTTGGTTTTGTTTAGTTTTAAAAACTAAGTTTCTAATGAAAAAAGAGTTACATTATAATAACACAGTTTGATCGTTAAATAAGAAATTTTTTGAATCATGCGCATACGCTATGTTTTTTGTATCGTGGAAAGGTTAATCATAATTTTATTTATATTTATTTATTTATGGTGCTACGTGTGTTTATGAAATGCAGTGGAAATTCTTCGTCGAAATACTTGGATAAAGAGGTCGAATAGACCGGAAATTTACGTGAACATTGTAAAAAATCTCTTTTGGAATCTGCTTTTTACATTTCTTTTTTTAAGCTTGCTCTTATAAATTCTACAATCGGTCGTTTCGGTTTAAAAATTTTGTTCCATTGGAGTATCATCGCCGGTTTTAAAATGGAGAGCGAGAGAAAACTTTTGATTCGACGTTCATGTGCAGTGGGTTCCAATCCTTCCAATTTTTTTAAACGCATTCTTCCCCTGCCGAGGACGAGAGGAGAAACGCATTAGTTCCAATCTGTCCGTTGGGGACGCTTGGGTCGCTGGGAGGTTAAATGTGTGCGTGCATGCACTTGGGCTTTTTTTAATATCCCGCGCGCGCATCGCAGTTTCGCATGCGTCTAAAAAGCTGCGGCGTTGGAGTTCCACAAGTGGGGCGGCCGCTTTTTTTATTTTGTATTGCTGATGGCGTTGGAATGGGATCGAAAACGGAGGAAGGAGCAAGAGAGGGAGTTGAGGGTGGAGTGTGGGACGAGTCTGAAAGAGAGAGGAGTGGTAGGTTGAGGGGGAAAAAAGAAAGAACTCGGTAGCTATATGACGCGAGTGGGAGGAAAGATAAAAAAAATGAGGGATTGCGAGAGAATGGGAGATGGAGGGAGGGAGACAGGAATGACATTTGGAGGGACAAAAAGAGAAGAGAGATTGGAAGGAAAGTGAAGGGAGGGAAAGAAGGGTGGGAAAGAGGAGAGAGGGGGAGAGTAAGGGAGGGGGAAATTGAGTGAGAGGGAAAAAGGAACGGAGAGATAAGGAGTCGGAGAGAGTGAGAGGGAGATGAGGAAAGGAAAGAGGTAGGAAAATAGAGGGAGGGAAGCAGAGGGAGAGAAAAAGAGAGGGGAATAGAATGGGAGGAAGAGGGAGGGAAATAGATGGAGAGAAAGAGGGAGGGAAATAGAGAGAGGAAGGAAGAGGAAGGAAATTAAGAGGAAGGGAAATTGATGGAGAGAAAGAGGTAGGAAAATAGGCAGAGGAAGAGGGATGGAAATAAGGGGAGAGAAAGATTGATTGATTGATTGATGTGGTCTTTATTTGGGGCGAGATTGTGACTAAGAAGTCCCATTTTCCACCTAACTACTCTTCATGAAATATACACAATAATACATAGAACATTATGTAAATACAAGTAACAATAAAAATACAAGTATTTGAAAAGAAAAGATGTAATTTTGTGGGAAAAAAATAAGGACTGCTGAATAATGAAATCCATGTAAAAAAACCCACTGCAGGAAAATACCCACACAAGAAGGGGGGTGTGAAAAACTTGCGAAATCTACTGAGATTCACTAAAGACAACAATAAGTGAAATTTAGAACAGAAGAGGGAGGAAGGGAGAGGGAAATGGAGTAAAATATGGAGGGAGACAAGGGTGATATAGAGAAAGAGAAGGGGGATGAGGGGGAGCGGTAAAGAGATTGAGTGAGGGAGGGAATGAGGGAGATAGATGAAGTGAGAGAAAGAAACAGAGAAAGAGGAGCGGGGAGAGATGGAGGAGGGATAACGGGATAGAAAGAGGAAGGGAGAAAGAGGGAAGAAATTTGGAAGAGAACCGATGACAATAAAGGGTAAAGATGGGAAAATTAATAAGAAGCGGAGAGAGAAGACCAGAGTGGGGGATGCAGGGAGAGGAGTGATAGGGAGGGATGGTGAGGCAAAGAGAAATAGTCGAGGAGAAAGGAATGAAGGTTGGTGGAAAAAGGAAGAACAAGAAGAGGCTACGACGAAGGAGAATAAGAGGGGAGGGGAGAAAGTGGGGGAGGAGCAGAAAGGAAAAAGATTTAAGCTGTTTTTTATACAAACATCTTAATGGCGACACGCTAAGCCACATGCATACTTTAATGCAGCGTTTCCCAAACCGTGGTTCGCGTACCCCCAGGGGCTCGCAAAATAATTCTGAGGGATTCACGAGAAAAATTTGGCAATGGCGTCTTTTACTTTCTTCTTACCAATCTTTTAATTTCTTCCAAATTAGTTGCATGGTTTTATTTCCATTTTTTTCATGTGCTTCAAGAATTATCTTTGAATTATACAGGGTACTAACTAGAAACTGATGACAATATCAGATATTCTGATTTTATTGTAAACGTTTTCATGGTATGTACTGTATAAACTTTTTATTTTTCACGAATTAAACGCGTTCAAAAAGCTTTGTTTTTACACAATGTACTCTCCATTATAAAGGGGTTCGCCGCCAAAACTGTTGCAACTCGAGGGGTTTGCAAAGATAAAAGGTTAATCCAAGGGGTTCGCGACGAGAAATAGGTTAGCTGAAGAGGTTCGCGAAGCGAAAAAGGTTGGCAACCGCTGCTTTAATACATGATGACTTTGCTATTTTTAACTTATGAAAGAGACGCGGTTTGCCAACCTCTGGTTTATCGCGCTATAATATCAACTTTATGTTACAACAAAACACTTTCGTTTATGCCGTTATTGTGGATGTATTTACTCGTGTTCCTTACAGTCATAGATCTCTATTTATTTTTACGCAGTTTTGCGTCGTTTTTAACGGAAAAATTATGCTTCAAATTATAATTTTCTTGTACATGTTTTGAGTACATCGTGCGAGACAGCCCATTGCACGTAGTGACACACTAATTTGTAGCGACACACTTTTGGAAACGCTGGATTAAGGAATAGAGAGATGAGGGAGGAAAAAAGAGTGGACAGAAGGGAGAAATGACGGGAGAGTGAGATAGAGGAGAAAAATACGAAAGGAAGGGAATGGTTGACGGGAGAAAGAGGAAAATTATGTTATAAAGAGCGGGATAGAAAGTGGGATAGGAAGAGATGAGGAGAGTTGGAGTGTGAGGAAAGCGGAGAGATAGGAAAAGAGAAAATGAGAGAGAGAGAGAGAACGGAAGGAGAGTCCGAAGTAAAAGGGATGACGTTAGAGAGAGAGAGGGGATATGGGAGTGAGCGAGGAAGAGAGCGCGAGAGATAAAAAACTAGAGGAAGATACAGAATAAAAGAGGGGTAGAATGAGGTAGAAAGAGGGAGAGGAATGGAATAAAAGAGAAATAGGGAGAGAAAGAGAGCAAAGGAGAATAAACAAGATTTGGAGAGGAAGTGAAAGTGAAGGGATCAAGTGAAAAAGATTTGGAGGGAGAATAGCAGTGGGGAATTGGAAGGAGATATAGCGTGGGTAGAGAGAGAGAGAGAGAGAGAGAGGGGAAGGGAAAAATGAAGTCATGAAGAGAGAGAGAGAGAGAGAGAAAGAGAGGAGCGGAGATTTTTTTTCATTTTTGGACGAGAATGAAACATTTCGGACGCCCTCTCGAAATAAAAAAATCTCGCCTTTAAGAATGTTTTTTTGCAACGCAGTCAATTTATTTTTGTGCGAGGCACAACCAAGTGGGAGAGTGAGATAACGAGCAGATTAATGCATTCGTCACACTTAAATGGCGAAGAAAGGACATTTTTTTAATTTCGCGAGATTTTTTTAAAATTCGTTCCGAGCGAGCTCTCCCTTTTTAATTTCGTGTAATGCATCTCAAAATATAAAACTGCGCGCTAAGCGTTCTTTTGAGTGAATTCGTAGGTGTCGACGCAGTGTAACAGCTCGGGAAGTGAATGAAGTAACGAATTCTTTTATTTTTTTTTAAATAAAAGAATAAATCACTGCTTCAGGTTTCCGGTGAGTTTCGTAGCAATCATTTAGTTGTAGTAGTTTATACTGTATTGTATTTTCATAAATTGTCCATTTGCTCACAAAATGGCTTGTGGGAATTTTATTATAAAATCATGCATTTATAGAGATTGAAGTCATAAACAGTATTACATGTGCGATATTCTAAAAAATAACAATGTAATATCTACTGACAATATAATATATCGAGTTATGCAGCTATTGCTGCCAGAATGTTGTGTTCAAACGCGTGTGTCGACTCTTCAATTAGCCCAGCTTCCGTGATGCCATAATCTCCTTGACGTCATGCGAGGACCCTCGTACTAAGAATCCACTCGTGACAGTCATCGACTGGCCTCCTACAGCTGCCACGAGACGAATTGCAGGAAAAAAATATTTCTGCGGGCGTAAATACGCATTGATGCAACCAGTGACATCATCGCACGGGCCGCAATCGCGCGGATATGGGCATGGATTCGTGCAGATTTTCTTCGTAGTTCCTTCGTAATTTTTATCGCTGTCGAATTCCCACGATCTAGACTTAAGGTTGGGCTATCTACGGTCCGCGGGCCGCATGCGACCTCGAGAGCATTTTATGCGGCTCGCGAAGCTTGGAGGAAAAAGCGATCCGTGAAATTTAGCACACAAATTCCTATTTTTTGGTAAAAATGACGGCAATAAATCATTTCATATTAAAATGACATTCTTAAAAAGCTAATATGATTTTAATTTCAATTATATGATACCTCTAGAATCTCTAGATATCTTCCGATTAAAACTGTAATCCGGCCCACCGAAGCCTTGGCAACTTCCAATTCGTCCCGCCGAAGTATTCGCGACCACCGATTCGACCCTCCATTCAGAAGTTTTCCCACCCCTGATTTTGGCATCCCGACATTCTTTAGACCAGTGATATTCAACCTTTATTGTCGGCGTACCCCTACAAAACTTTTTGAAGAAATTCGTACCCAATGGTATATAGTGAGTCTCTCTTTCCCAATCCCTTTATTAAAAACTTTGTGACCAATCCGTCATAATTGCATTAATTACTTAGGAATTCCCCTCTTCATTCTTTCTCTTTCCCCTCCTACATTGTCTTTTCTTACCCGTAATCACCCTTCGCTTCTCTGCTTTTAGGCTGGTTTCCAAAGGAAACATAGCCTTATGAAATGGTCCTGTCTGTGTGTGTGTCCCCTACTAACAACTTTTGCAACAATGGACCGAATTTCATGAAACTTGGTATGAGGCTCGTGCTGCCTGGGCTCACCTCATCTACATCTACAGTTTACCCTGCAAGCCACCCCAAGGGTGTGTGGCAGGGGGTGTATTAACACCAAGGGGAAAACTCCAAAATTAGGCCTTGGTTTACGCCCCTACGCGAGGTTACTTTTGATCGCAAGTTTTATTCTGCTCAGCTATCGTTCTAGGGAAAAATGAGCCCTTGTATCTCTCTGTCCTACAGGCTATCTCTCTTATTTTATTTTACGAAGATTTAAGTCCCGGGTTCGATTTCAGGAACGTATTTTCCCTATTTGTTTTACATAGGAAGTCTCAAATCCATCGTGCAGAGATGTTTTCTTTAATGCTTTAAAATATCTTAAAATTCTGATATCGGAGCGAGGTTTGTGCTTTTCTAAAGGGAAAGAATGTAGATTATAATTCTTATCACAGAATTTTGATAATTGATCGTATTTTCTTAAATTTCTACTAAAACATAACGTTATTGCGTTTTAAATCGCATTTTATCGGACTTTTGCCATGGAGACGATTATTACCAAACTCGTCTTGAGCACAGACGAGTGAACAAATGGGTTATTTTCTTGTTCACTCGACTACCCTTTAGCAATGGACAGTTCATCCAGACATATTATCGTATAATCAGTAACATTTATTCAATTCGTTTATTAAAAAATAAATGCAAAATATGTCAGAAAGAGATTTTGACATTGCTTTTAGTATTAATTTGTTTTCAAATTTTTCTCTATCATTGATAATCTATGAACTACAAATGGTATTTATGGTATGAGAATCTCCTGGAATGACTAACACATACTGAAACATTTCCGTCAATATAAGTAATCAATTCGGGACGTCAACTTTGGGAAACCAGCCTGCATTAGTCCTGGTTTGGACTTCTTGTCCTCCCTTCCCTCCGCCGTTTCTACGCTCTGTTTTGAAACACCATACGCTGACTTTATCGCGGATAAAGTGGAATTTCTGCGAAAATTTCTTCGTGTTGCTTTATTCAACCGAATGCAACTGACGATAAGTAAAATGGCGACTCGATTGTCAAGTAGTATGTACGCAGTAGTAAGTATACTGTGTGAAAACATGAACCTTCTGCTGTAATATATTTGCTTACCCCTTAGAAAGACTTCGCATACCCCCATAGGTACGCGTACGCCAGACTGAATACCGCTACTTACTTTCGACTACGTTCCTTTCTATCTTGAGGCAGGATCGAATGTTTTAAGCGCAAACTCAGGAGCTCGCGAAGTGACGAGGGTGAAACCTGTGATTATCTCCGATGCATCAAGGTCAATCGGAAAATAATCCAGTCTTCTGTTTTTCTTTCCTTCGAGGAAATGTTGCGTCCCAACCCGAGATCTCTTGACGCCTGAGTCGACTCTTTTGACTAGCTCCAGCTCCCGTTAATATCTCGTTCGCTCTCTCCTTTCACTCTCTCGCCCGCATCAAAGCGGCATCGCGCGAAACTGGAGTCGCTTCGGCACCTTAAGGTATCCGTGTTGCATCGCTTGCGTTACGTACAAACGGGCATATTCGGATCACTTAAGACTTAGTTAGCGATTCTTAAAAGGGACGCGTTGCGACGATTGCCGTAAAATGTTATTTTATTTATTGGTCTCATTAAACATCTGATTCTATAGAGAAATATCGAGCTCGTCGTATGGTTGAAAAACAGATTCAAGAATAATCACTTTATAAGCATAAAAAATTAAAAAAAAACATAAGTACATACTTTATCTTATGTTAGATATTTCCAATAGCTATCACAAAGTTTTGAAAAACCAGGTGGGAATTTCAGCTGCAATGCAGCCTTCCTCGGTGGCAATTCACCGGAAGTTCTTTCGTTTTTTTTTAGAATCTACTTTGTATCGCGTTTTATTTCATAAACTTTGTTCTGTCAGTATGTCTGTCTGTCCGTCTGTGTAGTCAGTTAAATTAAAATAGCAAGTAAACGGTAAAGAATATATCGCTGAAATTTGCAGGGTGTATGTAATCTGTGATGCCATCCATCACGCCGCTAATTAAATATATTGGAGAAATAGGCGGGCAGAAGGGGGTCTTCTAAATAAACCTCAATAAATAAAACGCTTTTTCATATTGCGTCAGCAAATGAATCTGTCACATTATTACTATTATTTTTCAATTTTTTTACTCAAGTGCTAATTGTTGAATTAAAATTCTAAATACTATTTGAAAGGTCAGCCTGCGAACGCAAATAGCGATTTAATTCCTGTCAAAAAATTCTGCTGCTGCACAAAACAAATATTCTTTCAACTTTTGAGGTTCGTGTTTCCTTATCAGTGCATAGCTTTATAGATATAGTTATGTTTATGCTATAAATGAAATGACTAATGTGTGATATCAACAGCGCAATAAGGGTACGAAAGAAAGTTTTTATGTTCGTTATGCTTATTGTTCGTGTTTAGATAGCGAACTATGCAATGGCGGATACAAAAGGGGGTAATAGGGTAATTACACCCTTAAGGGAGATGATCATTCTTCATCAAAATATTATCTCAATAAATTTATTTTATATTATAACCATTCTAGAAATATTTTGCATACATCTAAGCAGGGTATAATATACTCTGTATAGCAGGGTATAATATACTCTGTATATCATCTGTTGCGTGTGTGATCATAAAAATGCGATAATCACTGCGCATGCGCGGCATGAGAATCATGGGAATTCTAAGATGGCGGCGATTGAGTTATCAAATATAAATGTTTCCATTTCACAGCGTTTTTATTTTATCTATAGCCAAACGGATCACCCTGTAGTTGGTTTCTTACTACCCTCTCTTAAGCAATGCACTTAGATCCCCCCTGGAAGTATGCATTCACCCTGTTCAGGTTCTGTGCCGTTTATTTTTTACACGACCAAGGCGAATGAATGTTTTGGCACATGGTATGCTCCGTTGCTATAGCAGCCGCTTACCTTATTGTTGGAGCAAACCAAGGATAACCCCTTTCTCTGTGTATGTCAGCGCACGCAGAAATACCTCGGATACATATATCACCCGGGAGAAATACTAACTGCAAAATGGAGCGTTTACTGGGGTGTAGATGCTCGAGGAATGCGTTCGCGGAAACGGAATATAAATTGCCACGCAACGGTGTCTTTCTGATCGAATGAGAACGCATTCGTGGACCGGGAAAATGCACCTGCGCACGAATGCATTTGAATGTTTTCAGCGTCGGTGCATAGCTGAAAACTCCATGTATACATCTGGTTACAATATGTGTAAGTCGCTGAGCTACCCTTGAATTTGTGTCATTCCATTATGCAGGAAAGAAAATTTATTTTTTAACGATAACTCGGTTCAATTCCGATCTAAAAATTATTTACAAAAATGCGACCCAAGTTTCGTCGCTTGAAATGCAGGTCGCATTCTTGCAAAAAAATATAATTTGGATCAAACCAAGTAATTAATAGGAAATAAACTTTTTTCCCGTTTCTGGTCATAAGTTTCGAGTCAAGCTTCCATTTCGAATTTCAATTTTTTTTTCTGCGTGCGATTGCGAAAACTTTTTTTTTCATACAATACGCAATGCATATCATCTCAATCTGTACACAATTCATGATAAATAATTTTATCCAAATCAAATGACAAATAATTCTTCGGCTTTACAGTTTCGTGTGAAGTTGCGAATTTCTATGCGCGTGATGGCGAAGAATTTCTTGTGTATTATACATATTTAGTGTGAAGTCAATATTTACTCAATTTATAACCAACATACAGTCGATTAATATCAATAAAATATGCTATGTATAATCAATATCAATACGATAATTATCTGATATAATTGATATTTAAATGTAGTCAATGTTGATTTAGTGTAAATTCAATGTGAACTGGGTGTATGCCCAAAATATGTTGCGCCAATTTTTAACGTGCGTGTACAAATTTATATTCGGACATTTTTTAGCACGATAAAAAAACAGCATCGGAATTATTAATCCACATTTATTTATCATAGTGGCAACGATTTTGTCCGATTTATGTATATATAACATTTGTATGTTAATATATGTAAATCATGGACAATTTGATCGATAAATTTATAGAACGGCTGAAGTTTCGAGACGACTTCATTCCATACGTGAAACCCGTTTCCCGCCTCGACGCTCGCTGTCCCTTTGGTTCTTACAAAGTCTCGCTTCGCTTTATTCCACTTTGAGGTGGCTATTATCCCGATTGGATCGCTAGAACGAGGTATTTAAGCGTGGAAACGATTGCTCTTTCCTTTATTGTAAGGATCGACTCCCCCGTCGAAAAGAATCGATTATCGAACGCGTCGCAACTCAAGAGGAGAGAGAGAGAGCGAGAGGTTTGCAAGCGATTGCCGCCCGTTACCTCTCTCACTTACCTTTTATGTACACCTTTTCGTGTATGCTTGTATGTACGCATCCACCTGTGTATGTACGTATTTTTGTGTAAGTTTGTAGATATGTATTACTTGAATCCGATCCAAATTTGTGCTTTGTGGCGGCACATCCAGTGAGAGAGTGATGGACGTTTTTATAAAGTTTATACACACACACACAGTATTCCAAATAAACATCCAAAAACAAAGTTGAGTAATTATTTTATTATCTGAAATAACAAGGAAATTCAAAACAAAATAATTTTATTTGAGTTAATAAATAAACTTTATATGCGCTCCATAATGATTATCATTCCAATCCACTCACATTTTCCAACACAGCCGTAGGAATGGATAAGACAATATCATTGATACGATACTTAATGAGAAATTCTGCAATTGAAAAAACAATGTCAACTTGGTTATTAACGTAAATAAAACTTTCAAATCGCGAGAGATTGTTCTCTATTGAATTTTGTTTATATTTCAAATAATAAATAACTCGCTCGACTTTATTTTTGGCATATTCATTTTGGGACATCCTGAGTATAAATTTTATAATTACATAAAGTTCGAAATTTCATTAAAATTTTCACAGAAACGTATATCGATGCATATCGTATTTTTCGATCTCAATAAACTGCCGTTCGCGCAATTTGCGGGTATTTTTTATTTTATTTTCTTTGACTAATGACCTCGCACGAACACAATATCCAGAATGCGCCGCTGGCTATTCGAATTGAAAGCACCCTATCATTGCGATGTGAATGGTCGATATTCGAATTGATAAACTCCGAAATTAATTTTTAAGTTGTGCCCCGGAGGTATCAAATTAAATTTTATCGCACCTAGCGTTTTATTTTTTAAATTTAGAACCTCTTTGAGCGTGCCTAGAGAAAAAAATGTTTTTATTTAGCTTGGCTTTTTAACTTTAATGTCGTGTTTTGCCTTTATACTTCCCACAAATTTATTAAACAGCAGAAAAATATATTCAGTTTAATGCGTAAAATTTGCTACGCGTGCTTTAAATACTCGACGGTTTCTAAGCATGTTGATGAAAACAAACCACGCAGTATCATGAAAATCCGTCCTTGCCGCAGGGAATGTAAGGTGGCCAAAAAAAACGTTCGAAAAAATGAAGAGCGTCATCCGCAGGGGGAAAGCATTTCAAGGACCCGAGGGAAGGAGTATCTTGCATTGGTTCGGATATTTTTTCTTTGTACGACGCGTTGTTAGGGAAGTTGTCTTATATTCTAGATTGACACCTTGTAATCCTTTTCCTCGTGCAACTCTGCGTTAGAGAATAATTAATGTTTCTTTTTCTACCTTCCTGTTATTTATATACGGCAGATGCCGCTAACTTTGATCACATTGGGTTCAATGAATTTTTAACATTAAGCAGTTGAAACAATAACCGGATGTTAACAATAAGCCGCATATGCTTTATTCCCATTGTTGTGTTGCTATAACTTATTGTTTCTCAAGCTACGTTTCCATTAATAAAAAAAGTCGCCAACATGTTGTGGAGCCGACATGCTTGCTTAAATTGAAGTGTTTCCACTGAAACTTTCATTTTGATTTAGTAGTGATCGAACTCTTGACGATGGACGAAATGACAATAAATAAAGTATTTGGAAACCATACCAGGATAGCTTGTAGATATTTACGTCTGCTGAAGATTCACTGCTCTTCCTTTTCTTCACTTTTGTTAGCTCCCGAAAGTACTGTGATCTTAAGGAGGCAATTTTTTTCTTCGTAATTAATATCGCAGTTAAACTTTGACCCGATTTCGCTTAGGGCATCAATTCGATTATTTGCTTGTTTATGTCCGCTAGATGTAACATCCCATAAAACTGAATATTTTTCATAAAGTTCAATGAGTTAAATTGTATTTGCTTTTCTCCACTCCATAAGTACAGATACGCGTGTTCACTTATTTTGCCGAATAACTGAAGACCGACAGCAGCGAGCAATAAACAAGTGTTTGTTGACAGTAGAATAGACTGACCTTGAGCTCGCGCATGCGCAAACTCTGTCAACATGTCGGGCAAGGGTTTCCACTTAACAAATAAAATCGAACACAACAAATTCAGTGAGTTTTCGCGGCCAACATCCAATATGTTGTCCAAAAGAAATTGAGATTTCACCAATCGTTTCCACTTGTATTAAAATTTCGCTAACATGTTGGCTTCTAAAATTTGTATTAATGGAAACCAATCATTATATTGTATTTCTTGTTATTATTATTGTCATCTGTTTTCATTTAATTCATTGTAATAGAGCATCGTTTGTGGACCATTTTAGGCGCGTTTCGCTTCCAGCATAAGCCCCTATTGGCCTCGGTTTGTCCGTCCGTCCGCATGTTCGTTCTCGGCTTCTACCCAACGGATTTTTATGAAATTTTATATTAAGTACTTACAATCAAAGAAAATAATTAAGTCACAAAAATAAATCACAGAAGCCAATCAGGGGTACCACTTTACTGGTGACAAAAAATGAACTTTCCGTTATATCTCGTAAATGTTTGGTCAAATTAAAATAGTTTTCAAATTAACTTGTAGAACTTGTTACGTAGAGCATTTCTTTTCCTACACATTTATGCATTTTTATCGTAGGAGTAGCCGTTATCAAGAAAATTGAACAAGAATGTCGTAATTCACTTTGAACTTAGAAAAAATCATGCATAACCACCCAATTGTTGTCAATGTAAATAATCTTATTGGTTACTGAAGTAAATATGATCTCATATAATTACAAAATTCATTTAATTCCTTACGCGTGCATGACAGATTTTGTAAGCGGAAGGAAATGGATTCTCTACGGCGAAGAAAAGAACATAAACGTAAATATTACAACTACTGAACTCAAGTGAGGTATGTTTTAAGTAATTTTCGATTGTTCGGTTGATTAAAACTGATTAGAAAATAAATCACTAAATATAAATTGAATATTTCCCTGGAATCATTTCTGATATATCGTTTTGCAGTATTTATTCATTAAAATTACGTAATGTTTATTGACGCACCGACTATGGGGGGAGAAGAACTTTTTAATAGGCAAAGATACAATCGGGTCGTTGTGTTTTACTGTTTTGTGGTGTGTGTGTGTCCGGTCAAATTATATCGTATAGTTTAAAATACTCCATCGCACGAAACGCGCCTATTTGTGATACACTGTACACTCCTAACTACTTAAATAGCAAAATACGGTTTTCTGGCGCTTGTGTATGCGCGCTCATGTATGCATCACTGTCGTATCATGTAGCAAAAATCCTCTCTGCCTTATTATAGCAGATCTGGTAGGCTCAGAATTCTTGAATGAAAGAGCGTTGAATGGGCCCTTTAAAAAAATCTGAGTTTCCCGTGCATCACCGGAACGATTTTTTTTCTACTTTCTGCAACTCCCCCACCCCAAAATTCGGGGTAGGGCAGAAGGTTGAGGGTTACGGTCTTGGCATTGAAGGAAAAAAAGCACCAAATCTTTTCATCCGATTTTTCTTTGGGCGGGTAGGGTTTTATTCTCTTTACACCTTTGCCCTCCTTTCACGTTTTTCCTTATCGCCTTGGCCGCCCCAAGGGAATGCTGCAGGTCTCGCTTCACGCGAGAGGGCCGTCGAGAAACAGGTATAAAGTTCACCTTTATTTTATCATAGACGTGCAGTGTAACCTCGATAAAAGAGTACAGCATATAGCGAGAACTTCTTCTATAGCGAGCGAAAATACCTTCACCGTCGATTTCTTATTGTTAAACACGCGGAATTAAATTTTCGGATATTACGAGTGCTCGTTAGAACGAATATTTTTATGAATTTTATACATTTTCGCTATATCGGGGTTTCACTTTGTCTCCAGAGCTGGAAGTCTTTTCCAATGAGGATTGTGCCATCTTCATATGTTAGTTTAAGACTTCGCCTTGACGAAATAGCCGTATTAGTTATAGAAAACCAGACACGCATTTGGATGACAAAGCAGCCGTCGTCAGGGGTGATTCGCTTATCATAAATCAAACATAATCAAGCGGATGGTGCTTCGATTGAATCAATACGTGTTTTCGTCTAGCTCTGAAAATGGCGATTTTTTGGATCAGAAACTGCAATTGGATGTAAAATCGGGAGCTTAAAATACGGTTCAGGAATGAGAAAAAGGAACGCTGTAAATATATTCAAAGTCGGTCGTAATTGTGTCGCGAATTCGTTGTTTTTAAAAATTTCCTTGCATATTCCTGGATATAAAGACCGAAAATTTTCCATTCCTCGGCTTTTCGTTAGTATTTCATTTTAGCTTCGATTTCTACAGAAAACTGGAATTGTTTTCCGTTCTCTGGGAGTTCGAGTTACGAAGTTTCGTCTGTATTAAGGCAACATTCAACAGCCACTGGCATCTTTGAAAATAAATAAATATAAGTATTTATATAAAATATTTGCTGTGGTATATATTTATTAATTAATTAGCAATAATTCATAAACACCACGAGGCCAATTACACTGAATATAACAAAAATATAGTATAAGACAAATAACGTAACATATAAATAAAATACTCGTAAGTAACATAAAACAAACAGTCGACATATAAATTAAAAATAAAAGGTACAGTAACCATAAATCGAGAAAAATTGTTCTTGAAACGGAGAGCAGGACTTTCTAGCGAAAGGGTTTTGAAAGGCTTAAAAACTTTTAAACCTTTCGCAAGAGCAAGGTCGCGTTCTCTCAAGTCATCCGCACGCCTCAAGGAGATTGAAATCAATTGGCCATAACTTGGCAGAGGTCACAAAGTTGTAACGTTCAGACGTTTTAAGAGAGGGCACTAGCTGCTCGACTCCGCACTCAAAGACGGATCGCTCATTTAATAAGACGGATGGAACAGAATGGGTTTGAGATGAAGAGAGGGAGGGCTGGAGGGATGTAGAGTGTGGGTAAGGAGGGAGTTTTGGGGTAAGGAGGGTAGAAAGGAGACAGATAGGAAGGAAAAAACGGCGTGACAGACAGACGTCTTTATTCGTGGGAAATTGGGACCATGGAGGTTGTTTGGAAAACACCTTTCTTAATTTAGGATTGAAGCAAAAAGTTCAAGTCAACACAGACAAACGCTTGGTAGTCGAGTTACTGCCATTTTGTGTCGTCGATGCTATTGGCAAAGTTCGCGTTTTTCCAGGCATTTTTCCAGTCATTTTACCAGCCCGCCACACAGTCTTTAATGCGTCGCGCAGAAGTGTATGTTTACAAGGAGATGTATCGTGGAATACGAATAAACGGCTCATTCGACAGATATTAGTCTTCATTCGACTAATGTTGGTCTTCATTCGCAACTGTAGCATGGAAAACACGAAGTGGCGGTAGCACTGCTGAGAAGCGTTTACCGAACCTTGTCGGGAGCAATATTTTTTCTTCAGTTTTATCTCCTGAATTCAACGCCCTGAATTATGAAACACCTTTCCGAAAAACTCCATACAAAGTTTAAAAAGTTTGTGCTAACGAGGTTTGTAAAACATGTTCGTTATAACGAGGAACATATACCTTGTACTTTGCAGGGAACTGAATTACACTACAGTCCAACTCTGACTTTACGCCACTGTTAGTTCATCCCTGACATTGGCGATAAATCGAGGTGTATGTTATCATACGGTGGAAGTTTTGTTCGCAACAATTCATGGGCGGTATGCGGGGATGGCATTATATAAGGGGGCGTTAAATCGGGGTCTGACTGTACTTATAAACGAGAATTTTGTATTAATCGAGTTTGCATTATCGAGGTTTAATTGTATATTGTTCTACCTTAAATACGTAGTAGATGTATAAGGAAGAGGTTCAGGAGTGCATACTGGACAAGGACCAATTCGCCTAGCCGAGCGAATCACGGGGTTTACGCGCGTAGGGGCGGAATCCCTAATACATATTAGATTAAATACGCATCCGATGACCCTCGCAAGTTAAAAAGTAAATTTTATTACTTTTTCTTTTCATAGCATGTAAATGAAATATTTGTTGAAAGTAAAATAAGCAAATTTAAAAAAATCAAAAATAAATTTAAAAAATATATAAATCGCTCTGGAGACATGATGCTCCTTGAATAATTTGTCGCAATTTTCGGTTTTGAGTTATAATTAGATAAAACGTAAAAAAAAACTTTGCTACAAGTATATTTTAAAATAATTTGCAGTAAAAAACGGGCGACAAAAATTAATATGGCAAAATACAAATGCTTTTTCTTGCAATCTGTTCTCATTGTGTCCCTCCTCCTCCTCCCCTCTGTTTGGGGACCCGGTTTCGGTATTAGTACACTACGCTGGTTGTCAGGAAGGGAGAGATAGAGTAAATGATGGAGTTGAGGGAGTGATATATGGAAGGAGAATATATAATTGTTATAAAAAACTTTTCTATAAATAACTTCCATGAATAAATAATAAATTTCGAGGTTACTAAAAAAGTGATGGATTTTCAACGCTTTAACAATGAGAAATTATTTTTGCTATGACTACTGAAGGGGTCGAAAAAAATACATGCATAAAATTCCAAGTTAATGTAAAAGTTATTTTTAAAATAGAGGGACACATGGGAGATAGGAGAGAAGAGGGAGAGAGAGAGAGAGGAAGGGAGAGGGGAGGGGGAAAGGGAGAATGGCGACGGAGTGCATTCGGGAGGAATGCGCGTATTTTTAACGCCTTCACATTCCGCTTTTGTCTGGAAAAGGGGCGGAAAAAGAGAGGGAGAGAGAGAATCCTCCGATCTGTGAACTCCATCCAACTACCGACTATGGATGAGATGAAACAAGAATCCTGAATGTTTTAATGTTAAAATCGTTTAAAACTCTCAATCGTAGCATTTCGTCGCATTGCTGCATTAAAATCAACAGTACACCCATTCTTGAAAGATCTTCAATTTCTTAGGCGTTCTTTATCAGCGAAGCGGTAGTAGCGGACACGTCTCCTCCGTCCGTCCGCTCGTTTAATCACTGGACGGATTTAAATCGCATTAAATATTAATGATCCGTATTGAAAAATTTCGCTGAATTATGATTTTGAACTGCGTCCATCAATTAGAACAGAGGTGCGCAACTCAAAAATCGACCTTGATTGGGCCTAGGCGGGCCACTCTATGAGAATTTTGTGCATAAAAAATTTAAGTACACTATCGTAGATTCAGTAATTACTGTAGCAACTTTTACATGCAATTTTTTGTGTGACAAAAATGAGGTGACAAACAAATATAACTTACTTAATGGGAGATGTTTTGCACCGTTTTTTTTCTCGCCATTCCACTTAGATCCGGAGCAATGCTAGAAGTTGCTGTTCGTAGAATGTCTCTTAAACGTAATGGAGCTTTGTTTAATTTCATAAGGGAGAATTTTTGTTCGCACAAGCGATAAATGTCCATAACAAATTTTACTTGTATTGTTTACGGAAAAGGAAAGTACCAGCCGAGTTAAATCCTACCGGGCCACACGAAATGTGTCGGCGGGCCAAATTTGGCCCGCGGGCCTTTCGTTGTGCACCCCTGAATTAGGGCCTCAATTTTATATGAGCACTTAAATAAACATAGATGCTCGTATCTCGTTAAATTTCACCCGCCAATTTACAATTAAATACCATATTTTTCTCCCCCATGCCCTTATATGATCTGTAAGGTATAGATTAAAACATTTATTCGGATCGAGGACAACATTTACCATAATAAAGTCCGCGAGACCACATAATTAGGGCTTATAGTTTC
This sequence comes from Tanypteryx hageni, assembly GCA_028673005.1. NCBI lineage: Eukaryota > Metazoa > Arthropoda > Insecta > Odonata > Petaluridae > Tanypteryx > Tanypteryx hageni. Next base: position 123,312,499 of record CM054114.1, read on the forward strand.
TGAGATAAAAATTCAAGAAAATCTCAGGCAAAACATCGTATTTTGTTTACGTCGATCGCTGTGACGATTATATCGGCTAACAACAATTAAAAACCCATATTTTTCTCTCCCATGCTGTTATACGATCTGTGAGGTATAGACTAAAAAATTTATTTGAATAGAGGACAACATCACAAAAACGTCCGCCAGAGTATATAATTATGACTTATACTTTCAGAGATAACAAGATGATCCAAACAGAACTTATGATGCCTACTTTCCATTTAATCATTTATTTAATACTTATATTGGCTTTAATAGCTTTAAAGTCATCGCGGATATGTAGCTCTTTGTGTTCCCAAATTTCATAATTTAGCGTTATAAAATACTAAAATACATTCGAACGGAATATTAAATTGATCACGCGTATTTGTGCGGCAAAAATAACGCGTGTACGTATTAGAATATACCGAATCTGAGTAAACAATAGTTGTTGCTACGGCAACACTCTCGTAATGAGTGATAAAACTGCAATAACGCTATTATTTACGGGAAATTCGAAGAAATGCGATTGATAAGCAAAATTCTACGGTAAAAATTATAATCTTCATTCCTTTCCTCAGAGAATAGTACAAAACACGCCCCGATATTACGATTCTAAGATATTTTAATGTGCAAGAGAAAACTACCCTGCACGATGGATTTCAGATTTCCCATGTAAATCAAATGGGAAGATAGTTCCTGGAATCGAGCCCGGTACTTCAATCTTCGAAACAAAAACTATCTTCGGGAGCTCGACCCATGCAGCAAGAGATTTCCACCAACTTTCATGAAAATCGGTGTATTGGTTCAAAAGTTAATAAGGGGGGACGGGCAGATAGACAGACACAACGACAAATCTATTAGCCTATTTCCATTCTGGAAAGTAGGCTAAAAATTCAAGAACCGCCTAATCTTTCGATACCGTTTTATACGCATTTCCCATAAAGAACGCCTTTGAAATCTCTCTGTACCGTCAAACCCCGATTTAGCGCCACCGTTTGTCCGTCATTGACATTGACGTTAAAGCGGGGTTGGCGGTAAATCGAGGCATACACTTGCTCTACGGGGGTGACTCTAAATCGGTGTTTGTCTGTATTTCATTTCTGGAGTGTACTTTTCCTTCTTGTTCGCTCATTCTCTGGTGATGCTGATCGTACACATTCATTGTCATTAATCGTTGGAATTGCTTGCGAAATATGTTTCTTGGCAAGAACTTTCGAGCTCGACTTGTGGCTTGGCTGGAGAATATGTGTTCAAGATCGTAACGGTTGAGTAAATCATTGCGTGCCGTCATTGGAAAAACAAAACTTATAGGGAGCGCGCGTTTCTAACCGAAAACAATCGTCATCGGTGATAATATGTCGATTATTGGTTCTAGTAGTTCATGTCTTATTGGCCGATAAATCGTTTATCCTTGAAGGCTGCCACCTTTCCGGTTGACATGCTCGCGTACGTTTACAAATACGAAGCCTCGAGGGCCGTATGCGACCCGCCAGTTCGTTAAATGCGGCCTTCCCGCGACTTGTATCATTCTGCAATCTGGAGGAAGAAAATGATTGGAAGAGGCGATTATTACGGAGCATAATATGGGTTCGAAATGATAGAAATTATTTTCAATTCGCTGAAATTTGGTGACAGTTTAGCATTGAAATATCTCCCGATCTTGGTGGCGTATTTTAAGTTTCAACAGAAAACTTAGGCTCGTGTGATATTCTGTCAACTATATCCATTCCTCGCTTTCGCCGTACATGCACCCTGGAAAAATCCGTGTACAGCGAAACCGTGTAAATTGTATAGGTTTTCCCATAGGAATACATGAGGTTACATTTGAGCGCCGTCTGACGTTATACGTGCACCAGTATTGTATTCAGAATGGCTTCCATTATTATTTGTTGTAAACGTTTTAGTCGAACTGAAACATTTGTGAATTTCAATGCTTGGAGATTGTTCCGAAACCGTGCTAAGTTGAAATTGATAGCCGTTCAATTCGAGGCAGTTCTTTGAAATGAATCGTGCTTAACCTAAACCGTGTAAAGCGAAACCGTGCAAAGCGAGGGACGTGTATATACATATAATCCCTCGATTTACGCGTGTTCGGTTTACGCTTTTTTGCATATGTACTGTTTTAATTTTGCCGCCATTGTTTTGTATACGCGTCGTGTATTCGCATTAATGCGATTTTATTCTTACGACCATTTTTCAATATACGCGTCGCGTATTTGCATTATGTGCACAGTATATGCCATTAATATATTTTATTATTTATTAAATATTTCTTAGTTTCTTGCCCGTTTATCGTCCGTGCCGTGATACCATTCATTGCATCATATGACAGAGCAGTGTTTCCTGGGTGTTCCTATGGCAATGTCCTATTCCCCTCTTTCAGCAAACAACGCACTTGAACCCACTCTTATTTGCCCCTAAGAGGGGTTTTCTTCTAGAGAGTGACGCACTGCTAGCGGTCAACAACTGTATGGTAGGAAAACCCTCGCAAAAATCTTCATTTAGTTGAGTGAGGAGAATATATTTGTATAAGGTTCACTGATCGAAGGAGCTTCGAGACATCTGTGATTTATGACTGAAACTCAACGCACAACAAATTAAGGAACTGTAGAAGTGGACTGGATGCCATATGTCGTCATACACGCTTGAGTGGTTAAAACGCTCATTAGATCAAATTTAAAGACGTTTCTATGTAGGATACCTCTGCTCAGGAACGTAAACAACGCTTTTTACATTATTTTCAATGGGAAAAATATTCTCGATTTACGCGACGATTTCCAGGATCGCAACTCTCGCTTCTAACTTGAACTGTTTCAACCAATGAAAATTAATAATGGGTAACTATCATAAAGGGCTCCAGGTAGGGCATGGATGGCAAACCTTTTATTTTTGCTCGCGTGCCAGAATGACAAAAATTGTGTATCCTTTTCCAACTTAATTGCTATTTTAAGATTCCTCCGAAAATAAATAATTTTATCATTTAGCTGCGATCATTTTTTCTCAGATTTAGAGCTCAGAAAACGGTAGATTGGTTACATAACATTCAATTTATCATCTAAAAAGACTCATTGTACCAGATCATTCATGGCCTGACGATAATTATGGAGCAACGAGTATCTCGTTCTCGGAGAAAACGCCACTAATATTCAGTTATTTTATCAACATAAATGTAGTGTCGCAAGAAATAGTCTTTTATATATCCTCAGAAATGGAAAAATGTTAAGGACGCAGTCGATAAAAAAAATTTCTGCCGGTCATAATTGTCTCGCCCGCCAGTAGTGGCACGCGTGTCATAGCTTTGCCATTCCTGGTGTGGGATGCCCAACTTTCCCTTTTCGTCATCAGTCGTTCCGCTTTTTGGGGGGAAAAATCGTGATTCATATCCCAAATTGCAATTTAAAACCGCCCCGGAACACCCTCGCTTGTCACACCAAGCTATCTGATATCTATTTGCATCTATCTATCTATCTACGCCTGATCCTTCAATTGATGCACGTCACTATAACATGTCCCTTTCCTTATAATCGGCAAAAGTATTTCAAAATGTCCCTCCTAAGCTTCCTGAAAAGCTGGTCACCTCTAATTATGGCGTTGTTTTTTTGGGATTGTGAAACCGTCAAACCAATCGAAAAAGAAATCGAATCAACCTCTCTCGAATTCGTTTTCGAAACGGAAATAAAGATAAGGCGTCAAAAAAATCTAATCGCTCGCACTTAAGAGAGATCACAATGCCTTCTGCCTATGTTATCTATTCGGCGGATCTTCTTGACGTTTTTAAAAAGCCCCTCTTCGCCCTATTCGCTTTTTTTCATCCTCCACCACAAGGAAGGAACCATAAAGATGTACCAGTATCATTAATTATTGAGGTACAACTTCTATAATGCATTTAATATGCAGCTCTTTACATGGTAACCCTCCTCTGATCCACGTTGCGTGTCAAGAGATAGAATTATGACGCGAGAAATTAATTAAGCCAATAACCTTCGCGAAAAGTTTCAACCTGATGGCGTAGATGGCGTTATAAATAAATGAAGCACGCGCTTGTGTTGTCACGACTAAAAGTCATAAACCAATGCTCAGTCGTGTCAATGCTATAAATTTGTCCGGTGAGACAAATGGAAGAACGAAAAACTTTCCAGGTCGATATCGCGATTCGCTTCGTCTATACGCTCACCTCTCGAATTGCACGGTTTCGTTTCGCTCGGTTTCATTTTTTTTTAGAGAGCTACCTCGAATTGCACGGCCATATATTTTATCTTAGCACGGCTTCGGAACTGTCTCCAAGCATTAAAAATAACTAAAAGTTTGGTAATTCTAAACATAAACAATTCATTACATGTTGAACAGAGGGCGTTCAAATGTAACCTCATATTTCTGACAGGAAATCTACCCCACTTTCCACGGTTTCGCTTTACACGAGATTTTCAAGGAGTGTACTTTCTGCGCAAAGCGAGAGATGGGGGGAATCTGGCAGAGTATCGCTATAACCAGCCTAAGCATTCCGTTGAAACTTAAAATACGCCTCCATGATCGGGAGATATTTCAATGATAAACAAACTATCGCGAGACTTCAATGCATTAAAAACATTCCTAACGTTTCGCATCCACACTATACTCCGTAATAATCGCCTCGTCTACGCATTTTCTTTCTCCTACTTGCAGTGGAATAAATGTCAGAATTCACATTCAATGAACTTGCGGGCGGCATGATATTTTTCAGGAACGCACAAACCATGCGAAGCGAGGGATGGGTGTATCTCAGTGGTGGGCACACTGCGTCCCCTGGGCATCATCAGTCCCGCAAAAGCATTCTGCGTCTCGCGTTGTCGTAGTGAAAACGAGCCGTGAATCGTAACACGGGCGATTTCGTATTTTTTTACTTATGGCCGAAAAAAACTTTTCTATGGCGCTAAAGTGCCATCAATCGCCGATTTTTCACTGATAAGATAACGTAAAGTCTCGGTATGCCGAGTCTATATAATCCAAACTCCGCTTAATCCGAGGTTGTGTTATGAGAGACATTTCAACGAAAAAAGATGTATGGCAAAAAAGACTCGATGGGTTTTTAGGCTGGTTTCCAAAGGAAACATAGCCTTATGAAATTGTCTTGTCTTTGTGTGTGCGTGTGTGTCCCCATACTAACAACTTTTTCACCAATGTCACCGATTTTCATGAAACTTGGTATGAGGATCGTGCTGCCAGGGTTCATTTCCGGGCTATATTTTATTTAGCAAAGCTTGAAGTCCCGGGTTCGATTCCAGGAACGTTTTTTCCCTATTTGTTTTACATAGGGAGTCTCGAATCCATCGTGCAGAGATGTTTTCTTTAATACGTTAAAATATCTTAAAATTGTGATATCGGAGCGAGGTTTGTACTGTCCTAAGGGGAAAAGAATGTAGATTCTAATTCCTATCACTAAATGTTGATAACCGATCGTATTTTCTTGAATTTCTACTTAAACAAAGCGTTTTTGCGTTTTAAATTGCATTTTATCGAATTGTTGCCATTGAGACGATTATTACCGAACTCGGCTTGAAAATAGACGAGTGAACAAATGGGTTATTTTCTTTTCCGTTCGACGACTCTTCAGCAATGAACAGTTGATCCATACATATTAGCGTATAAACAATGATATTTATTAAATTCGTTTATTTAAAAATATATATGAAAAATATAATGCCAGAAATAGATTTTGGCATTGCTTTTAGTATTTAAACCTGATGCTCTATTAATTTGTTTTCTAATTTTTCTCTATAATTGATAAACTATAAATTACAAGTGGTATTTATGGTATGAGAATTCCTTGGAATGACTAACGCATACCGAAACATTTCCCGTCAATATAAGTAATCAATTCAGGACGTCAACTTTGGGATACCAGCTTGCATTAGTCCTGGTTTGGACTTCTTGTTCATCATTAATTTACTGTGCGTAAGTTTTATTATTGTGTTTTTTCCCAAGGAGGATTAAATTTTGTTTTGTGATTGTTTTTAGTAATAAATATCTAAATACATATATTTTCCACAACTTTATATTCAGTCATTCCGTATAATCCGAGTTGGCCCTGGTCTCGTTTACCTCGAATTATAGAGACTACTGTATTTCGCATTCTTTCAAGTAACTTCCGATGGGAAACCTAATCAATTAATCTAATTACCTATTAATTTACGCGCCCGCGACTGATATTCCGGCCCGCCTCGTAAAAAATTGCCCCCCCCCTGTGTAATAATCTAATCATATCGATACCTATCTACATTTCACCTGATGATGCTGTAACAGGCGAAACCGGTCGTATATTAAAATTGTCAGTGAAAATTTACAAGTTGCATTTTCATTTAAATGGAATCTTTCCGCAAAGTGGAGCCTTCGCAAGTGGACTTGGTCCCTAAATTTAAAGGTACGTATCGGGAACGGCGATGTTCACGGATAACTCGTGGAGTGTGCGAGAGCGTCGACCAGACATATCATCCCTTTTACGAAGCATCTCCTTATTTCGGGCCACTCCTTTTCCTCTCCACTCCACCTCTTCCCCACTCCTCACTCCTTTTTCCTCCCTTCTCTCTCTCCCTCTTATGTCTTCCAGAGAGAGGGAGAGAAGTGCAAGCATTGGTTTCCCGAATAGCTCTTGACTCATTCTTCCCATCCTCCTTTTCTCTTCCCCATCTTTCTCCCCCTTCTCAAAAACTCACTCCCTCTCTCTCTCCCCCCCCCCCCTACCTCTCGCCCCGCCTTCCTTCCAACACGCCACTCCCTTACGCCCAGACTCGCGCGTGCTAAGAGGTAAGAATCGTCTCTGAATTTCTCATAAAAATAAATAAATAAAAACTTTTTAAAAATTCGTATTGAGATACGTGTTCTCAATTCCGGGAATCGAATGCCTCTGTCCGTGACCGATTGTGTTTTATTTCTTCTGCGGCACTTCTATTCGTAATGTCGGCTAGAAAAGGGGATTTGTTACTTTGCCTCGTACTCGCTGTTGCCGTTGAAGCCCGTTGCGACGCGGGGCCGAGGGGCAGGGATGACAACCGCGTTATTCAAGAATAAGCGACAATATATTAATGAATTGAAAAATTAAATAAGTTTCTTTTATGTCTCCAGTTGCCATGGCAAGGTTACGAAAAACCAGATTCGCATTTCGGCCAAAATGCAACCGTCTTTAGGAGCGATTTTCTGAAAGTGCAATGCAGCTTCAGCGGTGATTCGTCGAATGTAAAATCTTCAGTGGCGATTCTAAATTTTAAAATCTACTTTCGGCTGCAATGCAGCGAAAATGGGCATCTGGTTTTTCGTAACCATATGGCTACTGAGTATACCTAAAATAAGTACTACTAGAATTTTCAGTTTTTGATACTTAAGCGCTTATTCTTGGATTTGTTTTTAGCCATAAGCTCGATAATTATTCGGTAAACCCGCGTTATGATGACATTTGCTTTGGTAGATATGTAGCTGCAGGACCGTCTTAAGCCTCTCTTGAGCTCCTAGGCAAACATAAATGTATGGGCCCCCACCTTTGAATCTTTTAAGGAAATTATATAAATTAGTTTAAAAAAATAATTATTATATTATAATATAGAGGGGATCGAGCCATGAAAACGGAGGAAATAAATAAAGGATTGCAAAACATGCGCTGAACATCCAACGTTCAGTAAACTGCGATTAATTTTTTCGCGTAATTTATAAAAGACGCGTAATTTGCCTTTTCTCAACAGTCCCTCAAAATTTGTGTTTGTGTTATCTGCTTCATAAGCAATGCATTTTTTAGATCGACCTCATACTCGCAAAATGTGGTAATGATGAAATCGACAATGGTATCAGACGTTTCGTTAGGTTGCGATTCAATTTTTAATATTTTAATCTGAATTCCTTTTTTATTGCAAAAAATAATGAAAAACTAAGGGGAAAATCTTTTCCGTTTTGTGATTATTAGCATCTGTGGATATTCCATAACACTGTGACTTTTTAGTATAGGGGAAAGTATTGTATTCATAAAAAAAATCGACTTCGATATTTCAACGGAAAAACGCGTTTTGAGGTCCCCTGAACATGTTTTGACCATTTTCTCGATTATGTCTGTGTGCATGTGATAGATTTTTGTGGGTGTAACTCAAAAATTGTTAATCAGGTCAATGAGAAATTTTATATTTAACATTTCTATAAAAGTCACAAAAAAATCGGTCAAACGGAAGTGGGTGTTTACTCTTGTCACTTATCCGTTATTTTGAAACATTTGCTTTAATATTTGATAAATGTATTGGAATAAAAGTTGTAGGAAATTTAATTTTCTACAACCTTTGTTTGAATCATTTTCCCATATAATGCATCGTTTAAGAGATATCTTATATTTTAGCTACCACCACCACGCTACCTACCGACGACCTTTGTTAAAATTGACGCATAGTTACGTCTTAGTAACGCTCCTTTTTCTTTTCTTAATTATTGGAACTTTGTGACTATATCCAATATCAAAAGGCTATGGTTTGAGATTATTTCTATTCTTTGTAGTCTAAAATTTTCTCGCAGTTTATTAAAATATTTATTATTATGTAACCTATTTGGAATTTTTAGAAACATTACAGATTTGGAGAAAGTCATGTGGTGGCCACATCAGATTTTTTATTTCTATCAATAATTCATTTCTGCAATATAACCCGATAACATTTTCAATGAGAGCTGCAGTTTTACTTTGTCCGCAAGAATATTTACTGGCTATTTCAGAGTAAAATAATTCTTTAAAGAGTTCATTGTTACAAGTAGCTGATCGAAAGGAATGATGATGTTTAACAATGTGATAGGTCATTGTCAGCTCACTTGTTATGGTAAGATAATCCTCCATTGGATTCTTCACATGCAAGTACTGCGTAATATTTTGTGATGTGCTTGCATTTCCAACGCAAGTTGATTTGACTTTATGGTTTTCTGAATTAATTTGGTCGATTACGTCAGATTTCCCGCCGTGATTAATGTTTGTATAGCAGTTGCACACTTTATACTCCATTTCCTTATAATTTCTTCCTTTCTTGATAAATCCCCATTAAAAAAATACTTTTCATTAAAGGTACACTTTCTCTTCGGCATTTCTACTGGGGGTTCTGTAGAAATTATTGCCGATTAAAATAAAAAATCACAGAATATATGACGGCTTATGTACAAAATACGCAATATTTTCGACTATCAGATTCAAAAGAATTTTGATAAATTAATGTAAACTTGGACTTAAAGTTTATAAAAAAATTATTATAAACTTTCTTTGTGAATGTAAATATCTGTACTGATTTGATTATCAGTAACGATCTTAACACACAAGATAATTACATCCTACTACCAGATTTAAATTGGGTATTTAAATAGAACACGTTTTTATTCTAATAAATTCGCAAAACTGATGATCTAGTAGACTTTCAATTAACAACCATTTAGCAGTAAAAATTATTTACCAGAGAACAAGAACTCACTATCGCCTGCTGCCGCACAAGGCAATGGTTCGCCAAGGACTGCATATTATCAACCAAAGGAAGTCCTAAATTGAAACGCAGATGCCCAAATGCCAGAAAATTAACAACAGGGATAGGTGCATGTTTGTGTTATGAGTGAGAGACTCGAGGCGCAGACCAGAGAAAGATAAGCATTCTCACAGACAGGGGTTCCGATTGTTCTCCGCTTGAAGACTAAAGCAACAATGAGCCCATAAGGTCATCCAGTTTTAATCTTGCTTGCATCACACGTCCAGAGAGATTTTCTCACGTTCCTCGCACGTTACGTCTTTCCGAGTGTGGCTCAGAACCTCCAAGACACGGAGCCCTGGTCGACTGCCCCCACAGCCTCCGTCAAAGATTAACACTAATAGTTTAAATTTAATTTTTAGCGCCACCATTCCTACTTTTATCGATTACATCTTACGCCTTACGTTTCACGCTTACAAGGGGAAAAACCGGAACATTTACATCTACCTAATACGTAAATATGTATGTACACAGCAGGCACACTAACAAGTTTTGTAAGTCTCCACATTACATTACATTGAAAATATAATATTAATAAATGCTCATGAATGGTCCCCCGAAATCGCGGGCCCCCAGTATTTGCTTACCATGCCTAGGCGAAAAAACGGCCCTGGATAGCTGGAGTGATAAACTGCTTTAAAATGTGCGTAGCTGTAAGGAAATTTGCAAACCCAAGCCATTTCATTACAAATTGTACTGTATTCTACGCTATTTGATCTTATGCGTCTAACTTTTTATTTGGCTTCTCTGGTAAAAATTGCCTTAAAACCGTTCCAGAATAGCCATAAGGTTTGGAAAATCAGATACGCCTTTCGGCTTCAGAGCAGCCATCATCAGTGGTGATTCATCGAGAGTAGATTTGAATATAATTCTAACGATAGCCACTAATGACGGTTGCTGTGTCCGTAACGCGCATGTAAAGTTTTTGTAGCTATTGAAGGGACATATTACAATTTATCTGGATAATTTCAGAGTGAATTCACTGCAACGCTTGGCTTTTTTTTGCCTAACTGGCGAGAACGTTTCTTCGAAACATAAGCCTTGTTGCGCGGTATGTGCAAGATATGGAGAGATATATTGTCATTTAGTTTTAATTCATGTAGTATCTTGGTTATTACGTTACAAATATTTGCTCATTTTGAAGAGTTATGCATCGAACCTTTTTTTAATAGAGGGACTCGATTTGACCCGAATCCGCGTTATAACGAACCGCGTTGCGACGGATCGAGTTGTGACGAATCATTTTTTATAGCTGGATTTATGTTGCATCTCTAATTCCACCTTTATTTAAAAAAAACGTTTCGCAAACGTATATGAACATCACTTCCTTTTTTACTACGGACGTTTTTCTTTTGTTTATTCAGTCTGGTATTCGAACTACGGTGTTGAATGTCCGAAATAAAAAGGGCGCTTCTCGACGACCGCGCAATGTTCAACGCCTTATCTCTTTTTTGCGTGCACTCAACGACGTTTTCGAGTCGAGTGAATTCAAATTGCATCGTAAATTTCTTCCGGCTGAGTTGGCAGCTTTACTGTCACCACCGCGGTGAATGGGCTGTTATCACGTGCGTGCTGCACATTCACTCTTAGAAATGAACGACGAGATTTTCACTCTCGCCCGAACTAGAATTTGTAGCATATAACCCTACGAGAACCGCCCGGATATTCTAATAACTGTAAATTTTTTCGAAGTTTTCGCGTAAAAAAATGGATTTTTGAGAAATGTCATTACCTACCGTTTCATTCGCGAGTGATAAAATTTTAAACTTTGGATCGGGAGTCGGTAACGTTTTTTCCTATCGGATCCCACTCTTTATCGATATACTCACAATCTGTGACCCTCCGCCCGTGCTACACTCAAAGTAGCACTTACGAAAAGTGATTTTTATGTAATCATTATTTTTGGACGGAGCGATTTAAAATTCCTAACCTTTTCGGCGTGTTCCAGTTAATTGATTAATACGTGTAACTTAGTAGGAGTTTCAGTTTTAATTGAACATAGGTATTTGATGGAGGGGAACCGTCGATAATATTACCGCGGGCCCTTCCGCTCCTGGTTACGCCACTTGTGTGTTCGCTGATGATGTTATGTATCGGAAATTTACTTAAGAACTCGTTTCGCAGCGAAGGCGGAAGACGAAATTCGCTCCATCTCCCTCGATTCGGTGAAACGGTCTCGGTTTTTTCCGAGCGAATTTCGATTGCATTGTATCGAAAATGAAATCGTCGTTCACTTTTCACTCCCTCCCTCGAACGCTCCCTTTTTATTTTGGTTGTAATAATCCGAAAAATAGTGAGAACAGCATGCGTATAATATGCTTGTAACACGTATAGAACATATTAGGAAATTTATTCATTATAAAAATTCTCTTTTTCTCCAATCAAACCCTGATATTGTGTCGTACAAATAATTTTTAGAGAAGTTTTGACTAGATAGGATGACTTACTTTTCAATGCACCCACGATGTTTGAAATTCTTTTTAGCGTTTCTTTTTTTAAATCCGATAATGTAACCGTTTTATCCGTCCGTCCATCATATTTCTCTGTCTGCTGAACTACTCATACACTGTTCAAGTTAGAGCGACCAAATTTCGAGGTTAGAATTTGGTTGCTCTAACTTGAGCAGTTAGAATTTGGAGCCTCAATGGGTAATTTAAGGGGCGCAGTGGGGAGCACAAAGAACAATAAATCGTTTAATTAGTGAACTGCACCGTTCGAGTTTGAGCAGCCAAATTTTCGGGATCTTTTCGGCTGGTGGCAGTCGTGAACCTAATACTGATGTTTAGGTCCGTCCGTCTGTCCGTTTGCCTTTTTGCAGGATTTTAATAATACCTTTGCTATCTTTCTATACGGATCCGTTACTACGGTAATTTTCGTTTAGTTTACTTTACTACAGCAATTAAAGATAGTATTAAAATGTTTAATTTACTTTTTTATTACAACTGCTTAACTGCGGTGAGATATGTTTTAAATAACTTTTGATTGTAACTAACGTATACCTACATTTTTCTTTAAAAAACCGCCCTTAATATCTTTTCTTCCTTTTTAAAAGCATCTCTTCCATATATTTTTCGTATTATATCGCATGGTGGCATAATATATAGAAATCAACTAGTGTAAATGGCGGGTGGACGTGAATTGCGTTGAATTAATATTGTTCTAGTTGTAACCATATCTAAGCTAAGATTGCAACTTAAATACACAGATGCCTGACTCATTGTTAGAATACCTATAATGAATCTTACAAGACGAATCTTATTCATATCGTTATTATTGTACTTTTATGATTCTAATCGTTGGTTAAAGTTGCTTACATTATTTGTCCGAATTTAGAAAATTAAATCAGCAACTTGTTTTTTTCTACCTAAACAATACAAATGGAATCGCGTATAGCAACTAAAATTCCATTTACTATAAATATAACATATTATTTTTACATAAATAAACAAAATGCTAAATTTGTTATATAATAAAATAAAATTTCCAACGTAACATTTATATGCAATATTTTTTAAAATTCTGATGCAGATACATCTTATTATTTTTCTGTTGCAGCTTACTATAGTAATAATACTGTTGACGCGCGAATAACAACACACAATCGTACTCATTAAGGCTCTAATCTGCACAACTCAAGAAATAACATTTAGGTAAACAGGTATACAAGATCTCGTTAGATAAGGTCGCCCTTAACGACAGAATTTTTTCCGAGTGTGAAAAAGTGACAAGTGAGATCATTACATTAATAAGCTTTCGATTTTTTTTGGAAGGTAATATTTCCTTCAAAAGCTTGCTCTTTACACGGAGAATAGTTGACTCGAAATTTTCCACAACTTCACCATGCGTTGTATCCCCTTTCAGATTCAAATATTAAAAGTACGATTGTATTTAACGATGGAATTACACGTAACATTATCATCGAGTTTAAAATGAAATAGTATAACCGAGAGTTCGCGGAAAATGTACACGGTTTCATTTCCTTTTAATTTTTCGAATCCTCCTCTCCGTTATTTTCACTCGGTGAACATTTTTGATAAATTATTCCGGTGATTTTTTTCAAACTCTCCCCCTCCCCTCGGGCATCGCTGCTGTCGTGTGTGTGCGCGCGAGAGAGTATGCATCCGCCAACAAAAGGGTGAGATTTTCGTCGGTCGCATGTGCGTCGTGGGAACGCCCTCAGACGCGCCATCTAAAAATATTCCTTTCCATCCCTCCCTCTCTCTCTCTCTCTCGATGAGAAGAAGAAGAATCGGAAAAGGGGAGTTGGAGAGGGAGGAAAAATAATAATGCGTTGAGAGAGTGAGTGAGAAAAGGAGAGCTAGTTTGCGTGGAGGAAGGAGAAGGAGAACAGTGCAGGGGAGAAGATATGCGTATGAGTAAGAAGAGAGAGAAGATGGGAAGCAGGGTTACCACCTCTCCGGCTTTTTGGGCTTGTCTCCGGGCTCCGGGTCAAGAGTAAAATTCCCCTGGCCGACAAGAAAGTTGTCGAAATTGGCATTATGCAGGCTGTCCCAAAAGTCTGGACCCACATTGAAAATGGACATACTATTCTTAAAGTTAAACAAACACATCTCTAATGTCGGTTTTACACATTTCAGGAAATACTTAAAATATCCTAATGGCAGTCCATATCACCTTATTTCCTGATACATGCAATACCGACATTAGTAATGTATATGCTTAACTTTATGGACATTAAAAATTCACGGTGGTAGGCGTAATCTTGTGGAACTGTCACTTGATAATCACATCGAAACCCGGGTCGTGTTGAATATTAAAACAGTAGAAAATACAAAGTCGTTATTTTATTTGCTCATGCAAGAATGTTGCCTATTATCCTTATGGGTCCAGGCTTCTGGGACACCCTGTATATTACGATTATTTTTTCAATTTGTTGCAGTGAGTAAAGATTTGATCTGCGAATGCCAGTCTCATACAGTCAACCCGGGAGAGGCACGGATGAAAGAAAAGGATGAGAGTAGAACTAGCCAAGGCGGAAATTTGTACTTAACTGAATTTTAGCATGAATTGCGAGAAGTTTCTTTCTAAAACAGTTTGAGCAAACTGAACTATTGAAATGTTCATACGCAACAAATATATACTGTTATGGAAATATAAAAGATATAAAAAATATGCCTTTTCGCCATTTGTTACTCGCATTTGTAACAAAAAATACATCGATGCTGTATATTTTACAGTTTAAAACGGAAAAAAAATATTTTCCTTTTTCACATATGTAAATCTCCGGATCATTGATCAACTTGAGGTGGCAAATCTGATGGGGAAAGAGGGAGGATGGGAGAGAGGAGAAAGGGAGTGACTGACAGGGAGGACAGTGAGAGTGGAGGGAAGTTGAAAGATTGGATGTGAGGATGAGAGGAAGTGGGGTAAAGTATTTTGAGAATTAAGGAAGAGAAACGGATGGGGAGAGATAGAGAGAATAAAGAGGAGAGACAAAAAGAGAAGAGACGGAGAAAGAGAGAAAAAGGAAAATATATATAGCTAGGGTGTTTGTGATTAAGGAGTTGTAAGTGATTTAAGATCCTATCTTTACAGACAGACAAACCGTCTTAGTTCTTAATATACGAGAGAAATTGAGCCTGTATTAGTCCCTTCTTATATTTAACCCCATCATATAAATCAGGTTGTATTTAACACACACACACACACACACACACACACACACACACACACACACACACACACACATATATATATATATATATATATATATATATATATATATATATATATATGAGTTGCCGCTAAAACAAGAAAGTTATTTATAGGCAGGCAGACAAACGACTTTATTGAGGGCAAAATGGAGACTATATAGTCCCATCATACATTTAACCCCCTTTGAAACAGGTAACCTATTTCAATAATAAATATGATGACTGAAAAATGATAGCTTATTTTTTTTCAGAGAAACCCTATTTATGCATACATATACATATTTGGCAAATGGAACTAATTTTAATTATAATGATTTTTAGCTACATTAATATCCATGGATCATGTTTCCTAACATGATAAAAGCAAAATGCAGTAAACCCTCGTCCGACGTCCGTCTCTTCCACCTGAATTTTTATTATACGCTGTTAAATAAACGCGATACTTATTTACTCATACGTGTAATATTTAATTATACTCGCTTCTTGATTAAGCGGGTGAAGAATTTTACAGATGTATCATACGGGAGTAAGCTCGTGTGTGTGTATATCATCATCATCATAGGTAGTCTGTCCGTAGACAGGTCCGTGATTATTCTTGGTTAAACCTGGTTCTCCATATATTCCTATTTTCCGCTGTCCTCTTTATTTCTTGATAACTCTCTTTCCCTTTCAAATCGTCTATCAGCTGAAACCTTTTCCTACCTCTTTCCCTTTTCCCATCTAGTTTTCCTTCTAACACGTCTTTAATCATACTCTCTCTCCTCAGGTAATGTCCAACCCAGTTAGCCTTCCTCTTTCTGATAGTCTGTATAATCATTCGCTTCTCTCCTATTCTTCGTAGCACTTCATCGTTTTTCATCCTATCTGTCCATTTTATCTTCAGCATTCTCCTCCAAGTCCACATTTCAAAGCTTTCCAAGTATTTGATGTCATTTTTCCTTAGCGTCCATGTTTCTGCCCCATACAATGCTATACTCCATACGTAGCATTTTATCAACTTCTTGCGGATATCTTCCCTTATATTCCCTGTAAGTAGTTGTTTCTTTCTCCTGAAAGCCGCTTTTGCTTTTCCTATTCTAGTTTTGATCTCATCCGTACATTTTGCCTCTCGTGTTATGATACTTCCAAGGTATTTATATTCTGAAACTTGTTCTAATGGCTTTCCCCCAATAGTTATGTTCAGATTCTCTTCTTTACCCGATATTCGAATGACCTTGGATTTTTCTGTATTTATTTCCATACCGTATTTTCTACCTGTTATCACTAGTCTATTTATCATTTTTTGTAGCTCCTCTTCCTTTCTTGCTAGAAGTACTTGATCATCTGCGTATTTTACTGTTCTTATAATCCTTCCTCCTATTTTGAAATCCCCTGTGCCTTCTAAAGCTTCTTGCATTAGACTTTCTCCATATATATTGAATAGGGTTGGCGATAGGCAGCAGCCTTGTCTTACTCCTCTACCGATATTTATTCCGCAGGTGTCCACATTATCAAACCTGACCTTTACAACTTGATTCTCATATAGATTCCTAATCAGTCTCCTGTCTTTCCAGTCTACACCTATATCCTTTAATATCTTCATCAACTTTACCCAATTTACTCTATCAAAGGCCTTCTGCCAGTCTACGAAACATGCGCAGATATCTTGACTGTATTCTATTGCCCTTTCTGATATGATTCTAACTACTCCTATAGCATCTCTAGTTCCTCGTCCTTTTCTGAAACCGAATTGATCTTCCCCTATTATTTCTTCTGCCTTTTTCTCCAGCCTTTTATTAAGAATCCTCGTGATGATCTTCGATGTGTGTGACAGAAGGCTTATAGTTCTGTAATCTTTACACTGCATTGCCTTTGGCTTCTTCTTTAGAGGGATCATTGTTACTTCTAGGAAATCCTGAGGCCACTCTCCCGTGTCGTAAATCTTATTAATTAATTTCGTGATCGCTTTTAGTCCTTCTGATCCTATGACTTTAAGTATCTCAGCCGGTATTCCATCGCTGCCCATGGCTTTCCCCTTCTTTAGTTCCACTATCGCCTTTTCTACTTCGCTCTCCATAATACTTGGTCCTAAGTTGTCTTCTTCAATGTTTTCCTCATTTTCCAGTTCTATTTTTGCCGCTCCTGCCTGTTTGCTGTATAATTCCTTAATGTATCCTTCCCATACCTGTGCTACATCCTTTGTTTCTGAGACTATCTTCCCATCCGTATTCATAATTCCTTTACCACAAATTCCATTAGACTTCTTATCCTCTAATTCCAGTGCACTAGCGTACATCATATCGTACCGTCCTAACTTCTCCATTTTTTCTATTTCATCACATTTTCCTTTTATCCAATTTTCTCTAGCTTTATCTGTTACCCTTCTCAACTCATTGTTTATACGCCTATAGTTGGCTCTACCTTCTTCACTGTTTACGTTTTTCCATTTTCGTCTCTCATCCATTTTCTCCAGCATTTCCTTGGTGATCCATGGTTTTCTGATTTTCTTCTCTAGTTTTCCAATCTCTTTATCCAAGGTATCCTTGATACTGGTTTTAATTTCATTCCATTCTATATCGACGGTCTTCGGTTTGTTTTCCAACTTTCTTAGGTTATCTTCCAACTTCATGCTGACTACATCCTGCCTTTCTTTCAGTTTTTCTAGGTCCCAGGTCTGTCTTTCTCTTCTCGTTTTTCTTATTTGTTTGAGCTTTGTATTCACGTCAAGTATTAGAAGGCTGTGATCTGAATCAATGTCTGCTCCTTGCAATGCCTTGGCATTCTTTATGCTGTTCCTGAATCTTTGTTTTACAAGGATGTAATCTATTTGGCATCTCATTCTATCTCCTGGGCTTTTCCATGTGTATAACCTTCGTTTATGGTTTTTGAACCATGTATTAGTCACTACAAGGTCATTATTGATGCAGAATTCTACGAGTTTCTCCCCTCCTCGATTTCTCTTCCCAAGTCCGTATTGGCCGACAACCTTTTCTTCCTGTCCTTCTCCGACTATGCTGTTCCAATCTCCCATTATTATGCAGTTTACCTTTCCTCTTCCGTCTTCTTCGTAAATTTCATTAATTTGCTCATAGATCTCATCTATTTCTTCATCGTCATGAGCTGACGTTGGCATATATACCTGGATTATCAGCATGTCCACTGGGACTGCTTTTAGGTTTATTGCCATCAGTCTATCGTTCGTTGCTATTATCTTTGTCACGCTTTTCAACATATCTTTCCTAAGTACCAGAGCTGCTCCCCTTTCCCCACTATTTCCTCCAGAATAAACTACCGTGAATTCTTCCGAGTCGAACTGTCCTTCTCCCTCCCATCTAGTTTCGCTTAGCCCTATAATGTCGACTCTATTTCTTCTTTCAAGTTCTCTAGCTTTCTCATAGTTCTTACGTTCCAAGTCCCTATTCGTAATTTACTTTCGACAAATGTTTTCCTCAAGGCAGTCCCCGCCCGGAGATCCGATTGGGGGACTATTTTACCTCCGGATTGTTTTACCTCGAGAGAACTCATATTGTCCAACCATATAATCTTTACTAGGGATTGTAATGTGGTAGTTTCCCTCTTGCTTTCCACATCGCAGTACTGTAGCCGTTCAAATCGTCCTGATCACGCCTACAGCTGTATTGGATATAGACCCAACCAACATCATTTGTTTTCGGCTCTATACCATACTGACAGTACTGCTGCCTACTGCCAGGCACTGATGATAGTTTTTTTTTTAATAAAACCTCCATTCGAGGGGTTTGAACCCCCGAACTTTGCAATAGAAAGCCGACACGCTAACCACTACACCACCAATGCATATTGTGTGTGTGTGTGTGTATATATATATATATATATATATATATATATATATATATATATATATATATATATATATATATAAACTAAAGGAAAAGAAAAGGTAGTGATGAGGGTATATATATATATATGAGCTTACACGGAGCGTGCGAAGGATGCAGTTTTAATGACGGAATTGTTCATAATACCTGTTAAATGCCGTGAAGCATTTTATGATAAAAATTACTCCTATCCTAATTCAACCTATGCAGAAAAACTTATTGCTTTATGAAAATATGTAAATTCGCGTGAAGTACAATAAAACTCGCAAACATAATACTATCTGTCTAATTTTATTCAGCAGCTGGGTGCTGTTTATGATGTAACGGTTAATGAATAAAGAAATTTACAAGTTGTCCGGGAAATGTGTGCGCAAACAATGGAGCTCCGAATAGATGGTATCAGGAGAAACTTTTGGAATTGTTTCTCAACGTCCGCTATCCCAGTAGGTAAATCCTCGCGCAGATGGTCGGGAATTTTTTTTACCGTAAATGAATATTATTTAATCCCGTTTAGAATGTTTATTATTTTTTAAAATTACGGGTGAGAGAGCGAAAAGGGCGAGAGGAAAAAGAGGGGGGGAGATAGAAAGTGGAGTGTGAGGCACTGGCGGATCCAGTCTTCATCCATGGGGGGGTAAATTAGGAGTGAAAATTTTAAACATTTTAAATTATCGTATTTAACGTATATGTTAACACAGAAAAAGGAAATGTAGAACTTTAGCGCACAAAATGCATATTGTGAAAAGGTAAAGTTTATTAATTATAATATCATTTAATACAAAAAATAAAATTCATTGATGATATTTTGTGCAACAAAATTAATACCAGAAAACCGTATTTTTAAAAATATCAAATGAAAATTTAAAGAAAAAATTCAACCCTTCTATCTTTTGTATTCGCAAATTTATCAATCACATTATTAACATTAATATGGAGGTCATTATGTATGTGCAAGAGTGCTAGGCCAGACAGTCTCTCTTGAGACATCGTAGATCTCATCCTGGATTTTAAACGTTTTAAAGCAGAGAAACTTCGTTCTGCAGAATCAACACTTACAGGTAGTTACAAATTATCTGAAGAAGGATATTAACTGTAGGAAAAATATCGATTTATGGGTTCAGGCAGTTTCAAATTTTCTGGGATTGATTAATGGAAATTTTTGTCGAACGGTTCCGGTTCACGAGATAAAGGAGTAATTTTTTGGAGTTCAGAAATTCTAGGGGGGGTAATTACCCCCTTTACCCCCCCTTGAATCCGCCCCTGGTGTGAGGTCGGGCTGAACGGAGGATTTTGGCGCTAGAGCGGTGGTTCTCAAACTTTCAACTGTCGCGGCTCCCTTGAATGTCATATGCGGCCCCCTTTGAATTTAAAATCGTAAAAATAAGAAACTTGAATGCAAATGTCTTTGTTTTATATAGCATAATAAATTTTAAAACAGCGTATTCCCAAAAATCCTCGGATGAAATTTTATTATTCGTGAAATTTTTTATTTTCGGCGTTTCACCTTACATCCAAAATAATTTTGTTCCCCTCCTGGTGAGCCGCGGTCCCTACTTTGAGAAAACTGTGCTAGAGGATCGGGAATAAATGAGCGCGTGAATAGAGTGGGAGAGAGAGAAAAGTAGGCGAGAGGTGGAGAGAGAGAGAGAAAAAGATCCATGGAGGAGGGAAGAAGTTTGAAATGATGGAGTGGGGAGCTTAGTGAGCGTTGATTAGGAGCGAGAGGCATGGGCGTGAAAAGCACGAAGGAGAGAAAGAGATAGATGTGAGGCGAGGCGAGGATTTGAAAGCGAGAGAGATAGAGAATTGGGCGGAAAAATTGATGCAGGGAGAAGATAATAGAGAAATAATTGAAATGGGATGGAGAGAGAGATAGGGGGAGAGAATCGGAGTGAGTCGGGAATGAAGAGTGATTTGAAGGGAGAGAGATGAAGGGACAGAGAAAAGGAGAGTTATAAAAAGGGAGAGGGGGAAGGAGATATATGTGGAGGAAGAGAGGGAAGGAGAGATACGTGGAGGAGGAGAGCGGGACAGACAGACAGACAAACGACTTTATTTGGGGCGAAAGGAAGGAAGGAGAGAAGAAAGGAGAGTGATAGGAAGGAAGAGAGAAAGAGAGGAAGGCTAGGAGAGGGAGATGGAGGGATAGGTAGATAATCGTCTTTATTTGAGCGAAATTTGGACCATAAGGTCCATTCTTCCATTTACCCTTCGTCAATATAATAAATATTAGAAAAAATTACACATTTTATAAACAGTACATACATCGTATAAAGTAAGAAAGATAAAATTGAAAATCAATTTGAGTTTGGGGGGGAAACCTAGGTAGAAACAGGCATGTCCTCCCTAGTAAAATCCACGCAGGAAAACACCCGTACCGTCACCGAATCGGTTGCGCCGAATTGTCCCATTCCGCTGAGAAGGGTGGTGTGAAAAACCTGCGAGAACCCTAGATAGTGTACATATATATGGCAATATAAAACTACAACATTAAATAGAAAAGAGTATGTACAGTAGGAGAATTCGCATATACAGCGACGCTGTATACCGTCATAAAAATACATGTAAAGATATTATCGTAATGTACACAAGAAATATACATTAATTAGACAGAATAAGATATATACATGAAATGATAAATATAGAGGTTGGAGCATGCATACTATAAGAAAGAAGGAAATTATATAAAATAACGTTCATAATATAAAACAATGCAAAATAATATAAAATAATGAGGGAGAGAGGAAAGGAGAGATATTTAGAGGAGGAGAGAGGGAAGGAGAGTGATAGGAAGGAAGGCTAGGAGAGGGAGAGAGGAAAGAAAAGACAAACGAAGGAGAGAGAGAAGGAAGGAAGAGGAGCGAAAGGAAAGTGTCGGAGTGTGATAGGGAGTGAGAGAAATGGAGTGGGGAATATAGGAAGTGAGAAAAAGAGAAATATAGGAAGTGAGAGAAAGAGAAATATAGGAAGTGAGAGAAAGAGAAATATAGGAAGGGAGAGAGAGGAAGATAGGAAGGGGAAGAGAGAGAGGAAGATAGAAGGGGAGGGAAAGGTAAGAAGGGAGGGAAATGAAGTGAGGAATATAGGAAGGGAGAGAAAGAAAAAGATAGGAAGTAAGAGAGATAGGAAGGGGTAGAGAGAAAGGTAGGAAGGGAGAGAGAGGGGGGAAGTTAGAAAGGAAGATATAGAGGAAGATAAAAAGAGAGGAAGATAGGAAGAGAGAGAGAGGAAGACAGGAAGAGAAAGAGAGAGGAAGACAGGAAGAGAGAGAGAGGAAGATAGGAGGGGAGAGAGATGGTTGGAAAAACGGAGTGGACGTGGAGAGAGAGTCTTACGATGAGAGTTAGAAAAGATAAAGGTTAAAGGATATGTGTGAGAAATAATGTAAGGAAGAGTGACGGGGAGAGACGCTGAGGAAGAGAAATTGGGAGAGAGGGAAATTTGGAAGGAGATCGAGTGTTAGTAGAGGGCGAAGAGGAGAAAGAGAGAGGAGATGACGATTTGAGCGAATCATATCTATGAAAATGGTTTCCAGACCAAGGGCCCCAGTTTTTCCGCTCTGAATACCTCAAAGCGCTTTCTTCCTCTTTCCTTCACGGCATTGCGCCCCGAGTTTCGTGGAAATAAAAAAAAGAAAATAATAAGATCCCTTTTGAAAAGAGGAAGTTCGCTCGGTGACGTCGAACGAACGAACGAATCGCCTCGCTCATTTGTTTTTTTTTGTCCTTTTTCGCGTCGTCATTATTCAAACTCGATCGCGGCGATAAAATTTATTTGGCTTCTATAATCGAAAGAAAAATAATGCGTGAGATTTTCCATGGAGATGAATAATGTGGCCGCCCACCTTAACGACCATAAAACGACGTATATATATCGGAGCATTATGGGATGCCGAAAAAAATGACCTCACTGGCTATAATTCAGGGATCGTTGATTTCGATAATAATTATCGAAGTCGGCGATTGATCAATCTTTCCGCCGGTGATGACTGCTTCGCGTTCGAAATTCGACAGCTGTTAACTACACCCACTGACTTATTATTTAGTCAGAGAGCTTTTTTTTAATGCTAGGATGTCGGACTTGTTGTTTTCTTGTTATTACGAGCGGAATTACCCATTGAACGTAAACGGGACTTTGTAGTATGATTAAAATATAACTTCTGAGGTGTGTGTGTGTGTGTAAAATTTTACACACACACACACACACATATAGTAAATGTAATTGTTTTATTAATTAATAAATTCCTGACAATAATTTGAATTCTCATAGTAAATGAAGCGCTTTAAATTTATTACATTCTGGCATCAATATACGACTTGATTTGCCACTCTTTGGCTCCGTTATTCTTCCTCTTCGTATGTTTACTGAATAATAATATTCTTCAATTATTAACGTTGCAATCTATTAAGTTGGACATTGCGCGAAGCGAATAACACAATTCTTTCGTCTATTTGAAGGCTTAATAGACGCTAATTTATCGGAGGCAACAATGAGGTTCGCCTTGGCAACACCCGGAAAGAGTACGAAAAAGCCATAAAATTTCGAAAAGAAATGCGTTTCTGAGAATTTCTTCCGTGTAACATCTAAGCATCGCAAGAATAAGATATTTAATAGTTTTAGCCGTCGAATAAAATAAAAATGGAGAAATTCTGTTTATATTTAAATATTTTAATGAATGAAGGAAATAAACCTTGCACCTTGAAAAATCGAAAATCCCGTGTAAACTTATGAGAAAATATAATTGTCTCCCGGAGTCGAATCCGGGACTTTTTCCGGGATGTTTGATTTTTCTAGAGACTACCTCATGGGAGCTTAACGATCGTGCAAGTTTCAGCTCTTAATTCCATTGGGAAATGTCCAAAAATACCGGGACAGACAGACGGACGCTTGAGAATTATTATATAAGGATTATTAAGAAATTCGATTGCGAGAACGGCTTTAAAATTTTATGTGCTGAGGGATTATAGTCCTGCTTTCGGCATTTTGGTCGTTTTATGGACGGCAATTCATATTTATAAAGTTATTTGTTCTGAAAAGTTTGATGTGCGTGTTCAAGGTTTACAAACTAATGTTGTTTTCGGTCTATGTATTCGTCATGTAGATGCCTATATCTTCCGTCGGTTCTTAACTTCGAGGCCAGAAAATTCATTTTCTCGTTTAATTTCTTATCGCTTCGTGTCTGAAAAACTGCGGTTAGCGGTGGAAAAGTTTTTGGAAGAAAGTGTGGCAAGGTCAATTCACATTATCTCATTACTAAGACCTGCTTCTCTTTGCGATGACGACGTATATACACATCTTGGTAAGGCATCTTAGCCATTTTAATGGAACCGGTTACGAAAATGCCACTACTCTGTATTTTTTGTTAACTATCGAAATAATTGTAATAAGCATCACACATTTCGAGACAAATTATTTTGATCTTTTTTGTATGTCACAGTAATGTATCACTGAACTCTTGAGCCCGTAAATTACTCAGACATCATTTATACTTTATCGGATATGTGACCACTTCTTCCATTTATCATGCTAGTGTGATTGCCTGCCACATAACGACGGGATTTTATAGATGAGAAATTGAGCAAATAGAATCCGACACTCGTTTTATTTCAGTTAAGTACTAAATAACCTTAAAGTACTTCAAAGAGTACATACAATATTGTGTAACTACGTGTAAAATATTCTGTGTGAGTGTTAGCAAGTCAAGTGTGAACAAACGAAAAAACAGTTCTCAAGTGGACAGATATCAGATCCATTGGACTCTCGTTAACGAAAATAGAATCAACATCTTCTCAAATAATTTCATAAAGGAGTGTGAGTTAAATAAATGATTGCGTGATACTTACTATTGAGAGAGTCTTTTAATTGCAACCTTTTTAGCGCTTTTGAAAAAATGCACATATAGTTTAATTTTGGGTCTGTCTGTCTGTGCGCATTAAAAAACTAACATCTCCGAAGATATAAAGGACGGAAAGCTTTAATTAAACAAAAAAAGATTTCTGAAAATATAAAAGTTTGGAAGCTGAAGCCTAATGTGTAGATTTATGTACTGATGCCATTTGTTTTTATTCAGTTTTGAGTTTTAAAAAAATATACAGGATCAGATTGCGGCGCATTAGAAAATAATAATATCTCCGTAGGCATAAAGGATAGAAAACTTTAATTAAAAAACATTTCCGAAATTATAAAAGTTTGGAAGCTGAAATTTTGAGCTTACATTTCCACATTGATGGCATTTACAAAGGAGGCTGTAGTTACGGAATACGTGGCGGTATAACCACATAAAAAATAAAATAAACTAAATTTACGCATATAACAGGTGATCACATTCCAAATTCTCCTCAGTACATCAATTAGGTTAATGGGGGAAATTTTCATAGATAAATAAAACAAAATATTACCGAATTTAATAATATAAGAAAAAACTCGGTAATTTTATCCATGTTCAGTCTACTTGTTTGCTATTGCGTGAATAGCTTTCGGCGATTGGCATCGAAGTTATAAATTCATGTAATTCGTCCAGTATTTGTGGCATAAGATGCATTTAATATAGTAATAAAAGATAAATAATACAGGATGTATAGCGATGCAAATAAACAAAAGACAAATTTAAAAAAATCGACCGAAATTTCCTTTCCCAACTCTAACTGCCAGCTTCGAAAAATGCCCCTGGATTTTATTTTTGGATCCTGGATTTTACCCTCGAAAGGTTAAGTCGCATATAATTTCGTTTACGCGGTATTGAGCCGCGCGTAGGTATTTCGGTCCCGCGAAGATTCGGAACCTGCTCGGTTTGAAAGGAATGTCTGGTAAAAGGCGTCACCCAGATTGTCCATTGTTCGCGAGGCTTTTAAAAATTTGTTTCCCGATTTTTTCGCAGTTTACGAAAAGACGACCTAGTGTCTTGTAGAAAGTTTTTGTCGTTTTCTTTTTAAGTGGCGGCTCTTAAAAAAGCGACGAGTCCGCCATTGTTTTCGTGGGAGACGGGAGATCTCGGTCGTGTGTGAGAACCTGCGTGTACCGTTTCCGTTTTAATGGACCCTCTCAAAGATGTGGGCGCGGGGGTGTGAGCGAAGGGCCCACTCGCCTCTCTCTCTCTTTCTCTCCACACCCTCTCTCTCTCCTTTTCCCTCCCTTCCTTATAACTTCGTCCACTGTGTCTGCCTTTCCTGCATGCGGGCGCGTCCAAAAAGACTCGCATCCAGGACGCCATTCCGAGTTTGTAAAGAGGGGAAGAGGACGATTCCCATCCTTTCCTTTCGTGCACCTCGCATAACGCGGATTCGCTACCATGGGGTTTGTTATTTTTTTTAACGCCAGGAATTTGTGTGAAGCGGATCACGGTTCGCGTTAACGCGGTTTTGTCGGACTTGGGACGTAGGATACCGGCTTGCTGAGCGAAGAAGAGAGATGTCGGATGGCTAGGTCGCTTTGTTTGAAGCAGGCATGTCAAACTGGCTACTCGTGGGCCGCATGCGGCCCTTTCTGGTCTTACTGCGGCCCGATAGCCAATTTTTGTCTCGAGTGAATTGAGTGGGATTTCATGTGAATGCTTCTTTATTTTAGCGAAAAGGAGACGGTACTTTTTTCATAGTTACCGAATTAGAGTAACACGCATTTTCTAAATTATTGTTCTTAATTGCAAAACAGGCGTTTAATCTTATAGCTTCGTCTATTGGTCCATCTCTGGCCCTCATTAAACAAATGCAGCCGTTCTCTAATATCCATCGCTTTAATGCGGCCCTTCTATATTATTCATCGCTTTAATGCGGCCCTTCTCTAATATCCATCGCTTTAATACGGCCCTTCTCTAATATCCATTACTTTAAACGGTAACCCTAAATCGGGGTTTGACTATATGCATCAGAGAGAGATCTGGGGATTTTGGGTCTGGAGGAGGGTTCATAGGGATATGGAGCGCGACACCATCTGCCATAATTCGTTCATGTTTAAATAAATAAGTGGTTCGGTTCGGGTTACCCCAATAATATGTGTATCTTTATTGTATGTTTATCTCAAACGAAATATTGCTGGCACGGAAAAGTTAGTTTACATGTTTTTTCGATATTTCAATTCTATTTAAGCCTAATAACTAAATTAAACAAAACGTTTCGCCTCTACCTCTTTTTGCAGTCTGACCCGTGCTCTTCTACGACGTCTTACCTTTCACGGCTAATTTAATTTGTTCGCTTGTTTTTCTTTCTAAACTTATCGGAGAACACTGACTAAACTTTGATATGGACATTATTTTATTAACGGTCATTCGTATTTTTTGCGAAAGTATTATGGGGCTCGACTGATATTCTAATGAAGTGACATGGTGCTCGCCGCATTGCTAAAGCTTAGGGAACTCTTGATGTTATATTATATACGTGCCCATGTTATTGTTATTTTAATTTATGGCTTAAGCGCGCGTTCTAGAAGTTTTCTCGGTTAAAATTTCTTTTTAGCACATATCTCTCTATAAGTGTGCTAATTTGCTCAGATGGCTTACCTATATCGTTTCACACTCATTCTTCGAATTGCGCGGTTTCGTTCTACACGGCCATCAGCTTCGTCTTAGCACGGTTTCGATGCTGTTTCCGAGCATCAAAAAATTATAAAATGTCTCGTTTCAACTCATAGGATGTAAGTGAAGATGAAGGCAGCATTGCTGAATATAGTACTCGCAACAAAATTGTGGCACGTTGACCTCAAGATGACGCTCTAAGTAACCTCGTGTATTGCTCGGCACGATTTCGCTGTACACGGTCTTTTCCAGGGGCACACATGCCGTGCAAATCGAGGGATGGGTGTTTTTCTTTTCAGTTCGATATAAATCTTGCTTCGACCCTGTTTTAATTTTGTCACCACGACGACACAATTATTGTTATTATTATCATTATTTCTTTATGCAGTTAAATGAGTAATATTCACTTCCATTATAAACCGTGCGAACTTTCGCCGTTTATTACGATTCCCACTGCGGAGAAATTGGCGACATAAGTCAGAACGTGGAACACCGGTTTCCGGAAGGCTGAAAATAAATTCTATCGCCGAAAGAACGGCGTTTTTTCATTATCTTTTAACCGGCAGTGCGCTTCGCGTGACCCTGAACAGCTGCCAAAATTTTTTCTGCCTTTTAAAGCTACGAATACATTTATTTCACTAGCGTAGCTCAACGACAAATTCGCTCTTTTTGCTCACATTTTCGTCTTTTCCGGCCTCGAAACGATAATCGTTCCCGATCCTATAAAAAAAACGTCGCGTACATGTAATCGATCGGTTATCTTAAGCAAATTCCTACGTCCTTAAGCGCTGGGATCCGTTTATTTTTCTTGCCTGCCAGTTTTGTTTATACTTGGGGAGAATTCCGCTCCGAGGTTAGCCTTGTTACGAGGGCGCTAGCGGTCTCGGCCGCTCTAAGCAGATTGGGTGTTTTTGAAGATCTGGATGCGGTCGGGTTGCGTTCGGAACGCAAGGTCTTCAAGAAGCGTCGTACTGGTTTACGAGACAATGCTCACTTTCACACTCTTGTTTGACGCACGAGGAGCTGTACAAGTTTCGCATTTTGGAAACAGATGCCCTAACGAAACTTTCCACAGGGAGTGGCGTTGTCATCATCCGCAATATTAACAGACTGCGGTTTACCGGTTTCCATTTTTCTGTGCATGGAATTAGATCGTATGATTAGGGTACATCATCACAGATTACAGAACGAAGTGTATGTTAACCCCATAAAATTCGATTATCTCTCACTTAACACACTGGTTAGGTTATTGCCGCGTTACGCGAAAACGCCCTAATTGTTGCGATTGATATAACGCAGGGAATTCGTTCTGAAAAAGTGGCGTGTAACGCCTTTTTATAATTTTATGGTTATTAGGATCGGAACTTACACAAGAAATCATATGTGAAGCTTCTAATGAAAATAAAGTATTAGCAATTTTTTAGTGTCAATACTTCAACAGGCAAGGTTTTATGAGAGCAATTGCCATTAAAATATACACACTTATCCGTAGTAAATATCACAGACCGCATGTTCATCAAAGTTTATGAAACGCTCTTGTGGTTTGTATGCCTTTGATCTAAACTTATGAAGAAAGCAGTCTTGGCCCTTCGTAATGTCTTTTCGTCTAAAATCTGGAATCTCACATCCCAAGTCCGAGCAAATCGAGTTAGTGCGAACCATAGTCCGAATTGTATGATTTTTTGGTGTAAAAAAACAAGCCGTGTTGTAACGAATCCGATCCGTGTTATAAGAACCCGTGTTCCAGGAGGTCCATGTGTATTTTTACATGGTTTCAGACAGGTGGTCGCATGCCATGTCCTGCGTCATTACTCCTCTAAATGTAATGAAAACCTTGGCACGGCGGAAACCCGTTTGGGGTACGAGATTATACTCACCCGCAGCCGTGTATGTTTTAATGTATCCGAGGTGAACGCTGTGCTAATCGGAAGCCACCAAACTATCGTCACATTTAATGTTCGCGTGAAAAGGTCGCAGTGTGGGGTCTTTTCCAGTTGTCTCAAGGTCTTGTTAATTTTGTTAAGGTGCTCCTATAACCTTGAAGGATTCGCGAACGAAACTTTAGAAACATTCGTTTGAGTTAACGAGCGATTCATTGGTTAAAATTGCTAAAAAAAACACCTCACTCGTTTTCTCCACTATGAAGTTAGGTTAACTCAGCTTTTTATAAGTTTGATTATTTTCTAGATATTATTTTTACTGTGTATTGTTTAAATATATTCTGAAATTTTTAGAATATGTACGTTCTTAAAGGGTATAGGTTGACCCGTTATAGACAAAATATTTAGGTGATCCTTAAAGAATTTCAGCTGCGAAATAGCCTTCTTCAATGAGAAATCTATGATCGTAAATAGTCACTTCAGTTTATAGTCAGCGTATTATAGCTGGTATAGGAAGTTTCGCAGTAATATTGTGTATATGGTTCTATCTCATAGTTTAAAAAAAATATTGTTGGTGTCTCAATCGTCTGCAATTTGGTCGCCACTGCTAAACTATGCCTTCTGCTTTTCAAGTGCAGTAGAACTCAGTTATTTCGACAGCCAAAGAAGTGGCGAATCCGTGTCGCTGTAAACAGGATTGTCGCACTAATCCGGATCGGTGCACGAATCGAGAAAATTACCAAGTATTCGCTCGCTACGGCGAAGTGAACGGTAGATGAGTGATGAAGGAATTGCATTGTATGCAACGTGGGCCATTTGCTACCAAAATCAAAATCATTTACGAACCTCGTAGTAAAATGTTTGTCCTGCCTAAGAAAATAGGATCGTATCTGAAATTTCGATCGATACATTTTTGTTGGTCCTACATGAGGTGGACGCATAGACGTGAAAAAAACTTCAAAAAAGTGCCAAAATGCGCAGAAGTTTGTTACGGTAAAGGTACGTAATCGGGAAATGTGTACATTTACCGGTAAATGTGCACATTTACCACCAAGCTCGGTAAATGTAAGTTTAAGTTTCCACAAATACGTATTATCCGTACATTTCCTGGTAAATGTGCACTTTTTCCGACGTGCCTTGGTAAATATGGAAATAAGTAAGAATGAGAAATGCTACACTTTAATAATTACGTTAATTTATAACAAAAATCATCGGGGGTTCGGTTCCACTGGTATATATTAAGATGAACGATTACCAACCCGAGGGGGGAACACAGTGAACGTGAGGAGGAACCAAAAACACTTCGATTAACCTACCCAACCCGGTGGGACCGAGTAAAATTTTCCCTCATGTTCAAATTTAGTTTAGTTCTGCACATTTACCACGAAATTTACACATTTACCGAACAACGCACATTTACCGTGCTTCTAAACTGCAACAGATGTTGCGACATTTATCCGCATTTACCAGTGTCTAGGCAAATGTGTACACTTCCCCAATCCTATCCACGTTATACTTACATTGACCGAACTTGGTGTTAAATGTGCACGTTAACCGGGAAATGTACACATTTAACTGACTACGCACATTTACCGTGACATATATGACACGGGGATGCGTTCTGGAAACGTTCCTTGCAATGTGAATCTGGCTTGACATAGAGGAAGGTTAGTTTCGCTCCATACCTCTTTAGGAACCCTCCTCCAGGCCCAAAATTCCCAAACCTCTCTTTGATGCACTTATGTGTACAAATAGAGTTTTCTATTATCCAAGCGAGGGGTTGGAAACTTACGTTCCACAAGCCGGATGCGGCGCCATGGAGCGCTTTATGCGGCCCGCGAAGTTGTGATGAAAAAGTGATTGGTGAAATTTAACAGAACATTTCTTACTTTTTCAGAAAATTATGGTCTCAAAACCTTTACTGGCAAAGTTTTAAAACTAGTAAAGTATTTAGACTTGATTTTTACTAATATGAGACCACAGAATCTATAGGTCACTTCGGATGTACGCACTCATCCGGCCTGCCGAGGCTCTCGTGACTTCCAATGCGGCCCTCCGAAGCATTTGCAACTATGAATGTGGCTCGGCATGCAGAAAAGGTCGCCAACCTCTGGTCTAAGCTTATATACAAACCTCTCGAGCCCTCCAAAATATCTCTTCCTCGCTCAGTAATCTGAAATCCCAGATCCCAACTCCAAACTCACCGCGTTAATGCGAACCATGATTCACGTCGTATGAATTTTTGGCGTTAAAAAAACAAACCGTGTTGGGGCGAGGCAACATTATAAGATCCCATGTTATGGGAGGACCAGGTGTGCCGTGAGATAGTATAGGTGTCGCGACATTAATGTTCAAATAACATGATCGCCAATTTTCCACGCCGGAAAGCCGTGCCATTTCAGCAACGGCTTGGCGTGACCGACAATAATTTGTCGTTCAATGAAGGGCTTTCGTGTTAACCGACGTCCCAGTAAAACCGATTTATATTACGCCCTCACGACTCCGGTAAAAATTTCCTCCGGAATCACGTTAATATGCTTTTTCAGCCGGAATAATATCTAATTGGAGATTGCGGATTTCATGTTGCTCGAAAGTCTGAGAGTAGGAGGTGGAAAAACACGAGGGAGAAAGGTACCACGGGAGGGAGAATTTTTGAGAGAGGGAGAGAAAAGGGTTGAGAGAGAGGAGGTGGAGGGAGAAGAGGTGGAGGGAGAGGAGGTGGAAGGAGAGGAGGTGGAAGGAGAGGAGGTGGAAGGAGAGGGAGGGAAGGGGAAGGAGAGGAAGGGAGGAGGATAGGGATGAATAGATAGATAGATATTCGTCTTTATTTGGGCGAGATAGAGGCTCAAGTCTCTTCTTCCATCTAACCCATTGTCAATTACAGACAAGAAGAAAGTAGTAAAGAATAAAAATGAAATAAATGATTGCATAAAGTAAACTATTACATAAATATAATGACAAGTTAACATTTTAGGAAATGAAAAGAGGTGGAGATTTGTTTTTTGGGGAAAAACTAGGAATAATTAGTGTACATACTATTCTCTAGGAAAACCCCACTGCAGGAAAACACCCACACAAGAAGGGGGGCGTGAAATACCTGCGAAACCTACTGGTGAAAGGGGCGGTGGAGGAGAGGGAGGGAAGGAAGAGGAGGAGGAGAGAGAGGAAAAGAGGAGGAGAGGGAGGGAAGGAAGAGGAGAAGAGGGAGAGAAGGAGGAGAGGGAGGGAAAGAGGAGAGGGAGGGAGGGAGGAGAATAGAGAGGGAGGGAGGAGGAGAGAGAGAGGGAGGGAGGAGGAGAGGAATGCAGACATGGTGGAGGAGATGAAAACCGTTGAGGGAAGATAGGGATGGAGTGGACCTGAGTGTGACGGTGAAGTTGACGAAGAGAGTGGAGAGAGAGAGAAAGAGAGTGGAGGAAGAGTTTGGTGTGTAAAAAGGAGGGAGAGGGAAGAGGAAGAGAGGGAGTGGGAGCCAGGGTGGGGTTTAGGGAGAGAGAGAGGGGGAGGTGGGAAGGGTTTGGGTGCGACTGCACTGGTGGGTGAACCCTCCTCTCATTCTTCACTCCCTCTCTCTCTCTCTCTCCTTCCCTCGGCACCTCTCTCACTCTACGTTTCCGATCGATATCATACCCTTGTCGTGTCCACTCTCTCTAAACCACGAATCACTCGCCTATCTCTTACGTGTTTGTGTTCGTTTGTGTGTCCTCTTTTTCCCCTCTATTTCGCACTTTATCACCCGTTCTCTTTTCCTCTCTTTTGTTCACTCTCTTTCTCCGTATGTCTCTCTCTCTCTTTCTCCGTATGTCTCTCTCTTTCTCCGTATGTCTCTCTCCCTTTCCTTCACTATCTCTCCCCCTCTCGCTAGCTCTCCCCTTTTCCCTCTTCACCTCTTTCTCCATCTCTCTCCCTTTCTCCACCTCTACCTCCCTCTCTTTCTCCCTTTCTCCGCATCTACCTCCCTTCCTCTATTTTCTTTCCGCCTCTCCGCCCTCTTTTCCTCTTCTCTCCCTTTCTCATTTCCTCACTTTCCCTCACCCGTCTGTCCTTCGCAACTCTCTCCCACATTGTCCCCACTGTTCCTCTTCTGTCCCTTCCTCCACCCTTTCTCCCTCTTTCTTTACCAAAATTTAATGAAAAAGGGTCTACGTAGTCTCAATTTCGCTCGAACAAAGATGTTTTCCTCTCTCTTTCTCTCTCGTTGTCTTTTCACCCTCTCTCGTCCATTCTCCTTCCTTCTATTTTCCTTTCCCATCCCTGTTTTTCTAAAAACCGCATTTCCAGTTGTTACCCACCAGTTGATGAAATTATTTGTTCAGAATATATATTGCTTCGTTTAATGGATTCCACAGCCATGATATCTAATGTTATCACATAATTAAGTTAATGTTGCAGATTAACTCTTTCTTGGAATCAAATGGCCAATAAAGCTATTTTCGCGTGTTTCATGCGTACAAAATCCGTCCTCGGCGGTAAATTCTCTCTATCCTCGATCGTAACAAGGACTGTTTTATTGGCCGTGATGGAGTACCTCATGCCATTAGATTTTTAGGTGAACCGTGAGGTGAGGCAGATATTTCATTTTCTGTTCGTCTATCTTTTTTGAAATTTTATTTTTTTTGGATCCTTCCAATATGTTATTCTTGTCCAGGCCTTACTTTCAGCTTTTTCTTTTTGGAAATTCCGTGGGTTAAGATTTTGAACGTTGTCGTGGATATTTAATGAATAGATTTTTCTTTTTCAGCCGAATAGGTTGACCATTAGCCTTGAACGGCAAATTTTGGGCGCAAAGATTTTCTATTTTAACATAAAATGAACGTTTGTGGTCTTTTTTTCTAAATCGTCGTTTTAATACTTGTATCCCGTAGCGTTTTGTTCCATTTCAGCCTTTTTTAATAGAGTCATCTGCAGTTTGTTTCTAATTGTGTTGAATGTATTCGCTACAAATGCAGTTTCAACGTGTTAGAAATTGAAATTTTCAACTTTAAAATGGTACACTTGAAAAAAAATTTTTTCATCTTTGGTAAGCGGAGTTTTTTTCTATTTTTATTATGAGTGGAAGGCACTTTTGAAATTTCTAATTAACATAATATATCGCTCCCTTTATCCTTGTAGCTAAATTCAAGGCAACACAATCGATTGACCGATTAGTGCCAGCGTCTACATTTGAGGACACTAATTTTGTCGTAATTCATCGGATTACATGTTCTCAATTAAAAAGGCTTAACCACGAATGCCTTTAAACCATTTGATCAAAAGTCGAGATTTCAATTGCATTCGCTTCTAGGATGTTAGAAGCTAAAATGTCTATCTATATAAAACTCAACCTAGCTGGTTGGAAGTCTGCCGTTCCCTTAAAACATTCTCGCTTAATATCTTCGGATCTACTGAGTCTAACGAGCTGAAATTTTCACAATCATTAAACCCTCATGAGGTGGTCCCTAGAAAAATCAAACATCCCGGAAAAAGTCCCGGATTCGACTCCGGGAAACAATTATATTTTCCCATAAGTTTACACGGGATTGTCGATTTTTCAAGGTGCAAGATTTTTTCTTTCATTCATCAAAATATGTAAATATCGACCAATTTTCTCCATTTTTGCTTATTTGACGGCTAAAACTATAAAATGTCTTATTTTTGCAATGTTTAGATGTTATACGGAGGAATTTGTCAGAAATACGCATTTCTTTTCGAAATTTTATAACTTTTTCGTACTCTTTCCGGGTGTTGCCAAGGCGTTCCCCATTGTTGCCTCCGATTGAATTAGCGTCTATTAAACCTTCAAATAGACGAAAGAATTACATTATTCGCTTCGCACTTTTTATGAAGCATAGAAATTATTGTTGTAGTAACGTCAAACGTAATAGATTGCAAATTAATTAATTGCAGATAAGTTTGATTGTATGGTTCACCCGTGTGTATTGCAGGAAGAAAATTTTGGATTTTTTTGGTGGTAACCTCCAGAGTGCGTCAGTCCTTTGGAGGGTTACATTTGTGCCAAAGTTGAGGAATAAATCGAGGTTAGATTTTTATTCTAGATCTTAGCCCACGTAACTTAACCATCCTAGCACCTGGAGGAAAAACAACAAATATTGTTTACAAGGAAGTATTATAAATAAAAGGTAAAGTATGATGATATATTACTATTTTAGATTATTTTCAGACATCCTCCAGTATCTGTGTTTTATTTCGTTCTCGGACTTCTTTTTCAGTTATGTTATTTTAACCTTAACCTTCAACAAAATAAATACTCGGCCGCTTGAATATCCCGAGCGAAGCCGGATACATCTGCTAGTATGTAATAAACTAAAAATCCCGATTAAATGGTTATCGAATAACCATGATATCGATTAACTGGAATTTTATAAACATACCTCGAAATTATTTTTCTGTGTCACCTATCTGCATATTAACGTTTATTTACTTTAGTTACATCTAATAAAGGTTTTAACACGTAGTACAGTATTAGTTGAACTGTAAACTTACTTTATACTGTATCATTGAATTATTTATTTCAACCATACCATAAACAGTCTTTACCGGTCTTTTACAATGAGTCTAATAGCGATAACAAGGACGAACACATCAAAACCATGCCCTCAGGAGGATTCAAACCCGTAACATCAGGTTCCAGTCTCGCCAACCATCCCTCCACCAAGACTTTTCTTTAAGATATTATTTGGAACTTTCTTACTATTTACTTGATTTTTTGTATCTGTTTACTATGACACGTGTACGTAGGCATCTCGATCAACCGAAACATCCAATTAACCGGGATAGAATCACCAAATATGTAGGTAATATGTAAATAATATCTTATGTCATACATGACCAAAGGGTTTAATGTAAGAAGGGACTATAGAGTCTCAATTTTGCCCTTAATAAAGTCGTAGGTCTGTCTGTACATGTAATTCTCTTGTTAGTGAAAAGGGAAATAAGGGGTTTACTGTATTACAGTGGCGTGGGGACGCCTACGCGGGTTTACGCGGTGCGTAGGGGCCCACCTGAAGATAGGCCCGCTGAGAAACTCGAAAATTATCAATTTTCATTTCTTTGTATAAATATACAAACTTGTATTTGACGCTTAGTATTTACTGCGCATAAGCAATATTACTGCAAGTTTCCGCATGAAAACTTGTTATTTATTTTTTGTTATTTATCGATCACGAGAGTGGCCCACCGTTAATTCTTGCTGCGCCACGGCCCACGCTGTAGCATGTGTCCACGCAATGGCGGATTCAAAGGGATGGTAATGGGGTAATTACCTTCCCCTCCCCTTAAGGGAGATGATCAATCATCATTAAAATATCTCAATAAATTTATTTTATATGATAGGCATTCTAGAAATACTTAGCCAGTATCAAAGCGGTGTATAATATATGTACACAGCGCCGTAACTAGGGCGGGGCATCTGCCTCGGGCGTAACTAAAGAAGGGGCGCAAAAATTGTTAAAGGCAAGTTGTGCATGCCACAAGGTCGGGGGAAATTTCACTACTACTATACTAGTTCCAGACATTGGGCATAGCAGAAACTATAAATTTTGATGATGCTATTGATGAGTTTGCTGCATTAAAATTACAGAATAACTTTTTAATATTAAAATATTTATACTTTCTTTATTTTAATTATGTATGTTTGTAATTATGCATGTAATTATATTTATAATTATGTATTTAAATTATGTACATTTATAGTAAGAAATAATATCATTTCTAGTTTATTTTTATTTATTAATTGTTCACCCTAAATCCATATAGGTATTAGAGAATTTTTATGGAAACGGCGCAGATTTGGCAGTTTGCCCCGGGTGCTAAAATAGCTAGTTACAGCGCTGTATGTACAATGTATATTTATTATAATGAGACAGTATTATTTTGCATAAATAGTTGTCAGTAAATATATTTGTTTTCTTATTACCCCCAC
The DNA here is from genome assembly GCA_028673005.1 of Tanypteryx hageni. Taxonomy (NCBI): domain Eukaryota; kingdom Metazoa; phylum Arthropoda; class Insecta; order Odonata; family Petaluridae; genus Tanypteryx; species Tanypteryx hageni. Next base: position 123,349,841 of record CM054114.1, read on the forward strand.
CCCCTCCCTAAGATATGCACTTAGATCCGCCCTTGTGCCTACGCCACCGCTGTATTGGTTATGCATAAAAAAATAATCTGTGTGTCAGCGCATCAAAGATTTAACCTATTTTACGCCGAGGTAACGATTTTCTCCGACTTGTAAAATGTCACCCTTTTTAAAAGAAAGAATTGGTATGTGGTATTAATTTGTTCCACTTTCTTCCGCACAGGTGTCGCACAGCGGAACGTCTCCCTCGACTCTTGGAAGAGTGCATTTTTTCATCGTCGTCCCTTCTTCCCTCTCTCCTTTTCCTCCCTCCTCACTTCCTCCTTTCCTGCCTCTCTCCTCCCCACTTCTCTCTCCTCATCCCTTCCGGTCCCTTTCCCACTCCTGAAGAGGAGGGATCCTCCCTCCCTCTTTCCCTTCTCCCCCTTCTGGGGAGGTGGCCCTGAAGAGCGCTATGGCCGTGAGCCGGCTGCACCCCTCCCCTCCCCCTCCTACCCAGCACCAGCATCAGCAGCACCACCACCACCACATCGCCTCGACCCTGATGTCTTGCGTGCGAGAGTCCTCTCCAGTCGAGGAACTGGAGGATGCGGCCGAAGATTCAGCCGAGTGTGGAATCGGAGGGGCGGGAGGAGGGGGCGGAGGGGTAGAAGGCAGGAAGCAGGGAAGACACGGTGAGTGGTTCGAACCTCTTTATTCCCTCCACGCCGAAAAGGTTTTCTTCCATTCCCCAACTCTCCTTTTCCTCGGCGATCCGTTAAAAAAATCTGATGTGGCCACCACATGACTTTCTCCATAATGTAGTATTTTTTTAAATCCAAATATGTTAAATGATAATAAATATTTTAAGGAAGGAAGGAAATTCAAAGACATAACCAGCAATAAGCGTAAACTAAAGTTTTTACAAAAGTCGCCTTTAGGTGGAGTGGCGGTGGCAGCTAAAAAAGTTTTTTTTTTTAAATATCTCTTACACAGTGCATTTATATGGGGGAATGTTTTGATTAAAAGTTGTTAAAAATTAAATTTCCTGCAACTTTTCTTCCGATAATTTTTACATTGAGCATTAAAGCAAATGTTTGAAAGAAACGGATAAGTGACAAGATTAAACACTCGCTTCCAGTTGTCCGATTTTAACCAAAACCTAATCAGCTCTTGTCCCTCTAATACAAATGTCAAATGTAAAATTTCGCTTTGACTTGATTAATAGTTTTTGAGTTAGAGCGCCCAAAAATTTCTCATCGCACAGAAAACATCGAGAAAATGATCAAAACGTGTGTTTCAGTTGAAATCTCGAAATCGATTTTTTTCCTTCACTACGCGTGTAGAATGTAAGAATGGTATTTATTAAGGCGTTCTTTACAAAAAGTATAAAAAAATTAACGACTCACGATCAGGTCGTTTCTGTCTGCCCGCATGTAGTACTATCATCACCGAAAATATTGCGAGTGGATTTTTATCAGGTTTGTTACTAAGGACTTTTGTGTGGGCAAAGGGTAATAAGAAAATGATATTAATAGTTCATATAATCTAAGCAGGGGTGCCACCATTGGCCTAGCTAGGACTGCGCGGGCCCCCGGGCTAATTTTTTTCAGGGCCCGCTGCAAATGAACGCATTCCATAGGTTCAGATTGAAAGTGGGTTCGGGAACATTTAAATATAGAACTTTTTCGTAAGAAAAAATATCCGGTCTTATGTTGACCTATAGTATTTCCTGTTCTTTTTGATCTTTATTCCCTATACTCTATAAGTGTAGATTAGGTCGTATGCTTAAAATATGCCTGTAATGTTTAATTTGGGTCTCTTGTGTTTTTCTTCTCGTTTCGTGGTCTTTGGTATACTGGATCGATGTTTGAATTTCGATACCATACACCCAAACCAGTATAAGAAAGGTGTTCAAGAAAAGGCAATTTAAAAATGTACTTGCCTTAGGTATCTTCAATAGCCACAAGGTAAAAAAACCACATGAGCATTTCGGCTACAAAGCAGCCGTCTTCAGTGGTAATTCTCTTATGATAGATTCTTCATTTAGAATATTTTCTGTGAATTACCGCTTAAGATGGCTGCTTTGTAACCGAAGTTCGCATATAGTTTTTTAACCTTGCTGTGGCTATTGGAGATACCTGAGGCAAGTACAATTTTTTAAATTGCTTTTTCTTGAATTCTTTTCAGCCATAAGACGAACTCGATTGTTCCCTGTTGAATAAGAAAGATGGTTAAAAATTGTCACTTGTATCGTTAATGTTAAAGTATAACAAGTCCAAACTCGACATTCAAACTCTTGCGGGCTTCCAGGCTTCGCCCGAGCTGTCCAGGCGGTATCTACGCCGTTGGGTGCCACTTTTCTATGCACAGAAAATGAACTTTCCGTCATATCCCATTTTCGTAATATCTCGTCTCCGGAACTAGCGAGTGGGTTTTGATGAAGTTTGTTGCTAAGGACTTTTATGGGCAAAGGGTAATAAGAAAATTGTGTTAATATTTCACATAAACCTAGCAGAGATGCCGCCTTTCTGCCAAAGAAATAAATTTTCCATCGTATCTCAACTCCGAAACTGTTGAGTGGATTTTCATGAAGTTTCTAAGGACTTTAAAGAGCAAAGGGTAATAAGAAAATTATGTTAACAGTTCACGTAAGCCAAGCGCGCGTACCGCCTTTCTGTAAAAAATATAAATTTTCCGTCATATTTCCTGTAAGAAATATTAGTCATGTCGAAAACGGCTTCTAAAAATTTTTTAGAATTATTCCATTTAACATATTGCATATTGACCGTTATTATTGTTAACAATAGTCGCCGGTAGGTGGTGGCAGCGAAAATAATAGTTTTTAAAATATCTCTTAAACAATGCGTTATATGAGAAAATGTTTCAAACAAAGGTTGTAGAAAATTAAATTTCCTAAAACATTTATTCCAGTATATTTTTACATTAATCAAATATTAAAACCGATATTTTAAAACAAGTAGGGGTGTACACGGGTTTCCCGTGGTACAGAAGTGCTTTTCGTCAAATTCGCCCTAGTGTTATCGTATACATACATATTAATGTATTTACTTTGAAATCAGAAAATTATTTTTCCTTATATTGCGGCAGCCCTGCATTTTAGATCCATTCTAAACATATTCATTTCGTTTTCCCATTCTGTACTCGCCCTACAAACGATATTTCTTTTAAATTCGTTCAACCAATTACTTCCAAATTCATAATTACCGAAAAATTCTAACCTTGATATTGTGGTAGCCCTGTTCAGTCGACACGGTTGAAATATAATATTTTGGTTATTTATTTATATGAAGATTATACACGCCACGTTTGGTTAAACTCCATATCGCCAGTTCTCTATAAATACGTGTAAAAGAAATATCATTTAACTTTTTACTGTGATAGCCCTGCTCTTTAGCTTCGCTTTAAAAATCTTGATTTCATTATAATATGTTGTATGAATCGTATATCCAAAATTTAGTTGTAATCCGTCCAGCCAATTCCCTCCAAATCCATTATTACTGAAATAATTTAATTTGAAATTGTGGCACCACTGTTTGGCTGATCCGATCCAAATATGCTATTATGGTTTAGTATATATGTAACATTATAAATACTAAATTTTGTTAAAATTGATTCGGACAATTCAACACAAATACGTGTAAAAGGAATATTTTTATTACTTTGATTGTGGCAGCCCTGATTTCTATATCTACACAAAACGTATTGATTTTGTTTTTCTATGTTGCACACCTCCTTCATACGAAATTTCCCTGAAATCGGTTAGGACAATTCCTTCCAAATTCACACTTACCGAAAAGTTAAACTTTGCAATTGTGGCACTCTTGCTTAGTCGTTCCGGTTCAAATATGTCACTTTGGTCATTATTTTATGTGAATATTCTACGTATCAAATTAGTTGAAATCGATTCAGCCAATTATTTCCTGATATATGCGTACGGACGGACGGACATCACGAAGATAAAAGTGCTTTTCAGCAATTACGAAAAGCACTAAAACGGATGTAACAAGAGTAAACACCCACTTCCGCTTGACCGATCTTTACCAAAAACTAATCACTTCTTGTGACAATCATATAAATGTTAAATATAAAATTTCGCGTTGACCTGATAAGTTTTTGAGTTAGAGCACCCGCAAAAAACTCACATATCGTACAAAGACATCATCAAGAAAATGGTCAAAGTGTGTTCAGGGGACCTCAAAACGTTTATTTCCGTTGAAATCTCGAAATCTGTTTTTTCATGAAAGCAACACTTTCTCCTATACTACGTATGGAGAAAGTAAAAAATTGTGAGATCTGTGTTAACAGTTAGTGCGCCGTGTGTGCGTGTGTTGTATTGCAGATAATGCGTGGAAAATTGTTTTTTGATCCACTCAAGGATATTTTGTTATTTTTATCTAAATTCAATCGATGATGCGACGCTATAGGGAAAGGTTGGGAAAACCAAACGAGCATTTACGCTACAAAGCAGTCGTAATCAGTGGCTATTCACCGATATTAAGTATTCACTAGAATCCACTACCAGCGGATCAACACTGTTGACGGCTGTCTCGTAGCCAAAATGTGCATCTGATTATCCTGTTTTTCTTTTGTTATTGGAGGTACACCTTGCGTCAATTTGATTTAACTATGAGCCGATATCGATAATTCTCTGTTGAATATAAAGCCATACTGTTTAATTACTTTCAAACCCCATTATTTATTTAAATGCGAAGGATTTTTTAAATGTTAAATCCTACGCAGGAAGGCATAATATGATGGACTGGAAAAAATTCTGGAAGGCAGGAGATAAATCCTGTCTTCACCCGGTAGATAAGCGATAGAATGCTCGTCCGGCAAATGGAAGACCCGGGTTCGTTTCTCGGTCAATGAGTATTTTTTTCTCTGGCCCTCCCGAATTTCTCACATTATTTATTGCTGATAAACCTGGAAAAATTTTGTATTCTTAATCGCCTTGACCCCGCATCGGGGCCATTTCCAACGTTTTCGAGAACGTATTTTTGGAAAACCTTTGCACACAACATACAAGGCGGCCGCAGACGCTGCGGCTGCCTTCTCTCTCTCTCTCTCCTTCCCCACTCCTTTCCTTTCTCCCCCCCCCCCTCCCCATTCCTGCCCTCATCTTGCCCCGCTACGGATGTTGGTTTCTCGAACGAGCTCTACAAAAGAAAAAACAAAATGAACTTTCCCTGTTTTTTTATTTCCTTCTTACGTTTGACCAAACGTTTGTCTCCGTCTGAAATCCCCGATCGAACTTCCCGATAAATCCCAGAAACCGCAATCCTCGTCAAATGAAGGGGAAAAACAATAAGGTCCGCATTCTCGCTTTGCCAATTTGAGCTCATTGTTCGGACATAATCGCGCAGTTGTTCCTTATTTTGCAAAGAAATCTGAGTCTCTCTATCGTTAAACAACTCTATTACCGTATATACTCGCGTAATTGCCACACCCGAATCATGTGGAGTAAATGAAACCTGATGATGCTAGTAGTGAAACCGGTCGTGTTATATTAAAAGTTGTGGAAACTACAAAGTTATCTTTTCATTATGAAAGATTATTTATATGCATCGCATAATTTATTTTCTTTTACTTTGGCAAGATGTCAATTTTGGCTGCACGTACATAGAGTTGTTTAGTGAGGGCCAGAGTTGAAAAAATAGACTTTATCTAGAACGGGGGTCGGCAACCTACAGCGCTTCATGCGGCCCACGAAACTATTATCAATAAGTAGTCGGTAAAATTTGATATAGACTTTCACATTTTTCGGCAAAAGTTTTTCCCAAAGCCTTTTCTGGTGAAGTCTCATTGCTAATAAATGTGTTGGACTTGATTTTCTCTAATATAAGACCGCAGAATCCCTAGGTAACTTCTGATTTAAACGTTCATCCGGCCTCCCGAAGCATTCACAAGTACGAATGTGGCCCATCATGCAGGAAATATTGCCGACCCTCAGTCTACAAGATTGGACGTATTTTTTGCCATTAAAAACAACAATTTAGAAAACGCGTTCTATTGCACCTCCACAGCAATAATAAAATTCTTATCTCCTTTTCACAAAATAAAAGTATTTATATAAAATCTCCAACGATTTAGTTGAGACAATAATTCGGGCCGCATGTATGCGGGATGCTAGTTTGACATACCTGCTATAAGGCTTATAGCGCGTAATTCCCACCTTGTTTTAATGCATTGCATTTGTTATGGAAAAATGCGGCAATGACGCGGATATATACGGTATATTGACCCTTTCAATCACCAAGTACATTTCTATGGGCGTTCAATCACACCATGTTATTAATGGCTTCTGACGCGTATCGTAGAAACAAAAGTGGACGGAAATGATGTTGGAAATTGTATGACCTTAAAATTTGGAAAAATATTGTCAAAATATTCAGAATTGTTTCAATTGCGAAAAAACATTCCCGCGGTAAAATTCACGATTGGAAGGGTTAAACGGAGAATTGTGGAGATCTCGCCTTATCGAACTGAAAATTGTCTCTTTGATCGCCGTGAAAATGTTAGCGAAATCAGATTCGCAGAACGGGTGCGGAGCAGCCGTCATTAGTGGTGGTTGTTTGCTGATGGTGGATCCCAATAAAGAAAAATAAGCAGCCGTCGTCTTCGGTGATGTATCATTAATAGATTCTCATAAAGAATCAGTTGCTGATAAATCGCCGCTGATGATGGCTGCTTTGTAGCCTAAACTCCCGCCTGGCTTTACTAAACTTTTTTGTGATTCTTGGAGTCAACATTAATATCTGATAGACCTAACTACTATAATTTGTTGAAAAACGGTTGAGTGAAAGGGATGAACATTGCATCTGCAAAGTAGCCGTCTTCAGTGTTAATTCGATACCATAAGGATTTATCTCCATCCTCTTCATTATAATTTCCCCCGGAAGTTAGAATGGAGGTTTAAAACCCTCCTGTCATTAAAATCCACGAACAGCAGATTGTCACTGAGGACGTCAGTTTGGCATCAGAAATCTTCGTACCCATTACACGACCGCTTCATAGTTCGGAGGAATCACCTGAAGTGTCCTTAATGGATCCAAATAAATAAGGCGACCTCAGCAATTCGTTATGAGACTTTAATCTCTTGATTTTGCCCATCTTAACCGTACTTGTAGAGTTTGTTCAGTTTCGTTGCCGTGGAGTTTTCTTCCGAGATGTCAACTGTTCGCCTAAATTAATTCCCGACCACGGGAGCTAGAAGGGGAGCAACTAACAATAAAGGCTTATTGCTACCAATTTATCCCGATTACGGTTGCTTGGCGATCCAATATTTTATCTGTAGTGTATTACTTTCCTGGATATCGGCTCAGAGCATCTGAACAATTTTCGACCGTCATCGTGAATGGGAAAATTTATGTTGCAAGTCCTGCGGAAGGTTTCGATTTTCTCAGCGGATAACTATGTATATATTACCGGCAAAGTGTAAAAACCAGGCATTCTATTCAATGCCTAAAACATTTTAGCAAAGTATGAAGTAAAGCGTGTGATCTAATCTTTTATATTTTTCGTAAGGATTCTATACAATACCTAGGAATTGTATAAAATGTGGAAATTAATTTAGGCAAAGCATTAATAGGACAAATGTTTATGTGCAATGCTGCTTATTGCATCGCCGGCACTTGTGCACTTTATCCCTCTCTCTCCCCCCCTCCCTCCTCCCCGGACTGATTCTTGTGATTTCCGACCTTCTTTTGTTCACTCCAAGGGAATAATGGGTAGAGTGAATAAAAATTAAGCAAATGCTTAAAGCAAACAGTAAAAGCAAAAGCATTTGCTAAAAGCATAAGCAAATGCTTTTAGCATTTGCTTCAAATTGAGTGAATAAAAGTTGGCTTTTGCTTATAAGCATTTGCTACTCAGTTTTAAGCAAATGCTTAAATTTTACGGAAGAAAGCTCTTTGCAACTCTTCCTTCACTAGTTTTTGTTTACATTTAAAGTTTTACATAGTTGAATTTCAAACTAAAAACGTAAATATATTGAGTAATATTTTTAAAAAAGTTAATTAATAATTTTTTAAAACTATTTCTTTTATAACTGAATTCGATAATATCACAAATCATGGGTGTTTTTTATTCAATTAGTTATAGTAATTTTATCCAGTCATTTGCCTTTGTAGTGATTTTGGACGCCACAAAATTTTCTGTATTACATACAGGTATGCATTGTACGTGATCTTCCGCGACTCCTATTTGAAATCCGGGATCACTTAAGTACCTTAAAAATATTTCTATCTTCTGTTTGGAAGACAGTACCCCGCCACGTCTCTCTTGATATTCTCCGGGTAACAGATTTGAAATATAGGTACTTAACATTTTCTTCCGAGAAACGATATAAATTTTTATAACTGTTGGTTGTTGAAACTTTTCTCGTATTTTTTAAGCTTTCGTGTCACCATAAATACCATATTTAAGATCAATTATCATGAAAATAGAGTACTTAGAAATATTTTAGCAAGCCCTTTACCTCACTTAAAAAAGTTTAAGCATATGCTTAAAGCATTAAGCAAAAGCTCGGTTTTATTCACACAATTTTAAGCAAATGCTGAAGAAAATTCCTAAAAATAAGCAAATGCTTATTCTTTCTAGCAAAAGCAAATGCTATTTTTTATTCACCCCAAATTAAGCATTTGCTTAACAAGTGAGAGAAATCTTAAGCATAAGCATTTGCTTATTTTTTATTCACTCAACCCAATATGCTGGAGATTAAACGAGTGCTGGGCGTCTGCGGCGCCCTAACTAAACCCCTAAATCCCTCACTACGCCAGCGGTGATTGGGTGCCCGAATAGTGACGTATACTGTTTATCCTTTTACGATTTATTTCATACTTTGCCTAACAGTTTTAGGCATTGTATGAATTGCCTAGGGATTCTACAAAATTCCGGATTTCATACTTTACCGGTAACATATAAATATGTATGTATTTTTGTACGTGTGTGCACATATAGCCCATGTTTTGCCTATCGAGATAATTTTCTTATTGCGTTTATAGTTACTAATTGAATAAAATGGCACAGTAAAATATTCACTGGGGAAATATCATGCTCATCTTATGGCTGATAACGAATTCAAGAATAAGCTCTTATGCATAAAAAAATGAAAAAATAATGAAGTACTTTTCTTAGGTATCTTCACTAGCCATGACAAGGTAATGAAAACCCATGTGAGCCTTTCGGGTACAATGCTGCCACCTTATGTTATGGCTACATGAGATACATAACATAACTACTTAATTTTTCAATTTTTATGCTTATCCTTGAACGTTAAAACATGTTTTGAAGTTTTTATTTAAAAATGAGAACTTTAATTTTGATCGATCAAAATTACGTGCTAATTTTTAAGAACGTTCATCATACCTGTCTGAATTTAGCGCATGGTAATCCGGCTGTCCGCCAGCTTGATGGATTTTACGCGTCTGAGCGATTGTTACATGGGCAACCGTTTGAAAAGGACCATCCGGGCATTATGTGGTTAAGATATACGTTTATTTTTAGCGGTTTGTAAAAAAACCGCTTACCCGCTCGATTTGTCTGTATGCTTGTCTGACGCGCTAGCTCCTCCTAAACGAAAGCAGATAGGGACTTCGTTTTTTGCCAATCGATTCCGTCTCATTCTGCACGTTTTCTTGTGAAAATCCGTGTCCGTCTGTCTGTCAGGCCAACTCCTAAACGGAAGCAATAAGAGATGTCGTTTTTTCCCCAATCAGTTCAGTATTCTGTCTCGTCGTTCTAGTGACCAGCAAAATAGGGGTAAAAATTTAATTTTAAATTCCTTTTCTTGATAAGCCTTTTGTCATAATATTATTTCTCACTAATCGTATGTATTAGTATACATACATTTTAACATTCTGTATTAACCAATTATTTTTTAAAAATCCGCCATTTACTGTCTGCTTCAGCAGCTATTTCCTTTCTTGTTTTAAAAGATGTGAAAATTATGTTTGCAGCAATGCCACGATAACGGGAACAGCGGGGAAGGCAGTAATAATTCGAGTTTCTGAATGATGAAACTTCGGTTCAATTAATATGAATACTAACACGATTAAATATTTTTATTGAAGTTAAAAAAGGCAAAAAAAAATCTGAGCTGTAAAAGTATGTATATTAGTTACCCGTAAAATGAAGCTGTAACCATAGCATAAGTGCAGTGAAACCCAGATCATCCGTGTGTGTATGGAATTACCGGTAGGCGGATTAATTGGCCATTCGTTAGATCTTTAACAGCGCTCCAACGCCAAAGACCGTGAGATCGATAATAGTTATTTCGCAAGTGCATTGTTTTATACACGAATCTCGATATTTAGTACAGTGGTAACTTTTTCTTCCTGGTCATTGTTTTCATTCGGATGATAACGATGCATGATTTGATTTTTTGTGCTCTTTTTAACAGTCATCTCAATGAACTTTTTTGCCTTTGAAATTCGGATTGTCCTTGCTTTCTTTCTGTCCAGCTTACCACAGTGCCAGGTAATGTGGATAATTGGGGTTTTACTGTCATATAGCCGCATCCCCTTTTTTACACGAACACGGCACTTCTTTGTTCTTGGTCCGATCAGCTCGATATTCAGTTTAAAAAAGACGACATTCCGAAAGATTATTATTATTATTTTTTAATTCGAGGCACAGTTTTAGGAAATTGGTTGACCCTCGAGAGCGAGGCGACTGGAAGTGAGATTTTGTGGTCCCTTATGCCGAAGTGCGCGATAGAAACCGTGGATGCAATTGTTTTTTCTTATCGCACAACTCGAGGATGCAACCTGTCGACCGGATAAATTCCACACTAAAAACCGCGACCTTGCGATGTAAAGTGCAATTTTTGAAGAGGTGACCCAGAAATTTAATAACATTCTCGGGAATGTTGATTCTTGGATGCGGTCGAAGCAGTGCCGGAATTTTACGTTCGACAGCGGTATGAAACGAGCTCGTGAGTAATTTCCATAGTGATCGTGCTGCTCAAAATTTAATAGAGCGAAACAGTCGGTCGTAACGTTAACCCTCAAATTAAAAACATGGCAATTAAATTTTTTTGAATTTAACGATTTACCGCAGATTTTGATCAAACTGATAACAGAATTCTCCAAAACCCATAAATTGGTTGTAAAAACCATGTCTTGAATTCATATCTACCTATCGCTGAATTACCACTGATGACGGATGTCTTGTAGTCGAAATGCGCATTTGATTTTCATAACCATTTCATGGCATTTGGAGAATTCTGATTCATCAGTTTAGTCTTAGCTATAAGACGAGCTTGAAATTTCTTTGAATCAGATAGTGATATTCATGTCTTTCGTTTAGAATGAGGAAGTTGATGCATTTAATAAAGGAGCGTCTGAGATAGAAGCCACCAAAATGAATTAGGGCATGGGAAGACGTCCACGAATAAATGACGCAGATGTAGCGACTAAATCAGGGGTGGGGAAACTACGGCCCGCGAGCCACATGTGACCCGCTAGGGCATTTTATGTGGCCAGCGATGCCTTTATGAAAGCCATCCCGTAATATGAAATATAGATAATTTCATTTTTGTAGCTTCAAATTATGGCCAGAAATCCTTTTCCAGTGAGGTTATGGAGATAACCTATTATTTATTATTGATTTTCATTAACAGGATCCCTCGCCTTATCTCAAATAACCTCCGATGTGAACCCTAACATGGCCCGCCTAAGCATTTTCGTCTGTTAATGCGACCCGCCAAAAATCTGCAACTGCAACGTAAAAGGTTTGCCCACCCCTGGACTAAATTATTCTAAAACTTCTTCGCTTCTTGCACCTAACGAGCATCATTCTCACTACCTGAAAAAAATTCAGAACGAGTTGGAAACTGATATTAGCACTCCGACTTCATGTACACAATCCCTGATCCATAACATCCTTGGAGCCCTGAGTCATCCAGCTTTGAAAGTTTTTAAAAACTTTATTTTCGAGTAATTTCGGGTTTTCGACCTCTAGCGCCTCGCATGGGATGAATGCGAACTAACCGGAAAATTCTAGCGTGTGGAAAGAGATTATACGATCTACCTATATACATCGAAAAATATTGTTCATATACCAGAGTAGCAAAACGCCGACGAGCAGACGGACTGTCTGAGAAGTTGGCACTATGAACATGGCGCTTGCTTTAAAAACAAAAGGTCTTCGTGTGCAGCATATACCCGTCTTCATATAATTTACGTCATCGCTTTCATTTGTGTTTATCTAGCCATCTCACTTTAAAATGCAATTGGGTTTTCTTTGGGCGTTCCTCATGGAGAACATTTATTGGGGGAAGTTGATACTAGTTGGGTTAGCCTAAGAGCACGTGAGAAATACTCTATTCTGAAGCTGGAAGATTAGTCTTCCTCGGTTGTTTAGTGGTAGAATATCCGCCCGGCAAGTGGAAGGAAGCGATTCCCGTTCAAGGTAAAATTTATCTCTTGCTTTCTCAGAATGTCTTCATTTTATAATCATATTTAAGCAAACCACTTCCTCTCTAAAATTTACGGACGATAAATGGGAAGGGCTGATAGACGCTGCACTGAATTGTTTTTGCCCGGCTTCTCATCAGATGGCGTTTATTTTTTTCGTTGGCGTCAGCAAGTCTACCCTTGACCTTTTAAATCTTGAGAAGAGACAAAAAAGTGTCAGATCGGTACATCTTTATCGGAGTTAGGTCTAGACTTAGGAAGCTTCTTTTATCACATCGACCTTTAAGTCAATCGGCATTGAATCAAGATGGTAAACGAAGTGGCTGGATGCAATGTGCGAACCAGGAAAAATTTACCGAGTTTTAACAAACTAAAGGAGAATAAATCCAAGAGCTCTTTAATCGGGTATTATGGAAGGATGAAAATAAAACTCAGGCTATTTAATTTCCATTTTGACTTTCGGACAAAAAAATTGACGGAAGAAATATTCTCATCGAATATTCGTGAAATGGAATGATCGATTAATCGAAAAATAGAGGGATCGACGATTCGATTAATTGGAAAATTCGACGCGTGAAAATTTTCGAATTATAAAAATTCGAGTTAAAGAGGTTCCAGTTTAATATTTTTTGGAGCCGCTATATTTGTATTTAACTCATTAACATTGTCCAACGATATGACTGACCACATCGTCTCCTGATCGTCTCGATTTTTTTCTTCCTTTATTCTTAATCGCACGCAGATGCACGAAAATCTATTTTACGTGTGCTATATATATATCTCTCTCTCTCTCTCAATAGAAATTAAGAGAGAGAGAGGTGACATATAATCGATTTCGTGAGAACGGACGGTTTGACCCAGGGCGGTCCCTTCGGTTTGCTCACTCCCGCCGATTCCCATCCCACTGCGCCCACTCATATAATATACCCCAACCTCATCTCCACGTTATCCTCTTACAGCTGGCATGTCGAACTAGAAGAGGAATCAGCGCCACAATAAAGTAATAGATGTTATGTAAGGGCCGCATTAGGATTACAGTTGTTTGATGAGAACCAGACTTGGAAAAAAGCAAGACTTTTTTTTAGAAGATTGGACTTCTGTTTCGCAAAAAATAAACAGACAGAAACCGCTTTCTGTTGTACCTCAGTAACTTGAAAAAAAATCTTGTCTCCTTTTCAGAAAAATATATATTTAATTGGCATTCAAATATTTGAATATGTTTAAGCTAGAATAGAATTGTTCATTTTGTATAAATAATACCCGCATTTGTAGTAGGAGATGACTGGATGCTATTTCCACAAAACATTATGACGACGATCATTCGTGGTGAATGTGGTCGTATGTGTTTTGTGAAAATGGTGCCAAGTTATCTGCCATTCTTTCAGATTTAAAGAATGAATTTTGGGTAATCTCCGTGTGATATAAACTGAGGCGGATATAGCGCCAGGCTATCTGGGCGACTGCTTAGGACCTCGCGAATCTGGGGACAGTTCCGTAACTACTACCCCCCCCCATGCAATAAATTATCATTTGTTTAGTTACTATTTGGATATTTTTGCGCCCGGGGCAGAGGCCCTGCTTGCCCCGCCCTAGTTCCGGCTCTGTCTGGGGCATAGTGTCTAGAGAATTAGTGTTAACGGATTCCGGAGCTTATAGCAAAAGGGTAAAAGTAATGTATAGATTGAATGTGAAAAGAAGCTGTCATATATCCTAAATGATGACGAAGATGATCGTAAGCAATATTTGGCGAAGACCAGTCTCAACTGACGGGCCTTATTGAAAAAATAATTATTTCTAAGGGTTCGACGCGAAGATTTGGAGCTGCAATCGACATCCACCTTAGAATTGTATATTGTAAATATACAGCAATATCTCACTTTACGCGACAGATAGGTTCCTGAAAATTTCGCGCTAAAATAAATTCGCGCAAAACGTGGTCTTTGTGTCAAAGAGGATAGGTTCCATGGAGACGAAAACTAAAGTGTAATATTAACAAAAGTACGCTTTTAACCTGAAAAATCAGCTTCTTGTCGGCTTTCACCCATCAACGCTAGAAGCAAATCTTTACATTTATCAGTAACTTATCTTCGTCGGTAATTTTCAAACGGTATAGAAAACTAAAAACTTCCTTATATTCTGGCAAAACTGTAATTCTTTCCTTTATGAATGAAATCTCAAATAAATCAGCGAGGAAGTTTTTTTCGGAAAGTCGCCTTTCTTGAAAAATAATAACGCCAAAATAGCCGTCATTTGAGAGATAAAAACGGTGTGCCGTCCTTGGAATTTCTTTTATAGTATCCCATCCGGTGTGGGGATCCATAGACGATCTTACTAACATCCACAAGCCTGCAAAAAATGGAATTTCTAATACATTTATGGTTAGGCCTCCTCAATAGTCGGCCGCCTTTGTTTTTTTTTTAACAAACTGTAGGCGCGGGCCCGCCTCGCGCTACGACGAATCCGCTTAAAACGGGGTCGCGAAGTATGCCTGTATATGCAAAGAAATTAGTAAGAATTTGATAGCATGTTTTCCTCCGTAAAATTTTTACCTCGTTTTCAGAATTCGCATACCACTATCATATAGGGGCCTCGCGCCCCCTGATTCCGCCCCTCGATATAAGGAACGTCTCGTTCCTCTATTTCGATAACATGGGAATAGGTGCTGTGTATATTCAATTTTCATTCTCAAGTCTGGAGACTTGAACCAAATAACGTTCAAAAGAATGGAAATGCATTTTCCTACCTTCGATTTTCAAATACGAGTCAATTCGATGCGACTGTTTATTTTGAACAAGAAAATTTTAAGATATGCGAAGTGAAAATCTTTCGTAATCAAGGGAAATCCCATCGTTGCTGATTGTGGACAAACGCGGACAGTGCATAGCACTGTATGGAAAATGCATGTATAGTTATTATCTATATAAAAGTTGTCTATAAAAATTAATTTTTTATATTGGCGCTTGTATTTACCATAAGATAAAACCCACTTGATTGATTAGTATTTACTAATGTGTACTTACTTTAATTATGTGTATCTAACTTATAAATGTATGCGTTGCCTTTCAGCACACATTACAAAAGTACTTTTAATTAAAAAGTATATTTTTGTTTATGGAATTCCTAATTTCCGTATTCGTTTCATCCTCGCAGAGACCAAGAAGCGTCGGTTTCATCCTCTCCGTGGCCTGCGGCGAATATTCCGGAGGAAATCTCGGAGGTCGCCCGAAGACGGCGACCGCGATGCCCTCCCGCAGGCCTCAGCGGTCGCCTCCTCTTCCTCGTACGGTGGAGGAGGCACCCTCAATGGAGAAGAGAGCAGGGACTCTGGGGGTCCAGGAGCAGGGGACTTGGACGAGGCTTACAGGAGTCGCTCCGCATCAGAACTACTCTCCGGAGAAGAGGAGGAGGAAGAGGAAGGCAGTCCGGGAGGGAGCAGCAGGAGGAGAGGGTGAGAAAGAGAGAGGGGAAAAACTTATTGCACCCTATCCTCATATAACGCGGATCCGCTGTAACGCGGATTCTCCATAACATGGATTTGCTACATCTCGGATTTGGTGCAACGTGGATTTGCCATAACATTGATTCACCATAACACAGATTAGCTATAACACAGAATCACTGTAACACTGATTCACTACAACACAGTTTGTTCATAATTCCAAATATTCACACAACATGGATTATGCATTGCATAAACATGGTATGGCCAGATCTGGGATGTGGGATTTCATATTGCTGAGCAAGGATGGTTACTTTTTTATGATTGAGTAAAAATCATAAGAGTAAACCAGTTTCTTTTCTTTCTGATACAAAAAAAAATTTCTATCATTTCAATTTTTTTAATGCCACGAATTCATAGTGTACATTGTGCTTCACATTAACATAGTTTGGTCAGACCTAGGATGTGGTATTTTAGATTGCTGGGGGAGGAAGGCTGTTTTTTTATGAGCCTTGATAATCAACAGCAACACTATTTGTAGATATATGTGCATTAGGAAGAGGTTTGAGAATTCTGTGACTGAAGGAGGATGCCTGAAGGGGTATGGAACATAACCCACCTTTCACCTTGTAAAGCCATATTCACATAGCATGGAATTCCATTCCATGGCACTTTTTCAGGACACATCCCACGTGTTAAAGGAGGGATGGTAGATTTTTTCTTCAAAGATAGAAAATTCTCTGTACCTCCTGAGAGAAGGGGTCAAATAAACTAATAGCCTGCAGGCCACATGTGACATCCGAGATGATCTTGTTTGGCCAATCGTGCAGAAATCAAAACAAGAGTAATACAAATGTCTATTTAAAAAAATATATTTTCAACTGCTCAACCGATACTCATTCCTTGATCAATTATATCAAATCCAGGAATGATATAACCAAATCCATGCTGGAACGAAGGATTTGTTAAGCAAAAGATTGCATATTACAGGGGAAGTTGACTATGAAAAAAACGAGCTGTTAATTGCAACATAATAAGAATTCTGCTGAAAATGTGGAGCAGTGTGCTGAAAGCCACTTTCTTGTAAAATCTAATGAGAAAACATCAGAATTTTAAAGATATAATGATGAAGTGATACCTTGTAATAAATTTCTATATGTAATATTCAAATGTATATCTAATAAGCAGCTTTAGTGTTACATACTCTCAATGTAAACTGGAAGAATGCATGATGTACAGGCATTTGTTTTTGATTCAATGGTCTGTTAAATTTTAATTCAAATGGTGCATTATGCACTTACAAAGCATCTTGGAACTCTAATTGCAATCAGAATTTGTATTGCTATACAGACATGTCAGTAGGGCCAGCTTTAGGGAAGGGCAAATTTGATGGGTGCTCAGGGCATTGAAGGTAAGGATTTGCTGAAGGCACCCCATTGTTTTTATAATGTTCCTTCCAGAATTTAATGTACATCTCAAAATTTCTGTTATACCATTAAAGCTTTGTTTGCACAGTACTACATGATAGCCCCAACATAACTTTACAGTGGATATTTCATTTTAGGCACAAGTATGTATTTATGAATATTTTCTATAAATATCAGTTATCAAATTGGACCAGAATACACCGGAATGCTTTTCCAGTTGTTAAAAAATTAAGCTAGAAGCATTCCGGTTGTTAAAATATTATAAAGAAATAAATCGAAAAGAACAATCTCTGAACAAGATCAAATTCAGTAATTAAAATCATTGTCGTTTTACTAAATAATGTTCATCGGTACCAGGGTTAAAGTGGATGTGGTGGCAATCTGATCTCTCTCACTCATATGCTTCACATACAGGCGACTATATTCATGATGACTTGTATTTTATATTTGCCGACTTAGCAGAACTAGCCAAAACTATATAGTGCTTGAATTAAGCAGAAACGCATGGGAATGCCATTCCACTTGGTATAAAATGAAGCCCATTGCATTCCCGTTGTTGAAAAATCAGATCAGACTGTTCCAGTTACTAGCATTACGGTTGTTAAAATTTTGCAATTCAAGCACTGATAGTTGTGTTACAAATTGTTAACAACACAACCTGATTTGTAAAAGATATACATAGTAGTAGTAAATCACACCAACATTGCCAGGCTGGTGTGACCAGCAACTTTTTGAGTGGAGAAAGATTGAATTTGTTTGCCATATTAGAGATCCCATATTCCAATTTGTTTGTGTTTGGTCGTTGAAACATAATAAAATAAATAATATTCAACTTCAAGGAATACTATTTATGTCATCAATATTCAGAACAAAATAAGTAAAGGATGTAGGCACTTAAAATATATACTTCATTATAGTACACTGTATATTCTGTGCATTTGTCGAAACTCATAAATGCCTTCATGGAAATTAACTCATGTGAAGGAGTGCTAGATTGAATCCTTTCTCCTGGCACCAAAATACCCCGAGCAGCCTCTGCATGTCAGCACTGTTATATGACCAGTTCTAATTGAAAACTAAATTTTCAGAATTGGAACTGCACTCATATGTTTTTTTTTTCAGTGAAATATCTTTTCTCATTCATTTCTATAATATTACATTTCATGGATAAAAAGGGTAATCATTTATCTATGATTTTTTCATTTTCCTGCATTTGTCTATGCACCAATCGCTGTCCATTGAAACAATATGAGACAGATGTTTAGTTTGAACTTTAACATTCTCTGCCTTAAAAAATATTTTTTGGGAATGTAGATTATCTGGAGAACTTTCACATCAAATAACATAAACTGAATTAGGTCAGAAAGAGAAAAGAGAAAGATTCTTCTTGGGAATCTGTTTGAGACAAGAGTATGTAATAAACATGAGATTTTAAGACAAAATTTATTCCAATTTACAATCAATCTAAAATCCAACCATACCCATAACAAAAACTCATTTAATCTGAATCAAATTCATTAAAGAAAATTAATAGAGGTTTTTAGTCTGAAATTCTAAGAAAATTCAATCTACCAGTAAATGGGACAAATATGCATTCTATCAACCTAGGACAGCCGCAGGCATTAATGGATTTACCACTCACTGGAAGCAAAAGATGCCTATAAATGACTCCAAACAAAGAATTTCACGAATGTCAGTTTTTGTGATTTTTGAATGCTTTTCCCTTTATACATATAGAATATTTGCATTCAAATTTCATTATTCTTTCATTAAAACTCTTTATAATTCATTTCACATATTAATTTGGGTTTTTATGTAATAATTAGGCTTGGTAGAATTCGATTTAAATAGAAAAATGTCGATAAACATCGATTTTTTAAATTTCAAAATTGACGAATATGAATAATCGTCAATAAGCATCAATTTCCAACAAGACAGAAAAGTATACGTCCAAAAATCTATTCTGAATTATAATATTTAAGTTGTTTCTGTTTATGTTTTTCGCAATATTATTTCCTACCTACAATTTTGTTCCTTTTCTGGGCTTGCATTAACAGTGGGACTGAAAGAAGGGTATTACACTCAAATATGTGACTTTTTGAAAAGCTCATGCTTCTACTCTGAACAATCAGGTAACTGCAAGGCCCTAAGCTAGTTTTGAGAACACGTGTTTCTTAGACCTTTAGAAGTTTTTGAGATTATATTTGCCGAACTAATGGTGGGATATTCCATGAGCCTCTCTATAGAGCTAGGGTCATGAATATGCCCTGCTAAGAGCTCCTTGAGGTTTGGAGGAAAGGAAATTTGGTGGTCATTTGAAGAGAGCCTTTTGCTACCCATTCCACGCATCCATCCCTTGGAGTGTATTTCTGGAACAAATGTTTCTTAATTGTTTGCTAAGGTTTTTCCTATTGATGGAAGTTGTTGTATGCACTTTCACCACTTCTCCGTATGAAATGAACACTCTTTTGGCAGTCTTTCTCTAAAAGTTATCCAGGAAGGATCGTTCCGTTCTCTTGCTTTTGGCTTCTTCATCCTTTGCTACAGGTTAATAAATTTCATTTTATATATAATGTTTTAAAAAAGGTGCACATCATTATTTGAAATTGAAGAGGAATTAAGGATTAGTATTTATTTGCTACTTGTTGTAAAATATTTTGCCGATTGGATAAACACATTTTAATCAGGATTTGAAGTAAGACTGTTGACTGTGTGCTGAATAACTTGTCTAATTTTTCTATCTATATATTTCATGTTAAATAAAGAGATTATTTAGTAGAGTGATGAAATATATCAAATGATACAATGTAAAGTATTAGATAGTTCTTTTTTGATGGCTAAAATATTATTTCGATAATTATATCATTAATTTTTTTCATTAATTAGTCCTTAATTGGCATCAATGAATGTCTAAAAGCCTTTAAGCTGAACTCACACTTTTTTAAAAAGAATTTCTCAGCAAAAGCAACTGCATATTGTTTGGATTTCAAGAGATAAAGCATAATTTACTTCTACATTTGGGAAATAATATATTTGTCATTGACATGATTGGAGGAATTACTGTACGAAATCAAAAATATCTAGATTTGGAAATACCAGCTTACAGTATTTGGGATTGAAAATATACTAAGTTTCAGTGTGGTAGAACAACAATAATATTCTCGTTATCAATATGCAAGGTGCTAATTTGGTTTCATCATCAAGATTCAGTTAGTGAAAGCCATGAATCTGCTATTAATATATATTTTCTCATATAGATTGTTTGTTGAAAACATTACATTTGGAAAAATTAGTAAAGAAAGAAGTGAAAATACAAGAACAAGAAATATCGTTTCGCGTTCGCACAATGAACTTTTTTCTGCACTAACTATTTTTTGTTACTTAAAGAGGTAAGCTTTCAAGTCAAAATATTCTTGTGTGTATGTGTGTGTATATATATATATATATATATATATATATATATATATATATATATATATATATATATATATGAGATTGTATGCTGTGCATACGTCGCATTAACTCTTTGTGTACCGAATTTAGATTCCTGTACTACACTCAGTTCCTGGACATTTTCTCATAAATCCTAAAAAACAAACCGCGAAATCTCATGGCCAGCTCAAATGTGGTGATTTTCTTGGTAAAAGTCAATATTTAATTAGTAAAAGATCAAATTAACGATTTAAATATACTTCTTACTTTGTATACTTTGTACTGTATACTTTTTTACTGTAAGTAAAAGATAAAATAATATTTTAATAAATTAGTTATCAAGTGTTTTCTTTAATATTAACATTTAAAAATTTAAGAATTTCTAAATAATAAGTAAATTACAATCATCGAATTGAAAGGCCAAAAACTGCCAGCCATATATGTAAGTAGTAATTTTAAGCATCGACATTCATAGAAAATCACTTGCGAAGATAAACGTCAATTTTAAAAAATACAAGTCAAATTCTACCTAGTAGTAATTTTAAGCGTCGATATTCATTGAAAATCTCTTGTAAATAAACGTCTATTTAAATCGTCGATTAAAAAATAAACATCGAATTCTACTAAGCCTAGTTATAAATTATGCATAATTTTATTGATTTACATGATATTAAAATAAATTTCTTGTAATATCTGCTCCTGAGTTTTTTGTCTTTCGATTTAGAAAAAATTATGTATCTTTGTATAGAATGCTCTTGAGCTCAAAAATTTAGAAAAAAGTGAGTTCTCTGTATGGGTATTTACTGTTACATATGATCACTTGGACATTGGCTTGTCATGATATTTCATTTACAAACTGAATGGAAAAATGTTTAACTTTAGTGGAAAATTGTTTAAACTAAAATAAATTCTCTTTCGTAGAGGTGAGTCAGAGAGGATTGTGTTTTAGGAATTACATTTATACCCCAAAGAAAAATGTCCAAGTAGTTGAAACTTTGAACCACAGAATGTACATAAATATAAATGGGAAAAAATATGCACTTCAAGTCATGGAAAGCTGCATTCTTTTACCTACTTTTAATTTCAAAATATTTTCATTTTAGATGCTGCTGAGAAGGTTTTGCATTATTCAGCTGAATGATGCTGGCCTTACTTTTTGGTGTTCCAAATTTACTTTTACATACCACAGAAAAACTCAAAATTGTGTTACGTTTATGCAATTTTGTTTTGGTTATATGAATCATAAGTTTATCAAATAAGGTTATATGTTTCTTGAAAAATTCTTTTATCTACTGAATAATTCCTACTAGATACCATAAGCTGTATGTTTGGTTTTATAGGCATATTTTTATTTGCTAACTAGTAAATGTGGCATTTATGCCTACACTTCAGCATAACATAGATCTTTGAGAAATACTTTTTTTCATTACTGTCTCTGAAAATTTTCATCAAGTTTCACAAATATTCTTCCAATTAAGATACAAAAGCGACAAGTCGCATTAACTTCTTTGATGTTTATCTTGTAAAACTCTAATGAATCACTGATTTTTTCAGTCTGAAATAACCTCATGTATGGCTATTCATAGAAATTCTATATTCTGACCTAACTTTCTTTCACATGACAAGTAGAGCAGCTAACCATTCACATTTAGGAGAATTAACACTTTGGCCAACCTTTTGCTGTGCAAACTCAAGAAGAATGTCATTCACAGACAACCACACAGACACACATAAATACCTGCTGGATAAATTAGCATATTCTTACAAACAGCACCAATGGGACACATCTTGTCTGAAGAACAGAATATATGTATCATATCGTACAGCAATCAGCTGAGGGACGATACATCTTCAGTGTAATAACTTCCAGACGGTCCTGTTTTCAGTCTGCTGTACAAAAGGTCCGGAATCGCTTAAAACATTGCCTCCCATGGTCAAAATGTAGAGTAAATTTAAAGTTAGCATGTTTTAGAAATGATTGTTTCAAATATAACTTTGTGGAACCAATCCAAAATTAAGTATAAAAAGAAGACGCTCTGCTTAAAGCAACACTTAGATTGTATATAAATTTAATAATTTTCTTCAGATGTCATACTAACATATTTTGTTGATTCAGTAAGGATGAAATTAAAACCTAGCTTTTATAATTTCAATAGGAAAGTGAAATTTGAAATAATATTTTCTGTGTTTTATTTGCTTTTGTCGAATTGGTGACAATTTTTATTTATTGGATTGTTGTTCTTATCTTAGGAGTGGCGGAATAGCATCTGGAGAGGTATTCCAAGACAGCCTCCGTCACAGCGTCTCACATGACAGTGTCTTCTCATCTGGGGAGAGGAGGGTTTCCAGCGGTGGGGCAGGAGGTGGAGGCGGAGGAGGCAGACCCGCACAACCCCTTGCGCCTTCTTCTTCTGCACAACAAGTTGCTGCACACCAGGGAGTTAGGGTATGTAGCAATCCCTACTGTCTTCTTGCCAATTTTTTTCTTTAATGATTATAATCATTTGTAATATCCTTTTTTAGGGATTAAAGAATTCTGTACATGTAATGGTCTCTTGTCAAACCAGGTCCGAGGCTAATTTGTTTGTATCAGGCTCCTAATGTGCAACTAATGAATTGCACACAGAAATTACACAATAAATCTGTCATCTCTCAAAAAAATTTTTAATGGTAATTATGCTCCATATTCTCAGAAACTAAGAATCAAAGAAAATGTGACACATGTGGCCATGACAATAGGTGAGGTGACTGCTTCAGGCGACTCTTGAAAGGGATGCCAAAATAATTTTCCGTGCATAATGGACAATTTTTTCGCAAAAATTGACCAAAAAGTTAGGGTTAGGGTTCCAACTATACAATAGTAGTTATTTTTCAACATTGCCACTGATAAAGCATAGTTGTTATTAATGTTTCATTTCAATGAAATATCTTTTCTAATTTTTCTTTCCAAACAAAGTATCTTTTACTTTCAGTCTTTATAAAGGTGGCTTTTAGATGCAATAATGAAGAAGATAATTTTAATACATTTTTTATTTATTGCACATATTACATTAAAAATCAGAGTGGTTTTTGGAAATTTAGTGAAATTGCATTTAATTTATATTAGAAGTTGGTATTCATATTCACAAATACTTGTTAATTGTCATTCTGTATCACTGTACTTGAATAGTTCATGATAGGTAGAGAGATACGCTATGAAAATCACAACAGCTAACAATTTCTCTCCCCTCCATTACTCACTTCCAGAGGGAAAGGCTGCATTGATCTTATTACTATCAAATTTTAGGTGCATATTATACATGGTGGTGATAGGACAACTTCAACATTTCACTCATTAAAACCGAGGTGTGTATTATATTGGGCATGCATTACACGGAAAATTATGCTATCTTCCACCAAAATAATATTACTTTCTCCATGAGAAAGTATTGTTTTCATGAAAAAAATCGAATTCGAGATTTCAATGGTAATACATGTTTTAAGGTTCCCTGAACACGTTCTGACTAGTTTTGCGATGATGTCTGTGTGTCTGTCTGTCGGTCTGTATGTGATAGATTTTTGTGGGCGCTTTAACTCAAAAACTATAAATCAAGTCAATGCACAATTTTATATTTAACATTTTTATAAAAGTTAGAAGATCTGATTAATTTTTGGTAAACATCGGCCGACCGGAAGTGGGTGTTTACTTTTGTCACTTATCCGTTATTTTGAAATATTTGCTTTAATATTTGATAAATGTAAAAATGTATTGGAATAAAAGTTGTAGGAAATTTCATTTTCTACAACCTTTGTTTGATAAATTTTTCCATATAATGCATTGTTTAAGAGATATCTTATATTTTTAGCTGCTACCACCATGCCACCTACTGAAGACTATTGTTAACAATTGACACTTAGTTACGTCTTAGTAACACTTGTTTTTCTTTTCTTAATTGTCAACTGGAAGTAAATATTGACAACGATCCCAGAGCTAACAATGTAATTTGCCATATAAATATGGAGAAAGTCATGTGTTGCCCACATCAGTTTATTTTTGTTTAAGATACTTACAATTAGTTTATTTTTATCAATGACGAGCATGAAGATTACCGAAATGTTTTTTTTGCATGAACACCAATACATTTCTAGCATTGGTCAATTTAAAAATGTGGAGAAATGAAAGGCATTTTCTGTTCCTTAACCACCTGTTGCAATGAAATACCATCTTCTCAATAATTTTTCATTCTTCAACAACTAGTGCAAAAGCCATCCATATGAAGGGAAGAGATATATTGTTTGATTTAAATTAAATTATCATGCTTATTATTGCATGCACGTAGTTCAAAAATTGGACGGTAGAGAGACTGACAGTGCCAGGATGTGGAGAGGTGGCAGACATCTAAGCGATGTCCTAAATTTGACCAAGTAGCAACAATGCGACTGCCCTTGATGGTGGAAGATTTTTAACCAAAATATGTGATATATTCATGTTCAAAACAAATATATGAGTATATTTCGATTCAACGCGTATTTAAAAATCGACTGTAGGAAAATGAATTTTCAATCTTTAAGGCATTGTTTGGTTCAAGTACCATATTTGTATGATGATTCTAAGTAATTTTAAAATGCAAATGAAAATTATGCTGCATTGCCTCTTGTAAGCATAATTCTCATATTAAATACTGAGATACAGAGGGAGATAGAAAACCAAGATTTTATTCTATTAGTAATAGATTTTTGAAGTGACCAATTGCATTACAGCAGATAGATTAATATTTTATGTGTATGCATGGTATGCAGAGAGGGTATTGGAGCATCTTGGATTAATGTCTCATGCAACTTTTTCTGACATGTTATATAACAGGCTCACATTCCATTAGACGTATTCTGAATAAATTAGGCTGCAGACTCAGCCAAATGATAAAGATGTGTGTGTTTAATGTCAAATACTTTTGCAATACTTAGTTATTCTGTGTACATTTGATTGTTTAACCCCCCAAGCGTGATTTAAAAATTGCCATCTCCATGACAGAATGCAACTTGTGCTATTTTCATTTATTTCTTGGAAAATATGAAAGAAAAAAATCCAAAAAAAATTAAGCAATATTTTACGCTGTTGTTTTACTAAACAGGTTGACCTCGATTTACGTGTCCCATTTTACGAAATTTTGAAAAATGTTGTCCAGTGCTTTGTTATATGAATGAAAATCTTGAAGTTACGTAAAAAATACGTTATTTTTTTCATAACAAATCTGGTAAATAAAGTGAGTAACAGAAGAAGAAAAAATGTTAATATTATTAATAATACAATAAAAATAATTCCTCTTAATCGTTTGAAATCGAAGAAATCTTAGAACAGTCATGATATTAAAAATATTTGTTCTTTTTCACAAGGAATCAAAACTTTCAATGTTACAAAAAAATAAAAATTATTTAATATTAACTGATACCAAAATTATGTTATTTCATTGCCATACACTATTTTAATAACTATGTATTGAATATTACTGTTATCATTTATGATATTATCATTTATTTTTATGACCTATGATCGAATAGTGGGTGACTATGACACCAAGTTGCATAAAGAAGAACACTAATACATGGGTATTTAGAATAACTACTTGCCATCAGTGCTGAAATTGTACTGGAATGCACCGAAACAGCGTTCTTGTTAAAAAATTAAGCTTAAAGCTTGTTAAAATGTTATGAAAAAATAAATCAAAAAGAACATCATTTATGAACAAGATCAAATTCACTGATTACTAATTATTGTACATTGGTACCAGAGTTAAAGTGGATGTGATGGCAATCCAATCTTTCTCACTCTTATGACTTGCGTATGAGCAAATATATCTGGAACAAGTCATAACTTGTTATAGTGCTAAACGGTGCTGGAATTGGGCGGAAACACATGGGAATGCTGTTCCACTTGATACAAAATGAAGCCCATAGCATTCCCTTTGTTAACAAGAGTGGAGAGATGCACGCATCATGCATGCATACATGCAAGGCAGAGGCATTCTTTACGATTTTTGCAATCATGTCAAAAATTATAAATATTAGTGGCTTAGTATAATATCTATGAACTGAAATGCCAGTAGTGTTGCCAAGGAAATGTGGAATTTTTGATTCACCGACTAATTTCATAACAATTGTAATAAATAAAACAATCAACAATTATTTAAAACTTACCTCACTTGAATAGTATTAATGTAATCTTTATGTTCACGTTCATTCCTTCATCATAAATTACCCATTTCTTTTCATTTACAAATGCTGTGTATACATAAAGAATATAGACCTATTTACGTTCATATCTTCATCGTAGATTATCCATTTCCCTTCATATTCCAAATGTTTCATGCGCACAATAGAAAATTAAACTAATTAGGTATTCACAGCATATATTGTTTACTTCACTTGTGACGAAGATTTTTTTCGTCGACAACAATTAAAAAACACGGGAAAATTTTTCTAGTTTCCAAATGAATTACGACTTTCATGTTTGATTTTCTTGAAATCGGCTACTCCATCAATAAATATGTACTGAACAAAACTAAGTCGATTAAAGACTTTTTTGTGATATTGTACGAGATATAAAGAAAAGTTCATTTTTTGTCACCAGTAAAGTGATTAAGTCACGTAAACTATTTATATCATTTTCTTAGTTCCTTTGCCCCCATGTCCTAAATACCAAATTTTATCAACATCTGCCCAGTAATTTCTGAGATGAAACATGCAGACAGATGGATGGACACAACCTGGCCATTACTTATTGTAAAGAAACCCTAAAAAATCAGATCAGAATGTTCCGGTTGTTTAAATCTTCCAATTTGAGCACTGCTTCCCATGATGAATGTTCTAAAGAATGTGTACAGTATATTTGAGAGAATACTTGATACAGTAGGAACATAACTCACATTATATAACAGAAGTCAATAGAAAATCATGCTTCGATTTATGAATTTTTAATTTATGAAAAGATTTTCAAGAATGTAACCCTTTTGTAAACCGGGGTCTACCTGTATATGATTTTTTTAGGCTGTCCATATAATTTTGAATGGATTTTATACATACAGGTAACTCTCGTTCAATGATTGTTCGCTTGAATGAATTAATTGAATTTTATAGCTTTACTTTTTGCCAAAAATTCTGTTCACTTTAACGAACTAAATAATATGTATCCAACTCAGATCAAAGAAACTTGGATGTTTACGATAGCTCTTGGAGTCACAAAGATCATCTTGTTTACCCATGGATTCTTTGTGTGTCACTTTACCATGCATTTTTCCTATCGCCTGCATTTTTTGAGAGGCTTAATATGATGTCACCGAACGTGCTGTTTGTTACTCAAAATATATTTACAAATATCCACTTATACTTGAAGGAACTCTTGTGTACCGATAAGAAGGAAGTCCACTATGCAGTGTTTCTCACAGCATCTGGAGTTCTAACGGGGAAGTCAATGGAAAAATCACGATCATTCAACGAATTTCCATTTTACGAAAGCTTTTCATGAATGCATGTCATTTGTTGAATGAAAGTTGCCTGTACAACTTTATTCTTCAAGGTTGGATAATGTATGATACCTTTCATTGCATGGCACCACACATAGGGCAGGATTCCCCGGGCAGTTCCTACTGCAATAGAATGTCTCTTTTCTTGTTCTCTTCATTGAGTAAACAACAGAGCTTCTTAACACATTGCATACCAGACAATTTATTGCATAACCACCCCCAGTTCTCGAGCATTTTCACCGTCAGCTACCAAAATTTTGTTAAATAGCTAAAATAAGATAATTTCACTTACCTTTATCCAATTCCGCTGAAATTTCCAAAACTGTTCTTATCTTCATCTGATAAGTCATCTGAAAACAATTCTGAAATCATCTCACTCTTCGCCAAGATTTTACGTGAATTACATGCCATCCTTTAGCCATGAAATATGGGTGGTTTTCAAGAACGAAAAAAGATGCTTACCAAACAGTAGACAATAAAAAAAACAAAGATGAGATGCATAAAACTCGACAAGACATATTTACTCATTGCAGAAACCATAAGAGTTCAAAATAAATCTCATACATAGCATAAGCTGGCCCGCGACCGTAATACACAGATTTGCATGAGCCATCCACAACGGTCGGCTGAGAGATCACCCAAATCTACGTGAGTCGTATGTAATGTGTTAACCCTACACCACTTTTTCCTGAAGAGGAATTTTCGTCTAAGAAGTCACATCCTGTTAGCATCATTGCATCGGAGTAATTACACATTTGCTTGCCCTTTATCTTTTCTTCGACTCCACAATCCAAATGTTTCATGAATATTTCATGTATTAGTCATCTGGAATAACAATTAGTCCTTTTTATTGCCTTTTTTTGGATTATATAATGTTTGGACTGTTGATACAATTCCACTGAAAAAAAACGGGCACTCCGTTGCTCTCGTTCTCCTAATCTCTCAGTAATACCTTCCTCATACTCGGATTCACTTTCAGATGATAATAAATATCCTTCAGGAGTATTTCTCACAAGAGAAAAAATACTTTCGTCATCACTGCCTTGATTTTCAGTTACATTTAGCACTTCTAATTCATCAAGAGTCGTACTCCTTGATGACAAAGTGGTCTTCAACTGAGGAGGAAAACCTTAGTAATCTTTCTGGGTAAGAGAGGTAATATTTGTATGTTAAGGTTCTCTGATCCAAGGAGCTTAGAGACATCGGTGATTCATAGAAACTCAACACATAATATAAAGGATAAATGAATCAAAAGTGGATGCTGCAAAGGACAACATATGTCTTCAAACACTTGAGGGGTTAGAGAGTTTGTATATGATAACTGCTGTTAGGTGACATAAAAAAATGGCATCTGACAATGAAATATACAGTATGGTATTTATCATCTGTGCTCCAGACACAGAGCAATCCACTCTAATCATTGAAAATCGAGTTTCAAGCACAATTTCTAAAATTTATGCTATTTGCTTACCAGTTGAAACTTTCAAATTAAGTGCACACAAAATTGGTCTTATCATGCATGAGATAACATATAAAACTTTTGTAATCTTCCATCGACTGGTAGTTTTTGCGATATTTTTATACGTGATGTTTTTTTGGGTTGTAAAGCCAGGTTTACTAATCAACTCTTCTTATTCTTCATTAAAACCGTTCAATTTTCTTTCCATCCTAGAAAGATAACTTTGAAAAAATGTGAAATGTTTGAAAAAATAAAGTGAAATTAGGTATCGGCTCTTTCTTCTCCATATCTTTTAGTTGTTGATTCCATTTGAAACATGAACTGTACTTTCCAGTGGGTAAGACAGCCTTTTTCCTACCCAAGTTCACAATAAATTGATCTTTTTTTATCAGCCATAGGTACATATGTGCCTTGGTTGTAAAGTCCATGTAAGAACTGGTATTTGTGAAACAAGTGTTGTATTTATTCTAGAAGAAAGAGTCTTTGCTCTCGGTAGATTGCACAATGTAAAATTACTTCATTAAATAAAATAATTCAACTGCATTTTGAGAAGAGTGCATAGAAATATTTTAATGTGTTATGGAATTCTATGAATTTCAAAACTATGCCAATGCCAACATTGTATCACAAATTGAACAATAAGTAATTCAATTACAAAACAACTTTCGCCATTGTCAAGGAAGAAGATTTTTCACTTTGTGATCAAGGTACATAGAGGTGGTTTTCTAAAGCAGTTTTGGGGTTAGCTTAGGAAAAATAAGCATAACATCAAAAAATGTGAATGCTTGAATCTCAAATGTAAACATTGTGTCTCAGATGTAGTGCTCTTGCCTACCTGGTGATTCTCCATACTAATGATGAAATTGCTCACCATTGGATTCTTCATTGATGCATGTTGTGTAGCTGGTATAGTAATTTTTTGTTTGCTACATGTTCCTAACTTACCGTTGTCCTATGATGAATAATGTTCATTTTACTTGTCCATTTTAATTTATTGGATACCTTTTTTCGTTTTAGTAAATAACATAAATATGAGATTGTGCAATGAAATTTTTATGGAAAATTTGCTTTTAAAAATCTACATCCATCTTATTTTTTGGTGAATCTTATTAGCCGGGAGATATGATACTTTGCTCTTGAATCAATTTCAGTGTCCAAGTAGTTCATGTGATTGCCAATAGGTGACAGAAAACGTCTCATAGCTTCACTTTGTGCAGTCACCTTAGTAGGCTATGGCTTCAATAGTTGTAATAAGAAAATTTTGAGTATTTCAAACAAACAGCACTAATATTTTAAAATTGCTAAATATTAAACAAGTATAGTATTACTGTTAAGAAAAATTCTTCATTGGCATAAATTAAAGCTTTGAACTTCTTTCCATAAGCATTATCATTATTGAATTACTATACACTTCGTAGAGGTGTTTTCAAGTTTGAACCAATAGGATTTGTATCACCGTATAGTCTTTGTAATCTCGAAATTTAGTTTGATGCTTCAGAATGATCCTTTCATCTGAGCAAGCAAGATTATTTTACCTGATACAGTGATGAATAATAGGAGGTGACTGCTGAAAAAATATTTTAAAAATTGATATATTGTTGTATACATAATTTTCAGTTTTTATTTACATTACTTAAACATGCTAAAAGACATACTTTTTAGGTTGGCTGAGAACATTTTTAAAGAATTTAGTGTCCATATCTTTTTGTTCTAAAATCATACAGTTATTATCTTACTATCACCATCTGTATTCTATAATCATATTCCCTTGGTTTTCAGAAAATTTTAAAAAGTTTTATGTATGCATGATGTTTAGTCATTGTAAAATACCACAAATTAGATAAGATTGTATCCATAAATTGCAACCCTTAAATGTTTCTTGAGAACAAGTTTGGTTTAGCATAAACTTTTATTGTCAGAAAAAACCCTTGAATACTTTAATTTTGGAATTTAAACAGCTAACACAATTTTTTAACTTCTATCAAATAAATGTTACTGGCTGCTCCTAATAGCAATAAGGACGTTAAGTTAACCTTTCATGTAGATTCCAAGCAAAAGAGCAATCCTAATCAACAATTCGCTTGTAGTTGAGTATTGAATTACCTATTCATAACACTATATGTTAGTTGGAAATCAGATGTAATTTATTTGTTCCATGATAATGGGAGTAACTTTCATCGTATATTTACTTTGCTGTTCTTATCCATCACAAGCCATATCTGACATAAAATAACCACCTCCCCAGAATTTTAAACGTTTTCTTGCAGTTTGTCAACTTCCACCCTGATTAACCAATTACAAAAACCCCCTCCTAAGCTGCCAATTTTATCATATCTAGCAGACTGGCACCTAGGATTCTTCTCTGCTATTGATCAAATTTCTTGACAAGTTATGCATAACTGTATCTTTAAAATAACTTCTGCATATATTAAAATATTTGCATATAATTTCGAGATGATGAGAGCAATTATTTGAATAAATTAATGTGGGATGATAGTCGAGTAGAAATTCCAGACAACCATCCCTTGTTATTGCATCTTTGCCCCACTTTCTCTTCATGAATGAAATTTTTAATTGCATGCGTGAATGACTTATCGCCTGCTTGTTATCTTTTTCCTAACATTCCTTCCTACAATTTTACATTTTATTACATCGCATGATTAACATGCTGCCGATTAGCTTTTGCGCCTATATATTGCGTCCGTATTTGACTTTGGGACCGATAACGTCAATTAACTTAGTTTTGTAACTTTACGAGGCCTA
Source organism: Tanypteryx hageni (assembly GCA_028673005.1). Taxonomy (NCBI): domain Eukaryota; kingdom Metazoa; phylum Arthropoda; class Insecta; order Odonata; family Petaluridae; genus Tanypteryx; species Tanypteryx hageni. Next base: position 123,382,267 of record CM054114.1, read on the forward strand.
ACGCAACGCAACAGGTGATGTTATGACGAGCTAATCCATTGTTTAGACACTTTCTCGTGCTATAGTGATCGAGAGACATAAACCCCTCACACCGCGTAGACGGGATATGCTTCAATCTCAATATTTCGTCGACGAAAAAATCAGAGAGCACTCGGTGGAAATGAAAGCTTATCACGACGTAGTATGGCATCGATTATCAGCCGTCGGCTTATCAAGGAAGCCGACAAATCGGCGAGATTGTACGAAAATGCCGTATCTTTAAAGTTCGCGTTAGTAAAGGATCGATTCGTATAATCACGGAAGTGGGATGACGGATTAAAATTTTTTCGCCTGTTTTTAGCGTCAGTTCCGCAGAGAAAAGAAACGTGTCGCTTTCAGCGTCACCCGGCTTTGGGTTTATTGTTGGCCTTGTAAATCATTTCGCTCTCTTCAGGTACTAATCAAAGTTCCGAGCTTACTGTTTTAAGGAATGTTTTGCCGCTACGAAAAATGATGTTTTCATGTGTGATTCGTATTTATATACATAAAACTAGGGACCCTGTCCCTACGCGCCTCGCGTTTATCTTCGTTAAGGTGAAAATAATTTTTCGGGATTGCTCTTATCGAGACTCATATGTTTTCTTCAAAAAGTTTTTTATCCGACGTACCATTTCCGAAATATTAATTTTTTAATGTTTTAAGAGGGCGAATGAAAATGAAAATAGTTTTTTCTGGGGTTTCCTAGTTGTTAGGACAATATGGCGTTCGCCGCATTTCTCTGCGACATACAGTTTTTCAGATAAAGAGCGTGACAGACGGGCGAACAGACACTTTGGAAATTATACATAGGATTTTCACTGTTAGGATCAAATCAAGATAGACCTATTTGTTGATTTTTCTAACTCTATTTAATAGATGATAATATTTTCGATCAAATTCGACATTTTGAATATTTTGAGGAAAAAGAAACCTTGAATCATTCTACGTCGTTTCGTCATAAAACGCTGCAGTCTCGTTAATCCGTTTTCGGTTATAGATTGGAATTTTAAAATCTTCTCTATTTGTGTGATAACGCTGCAGAAGAAATATTTTTGAACAATATGATCCAAACAGAACTTATGATGCCTACTTTCCATTTAATCATTTATTTAATGCTTATATTGGCTTTAATAACTTTAAAGTCATCGCAGATATGTAGCTCTTTGTGTTCCCAAATTTTTCAGACATATATTTCATCATTACAAATATTTTTTTAATTCTAAAGATATCACCTCCGCAGCGATTTTCGTTTTTCCCTTATGTAAAAATAATAGATTAAAACAATCCCCAAACTTTGCAATTTTAAGAATTCTTTACTTTCTTCATTATAGGATACTAATGCTAAACATTTCTGCAAAATTTTAAAGTTGTAGCACTTCTAGAAGTGAAATAATATTTTTCTAATTGTTTAAATTGTAAACAGTTTTAACGCCCACCGCAATATATATATATATATATATATATATATATATATATATATATATATATATATATATATATATATATAACAACTTACGGAAAAGGAAAGGTAAAATAGATATATGGATGTCAACAAGGTGTTGGGATGAGGAAACCCAGTGAGCACTCACCAATCAGACGACTTCAGGTTGGCGAGGCCCCGGGGATGTCGAAGCGACACACGTAAAATAACACAAAAACACAGAAACATCACAAACGTAGAAGCTTTCGGAACTACTCCTTCTTCAGCTACAGGGAGAGAACTAATGGCGGTGACACTGGGTGGAGGCATGGGGGTGGAAGGGTAGTGCGGAAAGGTCGAGGATTGGAGGAAACGGAGGGGGTTGGGGATGGGTAGGGTGTTGGGAGAAGACAGAAAGGGTGTGAAAAGCTATCGAAGGTTGAGGCCAGGGGGAGTGAAGGAGTTTAGGAGATGGATATGCGAAAGCTCCCACTGACGGAGTTGGGGAGTCGAAGCATTGTCGGGGAGAGCGCGAATGACTCTCACTGTGAAGCAGTTGTTAAACTTTAAATTATGTAAATAATTTGAAATTTCAGCTTCCTAGCTCATCCCGTAGTACCTAAACAGTTATCTGTTTGTTTTAACTTGAAGAATTTTTAACGGCAACACAAAGTAAAATATCAAAATTTCTATAATCCCTATTTCGTCTTCCATCCCTATTCCCCGCGTTCTAATGTGTAATCGATATATTTAATTCGCATCGTCTGCAATGTTGTGTGTGTGTCTCTCTCTCTCTCTCTCAACGGCGATAAAGCGATCTCTTTTATCTCGCTGAAAACCATCCCAAAGTTAGATAACGGCAATTGGATATTTTTAATTCCTTTCTTTGATCAATTCGCCCAAGATTAAAATGCTCGTATCTTAGACCGAGCTTTAAATCGTTTGCTCTCGATAAATGAAGATAAATTGCTTCCCTCGAGGCTTCAACTGCCGGATCAAATGCGAACTGTTTACTCGATCCATAAGTCGAATGAAAGCGACTCGCTTCTCGGTTACATAATTTTTTAACCATTTCGCTCGTTTAAGTGGCGTACATTACAACGGGAAAATATACTCGAAGAATGTTGCTAATTAGATCCGAGAGGACAATTATTGTTGGTCTGGAAGGTTGATGCCACGCAATGGAATATGAACATCGTCTCAATCCAATTGATATGATTATCGTTCCAGAGTTTATAAAAAAAACTCCTTTTGTCGATGAAGCGACCTACTTCGTTTCTCTTGCCAATAAAAAAAGTACAAAAGTCTGTGTTTTTAGGCGTATAAACACTGATATGGTGTTACGTGAAATTGAAAAAAACAAATTATCCTCTGTCCTGAAAACAAAATCTTGTGTGTTTTGTTTGAGATCATCTACGAAAAAGCACGAAGGAACAATTCTTTAGGCAGGATAAAACTTTTCTTCATTTTTATGGCGAATCGATCTGCCCAGCAAATTAGTTGGAACGGTCTCAGTAAATTTTACTTAACGCCTTTTGTTAGTAAGGCGGATGCTTTACGAAAAGAGGATAATGGATCGCTCGTCTTCTGTCATTTTTCGAAGCGCCCAGTGAAAGCGCGGGAAGCATTTTATCATTCACATTTGTTCTCAAAGAATCAGTTTAATTTTCAGAAGCGCTTTTTATATGCACGCGTTAAAAAATCCGTTTAAATTTCGGAAGTGGACGCGCAGTAAAAGAGATCTATCGCCGAAAATTCTGGACCGCGATCCAAAAAAAGCTAAATCCCGCGGTCGCGGAGGAAGCGCAAAACGATTACGAAACTATCGCTTGTTTTTCGGGATATTGAGGAAGTTATGGCCGAGATATTTCCGCGGAACCGTGGCGAAATTTGATGTAATCGTTTTTAAAAGTGGCGCGGGTGCCATTAAGCGGCATTTTGTAAAGGATTCGCGTATTATCTTTAGCGGAAAATTGAACGGTGCAATTAAAAATGATTTGTTTGTTGAGTAAGTGAAGCCTTGGTAAACTCTGCTGGAAATTGGGTTTAATCGTCGATAATGGTCCCAACAATTAATAGTTCGAGTGACTAACGGCGCTAAACCGTTTGAGAACTTTTTTGACAACGTCATATAATGTTAAAATTGAAACACATATTCGCCGAAAACCTATGATAAGAATGGTATCTTACTCCCTTATCCTTCATCCCTTTCTGTATTTAGTTCCCTCTACTAATTCTTTCTACCCTTCAATGTAATAGAGATAAAAATTTTTGATCACGTGAAGACTCTCCCCCCAGGGAGCACGCTGGGGGGGATATTCCTCAGGTGGACTACCTGGGGAGGGAGATTCTTCAGGCGATCCAAATTTTTTAAAAAATCAGTGTAATGTACTCAACTTTTTTAAATGCAGCTATTGATTAAAACCATACTTCTAAGAATAGAAAGATTCTCTATCTTTCGTTCTACAAACAACTTATGTGTTTTTATACACGTTGCTTAGTAACTGATCTAAACCAACAAATATCAAGATTCCTGGAAGAGTTATCATTTTAAAAACTATTTTACGTTGGCATAATTCAAAACGCGCGTCGTAAAAAAACAATTCATTAAAAGGAAATGTTAAGTGGTCCTAGCCTTACCGATTGGGAATATTGAAACTATTTTGCCTAAAAATTGTCCGTAGATCGCTTACGTAGGATGTAATTAGGAGTTTTCTAAAAAATGTAGTCTTTATACCGATCCTGTATATATAATCGGCTTTGGTTCACTACTCTACTGAGTAAATTTTTATTATATTATCATATTATTTTTTTATATATGGAATTAGCTTACCAATCAAAATTTATTACAAGTTAAAGTTTAAAAAAAAATGTGAAAAACCCAACCCAAATATGAACTGATAACTATATTGATCAGTCTCATTATTTATAGATAGAGAACAATAGACTACTCGGTGAATTTTTTATTATATTTGTTATTGTTTAAACATGAAAATAGTAAAACATTTGGCACCCTTATTGTATTAATTTTTAATGGAAAATTAATTTCATACCTAATATGAAAAATCTGATGTGGCCACCACATGACTTTCTCCATGTCTGTAATATTTCTAAAAATTCCAAATAGGTTACATTATAATAAATATTTTAAGGAACTGCGAGAAAATTTTCGACTTTACAAAGAACAGAAATAAACTCAAACCATAGCCTTCTGATATTGGATGTAGCCACAAAGATCCAACAATTAAGAAAAGTAAAAGGAGCGTTACTAAGACGTAACTAAGCGTCAATTGTTAACAATAGTCGTCGGTAGGTGGCGTGGTGGTGGCATCTAAAAATATAAGATATCTCGTAAATAATGCATTATATGGGAAAATGTTTCAAACAAAGGTTGTAAAAAATTACATTTCCTGCAACATTTATTCTAGTACATTTTTACAATTACCAAATATTAATGCAAATATTTTAAAATAACGAATACGTGACAAGAGTAAACACATACTTCCGGTTGATCGATTTTTACCAAAGCTAATCAATTCTTCTGACTTTTATAAAAATGTTAAATATAAAATTCCGCGTTGGCATGATTAATAGTTAGAGCACCCACAAATAAGCTACTACATACACACTTAGACATCATCGAGAAAATGGTCAAAACGTGTTCAAGGGACCTCAAAACGTGTATTTCCGTTGAAATCTCGAAGTCGATTTTTTTTTCATGAATACAATACTTTCCCCTATTTACGTATATGGAGAAAGTAAAAAATTTACCGAGTAGAATATTGAACCTGTTCCAGAAAAGCAATTTTAATTATAAACGCGAAGGCATTCCTAGTTCTTTTAGTAATCTACTATTTGTACTATGACACGACGGCCGTCTGGTAACCGAAAGCCGCATATGTCTTTTTATAATCTTTTCGTCGACACGGGAGATGTTTGAATAAACACTTATTCTGTCAATTTTAGCCTTAAAACGAGCTGGATGATTCTTTATTGAAACAACGCCAGATGTATCAACAAGTGATTGGGAGGATATGACGGCACATGAAAATTAAATTATCTGAAAAGTGAATGCATTTATCTCGGAAACATAGAGCTTTATCTTTGGAGTTGTTTAATTATTTTCGCACCGACAAAGTGATTTGATACTATGTTCGCACGATTCTTTTAAGGCGCTGTGAACAAGTTCTGTCGGTAAAAAGAAGCGAAGAATCGGGCCTCGATTGCTTTTCGTCTACGCCAGTGGTGCCCAACCTTTTTTAACGCTGGCCACACACACACACGGATAAATTTGCGAAGTGCCACGCAATATTAAAGACACGAGCGGAATTACCCGTTGAACATCAACGGGACTTTGTAGTGTGATTAAAATATAACTTCTGAGGTGTGTATGTAAAAACCTATCTATTATATACATATAACGGGAGGATACTAATGTTTAGGCACTTCCAGATGAGCTGGAGATTCGAAATTTTTTTCTTAGGTAGGATTTTGTGCAAAACCGACTAGAAAAAACGAAAATCTTGAAAAAGTGCAACAATGCGGCCGCTAAAAATTCTCAATTGTTTAAACAAATTTTCAAGGTTTATGTATTTCCAAATGTGCTACGGTGTTGAATTTTTTTTATAAGTAGAATTCTTAAAAAAACGAAATAGGGATTATACAAAATTTGATATTTTAAATTGTTTGGCAGTTAAAAATTCTTCAAGTTTAAAACAAATAGATAACTGTTTAGACATTACGGGATGAGCTAGGTAGCTGAAATTTTCAAATTATTTAGAGGTTAGTTTATGTAAACGAATAAACAATCCAATTTATCCATAAAATTGTTATTTTGGCCGTTAAAAATTATTTAAATTTAAACAATTAGATAAATGCTATTTCACTTCTAATTGAACTATAAATTTAAAATTTGGCAGAAATGTTTGGCATTATTAACTCAACGTGGGGAAAGTATAATATTTCGAAAATTTCAAAAATTAGTGATTGTTTTACTCCATTATTGATCCATAATGAAAAAACGAAAACCCATCCAAAGGAGAAATCTTTAGAATTAAAGAAATATTTCTCATGATGAAATATATCTCTGAAAAATTAATGTTTTTTTCAAGGCTAGATTAAATGCTTGCAGTATGCAAGCACCTTCTACTAGTATATATATATATATATATATATATATATATATATATATATATATATATATATATATATATATATATATAGTAAATGTAATTGTTTGATTAATTAATAAATTCCTGACAGTCGTTTGAATTCTCCAAGAAAATGAAGCGCTTGAAATTTATTACATTCTGGCATCAATATACGACCTGATTTGCCACTCTTTGGCTCCGTTATTCTTCCTCTTCGTATGTTTACTGAATAATAATATTCTTCAATTATCAACGTTGCAATCTATTAAGTTGGACATTGCGCGAAGTTAATAACACAATTCTTTCGTCTATTTGAAGGCTTAATAGACGCTAATTTATCGGAGGCAACAATGAGGTTCGCCTTGGCAACACCCGGAAAGAGTACGAAAAAGCCATAAAATTTCGAAAAGAAATGCGTTTCTGAGAATTTCTTCCGTGTAACATCTAAGCATCGCAAGAATAAGATATTTAATAGTTTTAGCCGTCGAATAAAATAAAACTGGAGAAATTCTGTTTATATTTACATATTTTAATGAATGAAGGAAATAAACCTTGCACCTTGAAAAATCGAAAATCCCGTGTAAACTTATGGGAAAATATAATTGTCTCCCGGAGTCGAATACGGGACTTTATCCGGGATGTTTGATTTTTCTAGAGGCCACTTTATGGGGGTTTAACGATTGTAAAAGTTTAAGCTCTTAATTCGATTGGGAAATGTCCAAAAATACCGGAACAGATAGACAGACGGGCACTTGAGAATTATTATATAAGGATGCTATCAATAATTAGACAGCTTAAGCACTTATGGTAATTGAATTTCCATTCTAAAGCCATTTTTTTCACCTTTCGGTAATTATCTTCCTCCCTAATGATTCGACGGTTAGGTAAGCAGATGGGTTAATAAAATTCAAAGTGGAAATTGTTTTAAGACTCCGCGGGCCACCTGAAATCGAGTCGCGGGCCACAGGTTGCACACCACTGATCTACGCAGTGCCGTAAGGTCGCCTTCCTGTCGTTGGTTTGCTCCATTGCTCCAATGTTTCCTTTTCTAAACCAACTAGCGTAATTGCCTGTCAAATATGACGGGCATGCGAATTTAGGCACGTCCCGTTCTTCCCCCTTTTCTCTCTTCCCCTCTCCCATTCTCACCTAATCGGAAAGTGTGCCTCAAATACCATAAAGAGTTCTCGATTCCCCCGCTCTTTTAACAACGGCTTTTTATGGGCGGCGCCACAGTCGAGCGTGACAGGACGAGCTAGCTCATTATATTATAAAATATTCTCCTCGGCAAAAATTTTCCTTATGTATTTTTGGTCATCTTGTTGACCTTTTCATCCGTCCGTCTCTTACGGGTTTCGAAAAATCTCTCGGGTTCGAGCTACAAAATTTAGAAACCGTTGAAATATGGATTTTTTTCGAATTAAGTTCCCTTTTCCGTGCGTTTAGCGTAAATTTCTCCATTAAATCTGACAAGAATTTGTTTTCTTTTTTAATGGAACGTTCTTGCAGTTTTCCGCGTGCTATCGCTTGCCTATTTCAATGCGCGGCAAAAAACTCCTCTATTAAAAAAAATACTTTTCCCTATCAGTTACTTATGGGGCTCTTCGTAGGCTGCGTTCTTGACCACCTCGTAAACATATCAGTCCGCCCCTTGCCACGTGAATGCAAGTTTTTTTATCATCGGTCGATACTACGTACGTGGGAAGCCGCCGATAAGATGCTGGAATATCTTTCTTTCTCGAAATTTTGATATAAAAATATTAATAAAGTCCTCGCCGTGGCATAATATCTGTTCAAGGTCTGATAATTCGGTAATGTGGCTTGGACCACCTATAACCTCAAAATCCTCCTATTTATTCTTCCGTAGCTCCAAAACTCCCTCTCTTCGACTTTTGCAGGTTTTTTCTTTTGAATTTATAAAGATTTACTTACATGTATGCATTCAACGACAACGTTGCTCTTGTATGTTTTCAACTACCAATGAAGTTTGTTTCCCTGACAACAGCCACTATGTTTATATAACGAATAACAAGTAAATTACAACTAATGAAGTAAAGAGATTGCTTTTGTTGGTAAGGCTTTTTACTGCATTAAAGCATATTCGGGGAGTTTTTATAGTATCTTAATGTATTTTATGACTGCTCAATTTATTTATTTTTTCGAATTATGGCAGAATAAGCCAGATTGGAATCTTCGGAGGATAGCTTCGCTTTTTTTCGTTTACACATGCGCTTTAACGTTGTTGCCATTTAGCATATTGCCATTTTAATGCGCATTTTAATCATTTTTATAATGCGTTTAAAATATTTACGATCCTAAAGCCGACGTAAATCATTTAAGTGGTCATTGTAATTGAATTTATTTTTATTAGAATTCTGAAAAGCAAAGGTTTTTGCGATTCTCATGAACATCATGGACACATCCGTAAGGTATTTAAGTTATGGGTAATATTGTGGGTTAAATAATAATAGAACACTCGGAATTTAAAAAAAAAACTTATTTCACATACAGTAAAACGCATGACCGGTTGCGACGGTTAATCGTCATATGTCCGCGAGAAATGTGAACTTCATTATTTTGCCTTCAAATTCCCTATTTCCTATATCATTTTTAATGTATGTAGTTTAAAATGCTGTTTCGCGTCAGTATTTTACTTGCGCCATGTTATTACTGAATATAAATTTTCGTTTCAGAGGCCTGTTTGTTTTTCACAGTAGTAATATAATGTTTTTCTGTTATATACGTCTATATTTTACGAGCAAACATCGAATACGGCGATAAGTAAGGAAATGTTAGCTTCAATATGAAACGTTTAAAGGTCGGGTTATATGTCCGATAGTAAGACGAACTAAGCCCCCGCGATAAATATTCTCCTTCTCTAATCTTATGCCTTTGCATTGCTTTTGTATCCTCGCAAGGTCGGACGTCTATACCAAGTCGTAAAGATGTTTATAAAGAAAATGTTACCAAATGCAAGAAAGCTGCCTTCGCCTAAGACAGGGGTGGGGAACCGGCGGCCTTCAGGCCGCATGCGGCCTTTTGTGATACTCAGTGCGGCCTTTTGCATACTTGTCTAAACATACTCAAACTCATATACGATTTTAGCATGAAAGTTACAGAAAGAACAAACAAAAGATATGTATTTTGCTTCAGCAGAATCTTTGCTCCAAATCTTGTTTTAAATGACACATTACGTATAGTTATTGTTATTGTGGACTACATTCGAGCAAATTCTTGCTAAAATCTAATCAGTTCTAGATTTTCTAATACAAATGCTAAATATGAAATTTTATGCTCATCGGATTATTAGTTTTTGAGTTAGAGCGACCACAAAATTCCGGTCACAGACATACCCACAGACATGAAGAAAATACATAGGTGGGAAAACTCCTTAAGCATAAAAGTACGCGTACGCCCTTGAAGATGCCCACTTAGTGGGCGAAATGCATCGGGTTTGTCATAAACTTTTATGGCTTAAGGAGTTTTCCCACCTATGTAAATCCAGCCATAAGTTAATCAAGCCACCGACCTTTATCAAGAAAATAGGCAAAACTGAATCAATCCTAGCTATTTAGCTCTTTTTTTCTAAAAAAATCGCGTTGTCTGTCCGGGTTGGCAATGTATCTGGAACCCTGCATCCTGGAGCAACCAAATTTTCTGCATGGGTCGATCTATTTCGGCAGGGCATAATAATTTTTCGTGAAAAAAGGAAGAAGGCGCCTCATGTAGTTTGCTCTGCAATTCATTCCCCACATGTTAATTTATCTGTCTCTTTTAACTCAACTCGGGGCTTTACTCCGTTGTCCAGGGCAGGGAATTCGAATCGGTATTTTCGCGTCACGACCCAATCGTTTCGCAAACTTTTCCGGGCCGTCCTTTTCGAGGGCGGCCTATAGATAATTTTTTTGTCAGTCACCTCAACATTTTAACGGAGCTCTCGCTGCATTTTCATCTTTCATATCTGGAGATAAGTAAAGGATGGTTGAGAGAGAGAGAGAGAGGGATGGATAGTGAAAGGTAGGGAGGGGGGTAGGCGATTAAACGCGATAAGCCGTTTCCCACAGCCTGATACGCGTTAGGCTTTGCAGTTTTTTCCTCCTCACCTCTCCCTCTCTCTGATTGAGTGTAACCTCCCACCTCCTCCTCCTCCTCTCTCTCCCTCTCCCACACTCCCTCCCTCTTTCCCGCCAACTCAGCGAGCAGTCTTCTCTTGGTTGAGTATCGTCCCGTTACGTGTCTTCCTCTTTCTCCTCATCTTCTTTTTCATCGTGTGCGACGTCGTCTTCTTCTGTGTCCAGCGGATCCGGCGAAATGTGGAGGTTGCAAATGAAACAGGTTTATATCGATTCCATTAATACACGTATCCACGTGCAGACGTTGTCGATGGAGAAGAAAGAGGTCGTGTTGTTCAGTCAATAGCTGTCAAGACCATTAAAATTTGCGCATTGTCGCGTCCCACACTGATCCTCGTAAAACTTAAACGAAGAACTAAGTAAGTGAACCGGATGACATATTCAGTGCAGAAAATAACAATGTATGATCCCGCTCAAGCGTGCACTACGTTGTATTGTTGTGTATTGTTAGTTAAAATCGTCAGTGCTTAGCGCGAACGAGTTAACAGTTAACAAAGGTTGGATAGGATCCAATAATCAGTTAAAGAGAGCCTCACTACGTTGATTTAGACGTAGAGCCTCATCTTGGTTTTTTAATGACGGATCCCATAATTAACTGAATTGTTTTGTTTAGGTTCACCGGTTGTATCTCCAGAAAGTTACGGATAAGATGGTGAGCTCTGTTTTAATTATTATTATTATTATTATTGGCATTAATTATGTTCGTCTTCATCAGTGTTTTGGTGTGGTCACTTTGACCTAAAGATACCTACGTCCGAAATGTAACCCATCTTTTTTGTACGTCAAGTGCTATCATGTGTGAACGAGTCAAATGCGACCTATTATTAATTCCGAGCCTTGAAAAAATCAGCAGGTAACAACAAGGGGTTGGGCGACGTCGAGAAAATTCGTAACTCAGGGCCTGATCCGCATCGGTCCGAGTGCCGTGTGTAGCATGGTTAATTTCGTCGAAGAAAGCCCGAGAAAGTGCGTTGATCACCGATGGTTTTTTTTGTATGCTCGTTTTGCTTCCAGCATGAGCGCCTATTAGCTTCGGTCTGTTCGTCCGTCTGTCTGTCCGAATGTTTGTTCTCGGCTTCTACCAAACGGATGTTCACGAAATTTAATATTAAGGACTTAACAGTCAAAGGCGATTGGAAAATCACATAAATGAATCACGTAAGACAATCAGGGGTACCACTTTACTGGTGACAAAAAATGAACTTCCCGTCGTATCTCGTAAAGTATTAGTCATATCAAAATAGTTTTCGAATAAAACTTGTAGAAATAGCAAAGTAGAGTATTTATTTTCCTATAAATTTTTATCGTAGGAAAAGCCGCTATCAATAAAATCAAACGAGTTTCTTAATTCGAGTTGAAATTGGAAAATGCCTTGCATGTTTACTTCATCATTGTTGGTAATGTAAGTAAACAATCTCAAGTTCAAAAACGTTTATATAATAATTTCCTTCGAATGCTCCGCTGCACGAAATGCTCCCATTTGTGATACGCTGTACACTTTTCTAATTTGTTTTTTTTAGATGCGACGCTCGCCCAACTTTCTCGATCGGTTTACCGCCAAAAGCACGGCAGATGTTTAAAATTGTTACGCGTGCGCGGATCCGATCGCTCACTCGAATGCGAACACCAGGCGAGTGAACGACCTCGTCCGTGTTTTTTACTTAACCGCGCTTTTTTTGCCCTCGGAAAAGCCGCGAGTAGTTTTTCTCTCTCTTTGTCGTGTTTGTAGAGGCGAGAGATGGTTGGGGATGTTTGTCGCTATTCGATATCTGGGATAATTAAAGTGTGAGAGAGAAAGATATTCCAATCTGTTGATAGTTACTAGGCACGTGATCTCCGGCGGTTTATTCTCGTTCGTCAATAAATGACTGAAAAACCCAACGCTTTTTGCGGTGAAAATAAAATCTTTATCTTTTACAACAGCTTTTACAGTAACTTGTCGCTATATATATATATATATATATATATATATATATATATATATATATATATATATATATATATATATATATATATATGGATGTCAACAAGGTGTTGGGATGAGGAAACCCAGTGAACACTCACCAATCAGACGACTTCAGGTTGGCGAGGCCCCGGGGATGTCGAAGCGACACACGTAAAAGAACACTAAAACACAGAAACATCACAAACGTAGAAGCTTTCGGAATTATTCCTTCATCAGCTACAGAGAGAGATGTTTCTGTGTTTTAGTGTTCTTCTACGTGTGTCGCTTCGACATCCCCGGGGCCTCGCCAACCTGAAGTCGTCTGATTGGTGAGTGTTCACTGGTTTTCCTCATCCCAACACCTTGTTGACATCCATATATCCATTTTACCTTTCCTTTTCCGTAAGCTGTTATATATTATATATATATATATATATATATATATATATATATATATATATATATATATATATATATATATATATATATATATATATATGTCAACAAGGTGTTGGGATGAGGAAAACCAGTGAACACTCACCAATCAGACGACGAGAGTTCTCTCTCTGTAGCTGAAGAAGGAGTAGTTCCGAAAGCTTTACGTTTGTGATGTTTCTGTGTTTTTGTGTTATTTTACGTGTGTCGCTTCGACATCCTCGGGGCCTCGCCAACCTGAAGTCGTCTGGTTGGTGAGTGCTCACTGGGTTTCCTCATCCCAACACCTTGTTGACAATATATATATATATATATATATATATATATATATATATATATATATATATATATATATATAACGGCCCGAATTCGATTCCAGGACCTTTTCATTCCACCGTTTGAATAACATGGAAATGGGTGCAGCGTATTTTTTTATTTGCATTTTAAAAACTGTTCTTTGAAAAATCTTACGGCCTCGGGTCTCGAACGGAAGCTCACCTACAAGAATGAAAATTCATTTGCATCTCGCAAATGGTCAGATACGTGTCGATTTGATACACGATTTTTTTAACAGGAAAACATGTGAAAAGCTTTAGTCGTTCAAGGAAATCCCATTGTTGCTGATTCGACGAAATTACGGACAGTGCACTGCATCATGTGGAAAATGCTTATATAGGTATCTCTCAATATAAAAAGCTTATTCTGTCACTCTGCGTAAAGTTTTTACTTTCTCCATTCATAGTATAAAGTGTTGTTTTCATGAAAAAATCTGATGTGGCCACCACATGACTTTCTCCATATCTGTAATATTTCTAAAAATTCCAAATAGGTTACATTATAATAAATATTTCAAGAAACTGCGAGAAAATTTTAGACTTTACAAAGAACTGAAATAATCACAAACCATCGCCTTCTGATATTGGATATAGCCACAAAGCTCCAACAATTAAGAAAAGAAAAAGAGCGTTACTAAGCGTCTATTGTAAACAATAGTCATCGGTAGATGGTGGTGGCAGCTAAAAATATAAGATATCTCTTCAACAATGAATTATACGGGAAAATGTTTCAAACAAAGGTTGTAAAAAATTAAATTTCCTATTACTTTTATTACAATACATTTTTATAATTATCAAATATTAAACCAAATACTTCAAAATAACGGATGTGACAAGAGCAAACACCCACTTAGGGTTGACCGATTTTTACCAAAAACTAATCAGTTCTTATGACATTCATAAAAATGTTAAATATAAAATTTCGCGATGACCTGATTAATAGTTTTTGAGTTAGAACGCCCACAAAAAAGCTGTCACACACAGACATCGAGAAAATGGTCAAAACGTGTTCAGGGGACCTCAAAACGTGTATTTCCGTTGAAATCTCGAAATCGGTTTTTTTCATGAAAATAATACATTCCTCAATACTACGTATGGAGAAAGTAAAAATCGATTTCGGGTTTTCATCGAAAATATAGTTTTGAGGTCTCTAGAACACGTTTTTAAAATTTTCTCGATGATGTCTGTGTATGTGATAGGAATTTTGAGAGTTTAACTCAAAAACTATTACTTAGATAGACGCGAAATTTTATGTTTGACATTTTTACTTTCTCCATACGTTGTATAAGGGGAAAGAATTGTTTTCAGGAAAATAATCGATTTCGAGATTTCAACGGAAATACACGGTTTGTGGTCCTCGGAACACGTTTGGACCATTTTCTCGATGTCTGTGTGACAGCTTTTTTGTGGGTGTTCTAACTAAAAAACTATTAATCAGGTCATCGCGAAATTTTATATTTAACATTTTTATGAATGTCATAAGAACTGATAAGTTTTTAGTAAAAATCGGTCAACCCTAAGTGGATGTTTACTTTTGTCACATCCGTTATTTTGATATATTTGGTTTAATATTTGATAAATGTAAAAATGTATTGGAATAAAAGTAATAGGAAATTTAATTTTCTACAGCCTTTGTTTGAAACATTTTCCCATATAATTCATTGTTGATGAGATATCTTATATTTTTAGCTGCCACCACCACGCCACCTACCGATGACTATTGTTTACAATTGACGCTTAGTTACGTCTTAGTAACGCTCTTTTTATTTTCTTAATTGTTGGAGCTTTGTTGCTATATCCAATATCAGAAGGCTATGGTTTAAGTTTATTTCTGTTCTTTGTCTGAAATTTTCTCGCAGTTTCTTGACAAATTTATTTTAATGTAACCTATTTGGAATTTTTAGAAATATGATAGGTATGGAGAAAGTCATGTGGTGGCCACATCAGATTTTTATTAAAGGGACAAGAGTTGATTATTTTTTGGTGAAAATCGGTCAACCGGAAGTGGATGTTTACTCCTGTCACATCATTTCCTTAAAATAATTGCTTTAACACTTGTTCAATGTAATTATTTATCGGAATAAAAGTTGTATTAAGTGTAATTTTCTACTACTTTTTTTCGAAACATTTTCCCATATTATGCATTGTTTAAGAGATATTTTACAAACCATATTTTTATTTGCCACCCCCCTACAGGCGACTTTTGTAAATACCTTTGTTTACACTTAGTGACGTCTTAAAATTAGCAACGGTCCTTTATGTATTCTTAAAATTGTTGGAGCTTCGTTGCTATATCCAATACCATAAAGCTACGGGATGAGTTTATTTCTGTTTTTGTAAGGTCTTTGAATTTTTCTCGCAGTTCCTTAAAATATTTATTATCATTTAACTTATTGGGAATTTTTAGAAATATATTACATGTATGGAGAAAGTCATGTGGCGTCCACATCAGATTTTTAACGTGTTTTTAACAAACATCCCGATTAAGTCGAAGATTAGAAAAGCGGCATCGTGAGCGATGTTTACCCCAAGTGCACGTGGCATCGCCACATTACGTGCGACTTTGCGATCAATCTCAAAAAGGCCGGCTCTCTTGGTAAAGATCTAGTGCATGGAGTGTCCGAACCGCGCCTCTCGAGCCTGCTCGAACCGTGGTTCTTTCACTCTTCCAGAAATCGAAAGCCTAGCGAAAACTCGCATTCTCTCCGAATTGCTTTGAGTAGAAGCTGTGTTTACTTCAGTTCATTTGGAAAATTCTTGCGGATATAGCGCGTCTAAAAATTATCGTAACCGGCTCCGAGGTTCCGTGGGTTTTGGCCACCTCTGGTCTGATCACCCATGCTTGGATCTCGAACAGAAAACCAAAATTATTAGATACTGCAGCGGTGCATAGGATGTCGGATTTCTCGTCTCGCATTTTTTATGCAAACTCTGCGTCATGAGAAAAGAAAATTCGAGTGGCCAGAGGAATTTTTTTAAAGATGCGTGACACAGGCTAATGTCCGTTAGCTGAACGCAGGGGGGAATAAATGTGAAGGTATTAAATACAGCGGAAGAAAGAATTTTAATTAATGGAATAAACGCGTGGGCTGTCCAATGAAGTCATAGACTGGAGGATGCTAGGAAAGAGACAAGATTAGAAAGCGGATGCACAAGATTTTATCAATTTATGCGAATAACTCAAGAAAGCCCTTTCGATTTCGGTGAATCTTTGGTCAGATATTGGGCGCGCGTCCTTTCAGGTTTGAAACAGGTCACCGTCCATTAAAAGGGCATGGGTTCGATTCCAAAAGAGTACTTTCTCTACTCGATTAATATGTGAGTGTAGGATATTTTTCGTTCGCATTTTTTTTAATATTTAAAATCTAAATACGAGTTCCAGACGTTAAAATTAACTATATTTATTTTCTCCGTCAAGAAAACTTGAATTAGGTTCGTATTAGCTTGATAATTTAATTTAAAAAACAAAAACAAAACGAGAAATGTCCGACGATGTAGCTGAAAAGTTATTTTCGCCACCACCATGTGAGCTCGCAGTCTTAAATTTTGAAGCTTTTATATATACGGCATGGAACCGTCTCCGAGAAATTCATCGTAAGGCGCCTAATTTGATATCCGCCCACCCAAGCAAGCGCTTTGCACGTCGTTTTCCGATGCGGGTTTACCCGTGGTGATGTCACCGTTCCATTTATTTCGTTCGGGTTGCCTAAAGGGAATGCGGATCGGCTTGGTGTCCATATATGCCAGGGGTGAGCAACCTGCGGGCCGTATGTGGCCCCTGACAGCGTTTTGTGCGGTGAAGAAAGAGTGATCCGTCGAATTTAAACACACTAATTCATATTTTTTATTCAATTATGACAATGAAAAATTTAACCGCAAAAATCTTATTCATACTTGATTTTCACCTAAATGATAGCTGATACTCTCTTGGTACTTACGATTATAAGTGTAATCCAGCCCGCCGAAGCATTAAAACCTTAATCTCCCCTGATATATTCAATATACGTAAATATTTAAGTTTAACTAATCCACCCAGAGCCTTTTTATTCACCTCCTCATCTCTGTCCCCCTCTTTTAACCTGTCCATAGTCTTCTATTCTCTATCTACCTCTTCGTTTTACTTCTAGCACCCTTCCTTCTGTGATTTCTTTCAGCTGCCAATTGTCTCTAAAAAGGTTGGCCCACTGATTCTTTTCTGCCTTTGCTTAATTACTACATTGAAGCTTCGCTCTTCTCCTGCTGCATTCGGTGCCTCCTAATTTGTTTTATGCTCGGCAATGCCAACTTTCACCGTTCTGCTCCCTATATCTCGAAAACTCCCAATCCATTCGTGCCTTCCGTCCTCTTTGTGACGCGAAATTACGAAATTATCGTATCAACATGACGTTACGCTTCACGTCTACGTGTGTGTATGTATGTTTGTTAATATAAGGCCATAGGTACATCTACATGTTACCCTGCAATTCATCAAACTGGTGGGTGGCAGGGGATGCAATGCGCCGAGGCCTACCTAACAGTTATTACTCGCAGGTTTCTCTTTCCTATTATGGTCTCGTATTGTTCTTGGAAATTATGAGCCTCTAATACGTCCTACAATCGATCTCACGTATCTTATCGCCATGATCGTTTCTATCTATGTACGCTGGAGCCTCAATTATTCTCAATACGGTACATACTCTGCTAGACATTCTAATCTGTATTTCTCTGCGTACGTTTTTTATCGATAGAATGAGGTGGATTTCAATCCGTTTACCATCAGTTCTCAAACGATCACCACAGTTGGATCGAAGTGGCAGCAAGGTATCTTGGGCCTATCAAAAATTAATTGTCGATGCATTCCCGTGACTCGGAACATCTCACGGCTAATCTCGAAGTCCCTTTTAATGTCTACATTGCGTACTACCCAGGAAAATCGAACCTCTGATCAATCGAAGTCTCTTCGCCAGAACTTTCGATCGGTCGAATATTATAGACTTTATAACCCAGTCACAGTTTTCATTCAATAGATTGGATTATTATGTGACTCGAGTTTTTATTTTTAAATAGTGCTACCCGAAAAACTTTTGCGGAGTTAGTCATAAATCTGCATATTTAAAATTCATCTTAAAGAGGAAAGTTATGATACACAGCAACTATTTTCAAAGTTTTATGTTATTATTGCTTTAAATTGTTTCTTTTTATTGAAATGTATACAATTTTTTCATATACAGTCAATTCACCCATTTATTTAATTTTTTCTGATAAATTATTACGAAGATAAAAAATTTTTAACTTCACAATGTGTTATTTTTCTTTTGCTAATAGTAGCCCATTTCTTCTTATAAAATTAGGCATTTGACATTTTGAATGTGATGTTTGTTTTTATAATTTGTATGTGCAATTTTAATTGCTTCTCCCTTACGAAAAAGGTAATATTCCAGGATTGAAATAAAGAAGGAATGTTTTTTTTTTGTTCAGCAGTTGAAATGCCCACACCGTCCACACGCAGTTAACTGAATAATCTTCAATTATTAACATTGCAGTCTATAAAGTTTGACGCAGCTACATCAATAATGCGATCGATTCCATTGATACGTACGATTCGAGCTCGTATCGCAATTCCTAGGAAAATCGACCGTTTCGTCTTCGCTCACCTTCCTTCCGCGATCGCCGGTGTACGCTGCGTTAAAGAGCACAGATTGTCGCATATGTCGTCATCTGGCGACATATGGCGCGTGGAGTCCTCATGTTTCCGGGAAGCCGTGGTCGTCGTTTCGTAATATTTGCTCTGGAAAAAAATTGAATAATTTTCGAGATACTCTCTTCTCTTCGGGCCTTGAGACAGTCGCCACTATATTTTCTCATAGAAATCAGAGAATCGGTTGTTTCAGTCCGTGATAATTTCACCTTTCCAATGCGTCCCTATTCAATATTTTGGCAGTTTTTTTATCGCTTATGTAGTAGGGTTTTCTGTCTATCATTCCGTCCATCTGCATGGGCAATATCTCTAAAATCCTTCAACTTGGAGGAGCCAAATTTTCAGGATAGGTAGTTGTACGTGGTATAAATGTGGTGTATTTAGAATTAGCTACTGTAGTTTAATTGGAAAAATCGCTAAAAAGTACATGCTCTACAAATGTAGGCAACCGGCAATGCAGAGCACAACTCCCTGTGAAGATAGCGGTCTGTGTTAAAAAAGCACCTTATGTAATTTGCTCTTCAATTACTGTTCCCTCGCTTGTTTTAGTTTCAGGGATGTCTGACACGTTCCGGGATAGTTTTGTGGGCTTTTAGTTCCAAATTTTAAAGAAAATGCTTGAAAATAAAGCGTTTCGCCGTGACAGTGAAGATTTTTAAAAGATAATTTGGGACGCGTACTTTTGTACGTAACCATGGCGATGGAAAAATGATTCACTTTTCGTCAAGATGCTACCTAAAATTTTCAATGAAAAGTGCCCGTTTCGAAAAAAATACGTCACTCTGGATTTTAGCAAGACGTCAGAATATTATTCATTATTATTTAAAGAAATTTCTTAAGAGGGAATATTTTTTTTGTTTTGAACGTGCCGTGTCAATGGACTAAAATACGCCATTAATATCCAGATTTTCCGTTAGAGAGAGAGAGATACTGCGATGATATTTACGTTCCAAAAATGCAGTTATGGGGGAAAATCACAGGTTCAGTTTCATTTAAAAAGGACGCCTGGTCAAAACAATTGAAGCTGTGCGATGACCAAAAAGGATTCGAATACATTGCGAAAGATTGATCGTTTACAACATTCCAAAGCGTTACGCGTTGATCAAAATTTCTTTTAGTTATATATAGTTAAAAGTGAGCAATTTTATCGAGACAAATTCGTATCAAGTGGCATTTTTTCTTATTAAAAGAAGCAACTAGAGTGCTATCCATGAATATGGGTACAATCAGCGCTTTTTTTCGTCTATTATTCCTAAATTATTAAATTCAGTTATACTTTGTGCTTTATTTCGCTTTGAAGATTTCTCCCGTTAATTTAATTGACGAAATCAGGAGAATTAGGAATTTGATCACTTATTATGTGCGTACATTTAGCTTATCTTAATTTATTTTTTACGTGTTTATAACGCCACATATTCGGTCACTGGAGATTTGTTTGCAAGTGGCATCAATTTGGAAATAAACGTTGAAATTTTCGGCTTTCCATCTTTCGTGCCGTCGTAGATATTAAAACAAGTTAGGAAAGCGCACAGCGTATCACAAACGGTCGCGTTTTTTTGCAGTGGAGTACAGTGGCAACTCCTTTATACGTTTCTCACATGTAAGTTTTTCTCACTTATACGTAATGTAAACTCGGCACCGAACACTTCCCCATGTAAAGACGATTCTTTCGTGCGATATTCGTTTGCACGTTTTTCTCACTTTTACGTTACAATTTACGTTCCCCGGCGGCCATTTCCTCTCAATTATACGTGACCGATAGCTGATTTCCCAAGAATTATAGTGTCATTAGGCGACGTTTTGATGTTCTGAACGTAAATGGAAAGCTAACCTTTTATCACGCATACAATGTACTGTTCTGCCTCCCATCCTCATAGAAGTGTACCCACGAAGATTAAGAAACCGATTTCCTCGAGTTTTCCTGTGTTATTCTCTTTTAAAATTTACTCGTACGGTGACTTTTAAACACAATTTCTTTGCCTATTTAAAGTGTGTTAATTCTTTGTATTGGATGGAATTTTTAGCCTACTTTCCAGAATGGAAATAGGCTTATAGTTTTGTCGTTGTGTCTGTCTGTCCGTCTGTCCGCTCCTCCCTTTTAATTTTTGAACCATTAAACCGATTTTCATGAAACTTGGTGGAAATCTCTTGCTGCATGGGCCGAGCTCCCGAGGATAGTTTTTGTTGCAAAGATTGAAATCCCGGGTTCGTTTCAGGAAACTACCCTTCCCATTTGATTTAAAGGGGAAATCTCAAATCCATCGTACAGGGTAATTTTTTTCTTGTACATTAAAATATTTTAGAATTGTAATATCCGAGCGAGGTTTGTACTATTCTTTGAGGAAAAGAATAAAGATTCTAATTTTTATCTTAGAATTTTGCTTATCGATTGTATTTCTGAGAAGTTTGCGTAAATGCTGGCGATTTTTCAGTTTTTATCACCCATTAAGGGAGTGTTGCCATAGCAACAACTATTGTTGAACTCAGATTCGGTATATATATATCGACGACTCTTACAGAGGAGGATATAACATATAGGAGGATACTAATGTTTAGGCACTTCCAGATGAGCTGGAGATTCGAAATTTTTTTCATAGGTAGGATTTTGTGCAAAACCGACTAGAAAAAACGAAAATCTTGAAAAAGTGCAACAATGCGGCCGCTAAAAATTTGCAATTGTTTAAACAACATGTAGAGGCATCATGACGGAGTCTTCTCTTGTTAAATATTCCGGAGGCAAAATGGTCCCCCGCTCGGATCTCCGGGGGGGACAACACGAGAGGTTCCGTTTAACACAAGGAAGGAAGGATGCTGGAAAGAAGTTGAGAATTGGCACGTGGAATGTTAGAACACTCCTACGAGCAGGGAAGTTGGAAAATTTAAAGAAAGAGATGAAAATAAATAGAATGGATATGATTGGCTTAAGTGAAATGAGATGGGAAGGAAGAGGGGAAATAAAAAGTGATGACATCACAATGTACTATTCAGGAGGTACTAGAGGAACGAATGGAGTAGGGGTAATTTTGAATAAGGAAATAGCAAATTGTGTACAGAGGGTGATATTTGTAAATGATAGAGCAATTGGTCTTAGAATAGGAATGCACCCGAAAGATCTACTGTTGATACAAGTTTATATGCCGACCAGCCAACATGAAGATGAGGCTGTTGAAGAAATATACGAGAAGATAGAAAATATTATGGAGGAGGAAGGTAAAAACTGTTGCAAGATAGTGATGGGCGATTGGAACGCTGTGGTAGGAGAGGGAAGAGAAGACCAAGTAGTAGGAAAATTTGGACTAGGGAAAAGAAATGAAAGAGGTGAAAGACTTGTTGAGTTCTGTAAAGAGAAGAGGATGTTTATATCAAATACTTGGTTTGAAAATCATAAGAGAAGGCTATACACGTGGAAATCACCAGGAGATGGAGCCAGATATCAAATAGATTATATTCTAGTGGAAGAAAGATATAGAAATGGAGTAAAAAAGGCATATGGACTTCCAGGAGCAGACATTGACAGTGATCATGTGCTCCTCATGGCCGAAATAAAACTAGCCTTGAAGAAGGTTAAGAAGGCTAAGATAGTTAGGAAATGGGATTTAGAGAATATAGCCACAGTAGGAAAAGAAAGAATAGGAGAAAAATTAGCTCAGGCAATCAAAAGAGAAAACGTGTCGGAGGAAAATGTGGATGAAGCATGGAATAGGATAAAGAAGGCTATAAGGAAAACAGCAGAACAGGCTATTGGGTTTTTCAAAGGAAAAAGAATAAAAAAGCCATGGGTGACAAAGGAAATGATAGAAAAGATGGAAGAAAGAAGGCAATACAAAAGCAGGACTGATGAAGATGGAAAAAGGAAATACAGGAAACTGAATAATGAACTAAGAAGAGAAACCCAAAAAGCAAGGGAGAAATGGCTAGAGGAGGAATGCTCAGATATAGAAGATCTAGAGAGAAAAGGAATGTATGACTTGATGTATAAGAAAGTAAAAAATGTAACGTGGGATAGACGGAGAACAAGTGCATGTGTGAAAGAGATTGCAAGTAAAGAAGATAAAGTTCTATATAAGGAAGAGGAGGTCCTTAATAGATGGAGAGAATACATGGAGGAGTTGTACAAATCAAATGAAAAACCAAAGGATCTCCGTATTGAAGAGCAGGATGAAATAAATAATGACGAAACAGGGGTTTCGATATTGAAAATAGAGGTGCTACAAGCAATAAAGGATATGAAGAATGGGAAGGCAATGGGGGTAGATGAGATACCGATAGAATTATTTAAGTGTCTTAATGAGGAAGGACTGGAAGAAATAGTGAAGTTGTGTAATGCAATCTATGACAAGGGGATGTGGCCAGAGGATTTCGTCAAAACAATTATGATTCCAATTCCGAAAAAGCAAGGAACAAGAAAATGCAGTGAACACAGAACAATCAGTTTAATTACACATGCAGCAAAGGTTCTACTTAGGGTTATGAACAGGAGACTAATTAGCAAAATGGAAGAAAATGTTGCAGAGGAACAGTTTGGATTTAGAAAGAGTAGAGGTACAAGAGATGCAATAGGATTGATAAGAATGAGTGGAGAGAGATATATAGAAAGGGGTAAAGGAATTAGTCTGTGCTTCATAGATATGGAGAAGGCATTCGACCGAGTGAACTGGGAAAAACTGATGGAAATACTAAAAGCAAAAAAAAGTAGACTGGAAAGATAGAAGGTTAATTAAAGAGCTGTATATGAAACAGAAAGCAGCTATGAGGATAAAAGATGCACAGACCGAATGGTATGATTTAGGAAGAGGAGTAAGGCAAGGTTGCTGCTTATCGCCAACCCTGTTCAATATATATGCTGAAGAAATGATTGACAATGGAATAGGGAATGATAAAGGAATTAGTATTGGGGGTAGAATAATAAATTGTATAAGGTTTGCTGATGACATGGTAATTTTGGCAGATGAAACGAGGCATATTCAGGAAATGGTTACAAAGCTAGAAGACAGGATGATGGAATATGGAATGAAAATGAACATAAAGAAAACAAAGGTGATGAGAATAGGGGATAGAGAGATTATGAATGTGTCAATAAAGGATGGAAGAGTAGAGCAAGTAAAACAGTATAGATATTTGGGAAGCATGCTAACTGAAGACTGGAGAAGTGAAAAAGAAATAAGAACAAGAATAGCAATGGCAAAAGAAACATTTAATAAGAAAAAACGGGTACTATGTGGTAAAATGGATTTAAATCTGAAGAAACGTCTTGTGAAGTGCTATGTTTGGAGTGTATTGCTTTATGGGTGTGAAACATGGACGCTAAAGAAAAGAGAGAAAGAAAGACTAGAGGCATTTGAAATGTGGGTGTGGAGGCGGATGGAGAAGGTTAAGTGGACGGATAGGATAAGGAATGAAGCAATACTAACAAGGGTGAATGAGAAGAGAAGATTACTTGAAACAATTCAGAGGAGGAAAAGTAACTGGTTAGGGCATATCTTGAGAGGAGAAGGTTTACTATTGATGGTGTTGGAAGGATCAGTAGAAGGGGAAAGGAAAAGGGGACGTAGAAGAATAAAAATGTTTGACGATCTGAAAGAAAGGGGAGGGTATCAGGAAATGAAAGAAATGGCAAGGAACAGAAATGAGTGGAGACAACGCTGGTGCCAGGGACCTGCCTAGAGGCAGAACACCTCATGATGATGAAACAAATTTTCATGGTTTATGTATTTCCACATGTGCTACGGAGTTGACATTTTTTCTGTAAGTAGAATTCTTAAAAAAACGAAATAGGGATTACACAAATTTTGGTATTTTAATTTGTTTGGCAGTTAAAAATTCTTAAAGTTTAAACAATTGGTACAATTGGTACAATTTAGGTACTACGGGATGAGCTAGGAAGCTGAAATTTTCAAATTATTTACAGAGTAGTAAATTTGCACAAATAAACATTTCAATTTTACCATATATAATTTGTGGCGGCCGTTAAAAATTATTTAAATTTAAACAAGTAGAAAAATATTATTTTACTTCTAGAAATGCTACAACTTTAAATTTTGGCTAAAATGTGTAGCATTAATACCCCATAATGGTGAAAGTAAAAAAATTTTAAAATTGCAACATTTGGGGATTTATTTTAACTATTGTTTTTACATGTGGGAAAAACGAAAATCGCTGGTATATTGAGGAAATATTGTTATGGTGACTTTTAGATTTTGATGGAAATACACGTTTTAGGTGTCCCTGAGTCCATAAAAGTAGGTTTTGCCATGCCGTCTGTCTGTCTGTTCGCTGTTCTAGGGCCCAAACGCGTACATGAAAAACGAATGATATTTCGTATTTGTGCAATGTATCATCTTTTGCAGACCCTTTTTTCATAAAATTGATATTGCGCAAAAACGAAGGGTAGTTTATTCTTGGCGATTTTTAGAAAAATTTTATTTACTCAAAAATGGCTACAGAGAATTTGATTAAAATCAATCCAGTTGCAGAGCCTGATGTCACAAATAATACTACGTAAGCCATATATCTCTTGAAATCACTGTATGGCGTCCAGTGGCATTACTGTGTACGCTAAGCTATGACCATGTCTCCACCGCGATCCACACAAAAATTTGCTACAGCCTAAACGGCTAAACTAAATTAAATGATATCTCATATTTGTGGATAATATCATTCATAATAGACACTCTAAACAGATGAACGATATTGCGCAACAATTAAGGGTACTTTATTCTAGGATATTTTGTAACAAAATTCGATTTACTCAGAAATGTCTATGCCTATAAGGATTTTGATTAAAATCCATCCAATCGTACAGCTTGGTGTCACAAATAATACTTACAAAGCCATATGTTCCAAAAATTACTAAATATCGACCAGTGGCATTAAAATATACACTAAACTACGGTTGACTTTGATTTATAAGCGTTTTTCTTTTATAAACGTACACAGTCGACCAAACGCATATACATACATATATGAGAAAGTTTGTGCAATGTATATTGCGCCGTTTATTTGTTCAAGTGATTCGAATCGAACTCGAGGCAAACGTGGTCATGTTGCGCACGTCTTCGAGTTCTTTGACCATCATGGAAGCATTTCGGTCGGGTTTGGTCCGCGATCTAACATAGATGCGTCCGTACTCACCTGTGCACCCTTCATAAGTACCGTAATTTGTGTAATTTATTTAGACTTGATTTTCGCTAACATGAGACCACAGAATCCCTTTATAACTTCTAATGTAAACAAACACTCATCCGATTCGCCGAAGCTCTCGTGACTTCCAATGTGGCCCTCCGAAGCATTCATAACCACGAATGCGGCCCGCCATGTAAAAAGGTTGGGCTCCACTGCATTAAGAGATGACGGAAAGTTCATTTTTTGTCACCAGTAAAGTGGTACCCCTGGTCGGCTTACGCGACTCATTTATGTAATTTTCTAATCGTCTTTGTTTATAGCCTTAATATCAAATTTCGTGAAAATCCGTTTTGGTAGAAGCCGAGAACAAACTTGCGGACAGACAGACGGACGAACAGAACGAAGCTCTTGCTGGAAGCGAAACGCGTCTAAAAAAGAATTTAAATAAGCCCCTTGTCCGATCCTGTAGGTAGGTATATTTTTCAAAACTCAAATCTAAAGAAAAATAAATGGCGGCAGTTTCAACTCCCAATCGTTAGCAGTTTTGCCACAATTTCAATATAAGCAAGTGCTTAGACTGGCGGACAGACAGATGCCAATGTGAAACTATATGCGCTATTTAAACACAATAAAACAAAAAAATGTTGTGGCAGTGTCTGTATAAATGAAAATAATTAGCACAGATCGTTTCTTCTTCGTTATCGAGTGGCAACATCAAAATTGATTCCTAAAATTTACGCTAGTTTTTATCAGCATTCTTTCGTCATTGCTCAATCGATCGAGAAATATTTAAACTACACGACACCTATTAAAATAATCGGCGTATAAATCGATGTGCCAAAACATCGACAGGGGAGAAAGTTACGAAATAAGAAATCATAATAAAATTCGCTAATCAGTACGGATAATAGCGTAGATCAGGGGTGAGCAAACTTTTTACGTGCCGGGCGGCATTAACAGTCGCAGCTTCTTAGGCGGGCCGCATTAACAGATTAAGATGCATGCGGGTCTCGTTAGGGTCCACATCGGAAGTGATTTGAGATAATGCTAGGGATCCTGTTAGTGAAAATCAATAATAAATAATATGTTTTCCCCATAACATCACTGAAAAAGATTTTATGGCCATAATTTTAAGCTACAAATACGAAATTATCTTTATTTTATATTACGGTTCGCTTTCATAATGGCATCGCGAGCCACATAAAATGCCCTCGCGGGCCACATGTGGCCCATTTGCCGTAGTTTTCTCACTTCTGGTGTAGATAGTCAGTCGGTACGACATTGTCGGAATCAGTAGAGCTCTGAATAAATCGACACTTTGTATATAATAGTAAGATTTCTTCGATTTTTTTAGGCGCTGGTCCTGTCCGATGCGCTGATGAAACTTATACATGCCGGCAATGATTCACCAATTCCGCCGGCGGGCAAGAATTTGGCACCAATGCGTTAAGTGTTAGCGGTAATGAAAGAACCGTTCGTTGGTAAACTGAATAAATGAGCTTCTTTTTCGAAATTCCTGAAAAATATTCGGGTTCATTTGGAAGATAATCGAGCCATCTCCCCGAGAAAGACTTCGGCCTTAGTCGTGTATCGAGTTTGTATCTTGGTTCTAACCCTTTCAAAAAGACGAATTCATTTAAGGCACTGCGCCAATTCTCGTGATATATCGTATTTATCTGAATATAAGATGACTCGAATATAAGACGATCCGCCGAAAATTGGCAGTTTTAGAAGAAAAAAGGAGTTACCTGATTATAAGCCGACGACCCATTCACAGTATTTCAGTTATGTACAGATGAAAATTTTTGAACTTTAGATGGACTCCAACGTTCGCTTCAGTAACACTGAATTTACGTGCGGCTTCAGTGTTACTTGTAATTTTTGCGTGTTTAACAAATATCCATTTCAAGTTCCTGTCATAACTTAAACGCATACCTCGTCTTCTATTCTGATAAATACGGTATGCAGTGGTAGGTACTCCGAGTGGTTTTTAGCCTGCTTTCCAGAATGTAAATAGGCTTATTCGCCTACTTTTCAGTATGGATATAGCTTATAGTTTCGTCGTTGTGTCTGTTTGGGTGTCCTTACTATTAACTTTTGAACCAATAGACCGATTTTCATGAAACATGGTGGAAATCTCCAGCTACTGGGGCCGAGCACCTGAGGATAGATTTTGTTGCGAAAATTGATGTCCCGGGTTCGATTCCAGGAACTATTCTTCCCATTTGATTTATGTACATGGGATGTCTGAAATCCATCGTGCAGGGTAATTTTATCTTGCACATTAAAATATCTTAGAATTGTAATATCGGAGCGGGATTCGTACTTTTCTCTGAGGAAAAGAATGGAGATTCTAGTTTTGATCGTAGAATTTTGCTTATCGATCGTATTTCGCTTAATACTGGCGTTTTCGCAGTTTTTGTGGCTCATTACAAGTGTTGCCATTACAACGACTATTGTTGGACTCGGATTCGGTATAGTTGGGCGAGCGAAGCGAAGTCTCCCCTGATGAGTCCCTGCGCATTTTGTCTGTTTGTTTGTTCTACGATAATTAATGTCTCGGTTGTCTGACTTTCACCAAACTTGGTGTATATGTACAAATAAATTGTAGGCGACTACTGCCTATAGATTTTCTAGAACACCACCCTTATAGTTCCTGCGAAATTTGCGTTAGCGCATTGCGCTAATTTTCAAATCTTATCCAAGCAAAACGAAATTTTGCGTACATACAGAAAAAATCAACCGATACAGAAAACGTCAAATAAAAATTTCTCTAAAATGTACAGGGTACCTCCTAGAGGCGCGCAATTTGCGTTCGCGCGGTCACTCCTGTTAAGTTCCTGTGCACTTTGTGTGTTCTACTAAAACTGCTATCTCACCGAGGAGACAAGGCTCAGGTTCATTTGCCATTAGTTCCATATTTGGCGCGTTTCTTATAATTGCATTTCTTTAATACATATTTTACTGCTGAGGACAGCGCTTTCAATTCTATTCAAATTTTACATCCCCACTGTATGAAGTGCAGAACTATGAAGACGGTAATAATATTGAACATCCAATTTCCCCCAACCAGCCCTAAGTGGTCTGAGCGAGGCCGAAGATCAACGCGGATCCACTAGTCTAGTACATACACGCGTTATTTTTGCCACGCAAATACGCGTGATCTATTTAGTTTTCCATTCGAATGTATTTGTAATATTTTATGATGCTAAATTATGAAATTTGAGAACAATAAGAGCAACTCATCCACGATGATTTTAAAGCTGTTAAAGCCCATATATGTATTAAATAAATAATTATGTGGGAGTAGGCATTATAAGTTTCTTTTAAAAATACAGTGACTTCTGTATATCTAATATATTATAATCGCTGTGTTCATGCCTTCCTGACTGCGTCCGAAGGCTCGAGTGACGTCACCTCCTGGCATGAACGCAAATAAATCGAGTACTGTTGGTTCGATTTCGTTGAATCTTTCGCCTGAATACTCGGCTCGAATTCTTGCAGGTTTTAAGTGGGTAGTCGTCTCCCGAAATGGTATGGCACGATACTAGAATAGTTTTCGTTTTTGCATTTCATTAACACACAATCGGCTAGAATTCGATGTGTAGTCCTTTAATCTTTAACATTTAAAAATATCTTACGATAGAGACTTTAACTCGAGATTTACACTCTTTCACGTACAAAGAAATGGAGATTCTTAGTCTTACTTTCGATTCTGTTGTTTCATTCGTGTTTGCTCATATTTTAAGTTTATATTTGATTTTCTCCGATTTTTCAACATTTCAAAAAACACATTGGTACGGTTGCTGGTATTTTTGATCTTAGATTTTTGCATTGTTGGACTCGGGTTTTCAAGTGCATGTGCACTAAGCTTACAATGAAACAAACGCATCAAGAACAATAACCGATTGAAAATTTATGTGAAAAGTTTCCTGCAAATATAAAACAAATGAAACGCGTAGCGAAGAAACTTGAAGTCAGAAACGATTGAGTCGTCCATTGTAATAATTGTCAACTTAGCATTTCTAATAGAAAATATTTCACGCGTACATTAAAAATATCGTTTCTTTTGCAAATTTTATTGGGCAGTTTAAAGAAAATTACTATATTGATAATGTTTGATTAAATTCTTTCGATAATTAAGCAAGAAATTTGACGCGTGGCCGGTGCATTTATAGTGATTACTTAACATCAAACAAACCAAAGAATATCCGATTTGCTGTACGATCAGAAATGGTGAACAAAACAAAAAATGTTGTGTACCGGTAAGTGCTAGCCTAAATCATGTAGGTATGTGTTTTTGGTTGTGAAAATGGAATAAGCAATATGATTTATTTTGAGAGGAGAAATAAAAGTGGTTAAACGAAAAACACCCTGAGCCACAATTTTCTGTGTCGAATAGGGTCACTTCACGTAAGGTTTCCTAAATGTTCGCAGGAAGTACTGCACCGGGTCCCTACTATACGTGTATGTACGATAAGGAATCCGAGTTGCATGGAGTTAAAATCCCGTAACGGGTGCTTTTGACGGAAGTGCTTGCAAATATTTCCTCTTTCATTCCGAGTTCTCCTGTATGGTTCTGCGGCTTTTGCGGGAAGGAAGAGAGCATCCGTCTCCAAGAAAAGATAAAAGGATCGGCCTCAGTCGGCCGGTTCACGGTGAGGAAATAATAAGTTCGCTTGCGCCGGGAGCAGGTGTTCCCGAACCGTGGTCGTCGGACCGCTGGTGGAAGTTCCTCGTTGATGGTGGTCCGCGTTAGTGCTCGGATATCAACGCTAAAGGTGGAAAAAATCTGCGAGAGACTGTGATGGAGGCGGGTCAGTGCCCGCGGTCCGAAAAGATTAAGAGTTGGAGACCTATAATGAGCCTCAACTACAGAAATGTGACGGGTGGTGGACAGTGGTTATATTCTATTCTGGTGGGTGGTCGGTAATGGCGGCGAGGTTGAGTGCACCTTGGTCTGTGGATCAAAAATCCTTAATTATATATACTTATTAATTCGCTATATAATTTCCGACCTCGTGTTGTGGCTGAAAAATAAAACAAATAAAATATCAAAATTGAAAGAATTAATTCGGTAAAATCTCTCAAGTCCGGACTAATTTTAGGAATTGGAGGGAGACTGGATAAGCCGCAAGTCCTGACTATGGGCGGAGCGGGAGATATAAAACGGCCCGGTAATTTGTGAAGAACACCGGACCAGCCCTCCTCCCATCGCGCTATTAGCGGAAAGCAAATCTTATTTGTAATCAAGTAATATAACGGAGAGAAAATTTTATCATGGAAAAGAATGAATAATTGATAAAAAATTAATATATAAGTTTCAACAGACCGGCCCTTTGCCTTACCGGTCCGATGATTGCACTGGAAGGTTATATGGCCAGTCCGCCCCTGGCCATCCGAATTATATAAAAAAGAATGCATTACACATGTAAATAAATATATATATATATATATATACATATATATTATAATAAACCTATGTATATTAACTTTCCAAATGATCAGTAATATACTTGACGGGTTTTGGGAATTACGTGTTGCACAAAGGTTACCATGCGCTTTTCTTTTTGTATAATTTTTAAATCCTTTTATTTTTTCTCGCTTTTTAATTTTTTTGAGCAAAACATCTTGTTGAGGCACTCTCCAATATTGGCAAAGGTGGCTCATGCCGGGTCTAGTCCAGATTAACCGAAGTCTGTACCAGTGGGACTCGAATTAGCGAGGCTTTTACTGTACTTATCTTAGGTGTCTCCTATAGCCATTACAACTGTTAAATGAATACTTATTTTTTCCATTTTTAGCCTACTTTCCAGATTGGAATTAGGCTTATAGTTTCGTCATTGTGTCTGTCTGGTTGTCCGTCCCCCCTGTTAACTTTTGAACCAATAGACCGATATTCATGGCACTTGGAGAAAATCTCATACTATCGGGACTGGGCACCCGAGGATAGTTTTTGTTGCGAAGATTGAAAGTCCCAGGCTCGATTCCAGGAACTTTCCTTCCCATATGAATTACATGAGCAATCAGGAATCCGTCGTGTAATTTTATCTTGCGCATTAAAATATCTTAAAATTTTAATATCGGAGCGGGATTTGTACTATTCTCTGAGGAAAAGAATCTAGATTCTAGGTTTTACCGTAGAGTTTTGCTTATCGATCGTATTTCTTCGAATTTCGCGTAAATACTGTCGTTTTCACAGTTTTTCTACTCATGACGATTGTTGCCATTACAACGACTATTGTTCGACTCGGGTTCGGTATAGTCTAATACATTCACGCGTTATTTTTGCAACACAAATACGCGTGATCAATTTAGTTTTCCATTCAAATTTATTTAGAATATGCCAAAATATGATATTAGAGAACACAAAGAGCAACTCATCCGTGGTGATTTTAAAGCTATTAAAGTCAAAATAAATATAAAATAAATAATTAAGTGGGAAGTAGGCATCATAAGTGCTTATTTCTGAATTTATACCCGTGTATAAAACAACCGCACACATGATTGTTCCTCCTTTTTATATTTCCTAGCTTTCTCTAAAAGCCTTGTTCGCGATTCCATTTTAAAAAATGTTATTATAAATCAATTTCTGGACATTAAATCTTTCTCCCGAGTCTGACGTGTTTTGCAAGTCTTTGATTTTGTCTTATGATTACTTTATTCGATCAACTAATTCGCATAAGCCTTTCATTAGATTTTTGAAACCGTAGTAAGAGTTATCGAGATTCGTATATAATTTAATTCATAACGATACCGTTCAACTGCGTTTGGTGCAATTAATTTGTTCAATCAAATGTTTACTCTAACGCAATCCATTACTCTGTCCTAAAATTTAATTCACTGTTTGCATCGACTCCACAACTCTGAAAGGAGCGCTCAATTTTACAGGAACTCGCAATACCAACGGAAGTAGCATTGATGTGATAGAAAAACTTATAAAAGTGTAATACTAATAAGACCTGCGTATTTGAAATTAAACGACATAGTTTGAACGAGCGAACATCACAAAACAGAAAAACACGACGACCCGATTGTCTCTCATTCTACTAAAAATTTCCTCCCTATCCTAATTTGATGCTTTAATGAACGTATTTACGAAATTTTAGAAGATCTCGATAATATCGGTTGCTACGAAGGTTATTTTCGTGGACTACAATAAAAGAACCGTGCAAAAGTGAATTACGACTTTCTTGTTTGATTTTCTTTAAAACGGCTAAACCTTCGACAAAAATGCATAACGCAAAAAATGTTCTTTTTAACTGCTTCTCCGAATTTTATTTGAAGAACTTTTTGGTATGTCTAATATTTTACGATTTATGGCGGAAAGTTCTTTATATGTTCTTAGTTAAGTGGCATTCCTTATTGAGTTATGTGAACCATTCATAGCAAGAGATTTCCACCAAGTTTCGTGAAAATCGGTCTATTGGTTCAAAATTTAATAGGGATGACGGACAGACAGATACAACGACAAAACTATAAGCCTATTTATATCTGGAAAGTAGTCTAAAAATTGGGAAAAAATTAATATATGCTTAAGCCCAGTTCGGTAATAATCGTCTCCATGACAACAATCCGATAAAGTGCAATTTAAAACGTAATAACGCTGTTTTAGTAGAAATTCAAGAAAATAAGATCAATTATCAAAATTCTGTGATAAGAATTAGAATCTACATTCTTTTCCCCTCACAACAGTACAAACCTCGCTCCGATATCACAATGTTAAGATATGTATTTTAAAGTATTAAAGAATACATCTCTGCGCGATGGATTTGAGACTTCATATGTAAAACAAATAGGGAAAAACGTTCCTGGAATCTAACCCGGGACTTCAATCTTCACCAAATAAAATACATCCCGGAGGTGGGCTCTGGCAGCACGAGCCATCGTGCAGAGATGTATATTTACGTAATTTTAATGTAATGACTAATGCTGCAAAACGATATATTAGAAATTATGCCAATATTAAATTTTTGATTTACCTATATATTTTTTAATTTGTTGGAATTAATCAATCTAAAATTATTTAAAACATACCTCACCTGAGTTAAATACTTAAGTATGTTTACGTTAACGTTATTTTCTTCGTCGTAGATAATCCATTTCCTTCCGCTTACAAAACGCTGCATGCACACGGAAGGAAATTAAAAATACAATAAAACTACGCGCCTCACAATGCCGCGGATTCGGATATACCGCGAGTCTAGTCATGTCCCCCAAAATTATTCCATTTATTTTCTCCATAAACAACTTTCTTTCAAATTTTACGGCAATTTATGACGTAATCCCTATGACCTTGCACGTGATTTGCTAAGGAGATACCGAAGCTTCGATTCATTGTCTCAAAATCGTATTATTCAATAAAATCAGTCTTTGACCGGCATCTCGTATGGGCTCGAGAAAAACCCTCCAGTGTTGTAAATACCCCGCCCAGGCTAAGGTAATTAAATACACGTTTCACAAGGCTTTTTGTGGAATGTGTGGTTTCAACTGTTTTTCTTGCTTATACAGCTATATTCACTTTTTTCGATTTTAGGGTCATACTAATTATGTCCACCAAAAGGAAAACGTATGCAATAAAAGAAAATCTGAACAAAATCGACAGAGTGAAACTTGATTATTCGAAAGCTCCAAGAGTTTGGCGTTCCTGAAGAAACAATTCGTGGTTGGATTAAAGAAGACAAATTACGATTATTATGCGTTCTTTGCATTAAGTGCACGAAGTGAACACATATAGGGAGGGAGCATATATGTACTTTCACGTTTAAAAAAAATTATTTTCTGGGAATTTCCCGAAATAACGCGGGTTGCCGATAACGCGGGTGTTCACTCTGTCTCCCGAAACCCGCGTTATAACGGAGTTTTACTGTATTTCGTAATATAGATGTTATGTATTTCAGTTACCTACTATTAAGATTATTTTCGTTGATAACAATTAAGTAACTACGCAAGACATTTTATAATTTCAACGTGAATTACTACATTCTTGTTTGATTTTCTTGAGCACAGCTAATTCTACGATAAAAATGTGTTTGACAAGAAATATTAATTATATTTGACTAGTTCTACAAATTCTACTTGAAGAATTTGTCGGCATAACTAATATTTATCGTTTTATGTGTACAGTTAATTCACACCCTGATTGGGTTATGTAAACCATTATTTATGGCATTTTCTCATTGCTTTTGCACAGAAGTCCTAAAAACGAATTTCATGATAATCCGTTCGAGAATTAGCATGCGTGCGGGCGAACGTTGAAAGGGAAAGCGCCTAAAATGCGTTGAAAATTTACCAATTACTTACTTGGGTAGTTTTAGGATTGCCTGTAGAAAACGATCGGCCCATTATTTTCTTCAGTGCAGTTGATTCTTTTTCATATTTTCTCGCGTATGATAAGTATATAATGAAAGTATTGTGATCGTGAAAAAATTAGACTTCGAGATTTTGGTGAATATGCGCGTTTTATCTGTGCCTAAATCCGAAAAGGTGGTTTTTGCGATTCTCTCTATGGCAAAATTTCAAGGAAACGCCTGACTCGTGTAGAATATGATTTATTCTGCGTTTTCATAAAGAGTTAGAGCGTATGTCATCAATTACTTTAACATTTGAGTATGAAATTAACACTTATTTATGGGAAAATAACCTTTTGGCATTTTTTTGCGGGAACGTTTGGCGCCTTTCCCAAGCGGCGCCTATGGCAAATGCCAATACGCTAGTTAGGGCACTGCACACAACGATCTGTCGACAAACTTGTCGAGCCGACGGCCAAATCGTCACATGTACGGCGCTGTGTGTCAACCGATTGACGAGTTGACGCGGCGGAGTGTCGATCCGTCGACCGCCGATCGTGTTGACAAACAGGTTAGAACGTGTATGCGCTTGTTGACAAACACGCATCGGCCACAGCAGTCCAATCAGTACAGGGGTTGGGCCGATATTGCACATGAGAACTTAAGACCTTCGTAACTCCATCCAGTAGCCAGGAATCGTGATGCAGCGACTAATCGTTCTTCGGCGGTAATAGAATCCCGCATTATGGTGATCTTTCTTTGATTAAGTTAAGTAATTGATAGAAAATGTAGTTTTCCATTCGTAAATATTTTTTAAAATCCGCAAGTTCATTGGATTCTGGCTCTCGTAAACAGTTCACGTGTGAATATTTTTTTCTTTTCAAAAGCCACTGTTTTGTCCATTTGCTTCTTTTCTTCATCCACGCACAGGACGAGTGCTAGTGTTAGCATTTCTTTTATTTTTCGGCCCTATTGTAACACGATTAACAAGTTTTACCTAATATTCCAGCACAGGAAAAACGATTACCCATTGCCCGGGCTTATTGCGACTAAAGTCTGTTCAACGTGTCGACAAACAGGTAGTTACAATAAAGTAACCAGTGGCATTATTGGGTGGAGTAGATGCGGGAAAGCTTGCGCAATGCATGTTGCAACGATTTTTTTACTAATGAACTACATATTTGTAAATATAAAAAGAAATATGAGTGATTGTAATGATTTCAGTAAAAATCACGAAAAAATAATATTTTTATCGAAACCTTCTTTAAAGGGACGAAAACAAATTGTTACTGTAAACATTGCCACGTTTAGAAAAAGAAAATTTTAATTTATCTCGCATTGAAGCCTTTTTTATCTGATTCCTGAAAATAAATGCGTCCTCAAATTCAAATTCCTGGACACCTTACTTTATTTTGTGCAGCTCTTGAAGTGATTTTAAATTGTCATTATACGTCACATCAATATTTTTTCCTACCGCTGGTATTATCTTATTATCTCAAATAGATACACAATATTAATAATGCGTGTCAACGGATATCGGTTAAATGTCAATTATCTGCTCCAGGTTTAAGCCCTTTGTCGTGTCGCGATAAAAGTTTAGATTCGGGAATGGCGCGCGATAAAACTTTTTTAGATCTGAAAACATGGAAACTGGATTTAAAAAAATGAAATTCTCGAAGGATAGGAAAGATCGAGATATTTCGGCATCCATTGGCAAAGTTTCGAAGGGTAGATTCCACAACTTCTCTCGACAGAGAGGCGATAGATAAAGTTCGCCTCGCCGTGGTTTCAAATTCCCGATATCGCCAATAAATGGACATTTTTAACGACGACGTCTCTGTATTACTAAGGTTACGTTAACTTCGAAATCGGTTGAATTGCAACAGTTTCCTTAACTTTTTCTGTCGAGTTAAATTTCCCTTTTGTTTTGTCTTTAACCTTAATGTAACTAGATACCTACGCCTTAAAATAAGAGAATTTAGACTGAAGCGTTTTAAAAAAACTGTATTATTTATCCTATTGGTGATTGAATTCAGCTTAACCGTCTGCCTGTTTAAATGTACTACATAGTGACATACATATTGTTTATTACGAAGATGTATTGGCAATTGTTAAGCGCCATCATTCGCCTTTTTTATGCATATCGGTATTTGTGTGTCAGATACTTCATTCGTTTATTTACAATTTATTTATGTATTGAAAAAGTCCTCAAGTCTTTCACATAGGACATTATAACAATCAGTATCTACAAATGAATAAATTATTTATGAAAGCATAACAATGGGTAAAGAACTAAAAAAACAGGTAAAGCGTTAGCAAAAAAAATTGTAAGTATAATTGACTACATTACATTTAAATATGTGATGTAACTCGGAAATTTCATTTGCCATGCTCTTCTACTGACTTATTGTGTTCTTTTGTCATAATTTTCACAAAAACAAACTTGGAAAAAGAAGGTAATTATTAGTACAACTGCTGGAAACATATTCATGAGAAAAAGGAGTATGGAGGGTTTAGTAGTCTATAACAACAGTTCTTTGGACATATTACTACTTACAGAGATGATGAATTAAATATGCTGGTCAACGCAGACTAGGGTGGCCAAATCATAAACTTAGAATTGAGGTACGCAAATAAGATGAGAAGGGGTTTTTCTGAAAATTGATTCTATAAATGGGGTACGTCTGGCCACCCTGCATGGTAAGGACATCCCACGTCTATTAAATTGTTTTTAAATTTTTTGAGTTCAATGAACACGCTTTGGTGTACACCAAAATGAACGATAGCATTGTCGACACAATAACTGATAATATTTCGAGGATTTAAATTCAACTCCTTCATCTTCTGAACTAAGCAGAGTGAAATATCTTTTGATGTTTCAGATTGGCTGTTAAAAAAAACTCAAAAGTTTTGTTTGCACACCTCCACTAGTTTTTAAATATATCGACAATTAAAGGAAACATTTTAATGTTTCCTTTATTTGACTTGTCTGACTTTTAAATTGGTAATATCTGTAGCCACAGATTCTTTAGCCAAAACTTTTTTTACAATTTTAGACGTTTTTGTGCGCCCACTTGAAAGATTGGAAGCAATTTTTGAATCGCTAAATCAAGTTTCAATTTATGAACTAGTACAATCGGCAAATCTGTGCATGTTGTACTGTATGGTACACAAATGTAGCCTCTGCAGCAGCAGTCTTTTCTCTATGTTCGAAAATGACAATGATGCCAATGGCATGAGAAATGAATTTAATGTTTTTGTCTTCCTAGCAGATATCTCAAAATTTTTGGTACTTACGTATTAAAGGTTAGAATTATTTTCAACATTAATTTAAAGCAGCGAAACATAATAAATAATATTTTTGTACATTTCATCCTCTGATTTTGCATAACTATTACATCATTAAAGACTCGCAAAATTAACTCAATTTTAACCTCACTTTTCAATTTTCATACAACTTACCACTACATATTTAACTTTGAATCTTATGCATGAGCGAAATATTATCCTCGAACTTCTGTTGTGGCCTTCACAAATACCCAAAAACTGTAAATCACTAAACACTACCTGTTTATTATATTTACCTATGCAGTGCTTTTAACAAATTAGCCCTTTGAAACAGATTTGGGGTATTTTGGGTATCCCATTTGAGATTATTGGAAAGGGGTATTTCTAAAAATTTATTCAATAAATGGGGTATTGTACCCCACGATGGGGGGCCACCCTAGCACCAACAATATATTCACGAGACCGATGTATCATGTAATTTATTCAATGTAAAACACAAGTTGGAAATGAAAAATCGTTTTAGGATGCATTTTATGTTAAGGCAAGGGTCTCCAAATTTTTTACAAGTGGGCCACTTGGTCAATAAATTTTATGCTCGCAGGCTAGAGTATCAACATGAAAAACTTTTTGAAAATATGGGTGCACAAGATATAAATGTAGGCTATCTTCGTATTAAAAGTTGGTGTATTGAATTGGGTAGATTATGATTTTTTGTACTTAATACAGGCTCGAGGGCCACATTAAATGGGGTTGCTGGCCATAGTTTGGAGAGTCCCGTGTTAAGAGAATGGGGATTCCAAATATTTATTTTTCTGAATGCCTTAGATCAAATTTTGGTTCAAACTAGTGAATCAATAGAAGGTTAATTTTGATTCGGATTCCATTTTGTAGGCTGAGCTGTTCGATGCAGTTCGTCGCAGGAGGTGGAGGAGCAGATCGAAAGACAGGGAAGAAGAGAACGAAGCGGACAGGGAGACTGGGGAGGCTGCTGCTGCTGGTCGGAGCAGTGATGACGAGGAGGATCTTGGTCTTCCCAGAAGCCCTTGCAACTCCCCATCCTCTGGCGAAGCAGGACTCCGCTCTGATCAGAAGGTTGTATGCAAGCTCATTGTTAAATTACTTTTATTAGGCGCTCATTACAGCGAAGCGATATTAACAGAATGTCATATGGGCACATTTCTTTTGTCTCTTGCATCTTTCATCTATTGTACCACTTAATGGATTTGATTTAGTAGTATGAGAATCCTTATTTTACATTAGGGCACAAATAAACTTTTACTCATATCTCATTAAATTCAATCAAAATCCATCGAGCATTGATCATTGAAGATTGTTGACAACTGCTAGCAATTAAATTGGTATTCAACCTTTGCATAAACACTTTAGTAACAGTGAATAACCTTTAAATATGAAGTATATCCTAAAATTTCCAGGACATTTTTAAAAAATTTGGGAGTTTTTCAGGTAATTTCTCTTATATAGTGATCAAGTAGACTCAATTCCCAACTTCCGTGCAAGTTTCGACAGGTTCATTTCTGTCATGATGCCTGTAGCACACTTCCCTGTTGATGCTTGCCCCATATGTCTTGGTGTATTAATTTTAACATATCAGTCTATCTTACCAATTCAATAGCTATAAATAAAATCTATTTGGTTTGCCATGACTTTGTGAAGTTCCATTTCTTAAAATGAGAGAAACACACATTAACTTTGTAAAAACCACCACTTTATTGAGTGGATTAACGACCTGGGTTTTAATGATTAAATGTCATCGGTTTACGTACAAAACATGTGGGGAGAAACCACCAATGAAAGCATACAAAATGCATGTGAGAATAAACCACCGATGAGAACATACAAACAGAATCGAAGGAAGAAACACCCAATAAATCTTTCTTAATCAATAAGTCCATATAAACTATTTAATCTGTTGTATCTGTGGAGGAGATGGAGGTTTGGGAGAAGGAGTAGGTGTCTCCCGGTGGGTAACATTGGGGGGTGGGATAGGAAGAGATGGTCATTAACAGTTCCATCCTACTCACATCACATCCACTGGCTGACACCTACTTTTCCCCCAAACCCGTCCAAACCTCCATCGCATAGATTGAATACTTTGTATAGACTTATTTATTTGTTTCTACCCCCAGTTTTGTTTGTAGGTTTTCATTGGTGGTTTCTCCCCATATGCTTTGTGTATGCTCTATTGGTAGTTATATATATATATATATATATATATATATATATATATATATATATATATACACACACACGCATACATACATATATATATATATATAACTACCAATAGAGCATACACAAAGCATATGGGAAGAAACCACCAATGAAAACCTACAAACAAAACTGGGGGTAGAAACAAATAAATAAGTCTATATATATACACATACATACATACATACATACATACATACATATATATATATATATATATATATAACTACCAATAGAGCATACACAAAGCATATGGGGAGAAACCACCAATGAAAACCTACAAACAAAACTGGGGGTAGAAACAAATAAATAAGTCTATATATATACACATACATACATACATACATACATACATACATACATATATATATATATATACACACACACACACACGCATACATACATACATATATATATATATATAACTACCAATAGAGCATACACAAAGCATATGGGGAGAAACCACCAATGAAAACCTACAAACAAAACTGGGGGTAGAAACAAATAAATAAGTCTATATATATACACATACATACATACATATATATATATATATATACACTAAGTTACAGCACTGTTTTGTGCCTGAAGATGACATTTATTCCTTGAAACCCAGGTCATTTTTCCTTGCTATAAGGTGGTGTACCTCCAATTCCACAATGAAAGTATAGATCTTAGGAGGCCACAGAGGAAATCAAATTACCGTATTTTTCGATAAATAACGCATGCATTATCTATACAAAAAAAATTCTAAAATTCGGCAAAAATGGACGTGCACGGTATACATAAGAAAAAATTCAAAACTTTAAAAGTGAATAAAAGTTTGAGTTCTGGCAATATTACGCTTTTAGCCATCTTGTCGATTAATTCATAATCATTCGTCTCATTTTCTCAGCCTACACAAGTATTTGAAATAAAATTTTCGTAACTTAAGAATATATTATTTTTGAGTTTAAACATATTTTACTACAATCTTAAAGCAGATTTTAAAAATGTTCTAAAATAACGTATCTCAAGTGAGCAGTATTTACTTAAGTCTCGAATTTTATCCCAATTGTAATTAAAAGTTTAAATGCTAAAAGACTACATATATTTTCTTATTAAATGAATGGATTCATGAAATACTTCTGTATTATAAAGCAGTTTAGCTCTAAAGATGACAAATAACAAAGAGACTGGTACTTAGTATTAATGGGAAACCCAACAATTTTTGGGAGTTAAATCACATGTAATAATAAAACTCTGGAATAAGGTAAAACTATTTACTAACACTTATTAAAGATAATCACATTAAATTATTCAAATCCATAAAATTCGTCACCAGACCCGATCATGAAAGTGTCAATTATGTTGAAGATTTCTTTAAATACATCTTGGACCTCTATTTCAGAAGATACATCATCATTTAGAATATCATTATCTTCAAACACCATTGCATTCCCTTGTGCTTTAATAAAACCATTTCTTACACAGCTTTCAGTTACAGCACCCCAACTTTCTACAATCCATGCCACTATATCTTTATATGATGGTCTTTTCATCTTCTCTGTTTTGCTGTATTCATGGATGCCATCCATCATCCAGTCTTCCCATTTAGCCCGCAACTTGCCTTTAAATGATTTATTCACTGAAAGATCAAGGGGTTGGAGTAATTTTGTCAAACCTCCTGGATTGACAGCCATTTTTTAATATTTGCAAACTATTGTCTTTATTTCTGCCGTCGTGTGTGCATGACACGGCTCCATCATTAGCAATGATTTTGGGCTGAAAAATGCCATTTTTCTCTTTCACCACACAACCAAACCAAAATTTCATTACCTCAGAAGTCATCCACCCTTTTTCATTTGCCGTGATAATAATGTCTTTTGAATCTCAATCTTTGGGAACTGTTTTTCTATTAAATATCACCATCAGCAGCAGCTTTGAACCATCTGCAGTTATGCAGAGAACAACAGTAAAGTTTGACTTTCCATGGCCAGTTGTCACAATGGAAACCTCCTTTGCTCCCTTTAGGTTGACAGTCCATGAACTAGGTAAGTCAAAACTGACTGGAACCTCATCCATGCTTCCAAAATGAACAGGATCAACACCACACAAATTTTCTTGCAGGAACAATCAAAATTTAGCCACTTTTGCTTCCCAGTCATAAGGTAATTTTTGTCCAACACTTGTTGAAAAATGCACACTTAAATTGTTCCTCCTCATAAAACCAAAAACCCATGATGGATAGGCCTTGAAATTCTTGATGTTATCGTTCTCTGCAATTCTTTTTGCTTCTTGTGACACACGGACAGTAGAAATTTTCATACCTTTTGCTCTTTCACAAACAACCCAATCAAAAAGTTTTTTTCTATGGTTGTCCAGAAGCACTTTCTAAACCGCATAGCACGTTTCCTCTGATGTAAACACTTAAGGACCGCTTCAGTCTTCTGCCATTCACAAAAACTGGTTTCTCCAACATTAAATAATCTACCATCTTCACGATTCCCTTTTTCTTTGGCTACTTCTACTACTTTGAGCTTGAATTGCGCTGTATAGGATTTTCTCCTAGATTTATTTTTTTCCATGAATAACTCAGATACTAAATTTAAATATCAAAGTATGGCAGCAAAAAGAACCACATGTCTCTTAAGATAAAAGCTGAGAACAAAAGATGGAACACTTTGCTTTTTCAACAGTCAGAACTAAGAACTAGTAGTGCCTCTAGCGGCCGAATAATGGACTGCATTGTCATAGCATCATGTATTTTATAAAACTTAGTTTTTTATTAATTTTCTTGGCGTATTGGATGTTTAAATAAATTTTTTGTTGAATTTTTTTT
This sequence comes from Tanypteryx hageni, assembly GCA_028673005.1. Classification (NCBI taxonomy): domain Eukaryota; kingdom Metazoa; phylum Arthropoda; class Insecta; order Odonata; family Petaluridae; genus Tanypteryx; species Tanypteryx hageni. The sequence goes on from CM054114.1 coordinate 123,426,130, forward strand.
TACGAAAACACTTCAGCTAACTAACCCAACCCGGTGGTGCAGAGTACGATGTTCCTACGTATTTGGAATGGACATGCAGATTTTGTGACTACAAAGTACATTATTAGGGCTCTGGAGGCGTTAGTAGTTCTGGCTGTTGAAAAAGCAAGACTAGTCTAAACGACAACTAATATTGTTATTCATTTGATAAAAGAATCTGCGATATTGAATCTGCATTAATATGTGCTTGTTGTTGATTTGTAATGACAACGCAAAAGTACCAATACACGTATCAAAATTTTCGTCTGCACGTTATGTGTACATTATAATGAATGGTGAAAATATTGAGGTGTGCATTATACATTAGGTACGTGTTATCTATCAAAAAATATGGTAGTACTTCAAGTCACAGTCTTCAGATCTCTTGATGATAAATAGGGAAGAAGCAAAAACACATAAAAATACAACAATACACTTCATTTTTTCCATCTTTGTGGTATCCTTTGGAATGTATTTATTTATTTATTCATAATTTGATTAGTTTTCAAAGGCCATTTTGGATATGATTTTGATTGTACATGCACCAAAAGTGTGTTCCTATATAATGCAGTGAAGATTGCCTTTTTGCCCTTGAGTGCCCATGTTAAAAAATATTAGGCAAGTGGGTGGAAACAGCCCAATTTATTTTAAAGTTCAAAAGGAATAATTGTCTTTCAGAATACATTCAAAAGTTATTATAAATGCTGAAAATATCTCAATGGAAAAACCGAACAATTTAAATTATTCAAAATAATGTATTGAGGATTTTATCTGAAAAAAACAGGAAAAAGTTCAGGAGAAAAACTGGTCTGACTAGTAGTTTTGCTGAATGTTATGTTGTGTAGTTGAATTGGCCTGTCTTAGGGAGTTTCTCTAGTTTTCCCTGTCCTTCCCTTGGCCTTCTCTCAAGTTTTGGGTTGCCAGGTTGTTATTTTCCATTTTACACGCAGGTTTCTATCATACCATGTACTTCCCATCCAAGTTATTTACTCTTATTCATCATTAAATTTTTAATGCTGGACCCATGGACACATGTGACACATTTAGAACATAGTCAACCCCAGATACTAGATAATTGAAGTTAACTGCATTTAAAAATAATAATATTGGACATTTAAAATAGGGATCTGCGAAGCTTCGAGATTCGATTTGAATTCGAATCAGATTCAAAAATTTGATTCGATTTGATATAGCAAAAAACGATTCATAAATTTTGAATCGGCAGACAGTATATCGACCAATGAAAGTTTGTAATGTTCTTATTAAATTATTGATCTAATTTTAACCATCATAGTGTAATACTCTAAATATAAGGTACTGGTGGGGGAAATTTTGTCATTTGGAGCATCCTCCCCCCAAGGTACAAACATACAGAGCAGTAGAAATATGGACCAGTGTCCACCTTATGGCTGCAACATTTCTTGATCCAAGATTTAAACTCAATCTTATTCATGGAAAATCAAGCGAATACTATAAAGAAGTTTTGGAAGAATTCACTTCAGATTTAGGTGATGCATTCCGGCAAGAAGGAAAAGATGAAGAGCTAATTTTTCTAATACCTGATGTATAAAAAGTAAATCAGAAAAGGAAAACCTTTTAGATACGTCATTTTTTAAAATGAATGACTTGCAAAAAGAAGCGTCATCAGAAATGGACAGAATGTCCACACTTCAGGAGAAAATATACCAATACACAAAACAATCTGTGATGGACCGCAATAGTGACCCATTATTTTACTGGAAAGAGAACAGTAGATCCTACCCATTTTTGGCAAAAGTTGGGAGAGATTTGTCGGCAATTCAGGCCTCAAACACTTCATCAGAATGGGTAAATTCGGTGGGTGACATAATAACTAACTAAAGAGTGATTAAATATAAAACACTTCAGCCTAGAGACTCTTAAATGTAAAAAAAACCCAATTCGAGATTCGATTTGTTCCTTAATTTGAGATTCGCAGGGCCCTAATTTAATGTACTTGCAACTTGGTCGATTCGACCCAGATGCAAGTACTCGAGAGGTAAAGCTCTTCATTTTCCAATTTTGGAGTATGCTTTTCCTACTAGTCCTAATGTATGTACCTTTGAGTAGTTTTTTTTGTTTTCCTATTAAATGTGAATAAGATTTTTAATATTGTACATCAGGTATGGACAAACTTTTCATTCTTCCAAAACAGTTTCTGCTACCACTATCACCAGGAAAACAGCACAGAATTTTTTTATTCATTTAATTCATAATCAACTATGATTAATTAATAAGTCATTTTAAAATGCAAATCAAAAATATACCTTGCCTATTCCCATGTTATTCAAATGGAGGAAAGAAATCCTCCTGGAATCGAACTCAGGCCATTAAAATAAAGGTTTTACAGGAAAATGTTTGCTCAGATACAGAATGTAAATCATTACTAATCAAAATCAGAAAAGTTAGTACAAACATGTTTCTTTAAGTGGGAGAGAGAGAATGACAGAAACAAAAATGAACCAAATTAAGCAAGATTACTCTTAAAGAATTTTTGAAAAAGTGAAAAACTGAATGGAGAAACCCTCTTACATTATAAATTTTTACCGATTGAATTATAAATGCATTTAAACAAGTGTGAAACATAAATTCTATTTTATTTTGAATCACTTAATCTTCTGAAAAAGTGGTTTTCGGTTAAATTTTTACCTTCATGTGCATGTTTTATGACTCGGCTCAAGTGACTATTTTGTTCTCTTCCATAGGAAATACAGAGTAAATCACACAGCACTTGCAGCGAGGGTTCGCTTCTCAGCATGGGTAGCTCTGACATGGATGAGGTGAGCAATAAATCAACCTTTTATCTAAAATTGACCTAGAAATTTTGTGGTAAGGATATTCGTTTTCATAATGGTATCATTATTCCTTATTAAAAAAATTTACTTTGCACCATATATGTACTACGTACATATACTTTCTCCAGTCTGTTGTGACACAAAGTACAGCCTGTACAAACTACTATTCTCATTCATAATTTTATTAACAGAACGTTTTCAAATTTAAAATAAATGGTGCAATATACATTGCACAAACTTTCTCATATACGTACATATATATGTTTGGTCGACTGTGTATGCTTATAAAAGAAAAACATTTATAAATCAAAGTTAACCATAGTTTAGCATATTTTTTAATGCCACTGGTCGATATTTAATAATTTTTTGGGACATATGGCATAGTTAGTATTATTTGCGACATAAGACTGTATGATTGGATGGATTTTAATTAAAATCCATATAACTGTTTTTGAGTAAAACGAATATTTCAAAATATACAAGAATAATGTACCCTTAATTGTTGCGCAATATCATTCATTACTTCAAAGTGTCTATTATGAATGATATTATCCACAAATATGAGATATCATTCAATTTAGTTTAACCGTTTAGGCTGTAGCAAAATTTTGAGTTGATTGCGGCAAAGGCATGACATCATAGGGCTTAGGTTAGGTAGATTAGCATATATTGTAATGTCACTGGATGCCATATATTGAATTTTAGAGATATATGGCCTATGTAGTATTATTTGTGACATCAGTCTCTGCAGTTGGATTGATTGTAATCAATTTCTCTGGAGCCATTTTTGAGTAAATCAAATTTTTCTAAAAATCGCCAAGAATAAACTACCCTTTATTTTTGTGCAATAATATTTTTATTAAAGAAGGGCCTGTAAAAGATGATATAGTACACAAATACAAGATATCATTCGATTTTATTATGCGTTTGGGCCCTAGAACAGCGAACAGACCAACAGACATATATGAGAAAGTAAAAAGTGATGCAACTGTTAACAAGGTTCTGTGATTAATTTACATTTTTTAGCTCATATTATTTTTTATTAATGTTGTGATTGTGTTTTAGGACTCTCAAGGGCATTTTTCCGGTCACTCCTCAAAGCTTTCTTTGCATGAGAAGTCAAGCAGTCAGTATGGCAGTGGTGAGTTTTTCCCTGCTCCCATTGCCGTCCTCTTATGTTATTCAGTTAGTCGATAAAAGTTACTTTATTTGCAGTGTTGCAGATTGGATTGCATTTTTGTTCATCCATCTAAGCAATTAAAATGCATTTTAATGTATGATTTCAAAGATGTCCATTGAATGTTTTATGTTGCACAAATTTTCATTTGTAATTGTGAAGTATTTTTTCTGGTAATTCCTTAAAACCTTCTAAACAGCTGCAGATATTAACATTCTGTAAAATAACGCAGTTAATTTGAGCTGATGAGTAACTTCCTTGGTTTCAGAGCTTAATTGTGTCTAGTTAAAATAAAAATATGTATGCATATATGCCCAAATTGTTTTTCGTTCATCTAGATTTTTCCTTTTATAAAGATAAGCCCCACCACAACTGTGCAGTATGTTTCAGTCTGCATCAGAAGCTTATTCTTTCATACTAAATATTTTTTGTGTAATTTCTTCCATACAGACCTTGAACTGGATGTCGGAGCAATGGCAGAGCCCCTCAGTCACAGTGCTGCTCGACACAAGATGTCGATCAGGCCAAAGCGCACCCATGGAGCACCGAGACTCAGGCATCTGAAAGAGGTGACACTAAGATTGTTGCATGATAAAACGTAAAAATCTAATAATCAATTTTTATAAGCAACTTTTATATAGATATCTATATGTGCATTTTTCATATGATGCAATGCATTTTCCGTAATTTTACTCAATCAACAATAATTTAGTTTCCTTTGATGACAAAAGTTTTTCACATCAAAAAACATAAAGCTTTCGTGTTTGCAATGAATTCATGGATCAAATCAATGCATATTTGAAAATCGACACTAGGGAAATGATTTTTTTATTCTTTTAGCCATTCTTTGGTTTATGCCCCAAGTTTGTACAGTTTTAGCAGTTTTTAAAAAAATCTGCTGATTTTATCATTTTGTCCATCAAGCCATCACACTTGTGTGTCCGCTGAACTACTTCTACACCATTTGAGTTATAGCAACCAAATTTTGAGGGATTGTTCTTCCTGCGGTTGTAATCTGGAGACTCCAGGAGGGCAGCATAATGGAAAAAGGAAAAAACTGCCCTTAATATTGAATTCATCATTTCTTTCCTTACTTGTTTTAAGTTATTTTGAAATAGAAATCAAAAATATGCTGGAACCATTTCCATGTGCTTCTAAAGGAAGAACGAAACAGTTCTGAAATCAAACTTTGGACATTATATTAAACGAAAGTTATATATATATATATATATAACAACTTACGGAAAAGGAAAGGTAAAATAGATATATGGATGTCAACAAGGTGTTGGGATGAGGAAACCCAGTGAGCACTCACCAATCAGACGACTTCAGGTTGGCCAGGCCCCTGGGATGTCGAAGCGACACATGTAAAATAACACAGAAACATCACAAACGTAAAGCTTTCGGAACTACTCCTTCTTCAGCTACAGAGAGAGAACTGATGGCGGTGACACTGGGTGGAGGCATGGGGGTGGAAGGGTAGTGCGGAAAGGTCGAGGATTGGAGGAAACGGAGGGGGTTGGGGATGGGTAGGGTGTTGGAAGAAGACAGAAAGGGTGTGAAAAGCTATCGAAGGTTGAGGCCTGGGGGAGTGAAGGAGTTTAGGAGATGGATATGCGAAAGCTCCCACTGACGGAGTTGGGGAGCCGAAGCATTGTCGGGGAGAGCGCGAATGACTCTCACTGTGAAGCAGTTGTTGAACTTTAAATTATGTTTGTTCGCATGAACGGCCACCGGCAGCGGTCGTTTGAGAATGACGCTGTTGCGGTGGCCATTCATGCGGATGTTGAGGGGATTGCTGGTGAGGCCAACATAATTCTGTGTTTTTGTGTTATTTTACGTGTGTCGCTTCGACATCCCCGGGGCCTCGCCAACCTGAAGTCGTCTGATTGGTGAGTGCTCACTGGGTTTCCTCATCCCAACACCTTGTTGACATCCATATATATATATATATATATATATATAAAAAGGCATATCTCGGTTAACGAAGACTCTGCCAACAAAGGTCCTTTATAACAAAGTCCATCTTCCGCTTATTTTTATTTTGACTTTTTATAATCTCTGGTAAATTAGCTTCACTCCTATCACTGGAATTCATATGTATTATCTTTTGAACACACTTTAAAAGGCCCGCCACTAGTTGTGCTGTTGTATGTGACAGATCACCTATAGTGTATGGGATTGCATCGGTAAAATGACCTTTCTCTCAGAAGTATTGATAAAATTTACTCCCACCTATAGTAAAGATAGTCATGTGTGAAAAATGTATAATTATGGAAAATATATATCTCAGGATGGCATTGATCCAAGGAAATCTAATGCAATACAGAGGGAGAGATGATAAATACCAATGCAGACCAGAAGTGAAAAAGTTGTGACCTATTCATGCTTTCACTCTCAGGAAGTTGTTCTATTGGGCAAAAACAGTCATCCTATGAAGTAATATTTTTTCCTATGAGGGCTTAAAGGCAGAAGGTGATACTCAATTTGCCAGGCCAGGGATTTTTTCTTGGCAAAGCTAAGCACGGCCAAAAAAATATCAATTTCATGATGATGAAATTAAGTCACTCTCCTGCAATGAAATGATTATCCTTTTCTTTCTCATTGAACTGCTTGGCTACATAATTCCACACGGTCAATCTTCAACTATCGCAGGAAATATCATGTTCTGTCCTATCCAAACTTTACAGAATGAAATTCAGTATACTCTTCTGAGACAAAATATATCTTATTTCACATTGAACATAGAGTGGAAACTCTTGTAACCTTGGAAGCGAAAAAAAAATTATATTTCACAAGATGACTATGGCTTATCCAATAGAATTACTTCCTGAGAATGAAAGTAAGCAAAGCTCGCCAAAAGTTTTCCTCTGGTCTGAGATGGCCCAGTCCTTGCATTCCTAGGCAAAATATAGTTGTGGTTATGGTTACTGTTAATCAATGGAGCACCATGCAGTAAAAGTTTTTGTATCCAATTTTCAGGTACCACACTTTTTGGGCTTTGGTAAAACAGGATTCACACAGACAACTGAAAGTAGTTTTGATAGCTCATACTGTAATTTTCACATTTTTTGAGCAAGTTGCATGCTCCCTGCACAGTTTTATGCTAAAAATTTTAACTAGGATTTTGCCAGCACCAGTGATTGCATCCATCACCTGCACTCATATAAAATTTAAGTAATGAATGAACCAATCAAACTTCTTCTATCGACAAGTAGTGTGGATCTACTGCATCGAATTTGTGTAAATACAACATTTTATTAAATAAACACTACATATTAGTTAAAGAAAAATAACATTTTTGTTTTTAGCTCTTATTTTAAGTCACGTATGTATTTGGCTTGTCTGTCTGTCCATCCGTATGGATCTTCAGACAATAGCTGTCAATTTCTCCAACTTGGAGGAGACAAATTTTCAGGGAAATTTGGTCTATATAAGGACTAGACATTGCATAAATTTTGTGGATCTAGGATCAGCTGCTATGGAATACTTGGTCTTTGCCAATCCGTCAGTTTCATTTCAACCCCTGTAAGAAAAGCATGATATTGTGCAAGGTGTTATAAATTTGAATTTTTAAAGTTGTATAAAATTAAGATATGAGCTCAGGATTAAAACAGTTCTATAGGTAAAAGAATGATGTTTATTATTTTTGAAGACGAAATTCAAATCAGTGCCAAATCGACATGGAAATTTGGTTTTAATCAAAAAAAAAAGAAAAATTTCCAATTTTGAACAATGGTAAATAAAACTGTCATAGCAACGAATCCAATGCTTTTAAGTGGGAAACATATTATTACATAGCATTGATATACTGCTTTTAAAGGGAATTTATAGACTAGATTACAAGGCCGTCGATCTCTACCAAAGATATAATCTTATGATGAGTCATAATCCTAAAACAAGAAACAGGCACCATATGTAATTTTCTCTGAAATTCTCCTTCCCTCACTTGTACTTTTCTACTGGAAAAATTCCAATTTTTGTATTATCCAATCTATCCCAGATCTCATGCAGGTCAGTTAATAGGGCTTTTACTGTATATGTAATTTATAACAGAGTTCACATGCAAATATCACAATTGAACATGTAAAGTTATGTATTTGTTGGTGAGAGAGGGAAAGTATTTATTAAAACTGATGCATTACTCTGTTTTTTATTGTTAAATAGGCTAGAAATTTTCAAACATCTATATAAACTTAGGCAATGATTTTATATCAATTGAAATGGTATTCATTCTACTGGTGAAGGACATTTGTTCAGATTCTCATGTTTTGGAGTTAATATGATTATAATATGCTACATAAACATTAAACATTTCGCATGTATTGTAATTATGTTTCTGTGGTGTAAAGGTTGTTGAGAATAATTGCATAAAATGCTGAATATTCTTTTAAAAATTATAATTGTTGATTTGGTAGAAAACAATTTGAATGCTTTCATTCATGCAGTTGTGGTTCTTTGCAATTTCCAGTGATTGATTCACTGTATCAATTTATTTTATTCAAATATGTCAGTGATATAAAGATTAAGTTAAATTAATTTGAATGACAATTTTAAATTTTCATCCCTTAATTACTTTTAAATCTCAGTTTTTGTTTGAATTTTTCTGAGCATAGGCATATAAATATTTTCTTAGCTTAGTAGAAATACAGGGTGTCCCTTTTAAACATCCTACATTCAGTTTCCTCAATGCTTGATGGTTGGATTTTGTCAGGCTTCTCTGGAACGCACTACGAATTTCTTTGACTTTCTCTTCGGAAACACTCGGATGCGCACCTCCAGACTGTTTGAGTACACTCCCCATCAATAAAAACTTGTCAAACCATGCCTTGATGGTTTTCGTCTCAGGCACTTCACTTCTATACACTCACCAATAGTTGTGTTGAACCGTAATGAATGACTTTGTTTCTGTGTACCACACAATAACCTGGGCTCACTGCAGAGGAGTCGCCATTGTCCTACTGTAACGCCACATAACAAACTGCTCTTGGTACTGAGGAATTGCATTTATTTATTTATATATAATGGAAAAGCCTGAATAATTCTTTTTTTTTAATTTCTCTTTGTACAGTTTTAAATTAATGCATGCTTTGATTGGTGAGAATATTGTTTTTGTGGTATATCTGCATTTACCAAATGTCTAAATATGAAATTCAATATTGCAGGTGACTTCTTTGGGTTCTTTGCCCACTACTCCTGAAGTAAATGAAGATTCTGGTCGTTGCAGCAGTCCTGAAATCAGTTTCAATCAAGGTAAAGGTTGCTAGTGATTGAAAAATGCCAGATTTTTTAGTTTGTACTGTTGGAGTGGTTTTTTGTCAGTGCAGTTGTAGTTTTTGTGCCTAATCCTCATATTGAGGTAGTAGTAGTTGAGAATTTGCCTGGTGTAGTTAGAGTTTATACATTGCAAGGAGAGCTTGATATTGTAAAAGTTGATCATTTTGATGAGTCAGTTATCTGTTTCTGCATTTCCATAAATGTAAAATAATATGGCATTCATATCAGTAATGTAAACATGTCAGTGAGTTATGTACTTTCTAATCTGCATAATTTTGGAATAGCTTTCCTCATTGCTTCATAGATGACTAAAAAGGCAGAATTTCTTGTGATGGAATAATTTCAAGTACACTGTTCAAACCACTACTAAAATTTCTAGATGTTACCAAATTAAATGTTGTGTTTTTTTGACTTATTAGGAACTCCGATGGAATTGAAACCAATTTTGAAATGTGGGACTTTATCATCTGAAACATGACTCTCGATTGCAAGGATGCACTGTGCTGCAGTTTACATAACAACTAACTGTTCTTTGAAATGTGCTAATATTGACTCCTAGCCCCATTTCTTCTTGATTTTTGCATATGCAGAGTTTCATTTTTTAAGTTCTGAAAGCCAAATCTGTGCAATTGACCTGATATGCCATTTTCCAATTTTTTCAATTTCAATTGCTATTTTTGCCATTTACAGTGAAACTGAATGAAAATTTGATCAAAATGATTCAAAATTTTCCTTAGGAGCCCAAGTTACAATAGATAATAACAGTGGTTCCCAAACTGGAGGGGGTCAAAGGTTTTCAGAGGGTCCTTAATACAGAATGTTTTAGTTTCATTTATTTTTTAAGCAAGTTTTGATATATTTGGAATAAAATTAATTTCTGCCCAAATAAAGGATATATTTATATTTTTTAATTAATACTACATTTTATATTTGCTGGCTGATGGATGGGTCAGCTCCCTGGAGGGGGGTTGCAATAAGGTCGTTGCCTTAAGAGGAGGTCACAGATGCGTAAAGTTTGGGAACCATTGGATTATAATATTGGCCACATTTGATGAAATCAGAGTGGTGAAATTGAAATGATTCCTGCCTCAACTTTATTAGAAAATAAGTCATTGCACCAGATTAGTAAAATATGTAACCTTAATAATATTTTTGTGATCACATAAGCATTTGCTTCATTAAAACATTTCTGCTTTGCTTTGCTTGCTCTGTATAAATTACCTAAGTGTTCTGTGCTGATCATTGCCATTTTATGTGTTGTCAAATTTCTGGTATTTCTCTTCATTTTTTAACATTAATTGAGCTAACAAAAGTCAAGCTGTTGTCTCTTTGCTCGTGAATAATTTCTTTATTACAGAAAATACCATAATCTACATTCTTTCTCTCTCGCATGGCTTATGTTCTTTTACAGAGACATCCTCTACCGAGCATATTCAAGTGCCATCCGAAAATTCTCATCTCAAGTCTGCCTCCATGCCTACTGCTGTCGCTGTCGAAATGCCTCAGAGAGTTTCGCAGGGTCGCCCAATGGCATCCAGCCCTAAATCTGAACCTCCTCTGTCATGCTTGCCTGAAAGTTTCTGCCCCACTTTAAAGCCCTTCATAAACCCACTCCTACACCCATCTCTAGGAAGTGATAAAATAGAAACAAAAGAGATAGAGATCAGCACCGAGGATGTGTATGTTTCACAAACCAAGGTGGAAAACACTCCATCGAGAAATGCATCAGGGTTTGCCACATGTAGTGATGCAGACAATGGAGTCATCGAGGAAGTAATTGGCATGGAAGAGTCAGATGGCAGCGGAACGACCCTGCTGAGTCGCCTACTGTCTTGGAGGGGGAGCAAAAAGAAGATCGATGAACCATCAGAGGGTGCCACAGCTGCCGTGGAAGGGACGCCATCTAGACGAATGGATGTGCATGGTCGTTACGTACATGAAGTCATACCCGACACACAAATTGCATCACCAGAGGGAATGGATCAGGCACCACCTTCTCCGGGATGGAGGCCTGGTGCATTTTCTACTTCATGGCCTCCCATACACAGCACTCCAAGATCCTGCCACACCAGCACCCGTTACATACCAACCGACAGAGAAGATAACGGGAGCTGCAGCGGCCCTCACAGCTTGCCATTGATGATGCAGTATGGACCTACAGAATTAACCGAGGACAATCCTTTGCTCGATAAGAATGGAGCAAACTGGCATATGTTCTCATCTCCCCCTTCAGCATTTCCAGTTGGCTCAAGAAATAAGTTACCTCCGGCACACGATGAGACCCAGGTTGATGTGACCCTACAAAAATCTTTGAGCTTCAAAGCTTACAAACAAGAGAGGCAGCACGAGTTCTCATCATCAGAGGCACCAGATAGCCTTCCCATAAGGTTTGAGGGGAGTGCATTCGAATCAGATTACCCAATGCCCTCGGTCGAAAGTTTGGTCAAGGTTGACACAAGCGAGGTCAGCATGATAGAGAAAGAGTTCTCGCAGAGAGAGACTTTCATGATGACTTCCGTGGAAGGGTTGCTGACTTTGGACGTCAGCGGGACTTCAGAGACAAAGATGTGCGATACGTCGGAAGAAGAAGTGTCCAGAGACTTTGATGCAGATGCTGATGCAATGGATGGAGGAGCTCAGGAAGAATGGGATAGAGGGGCAGAAGAGGAGATACTTTTTAATTCTTGCATCATGGTTCCCGAGGACGGAAATGTGGTGATTGTGGACGATCTTGAACAGAAGGTGATGCTGCACCACACTAAAATGGAACAGGCCGATGAGGATACTAAATGCATTCCTGAGAAAAGTAATGATTTCATCCAAATTGAAGACACTTATGAGTCGACCTCACAAAAGAACACAGAAGCCCAGCCTGCATCAGAGGACCAAAATTTTTCAATGGCCTCTACTCCTTTGTGCATGCAGAAGTACAAGAGGACCCAGTCTATGCCCATTGCTACTATGCTGTCACAACCATCAGATGTTCCCGAATTCTTGCGTGTCCAACTGATTCATGTGGACAGCCGCCCAGCCACGAACGTCGTCTTGCACTCTACAGGTGGCGTGCCTGTTCCAGTTAATCCACCAGATTCTTGTGATGTTCCGGGACGTAGGCGTTTGCGACCTCGCAGTGCAGATAGTCTTGACAGTAACCAATCTGGATCTAGGGATTTAGTCAGTGTTACTCCTATGGCAAAAAGTAGAATTACAGATGTTGTCAGTTCTGTCGATAATGAGAGAGTTGGCAGCACTGCTGGTATCACCTCCAACGATAAGGAAAATTTAATTGAAGACAGGTGTAAAGCTTCAATTAGGGAGTCTATAGGGAGGTTTAGTCAAAGTGAGGATAGCAGACCCAAAGAGACAACTCTTCCATGTGCAACGCCACAAAAAGTGTCTGAGGAGACAAGTGATAGAGTAGTAAATGTTGTAGGAACACCACCAAAAGAGAAAGAGGAAACTGTTGAACAATTTCACAAGGCTTTAATTAGGGAATGTTCTGAGATAACCATTCAAAATGAAGAAAACAGGAGAGAATCAACCACACCATTCAGAGCACAGAGAAAAGTGTCGGAAGACGCAACCAACAAATCAACCAATGTTCCAGTGGTATCCATGAAGGACAAAGAGGAGGCAAAGTTCAAAGTTCCAGTCAGGGAATCTTTGGGAATGATATCTGTCCAAAACAGTGAAAATCGACTGAAAGATGCATCCTTACCTCCGAAAGCACAACGGAAAATTTTGGACGAATCGACAGCCGAAGTGGTAACCAGGAGGAAATCCACCATCTCGAAAGATTTGGTATCACAGAATCCAGTGGATGACTTGCCTCCAAAAGCTCAAAGAAAGGTTTCAGAGGAGTCGTCAGCCGAAGTTGTCCCCAGGAGGAAATCCACGGCCTCAAAAGATTTGGTGTCACAGAACAAAGATGACGAGCCTGAACTTTTCAAAGTTTTCGCCCGTCGATCCCTCAAACTGAAGGACAGTGAGACATGGGAGAGTCACCCTCCCCCGCAACAACAGCAGCAGCAGAGGTCTAGAGATAGTGACAAAGAGAATGAAGTCAGTGATAACACTATGGATGTGGTGATATTACCCATAGCCAAGGAACAGAAACAGAGAGAGTCACTGATAAAACCCGAGTTCCTGAGACAAATCGATCCCCTGGTGAAACCTTCCATGCCAATGCAGACAGATATGCCTCCTCAACTTCAGAGGATATCGCCAAGCAATGGTCTCCTCCCATCTGCTGCCGTGAGTGGCGGGAATGGTAGCATGCAGCCTGTCTATGGTAACGAGAAATCAGCCGGGGTCGTGAGTGAAATCCCTAGGGTTCATAGGTCATCCATCGGTGGTAGTCTTCCACGTAGAGAGGGACCATCTCCGGAGAAGAGAGCGAGAGGGGTTAGCGTCAATCTCCTGCCAGAATCTCAGCCTTTCCGAGCCGATGCAAGCCGTGGTGCTGCAGTTTCCAGTGAACCGAGGCGGCCGTTGTGGGCGACGCAAATCCATTCAGATGAGTTGAACAACGGGAAGACGGTCTCATCAGATGTCAGCGACCAAAACCTTGATTTGGGCTTCAGAGGAGAGGATGATTTGAAACCTCACTTCAAGGGGATACAGCAGAGGAAGGAAGAGTGGGAGTTGAGGGCGAGAATGCAGTGAAGGGATGAGGAATATCTCGCTGCCTGCTACACTCGTGGGTTCACCTGACTTGAACATTTTAAAGAATTGCCTATAACTTGGCATTTCCCCCTCTCTCCTTCGTGTAAGTTTCTCATTTTTTTTGAAAAAAATTTAATACTGAATGTATCTGTGCAGTGGAATTTTCTTGAAAGAATTGAAAAATATACGTAGTGAATATGCCTTTAAAAGGCGAAACTTAAAAAAGAATGAATTTCCTTGTTAGCTCAATAGGTATAACATCTCACATGTAAACTATTTCTTTCATCTCTTCTGTGGTTCCTTAAGGAATAAACTGCCCACCATTAACTCTGCTGTTGCTTTGAGTATCTATGTCTTGCAAAGTGTAAAATGAAGAAAGAATTAATGTCATAATTTCTCCATTTTGCTACATATACATCTCTAGTTAGTATCATTTTGTATCTCTATATAAGTTTAATGCTTTGACTTTCTTCATTTATTATGAATTGATCTTATACATGTCCAAATTGTAAAACAACTGAGTTATATTTCCAATTTTCTAATATTTAATTTCTTGTCAGCTAAATTTGTATATCTTTATTGTTACTATGTTATAAAAAGTAATGCGAATTATTTTGGGAAAGATATTTGAGATAGTAATAATGTTCATAATTTTTCATGTCTGCATTTCATCTTCTGAGAAAGAAAGTTTTCATGTGAGATCCTGTATAATATCTTTCAAAGGAACAATTTTGTTCTAAGATCTTTCAATAAAGTTCTAAATCTCTGACCCCTAATGACATATGGAAAAGGGGGAATAAATTTTTTAGTGATAAAATGAACTTAGTATGACAAAGTGATGTAACGTTGATATTTTTTGCATTTTGTTTCCATCACTGGTGAAATGCTTTAATATAAGTAAAACATTTCATGAAAATTAAAATGCAGTCATCTGCTGAATTGTCAGTAGCAATCAAAATCTCAAGAACCATTTTTAGGATACAGTACAAAACTAATGTTTCAATATATATTAAATTGAGAAAAATACTGAAATTAAGTTTATCATGTTAGCTTTTAATCTATTAAAATCAAATGCTTTTCCCTCTGTCAAGAATCCATGAGCATTGCTTGTAGATGTTGTCTGTAGGTGTTGCGTGCAATCATCACTTATCATCCTATGGGGTTAATAGTCAAAATATTAACATTTTAATGGTGTCCCTGTTTTTTAATGGAATTATAATAAAGGGATTAATAATTAGTATTCCTTACTAGTATTGAAGTATAATAATTATTCCACAAAGGGATGTTTTTGTCATATGTTTATGATATTCAGTAGCTGAACTCTTACTGCAATTAACACAATTTAATGGCTGGTTAATACATGATTGTCAAATATTAGCTAATGAAATATGAGATGCTTTTAACTCAGTAAAACCTCATCCAAACCCTTTGCCTGTTGGTGTTAATTGTGCCTTGCAGAAAAATGATAAAATAAATTGGAATATCATCACCAAGTCATACATAACATTCAGTTAGGTGAATATGTTTTGTTTTTTAGGATTATTTTTGTTATCTTTCATTTTCATCTCTTAATTTTCAGTAACAGGCATTTTTGCCCTTAATGAAAATGTTATAAGATCCATCATTATTATTTTCTCTTTTTTTGCAGAAGCAAAGTCACAAAAGAAGATAAGACGTCTCCTTTCATGTTTCTCAAAGAGAAAAAAGTTGATTGTATGATGTAACCACCACACTGCCTTTAAATCTCATCAAATGAAAAAAATAAACTTGAACAAACTTGTTGACAAAAGAGGATTATATGAGTCACAAATCAAAAAAGTGTTACAAAGGCATGAGAACTGTCATTTCTTATTTTGTGTTATAAGTGTTAAAAATTTTGAGTTGTTGCACTTTTATTTCTTAATCATACAAATCATGTTTATTAGAAGAACTTTAAATGTGAAGCTGTTGGTTGCGGGATAATCATTCGGAAGAGATAATTGTTTTTTTTATTATCTTCAAATATGTACCAAATAGGCATTAATATAATTCTTTATTTAATGAATTTCTACTGCATTTCTATACAATTTATTGATTTATATTAAAATTGCTCTTTGAAAGGAAATCTTACTGCCTCTGAATTTTGCAATGTAGAGTAACGCACTGTTTTGTTTGGGGATTAACACTGCTATTCTAAAAAATTGGTTGCATCATGCTATGTATTGCAATATGTATGAGATATATATATATATATCAATTTAAACTTGTACAGCCTGATAAGAGTAAAAAAAATGTTACTCTGTGAAATTTCAAGTGAAAATGCATCTCTGAAGATTGATAGAACATCAAATGGTATGAAGAAAGGCTGATTATTTATTGAAAGTTTTATGATATGGAAATATATTGTCATTAATATATGGGCACAACTGACATTAACTGATAACACATTAGGAATATATTTTTACATTGGGTAGAAGATGCACTTTTATATTGTCCCTGTTATGTATTGATAATAATTTCCAGCTGTGATCTGAACGAAGAAGAATGTTTTGTAATTTTTTTTTTAGATGTAACAGATTAAGCGAAGCATTTCATCCATGGAATTACTAGGCATTTCTGCTGAATTTTTTTCAGATTGTATTATGTGATATAAACTGTGTCTTTGGAGCTTATTGGAACACTTAATTTTATCTCCATTTTTAACTGATACTAGATCTAGAAAATGAGTGAGATAGAAAACAAAGCGCCTAAGTTTTGTGGGATATAAAAATTAAACTCTAATCATTGCAGTTTGTGTTCACTCATCTTCAGAAAATGAAACATATATTTATGATAATTTTTATGGATCAGTAGAATGCTAAAGAAAGGGTCGCTATGCATATGTAAATAACGGTGTGTATGTCTGAGTGTGATCTATGTTAATCCTTTTGCGTATCAATGTTTTCTTTTTTTAATTGAAGTTGAAGCTGATTAAATGTTTATTGAAGTATGGAGTGTATGAAATAAATTCCAATACTAGTGTTAGTATTGGACTGTTGATTCAAAATATTATATCAATATGAAATATTTTTATGCAAAAATGCATAAAGCAAAGAAAAATTCTATAAAAGTATAATTTTGAAGTTTCCCGGCAATAAAGAAGTTTATATTTCTCAACTTTAAATAGATATACTTTTTCCTGTTATTTTTTCATTTTAATGCCTGTTGGTTGACTGATGAATCATTAAGAGAGAAAGAGGAGGCAACTATAAGAGGTTGGTATGTTTGGGAAAGCAATGTTTCAATTAAATACATCTCAAAGACAAGTAATGCTGTTTAAATACTCCATTAAAATATTGCTTTTCTTTTACTCGAGTGTAAACAAATTTTTACAAGAGAACAGAAAAAAATCACAGGTATTTCACAAATCATTACGTCAAAAATAAATCAAATAACTATGTATCCAAATTTAAAACTATGCAGAATTTGCTTCACTAGGTATTAAAAGTATCAGTAGTTTTCATTAATGATGGCATTTTTCTTAAAATGATATTTATTTTGTATAAAAAACTTCTTCCATGATTAAAAAATAATTTTTGTATGCATCCAATTATGTTGAGGTTTTTCCACTTATATATATATATATATATATATATATATATATATATATATATATATATATATATATATATATATATATATATATATATATATATATAACTTAACAAAATAACTTGTTCAAAAAACGATTTGTTTGTAACAAAGTAAAGATATCAGACTTGACAAGGTGACTTACAATCTTCATCATATCACAAGAAACATTCTGTTGCAACCATGATTAGGGGCTGTGTTATATTTACTAGGATGTTTTTTCTTATTTGTAGCAAATTATTATTGAAATATTCTTAAAATATAAAATATAAGGTGAATAATTGATACTTATTTTGAGTGATTTACAAAAATTATGTTATAATGTTGCAAACAGCAATTAATTGCAATGACAAACTATTATAAAATGCAACAAGTAGAGTGGCCAACTTTACAAAATTTGTCGTTACAACTTGAAAATAAAAACTCACATCACATTCTACATACTTTTGAAGACAACTTAGTTGTTATATATACTTTTTCATTTTTAGAAATTGAGTTTTAGAGATCAAAGATTTGTGGTTATTTTTTTCTCTTTCTTCTTTATATTGTGTATTTGTGTCTAATAGGTTCCTGTCGAGGTTGGAAACATGTAAACTTCTGGGCATGCTGTATATGAGATACCTGGTCTACGGTGCCGAGTTTCTCATAAATCTGCCTGTGTTTAAGTTTTTCCCGAATTTCCTTATAGTAATCATTTTTGGGTGTGTGGTATATAAATTTGTTAAACTACAGTAAATGAGAGTTTCAGTACTACAGTCAGATGATGCAGAGAAGCTGTATTAAATTATATTTATCACAATTATGAGATAATACAGCTAGAGAAAAAAAATCCTGTTTCACTAGGAAACTCTGTTGAAATAACATTATTTTGACAGTTGCATCCAGAGCATATAAGACATCTTTTCCGGAAGAGTCGCCTAAAATTTTTCTATCTCTTATTATACTAAAGTGAATAGGTTGTAAGAACTTGTTAGGTCTAACTAGTGTTGCTTCCATTATGAGAGGTGGCCTTTGCTCTTAGCAGCTAACTAATTTATGAGCCACTTTCTCAATGCAATTTTTTTTAGCTGGTTTTTTTCCTGAGCCTATAGAAATAGTTTGATATATTAAATATGTGAATACTATGAACTTCTTGTTTAAAAAATTTAGGTGATATTTTTCATTGTAACTTTATAACCTTTAATTCTAAAATTATGCATTAACCCTGCATTGGAGAGATAAATTATTGTCTTTAATACTTTCATCTAAATCTACATTGTTAATGTCATTATTTTCCCCAGGCTGTGGTCTATTTTAAAATTTGAGACCCTTATTTAGTTGTCATATCAGTGCCATAACTTATGTATGGTGAAGGTGGCATTTGCTATAGGTGCCACTTGCAAAAGGTGCCAAAGATTCCCATAAAAATACCAAAAGTTTATTTTCCCATAAATACATATTAATTTAATACTCAGATATTTAAGTTTTTGTTAATAAAAACGCCATACCTCCCAGTTATGCCTCTGTGTCATATTCTAGACCCTTTAAATCCTAGGAGATCCATTTAATGACTTTTTTCTCCCACAAAACTAGGATGAAAAAATATCACTGGCAAATGCATCTTGCATTATAGCATGCATTTCTATGTAAAATTGGTAAATTTTTTTTTTATTAATCTTTCAAAATAATTTCATAGCCTTTTTAAGGCCACTTGAATGTGGAGGCACCTGGCAGCCACCCAGAAAGCCCTCCCAAAAATCTGTCCCTGCCGCTTGGGTATGCATAACTCAGTTTGGAAACCTTTGTAGAATACTATTGAGCTATAGTCCTTTTCTGCTCTCATGGCACTTGACCTTGGAAGGGTCAGTGAACATTACACTGCTGCTGCCAATCAAAGCCTGAGTGACTGGCGATGGAGTGGGGAGCAAGTCAGTCTCTCTCTGACTGCCGTGGACTTCATTTTGCTCTGAGCTCGATGGTGTAGCCAGTTCCACTGCAATAACTCAGTATTTTTTCCATTTGCATGCATCTATCAGCAAGAGCTGGGAACGCTCTTCGATCAAAAGCTGCAAGTGATGGTGGAAGGGGAAAACACTCCCATTGGCCATTTGCAAAGTGAAAGTCAAGCGCCATAAGAGCAGAAAAGGACTATAAACCAGTGGTATTCAACTTGATCTTTTTGCCCAATTCCACCATTGTAGTAGAAAATAAAACAACTTCAAATCAACATATGATAATAATACTTTATTGGTCCTCTAATCTGTACAAAGCAAGATTCTCATCTTGCTTTGTACAGATCAGAGGAATATTAACAAGACGAAAACAATTTTAAAACTTTAATCCAAATTAATTTACATTTAAAACAATTCTTTACCTAACATTTTGGCAGTGCTGACTTCCTGAATTCCATTATCTTGCATATAGTGGAAGGAGATGAGTTTGCAGGACCAAGGTGGAAGGTTGTGGTTTGCAGTCTTTAGATCTTGTTGGTTGGCAGAAATAATCTTTAATGCTTCTCTGCATTGCTATAGTCTGCATGGATTTATAAAGATGATGATATGGTAGTGTACACTGTTCAATAGCAAGTTTCAATTTAAGGCTTCTGTTCATGTTAGACTCTGTTTCTGCAAGACCACTTGCAAGCTTGTCAAAACCAACCAAAGTTTTCCATAACAATACTGGTGTGAGGTGATCCTCCTCTTCATGTACCTCTTCCTTCTCTTCATGGGACTTGAGTATCTGCAGCATCTCTTCCTTGGTCAACTCCTCCTGGGACGAGTTCAACAATTCTTCTACTTCTTCTTCTTGCATATTATCGAAGCACTCACTGCCCACAGCCATTGCCAGCTGCACAATTTCCCTTGTGGGAAAACAATGGGCATCATTCACAACTCTGTGCCATACAGTAAAAACTCTGATAGCTTATACTGTCATGGCTTATAATCTCCCTTAACTTATACAGAAGTCCAGCACCAACTTGGGCCACATGACCATAGCTTATAACCACTGTTAGCTTAACCTTATAAGGTTGGCATCACTGCATACTTTATATTAATGTTTATCAGCCATAAATTTACACCAAATGTATGCATGTGAATCTGACTCCACGTTTCTCACTCATCCTAATCCAATACTTACCCAGTGGTGGCCCTTGATTCCATGAGTCAGCAAAACAATTGGCTACTGTGAGATAAACTTTGAAAAACAAGCTGCTTCGCTATTGCCTTACCATTTAAATCCCTTGACCGGGTCTTCCATAAAACTCTAGAAGCGCCGGTCATAAAACTCGTGTCATAGTCCAGTTTCCCGGTTCTGTAGAATGGGGCTGCCAGAGCACTATCGCTGCCTCCATCGTTACAATGTGATCTCATGAGATTCATTTTGACCCTTTAGGGTATTTAGATAACATTCAGAAAGGTCTCATTGTGTAGGTTATGAGAAAAGCATTCAACATTCTACGCTTCCATTGTGGCATTTGCATGCTAGGAGAGGGAAAGAAGAAGAGTAAGAGAGAGGATGCCTACAGTGACACAGCAGTGTCTGTTTTGCTTTGGTACTGAACATGATTAGAAATGTTTCTAAATTGTTATATGCTGAGATTTTGGAGATACTTGAGGATGAGATTAGTGAGAGAAAAAGAAAGACCTGAATAAGGAAATTGATGTCAAGAAAAAATATTCAGGGAGGTTCTGCTTTGCTTATGAGAGAACTTTATTTGAAAGTGAAGTTGATAGTCTTAAGCGCAGTGGTGGATCCAGGGGTGGACAATTGCTGAAGCAGAACCAAAAAATTATTATCTTCACATTTACAAATCGACCCAGTAAAAATTGTAAATTGTAATTTCATTATAATCTTATTTTATTTAATTGTTTTGTACCAAATGAAAAAGAACTTATGTGAATAATTTTTCAATTACTGGGAAAACATGTATGTAACTGGTATATCGCCTCCTCTAAAGACATTTTCTGTATCTGCCACTGCTTGAGCGTAACTTTGTTGAACAATTCCATAATTATAAATCAGGGAAACCAAAGAACAGTGTATTGATTTATTTGGAAGATCCAACTGAGTACAGATTGTGCTTGAGGGTGTCATCAAAAAGTTTTGGTACTCTACTAAATTTAATTACTCCTGAAATTCAATGCTTAGACACTGGCATTTGGAGGCCATGGGCCCTAACTTTTTTGAGGTCCCTTCCTCCATTTGCAGAGCACATCTTATTTGTCAAGTTTTGCATTGATTGTAAAATGTTGCAGCGGTTACTACCTAACTGATTTATTAGAGAATAACAATATACAGTATTGCGCTATCTAGGGGTTGAGTGGCTGGGAGGGTATAAAGAAATACTGGAAAAATTAAAATATTAAACAAAAAGTATAAAATAAATCCAGGATTTCATATTATATATTTATTAAAAATTCAATGTAAAAACCAAATAGTAGGTTATTTCTTTTGTTTCTTCTCTCATGTCTAATAGTTCATAAGTATTTCTGACTTTTGAGTCTCTATTTCTCCTCTCCAAATTTTGAGGCCTCCTCCAAGGTCCATGTGGCCTCCCCCTTAAGATGGCTGGGTTTTGCTCTACATTGAAATGCTCATTAATTTATAAAATAACAAATCCATGAATCATTAGCAAATTTCTACTATAATATTGGAAGGGTTATTTTAAAAACATGAAATGAGGTGTCATTTGAGGTTGAATGTTTGAAAGAGTTGAGTAAATCACTTTCTGCTAAAGAATGCTCACATTGATATAATTTTTTGATGTAATTGCAGAAACTGTTGTTTCGCAGGAATAGATTATACCAAACTGGACCGATACTTAAATGGCAGGATGCAAATCCTATGCATGTTTGTTCTGGACCTACAGCCAAAACTCAAGCAAAAGTATTGCTTCAAATTTAATTTTTTAAATGTAATACCACATGAAAGTTTGGTCAAGGTTCCTGAGTTTCAGGGCTTAGTTTAACATGCAGCTCTAACAATTTTGTCCAGTTCTAAAAGTTAAATGTGCAGCTCTATAATCAATTTTGTGCAGTTCCTAGTTCTTTTTTCAAGTACGTAATACATGAATAAATTATACTCATTGTCACAGGTTAGGTATCTCAGTATCTGAACCTGAACCATGCTAATGGCCTATTTAGTTAGATCGTTTCTCAACTGAAAACATCATTAATTTAAGCACCAAAACTATATATTTATATGTGCATTTTAATATGCCAAATGCCATGGATTGGAATCCAAAGAAAACTGTTTTATTATGGCTCAATAATCAAAAATGTAAGCAGAGCCGTCTCTAAGACCCATGGGACCCCGGGTGAGAGGGTTGCCGCGGGGCCCCCTATTTATACAAATCAAATTTCTCATTTAATTACAGAGCCACAGGACCCTCATAGGCGTGGGGCCCTGGGCGACTGCCCACCCAGCCCCCCCTTCAGACGGCTCTGAATGTAAGCATCATGACAATTTTTCAAACTAATAGAATTCGTGCCAAGAGTACTTCAAAATGATATTTACTTAGTCAGAGACATCAGAAAATGAGGATGATGTGCCACAGAAAAAAATTGAAAAGTTTTGATTGACTTTTTGACAAATATTATATTAATATAACATTTATCTTGTTTTTATTTCAACTAACTTGTACTTTAGGGTAATTTATTATGTGATGATTTATATTTAAAATTGTTAATTTTGTAAGAATATTTCTTTAGTTACTTTTTAAAAAAGTTAACAATAGTTTTAAGCTTTTTGTTAGACAGTAAATACTATGATTTTTTATATATATTTTTTTGAGATCTGCATAAAATTACTGAGATTTCAATTGTGGTTTTACTTATGTGGCATCTTAACGTATGGGCATACCAGGGAATGTGCTACAGGTCTCGCACAAACAAGGGCCCCATACATACAAGCAGTGGCATAGTGAGGGGGGCAGTTGCCGCTGGGTGCAGGGCTGAAGGGGCACAAACTCATGGACCGAAAATTAACATTTCTGTTTATAAGCAATAATAATATTATAATATATGCTGAATTTAAATGCTAGTACATATGCTTGGGTTTCAATCACATTCCCCATATTACATTTGTCTGGTAAATTGTACAGGGAGCATCTTTGTGACTTGCCTCCAGGTGAAGGAAATCCTAGCTATGCCACTGCATACAAGGCCCTATTTTATATGATGTTTTGCCATGACGGCATGACATTTCTAATATTACAGTTTTTCCGAACTTGAATCAAAAAATGGGCCCCTCCAATTGATCAATGAGCCAAAAAATTGATTTGTGCAGCTTTAAATTTCCCTTAAAATAGGCTCTGCTGAGTTTTAAAGGAGAGAGTTATGTTATTTTTTCCTTTATGTTAACTGCAATTAATTTAGAACACAAAGGGAGTAAAATTGAATTTTGAAAATTCTTTTTTAGATTAATGAGATGTGTCATTATCATCGGTTGAATTTTTTCAAATTCAAACTCATTTTCCTGTTAAAATCCACTTACCTTAATATACAGGGTATCTGAGAAGTCACTGTACCCCTGATTTATTTTCATGATAAATTCATCACATTCTCTGACATGTACTCATATTTTATGAATTCAGTGGCACCGTCATATTCGAATCAGAGATTGATTTGTCGCCATGTGCTTCGTGCCATCTTCCGCTGTATTTGTGGTGTTATAGAAATGTTGTTTTTTGATCCAAAGAGAATCCTCATCACACGTCGGAGATGGAAAACAATTCACCACATGTGATGTTGTGAGCAGGTTTAACTGTCATTCATGTCATTGGCCCATATTTCTTTGACGGACCTGTCACCGGTGCATCATATCTGTAAATGTTGAAGAATTATCCTATACCAGAGCTGACCAACAGGAATCATGAAACAGATGTGGTTTCAGCAAGATGGTGCCAGACCATTTCATGCTAAATGTTTGTGACTTCCTCAACGAAGCATTCCGAGACCAGTGGATTGGTAGGGTTCTATAATATCCATGCCACTAACATGACCACTGTGCAGTCCCGATGTGACAACACCCAATAACAGCCTGTAGGGAATTATAAAAGTCAAACTGGCAGCACATTATTACAATACCAACACTTAGTTACAAGCCGCTATTACTCAAGCCTTCACCTCTGCAACATCACAAATACTGCGGAAGATGACATGAAGGACCTGGCGATGCAACAACGTCTGTGTCAAACATAATGCCACCACTGGATTCATAGAATGCAAGTACATGTCAGAGAATGTAATGAATATATCATGAAAATAAATCAAGGTTACTGTGAATTCTCGGCCACTATATTTCTCGATTGTCATTTTTCCAAATATATTGTTTTTTTAGAACCTAGAAATTTTGTAATTAAGTTGAAAAATGTCAAAGTTCATAATTTGAGCTTACCATAAATGTTTTATAAATATGATAAATATTTATATTAAAAATATATTTTTAAATGTGAATAAAGTGAAGAACCTTTATCATGTAAAAATATGCATACTTCATCTTTCAAATAATATAGGTGCTGTAGAGCTTTCCCCCTTGAAATTCACCATAACTCAGAATACAAGAGAAGTGATTCCTGGCAATTCTGCATTTCATTACAAATAACTGACACCAAGCAAAAGGGTTCTTTTTTGTTGTATGCCCCCCTCTAATTATTTACTAATTTTGTTCTAGTATTATTTACTAATATTTTTATAGTTGCCAACAAGATACTAAGTAAACAATCAAATAATGATCATATTTTATTTTACAAAGATCCTTGAAATAATATTAATATTTCTTTCTAAACCTATCGTAAATCATAATGAAAAGAACTTTAATTCATTCAATTGAAAATTTACCTGATGTGGAAAATGCTGTATGATTCTTACATAGTGAGCGATTTTGTGAGAAACTATATCTGATGAAGTTAACCACAACAGGAAGAATGTGTTAGAGACGCAAAAAGAAGGAATGCCACAAAGATGTTTGGATCAGAGTCAATGCATGGTTCTCTGGATCATGCTTCAAGTTTCATAAATCAGTATTATTCATCTATTCATGAGCAATGGAGATGACTTCCATTAAATTTTGTAAAC
This sequence comes from Tanypteryx hageni, assembly GCA_028673005.1. Classification (NCBI taxonomy): domain Eukaryota; kingdom Metazoa; phylum Arthropoda; class Insecta; order Odonata; family Petaluridae; genus Tanypteryx; species Tanypteryx hageni. The sequence goes on from CM054114.1 coordinate 123,451,746, forward strand.
GAGAACTTGATATAACCATGAGACAAATGTTAATTAAAAATTGGTTTTATAGATTTCTGACAATTCGCTGCACACCGAGGAGGCACCGATAAGATGTAAGCCCTTATCCACTTACTCTAACTTGGGAAAAGTGTGCATCATGGCTACATAGTGTTCTTTTAATAATGTTTTGGATCATGCATTCTTCCTTTTTTATACATATAAAGGGGTTCTTTTGATTCAAATTAAATAAATGACTAAATCCAAAATTATATATTTACAAAGATAGCAAAATGAAGAACAAACAATATAAATAGCAATAAAAAATGAATTTAGATGCAAACAGTAGGAGAAGAAAGGAATGATTAAATATATTGTATTCCAGTAACTAAAAGCGCCTTGCTACGTTTCCATTGATTCTTAACACTGGCACTAATTTGTTTACCACTTCTCCTTCCACACCACTAGAAAGGTTCTTCCATTATTTCGCTTTCTTTTACACCTTTCTTACTCTCACTACAATGTATGGGTAGGTGAGGGATGTGTAATGATGTTTACACTCTCCACACTGTATTGGATAAAGCGTTTATGACTAAAAATAGATTTAATGTGAAGGAAAGATGTAGTAGGTATGTACCTACTCTCTCTCTTTTATGAGAAAATTAGTGTAAAAATATATTATGTGTATTCAAAAGTGCCGTGAAACCAAAATATTGACTCTTCATGGCACTCCTCAATCTCTGGCACCCTAGACAGTTGCCTGTTTTGCTACCCCATTCCACCAGCCCTGCCTCTACTTCAGCTTGAAAAGCCTTTTGTTACCTGCCATAGTTTCTATTCTGAATTCTGATCTCCATGTTTAGCTCACTGTACTACCATTTTGTAGGATTATGCCTAGTTTGAGAGCTACAGCACTTGGTGGCAGTGAAGATGAACAGTTGCTTTCAATGAAATTTCATGCTAAAACACTGGCTGTGATGGTTCTGACAGCAGAAGTGAGGATTTTCTGGTGTTTTATGACAAGTTTTGTTTTACTTGGTTATTTTAGTATGTTTGCTGCTTCTGTTACCTCAAGTAGGTACTCATAGGTATATTATAGGAATATTATGTCTTGGTTAATTTTAAAACTTCCTTCTATAGAAGCTTTTCACACATGCAAAATAAAGGGAGTGGAAAAATCGAGAAACAAGTGATATGGACTACCTCCCTCCAAGACAAACATGGGAGCATCATTTCGCAAAACTTGTCCTCTGAAAACACCTGACTCCCCTCGGCATAAATCCTGAAAATGCCACTTGCCACGAAGTCTTTCATCAATGAAGATCCCGCCTGGATTTTTCCGAATCTTTTAATCTCTTTCAGGGTGAGAGGTTGTGGAAACGAGACTTCATGGGAGCTGCGTGACTATAAAATTCTTATCTTGTCCTTATGAAGGTCGATGGCACTAAATGGAAGAAGTGCCACCCCAGGTTCGAGGTTCCCACCACCAGGGGCCCCTGCCGATCCTTTTCCCTCTCTCTTTTGGGCATTGATTGTCCAGCAGTAAAACATTGCCGAACGCCCAGAGTGACACTTTTATCCCGGATAATAGATTTCAGCAGTGATTTGCGAAAGATGAAAAAAATTGAGGGTGAGGACACGGCTTTACATGGAACTGAAGTTCGCTACCAAATATTATAATGTGGTTACTTTATCTGTATACAGTTGTTAATTCAAGATGCTTTCCTTTCTTAGATCTAATAAATTTTAGCAAACGTGACTTTATCACTGATGAAACATCTATAAATATAAATCTCAAGTATCTGTATATCTGTCTTCTTTCACACTTTTTGGGCGCTTTTAAATGGATTAAAAAGATAAAATTTTGTATGATGGTAGATCATAGGCTACAACCGACAGGAAAAGTTGAAAACTTCAGAAATTCGCATTTTGGAAAGTATTTTTAACCTCAATGATTCCATTTTATTCCCCATTAGGAGGTACTGAAATCAATTAAATGTTTCACAAAATTGCATTTTAAAATTGCTTTAAATTGCATTTTAAAATTGCTTTAAATTAAGTTACGAACTTGAAACAAAAGTATCTAATGTATAGCTGAAAGATGATACATTATTATTTTTAAGACAAAACAAAACTCCAAATTTCAGAATTTGATCGGAAAAAGTATAGATCTCTCCTCTTTCCTCCAATAAACGCGTCCGATGCTTTAAATATAAATAAATCGGCACTTTTGAAGTGATATTGATTTTTAAGTATACATTTGGGTCTTTTAAGCCCATATTGTCATTATGTTGACGTTTACCGCGACGTAAGTAAATGATGATGTCAAAAAGTAATTGGATAACTTCTTTCAAATTCAAATAATAATTATATGAATTTTTGAAAGAGTTGTGAACAATAACGATTGACAGTTAATACAGAATGTTTGTAACTAATCATTATTAATAATTTGTAACTAATCTGGGTTGGGCACCGTAGGCGCGAATACCCTAGTTTATTATAGCCTTCCGTAAATTAATAACACCTTATAATATAAAAATCGAAAAAATTTGGGCTTATAGAGAAAGGCGGCATAAACTGATTGCACCCGGGCGGCAAATATTCCCGACGCGGCTCTGCATAGGTACAATCATTTAAGTATTTTTCTGAATGTTTCATTTGGAACCCTGGTTAATCTTAAAGCCAAGAAAAGAATGTTAGGTTCTTACACTATTTTCTCTGCTTGAATGTTCTTTTTTATGCTGCTCAAAATGTTTCTTTATTATTTTTAAACCTGTCAATGAATTTTGTGGATGTGATATTTTGTTCGCACTCGTAGGGTTGCCAGGTGGCTTCTCCAAAAATACTGGACACAGGAGTCGAAGGTGCGAATCGCTCGATAAAATATACAATACAATACAATACAATACTTTATTTGTCCAAAAGACACTACATATACGTACATATATGACCGGTATTAGGTCTCTAATTTTTTTCCGGACAAACTGCCCAAATACTGGTCAGTCCGGTTCAAAACCGGACATCTGGCAGCCCTACACATCCATAATTAATTAAATCCAAACTATCGAGAGACATCTTAAAAATCACGATTGAAAAGACTTTTCTGCAAAACCAGATTTTACTGGAAGACTTAATACACATGATATTATCAAACAAATTTTTCAATGGCAGTTTTTTAGGTAGCATAAATGGTCATTAATGTCTGGCAATAACGTAATTTTGCCACTTCATTCCATTTAAAATTGACGCGATCTTCATATAAAATGTTTATTCCAGTAATTTGTATTCTATTTAATTTTTATCTATAGATAAAAAAATCAACGTGTGGAGAAAAAGAATTATCAATGATTAGCAAGAAGTTAACGAATTTTCTCAACCTATTGCCATGTAAATTGTAACAACTCATTTTTAGATGCATTAGAATCGCAAATAAGGTAAAATATTATTAAATCTATTATTTCCTCAAATTAAGATTTATGGGTTTAGTTAACGAAGTCGTTTTGAGGTTCCCCATAAATAATTAAATTTAAACAAGTTTTTGAGAATTTCTTACCAATAATTCAAGTAAAGATTTTAGGAAAGCTATTTTAAAACCTGTACGTAAATTTAAATCAAACAAAAGAAAACGGAGAATGCGATACTGACGTATGCGTAAGTTATCCAAAGATGGCAACAGATGGCAAATCCTTAAGAGCGGAAGGCGCGGAAAAGAAGCGGTAGTTTGCCATCCAGAGGAATTTGCGAATAGTAAGTAATTTGTCAACGATGTCGTGTGCATATAGTCACATTATTTGTTAATAATCGTTAATATAGAATTGACGCAACAGTTTTATTTTTGCAGCGTGTGAACTTGCCGGCATGCTAACGAAACGTAAACCTTGCTAACAGCATGGCACGTTGATCTGTATCATCCTATCTATTATCATCGTAGAAATGCGCGTTAGCGGTCATATGATGTCATAGATATGAAATTCTCGTAATTATTGATTTTCAATGCGTAGTAATTGTATAATAATTGGAGGACACAATGATTCGGAATTCGACTTTGCATTCGCTGGATATTACCCTTAACTAGTGTTACCATCTTCTGTACACAGAAAAGGAGGACATTTCCATGTTTTTGGGTGAAAAAAAGGAGGACAAAAAGGTCGTCCGGAATTTAAAAAAGAGGACAAATTTATTAATGCAAACAATAAAAAAGTGCAATGTAAACAATATTTACTAATGTTTTGGATTAGCCCATTCATATTTGTCTTGTGAAATAATTTCTTTCATTATCTCTGGATTGGCTCTCAAGTATGTACCAGTGCATGTTTGAAATTGCACTGCAAAAACAATACCTTTCACAGACTTAACATTAAACCTATTCCTTTCTTTTGTCCACTGACCGCATTAGTGAAAATGCTCTTTCTACATTTGCATTGTGAGGTGGAATTGCGAAGAAAAACGGCAATTTTCAACATTTCTGAATGGCATTCAATATTCTTTGAATTACTAAAATATTTGACCCACTTTTGAGATGCAAGCATGTTTTTAAAGTCTTCATTATTAATTTGACCTTCAACTAATTTCTTGAGATTGTTCAATTGGTCGAAACACTTAACGTCATCAATTGGTACCCCTTTGTCGATCAAGTAGTGAACAGAGTATTCCACATCATTCCGATTTGGTTTTGTACTAAGTGTTATCCACATAAAACACAAAATGGATTCCATAGGTTTAAGCCACTTATCCAAATATTCTATGCAATTACCATAACGATATTTTGTATCACAGCAAAATTTTTCACATTCATGATCAAGTCCTATATAACATTTTTTGGATAGGAGTTCCTTCATTTTCAAAGGCATGAAGTTGTGATCCATTCGTTCAGAGACTAGGGTATTTAATACTTCTGCAACTGAGTTACTTTCCCTTTCAATTTGTTGTATGTGTGTATGGAACACACTCATAAGTGATTGCATGAGCCAAAGATAAATTTCACTAAATTCATTTTCAAAGAACCTTTTGATCACAATGGGAGGTATTTCTTGGGACAGAAAAAGTGCCTTTAAAGCTGAAAACATATGCATAAGTCTAGTAAGGCCTGGAAATAATGACAGTCACATCGTCTTACTGTGGGAAAGAAGCTGTCTATATTCAATCTCAACCAACTCACAGTATTCCTTAACATGTTCAACCCGGCGTGGGTCACTGGTGAGTCACAACTACATCATTCTGTACGGCGGCATGACCCACGCCGGGTTGAATGTGTTAAGCTCCTCAGTTCGGACTGTATAAATGTGAAAATACTGGTAAATTTTAAAAATAATGTTCTCCATAGCAACATCCAAAAGTTCTTTGGCACTGTGAAGACAATTGTTCAAAATATGTGCAAGGCAGCCCACTCCAATTAAGGTCTTATTCTGCAACAATTTCTTTAATTTTGCAAAGACATTATTTCCTTCATCATTTCGTCTGAGTCCTCCAAAAATTGTATTGCAATTGCCCCCTTGTGAATGCAATGCATTTTTCATGCAAACCATTTCTTTTCAAGAGTTTCTTTTACATAAGTAGAAATAGTATCTGCTGTCTCATTAGGCATTTTCTGTAATTCAATTAATTTGGTTTGTAACCCTCCTGCCTTCACATCAAATTACTGAATAATTACTGGAAATATCTTTTCAGAACCATGACTGCTTCCATCAGTTGAAACCCCACAGTATGTAATATTATTTTTTTTAAAGTTGTTAAAGTAATATTAAGAGAATGGTTTTCAAGTACTGAGTTTACAATGGCTTCTGTCTTGGTTCTTGCACATGAATTTTTTTTGCTATTTCTGAATGAAAAAATATATTTTTTTAACATGACAGACGTGCAGTCGATCGATTTATAACTGCTATGCTGTAGCAGCTAGATCATATTCTGGTTTACTGACAGCTTTGGCAAAAAAACCTGTAACCTTTCCCGAAGAGGTGATTTCTTATGCTTGTCTGATTCTATGTGATGCTTTAAATCACTAGCCCCTTTATTAGCCACTGAAACATATGTCCCCATTCTGCATACTTTACACTCAGCTTCCCATTCATCTTGGCCAGATGAAAAACATGGTAATTTGTTTTTCATCTCTTCTGTGAATGTGCACTTCCTTTTAGGCATTTTTAAAGGAATGATAGTCTTTAATAATATTAATTTTCATATATGAAATAATCATAACCAATTTTATATTATAAGTAATGAATCATAAAATCGTATTGTTTAGAATTACAAAAGTGAAAAATAAATATTTTCGTATTTACAGTAAAGAACTAGTAAAGAACTGTGGTTTTAAACAAAGCTGAACTTCAGTACTAAATGTATTAGTGGCTGCACCATTGGCTGGTCTTCTGCTAAATATTCCGAAATTAGTCAATAGAACAACTATGGATCAATGCTGTTCTCAGTGGCTCAAGTCCACATTTCCATGTTGTTGTATTGTTCGAGAAAACAGGGTCCTGAAACACCTGGCAGGTTATACCACTACAAATATCTATTTATATATGAGTGAATTCTGGAGTAAGCATAGGTTGACAAAGCTTCGATGTAATGAAGTTAGCGCCATCAGGGTCTTCCACACCTGCTTGGCTCCCGCGAAAAATTTGAATTGACCAATCGTCTCGCTGTATCCGAAAGAGATATCTGATAACGTAATTCAGCATTCTTCGTTGTGCTTGCTTAAAACAAAATGTCGCAGGAAGTAAAAATCCGGACATTTCAACAATTTTATAAAAATCTGCCCGGACAGAAATTTTAGATAAAAAATCCGGACAAATCCGGGTAAAAGACGGATGGTAACCCTACCATAACCCTCCACGCACTTATTTTTCTTCCTCCAGTGCACGCAGCGGGCCTGACAGACCCCTCGTTATTTCTATGTGAAATTCCTTGATAATCAGGAAAAAAGAAGACAAACTTGATTATTTTATAACGTTGTATATTTATAGTAAAACATTGAACAAAATAATCAGCATTTCAGTTGTTTTTCTGTTAAAAAATTAATGTTTATTATGCAAACAACCAAAATCTTCTTCCTTCAGTTTAACGCTTGAAAACATATTCACTCTGTTTTATAATTATCAGTGGAAATTACAGGATTAATCTTTGATATTTTCATAACACTGGCTGCGCACTGTATTAACGTGTTCCAAGCAGATGAACTTCTTGCACTTTTTGCAAAAATACCTACTTTTTCTGTTCCTGCCTACGCAGTCTCCGCATCGACCACGTGAAGTCGTAGGTGGTTCTTGCGCTGTTGTCTGCAGGTCTGACCCAATAACAAATTCTCCTTATTTTGTTGTTTCACTCATCTTATCAACAACATCCTCTCCACCTTTTGTGTTGTTATAGAAAGTAATTATTTCGAACTTTTTTAAATTTTTGGCATCAATAACGATTTTTTCTTCATGGTACATAGTTGAAAGCAATAAAACATTTTTCACCGTCTTAGGAATGTACGAGACCAACGTGAAATTCTTTTGAAAGCCAAACATTGGGGATTTCTCTTCCCTGTACCTCGTAGAAAGAAATTCTTGAGGAATTTGCCTCGTTTTTTCTTACAGTGCCAATCTGCGTTGCTTACCTTTATTATCTCCGAGAACACTAATAAATTTTCCTGTCATGAATAATAACCATTAAATTTGCATAACAATATAAAATTAATATATAATGAAAATAATTGGATCGAGGAATAGAGACACGAGTGCATGCAGGAGGCCTGTCAGACCACCTGACAGTTTTGGATGTAAGTAGACAACGAAGGAGAGCTCAATTCAGACTGGCCTTGATGTATCACAGAGAACAAGGAACCATAGAAAGATACTGAGTCACACAAGGCTGATGCCAACACACAAATTTTGCGGTTCGATGTAGTGCGGGCTTGGTCTCACAGACCAAACGCGTGTACTGGAGGGTTAAGAATCAGTTAGGTTACTCCATCACCTAATATTGATTTAACTCAATTTGCAAGTAGAATTATACTTGATTATTCATTGTGCATTATGGGTGATTTTTGAACGGTTGCCATGCAGATCTGTTAGTGTAGTTGAATGCACTTTGACACCAGGTCTTAGATTTTCAAACAAGTTGCATTGCTGATAGCTGTATCAAGTGATTGATTGCATTAATAATGCTATTAAAACCATCTTGTTTTCTAAAATTTCGGTCCATTGCCTCATCTTTTTGGAATCGGGTTTTCTTCAGAAGTTTCTGTTGATTGTGAAAAACCTGTATATTCCAAAATCATTCCTTTTTTGTATTTTTGGCAACAAAGCTAATAATTAATTTGGTTCCTCCATATAATAATTTTAGGAAGTTTATTGTAGAGAATTTGTCTGACAGTTTGCTTAAGGCAGGGTTTCTCAGACTTTTTTTAACTTGTGCCCCACTCATTACGTGAGTTACTAGTAATGGTAATGCCTCACTCATACACACAAAATTACGATGTATAGGTTTATAAATTTATAATATAGAATCAATTTGCTACTTTTAAAATTAACTCTCAGAAATAGAAGAAAAATCTGTCTCAGTACAGTTAAAAAAAGAAAAACCTGATTATTTGGTTAATGGGAATGGTGCACTTGCCTTCTTCACAAAGTTACTTCAAATTAGGCACGGGTCATTTTCGACTTTTTCTTCATTTCTGTGTTTTATTTTGAGAGCTGTCATACCATACAGCTCCCCACTTGAAATGTCTTCATGCCTCATCAGTGGGGCACCCCCACAGTTTGAGAAATACTGGCTAAAGTCACTTAGCACCCTTGCACCAATACTGTTTATATTCCATCAATTTTATATGGATTTATTTGCGATATTGTGATCACATTTTTCAAAACCTGTCATTATTAGATATCTATGGTGCTGACAGAATGCTATATTCAATATCTCTTATCAAGTTAATGTCGCCATAAATGCATTTTTATGGTTGTACGGAAGAGTTCTTAACTTTTGGAAATAAAAGTTGATTAAGCAAAGATACTCGATCCTAAATCACTATTAACATGGTTATGTCTGTTGCTTAGTATATTAACCTTCGCCACCTCCCTTGGGATCTTTTTTGTAATTAATACTTGTATAATTTTTTCTGATTATGGCAGCAACTAATAACACCTAAATTCATTTACCCTTGGATTATTATCACTTCGATTTACAATGTATGCATTGGCAGCACTGATAGCAATCAAAACCCCCGCTATGCAGTGGAAGATGAGGCTTTGGGAACTCCCCATTCATCATTTTGTTTTATTTTTTATGGTAATATCCAAAGTAAAAGTGTATCTTTTCATTGTGTACCCATCATTCATTACTAATAGTAATAAATGTGCAATAGAAAATGTTTGAATTAATGGAATGAAGGCTTTGTCTGATGGGGTCAAAAATAACTCCATGGAGGTAAGACGTAATTTTTTTAAGGGAGGCGGCGAAGGTTAATGAAAAGACAGCCACTTGGGATGGATGCAATATCACATTTCTTTACCGAGTCGCATTTCCTCTCAATTTTTAGTCATACAGATTTTGTTACACTGAGTTAGGAGTAACATTTTCTTAGTCTGGACCAGTGCTTAAATTATTGTATAAATTTATCTATGGATAAACTCATAAGTATCAATAATGTATTTAGTTATTTTAATATCAAGGTTTGTAATTGGTGAATATTCATTGTTTTTAACCAACATCTATAGTTTACCTGAGCAATTTGAGTTGAAGGCTTTCGCAGCATTGCTGAATGCTGGTGGAGGTTTTCAGGTTTCGCTGCATTGGCGGCTTTGCTGACTTGACGTTTCGCAGGCATTGCAGTCTGCATCTTCAGGATATGCAGACTGCAATGCCTGCGAAATTTCGCAAGTCAGCAAAGCCACCAATGCAGTGAAACTCGAAAACCTCCACCAGCATTTACCTGAGCAACTTAGAAATAATCTTTTTATAAATGTATTAAAAATAATTTTACTCAAGCTCTTCTTATAAAATGTTTAAATTCAAGAGTAAAATAAGTTTTTATAGAAATTTAATTTTGAAAAATGGTAGAATGGTTTAACATAAGGGAAGTAAGACTGTTACGAAGTGTTCCAATGTCATCATGACATCCTGTGGTGCAAGACTTGACTTGATTCTGTTTTTGTTTCAGAAGCGTGGTTCCAAGTGATAATGACTAGGTCATTCTGAGCATGCAGTCTACCACACACCTGACATCTTGGATCTGGCTAGATATGTTCTCTTTTGTGATACAAAGAAAGGATAGGGGTGAGAGTAACCAATTTTTTTACAAAGTAGAACGAATGAGCTCCCCACTTTGTGTTGTATTTATCAGATTGATGTTTGTGATATTCTTGTTTGCAAGGTGTCAGGTGACATTAAATTGTCAAGCATAATTTTCCAAAATTGATTTTTGGATGTACAGGCAGAAGTTGAACATCTTTAGAAGTAGGAATTTTACCTAATGAAAGTAATAGAAAATTTAAAATTTTGATCAAGTGTTACAATAAACAGTATATAAATTTATGCTATATAACTATAAATTAGACAAAGTATTGATAAATGAAGCTAGTGATACGGAAAATATATAAAAATACAGCATAATACTTATTTTTGAAGAAAGATTTTTTTCCAGCAGTTGATTGCAATATTATTTTATATTCATGAATATGAAAGTGTGCAGTATGAGTATAAAATAGGATATTAGTTTTTTTTTTTGCATTAATTGAAAATATTAGAACAAAATTAATGTTTTGTGGTATCATTCCGTAACGACATCTATACTTTTATTTCACCTTGCATTTTCTTTTCATTATACGATGTTTATCGTAATATTGGATTTTGTATGTGGCTGGATTTCAGAGAAGTTACTGCAGTTATTGTGAATCGGTAGTGTTTAGGTAAAAACTTATAAAAAATTGTCTTAAAAAATAAATATCACTAGGTCATTCTTTAAATTAATTTAGTAATGTTTTAAGAAATAGATTAATATTTTCAGGTGAAAGTCAATAATGTTAGTGATTTTGAATTTCATGTCAAAAGCATATATCTCCAGTCAATATTAATACTATTAAAATTGAATATGTAGCCTATTATCTTGCTTTCTAGTAAACTAACTAGTGATTCAGCTTGCTTGGTTTATCTCCGCTAATAGTTCAAATGATTTCCACAATTATTCGTCAGCATATCTTACATTATTTCTATCAAATTTTACTGGCTGACAAAATGTGCAGCTTGCTTGAATTTTATCCTCTGCTATATCATTTAAAATAGTATGACTTCATACTATCCTTACATCCTCCTCCACTAAAGTTTTCTGAGACTCTTTGTTTCTACACTCCAAATTGAACTTTTCTGTCATATACAGTAAAACCTCGTTATTTCGAAGTTCAAGGGACCACAAAAATACGACATTGAATTATCCGGGTTCTAAATAAACGAACTTAAAAAAATCAATTTCTGGTGATCCGCTACTTGGACAGTAAAATCGCAATAAAGTCTTATCTATCCATTCTGCTACTAAACGTATTGACCTTACAAGTTCGTACACATGGCGAATTTGTGAACAGAGCTGAAGTGACCACTCAATTCATGATTCACGAACACCACTGCATGTGAAAAATAGGATCAAGTGAACATCCCAATTTTCTCAGTGTGTATTTCAAGTTACTCTTTTACGCCATGTTTCAGAAGAAAAGACTTTCAACCGCGCATACTCAGCCAAAAGATTACGAAAATGCATGCTAAAAAGATTGGGAAAATGCTTTTATGAAATATTGTTTAGATAATAGATAGGAACCATCACATGGTAATTCTCTCCAATTTTGTTCAAACTTTTCTTTTTCACCGGTATGGTCAAAAATAATTAATTCTTCATACATTGCATTGTAATTTTATTTCCATCCATATTACACAGCTGTCATAAAATATACATGCTCTCAAAATAACGTGGTTGTTAAGAATTAAAAATACCTTTGTAAATTCCTACAATACTTGTATTGTAGGAATTTACCAAGTTATTTTTAATTCTTAATAATGAATTTCTACACAGTAACGGCCGAAACAATTGACTATAACGTGGTCATATTTGTTATGACGTGATAATTTTAAAATTAAATTACTACTTATGAATTCTTTTTGCGATACATACTAAACACATTCTTCCTTTGGGACTGCTGGCGAGGGAATTTATATCATGAATTGCATCATGCAGGCAGGAGGGAGGGGTAGAGGTCAAGCTTAGCATAGTGTACTGAGTTTTTAGGAAAGGGAAAACTAAAAAGGAAAACATAAGCATGATGTATTTTATGAACGATCTCTTAGTATTGTAAGAAATGCTCAACCCCTCAGTGTCGTCCTGCATACCCAGTACGCAGGATGAAAACTTCATATGTGGCCACGGAGATCGCTAATTTCTCTTTTTTTGAAAAAATAATTTTTTTAAATCTGAAAAAACCTTGATATATTTCAAAACAGTAACCTTGGACCTTCCTATTGTGCTTAAGTCTGCAATTTTTACGGTTTTCTTTTTATCTATATTATACGTCGAATTTTTTGATTGAATTTTCATGTAGTTATGTGAATTGTGGACATTAAAAGCCCTATTCAATGCTGAGACTAACCGAACCTCTGCACGAAAGCTGTGTGGTGTAAGGGGATGCATATACTGTTTATCTGCTTTGTGATGTGTCTCACTCTTGAGATGAATATTTTTTCTTGTGTGTCAACACTTGAGAGCTATATGGAAAGGGAGGAGGAATGGTCTTCGGATCTGGGATAGTGCATTTCTTGAGAACATTATAATGAGAGAGAGAGAGAGAAACACTTATCTGACATCATTGCACAAACAAGCCCATTCAAAGATATTTACAATGCTCTTGATTGAAAGCATGATCAGAGCGCATGTGAAACGCTTGGATTGCACAAAAAATATTCTCTTGCAGCTTTGAGGAAAACATTTACGCTGTACAGAGGCAGCTGTTGCTTGTTATTTTTCCGTTGTTACTTTTGTTTAATTTCTAAGAGATTATAAAAGTCAAAGTTATCATGGCAACAACCAATAGAAAAAGGCAAGCAATACCTGGTGATGAAAAGTAGATGGAAATCTTACTTACATTAATTTTTCAAATGCCAGTACTTGTGCGGAGTGTTCCTGACACCTCACAGATTTTTTTATAAAAGAATATCACTATTATTCAATTAATTCTTTATTGTGTTCTATTTATAATCGTTTATAAGTGAATTTTGAGAAGTTTCAAATGATTTTTTCATTAGTAATCTATTTCAAAAAGAAAACAGTCTTAAGATATACTTTTATGAATATTTTCGGATGTCAATCTATGACTCAGTTGACAGTTTTTAGGAATGCTGCCACTCCCCAACTTAGGTAAGGGTTCCGTTCTGCAAACCTTTACCCAACCCGAGTTTTACGTAAGTCAGAATTTTCCTAACTACCCACACAGTTCAGTACAGTAAATAAGTCATTGGGAAAAAATCATTCTAGTCATAGAAATCAAGGAAATAATTTAGACCGTGTGCTATCCCTCACTCGGAAAACAGTAACCGCAAAAAGTTCCAGCCTAAAGCAGTGAACGGCGGTAATATTCCCGTTAGGCAACAGTTGACTGAGCGTAATGCAAGTGCTATGTGGGAGATGCCATAGATCTTGAATATATTGTTCCATTTAAGATCTATGGGAGATGCCGCCTGTCCAGACTCTCCGCCGCCATATGCAGTATCCCTTCGCACACACCGAACTACCGTATATACTCACATAATTTGCAACTTTTTGAGACCTATTTTTTAGCCATAAATTAGGGGGTCGCAGATGACAGAAGTTATGTTTTTTAAATGGTGAAATCATCTCTTGTTCTGAACATATTTCTAAGCGTAGCCTTACCCATAACCTCGATCTGAGGCCTTGCCTTCTAATTTAAGTATTATTATGAATGTAGATTTAATAAAGTTCTCATATAACCTTATTTAATCTTTCAACCTCCATTATGAAAAGAAAAATAAATATCCACAAAATTACCCATAATTCATAAAATAAACGTAAGAATAAATGTTTGTTTACATGCAAAGACCATGGTAAAATTAGGTAGCCATTCCCACAACACATTCTAACAAAAGTGGAATACTCCTTTAGCCAAAACAACTAGAGGGCTGCAAAACCCAATGCATTTCGCCCACAAGGTGGGCATCGTCAGGGGTAGAACCTGTTTCACCAGTGACTGGAAGCCAACTGCCAGGTTGAAACGGAAAGTATTAAGAAGACGACCGAGAAACAAGCGAAACGCGGAAAGATTTTTCGGCGTGTGTGTCGTTTAAATCTGTCAATTTGTATAGGGTCTTGTTGAAATCTGTGTCTGTGTTCATAAGTGTATCGCGGTTTTTGTAAATGTGAAGGTTTTCTAACGAGTTTAGTGAGTTATTGGCTGAAGTTATCAGTGTTAAATCGTTTACGTGTATAGTATGACCTGTTTCAAAGATGTGGTTGGCAACGCTTGATTTTTCAAAACGATTATATTTATAGTGAGCCATGTGTTCCTTGAAGCGTGTTATTAGTTTCCTTCTTGTTTGTCCTATGTACTTTTTGTCGCAGTGTGAGCATTGTATTCTAATGTTTATGGTATTAGACTGGGTTGCCAAGTGTAAATTTTTCAACCATATAATATGAGTAAATGAATTTTTAAAAAGAAATGAGAGGAGCAAGGTAGAAACCACCTATAGCAACATTATTGTGTTACGATTGTACGATAGTTAAAGATGGGCTAGTAGGTAGGCATTTGTTTGGCTCTTAGCTGTTTCCGAAACACAACATTCTTAAAAAGTTTCTGACTAGTGAGCTACGAATTGTGATAATTACAGTTATTCACTCATTTTCTCTTCATTAATACACAAATGCAAGTAATTAAAAGGTATTTTTTCAATTAGAAGTACAGGTATACATTTGAATGCTTTCTCTTTACTTTCATGGAGATAGAAATCATATGGAAACAAACTAAAGAAAATGCACAATATTTTAGAGGAACTGTAGGTTGTGCTACCAGAACTCAAAAATTCCAACTCGCACATATAAGATGAAAACAAGATTTTGAGGCAAAAAATAAGGGATCGCAAATTATGCGGAGTCGCAAAATACTTGAGTATATATGGTATGTACTTTAGGTTCTGAGTGTAACGTAATATGTATGCACTTTCGCACTTTGAATTTTTTTGTTTGTGGCTTTTGAAAAGTTTATGTAAGGTCGAGTTTACGTAAGCCTGGGAGTGGATGTAGACTTCTGTTTTTCACTTCATGACCTTGAAAACTTTATTTGCTTTTCAATTTGGATATTCGTGCAATTCACTATAATATTTCTCTCTCTCTCTTATGGATTGGTAAATGTTTACCTGAAATATCGGCTGTCCCTCATAGTAGTTCTGTCAAATATCAGTTGGATACAGTCTACTGGGAGCTTCAAAACAAAAACCGAATACTGAAATAATAAAAATCTACAAACCTTGTAAGATCAGATTCAGTGAAGAAACTGTTGAGATGCGATCTCCAATTACGGGAAATAACACATTATACAATGACGATCAGTGAAGAAATGTTGAGAGACAATCTCAAATTATATGAAATAACAGATGTTATATAGATAGTAACAGTAATTTCAGAATAAAATATGAACAATGTCCACACAAAGAAAAAAGTGCTGATTTCCTTAATCTACAGTGCAGTATTCTCTTAGAAAAACGTCCAAACTCAAAGGAAAACTGAAAATTTTTAGTAGAATAGGTTCCAAACACATGTCATTCCAGCTACTGAAGGGTTAGGGTCATAAAAGGCCAAAGGAACCCTTTCATAAAACTGTATGCCTGGAGTGTCCACAGCACCATGTGCAAGTATTGGAGGGTTAATAGCTTTAAAATCACTGGATATGTTGCTCTTAGTGTTGCCAAATTTCATAATTTAGCATTATAAAATATTACAAACATTTGATCGGAATATTAAATTGATCACACATTTGTGTGGCAAAAATAATGTGCGTATGTATTAGAATATACCGAATTCGAGTCCAACAATAGTCATTGCTATGGCAACACTTGTAATGAGTGATAAAAACTGCAAAAATGCTAGTATTTATGCAAAATTCGAAGAAAAACCATTGATAAGCAAAATTCTACAATAGAAATTAGAATCTCCATTCCTTTCCACAGAGAATAGTACAAATCCTGCACTGGTATTACAATTATAAGATATTTTAATGTGCAAGAGAAAATTACCCTGCACGATAAATTTCAGATTTCTCATGTAAATCCAATGGGAAGGATAGTTCTTGGAATCGAACCCGGGACTTTTAATCTTTGCAACAAAAACTGTGCTCGGACCCAGTAGCATGAGATTTCCACCAAGTGCCATTACAATCGGTCTCTTGGTTCAAAAGTTAATAGGGGAGAGGACAGACAGGGGGGGGGGGGGAGCAGACAGACACGAGGACAAAACTGTAAGTAGATTTCCATTCTGGAAAGTAGACTAAAAATTTGGTAGGTCCTGTACAAATTATTTGCATAGATGGCACACCTCTGGGAATTGATAAATTGCTGTTAAATAAGCATGGGAAATACGTTTTGTGAATATAGTGAGAACTGAAGTTTGATAGTGTCAAGTTCATGAATAATCAAGAGCAGGGCTTGACAAATTTTCTAAAAATCTAGGTGCCATCTCCAAAACCTAGATGCCAACTTCAAAACCTAGGAGCCAGCGCATATAACTATGTACAGCATGCATATACTACAATATCTAGGCACCAGTATGAAAATCTTAGGGGACATGGTGATCTGATATCCAGGAATTGTCCAGCCCTGATCAAGAGTACATAGTATATACATATTCATTCATTCATTCGTGTTCTGTCTTACGACAGGTCCTACCAATTAACTAATTAATTGGTTTTGACTAGGGAATATACATACACGGTGTGGTGGTTTCCCGTTGCCTTCCACACCGGACACACACACAGAAGGGAGGAGGGAAACCCGGTGCCGGCATTTGCCTGCTCTTGCGAAGAACACCAGGGGGGCCAACGGCTTAACGTCCCTTCCGAAGGACGGAACAGCTGAATTTGCGCGGTCTCCTCAAACCACGCAAACAGGGGGCCGGATGACCTTGAGAAAAAATCCTACTCGCGCAGGATTCGTACCCGATGACTTTCAAGCATCGGGCGAGTAGCAGCCAGCGTCCTAACCACTACACCACCGGCACCCCTATATACATATAAGTTTAAGTAAATCATGAAACTCACTTTATGGCTTGAAATCAATAAAGCTAACCAGATTTCAAATACAAAGTAACTATTTTAAATGGTAGCTTTCAGGTTCTTGACTGTGAGGTTTTGAATGTGAATGCAGGGGTGTTTAAGGGATAGAGATGTGTTTTAAAGAGAGCCAAAGTTGAGAATTAAGGTGAGGTTTGTTCATAGGAGCAATTAAGATGGTATTGTGAATTTCAGTTCTTTTGAGTACCAAGCCCTTTAATGACAGGTTTACTCGAAAATGCCCTAGGTTCCTTTTAACAGTCGAATGAAATAATTTCTCTCTCCAAAATTTTGAGACTTGAAGCTATAATGGTTTACTTATGTATTGTGTTTATTTATTGCAAAACATTGTCAGTTTAGAAGTAATTTTTCATTGATAAAATTTACTTGAAGTTTTACTTTACTAAATGAGAGAATCGACAATTTTCCAGCAAAGAAACTTGCTTTATAAGCTTCTGAGAAACACAGTGTTTTGTTTATGTTTTCATAATTGGTGGTTCAATGAGCACATATTTGGAAATATCATATTTATATGTTGAATGAATAAGTCGAATGCATTTTTCACAATAAAATTTTTAAAGTGATGCCAATTTAAAAATATAGTACCATACAAAGTATTAAATTTTTATATGCTAAACTCTCTTATTACAGATACTAGTGTTATTTTAAATCCTTGTAGTCACATTACATGAAATAGCTATTATTGTACAATGAGGTCCTTGCATACAATTTTTATCTCTCAAATCATATTACTGTGGTGGAATACACCATACGGAATATGATGATGCAAATGAAGAACAAAAATATTAGTTTATCTTACTGTATATACCTGAATCCAAGATGATCCCGAATCTAAGACGACCTCCCTCCCATTTTATCAGACTGTCAAAACAGAAAAAAGATTTTATGACCTAATTTCTCACTGACTGTATTTGGTGTATATTTTGAACATGTATTTAGTATAGGTATACTAGTTCATTCATTAATTGAAATGGGTTGTTACAATTTTTTTCTGAAATAAAAAAGAATTTTAAAATTGTATATTAAAAATTAAGACAATTGAATTCTGGATCATAAGTTTGCAATGAAAAATATGTACAATTATTTTATCTAATGTTTCATTTGTTTAAAGAACATCGATTAAACGTGTAACCATACTTCCTACAGTTCTATGACAACTCGTTGCGGTCATTTCGTCACCCATCAATTCGTCATGGTTAGTTCATTGCATATCAATACATCGCACGCAGTGGCGTAGCAAACTGCAATGGGGCCCCAGTGCAAAATTCGATTTTGGGGCCCCTATCATTAATTCTATTATGAAACCGATAATAGAATGACCACGTGTTTTTTTAAATATTTTTATAAGCTAATTAATGGTCACTTTAAATACATATATAATTACACAGAATATTCTGTAAAATTAACTGTTTACAACCATATGTTAACATTAAAATATTTATAAACATTCTACAAGCTCAAAATACATAATATAAAAAAATTAACACACGATAACCAATTTATTAATTTTCTGCCAAACTGCTCAGTCTTTCTTGTGATATTGCACTTATTAAATCATTTTTTATAATTCTTAGCTTTGAGAAGCTACATTCACATGACACTGATGTCACAGGAATGGTAAGGAATAATAATAGTGAAGTAACTACATAAAAAAAACTGGAAGAAAGATGTTGTATAACAAGTAGCTCTGCAACCTCTCTTATTGTCTTTAATGGTGTCAATTCCTCGTTTAACAGAAATTTCATCATAGATTGCTCTGGAAATTCATCTGAGAGATCATTTTTATATTTTTCTTTAAGCTGTGTAGCCTGTTTGTTTATTTTGTCTGAGGAAGAAGAAATCAGAACTTGCGGTTCAAGAATTGAAAACAAGTTGTAGGTACCAAACATGCTTTGAAATCATTTCTTAATTTGAGTCGTGAAATTTCTAATTGTTTTCTGAAAAATGTTTTTTTCGAAGCTTTTTCGAGAGGGTTGTTGTATCTCAATGTCCCCAGCTTTAGTTATAAATTGCTGTGATTGAAAATCTTCACTTCACCTTTGACTTAGTTCTACTGCTTCGTTATAAATAGTTTGAAAATCATTCTGCAAATCTAATAACTTACTATGTAATAATTTTAAAATGTTGCTTGCCGTTTGCAAGTCGCATTGTTGATTTTGCAATAACTTGGTAGCAGAATTAGATTTTTCGAAAATATTTGAAAAGATGATTATCATGACAATAAATTCAAACTGCAATTTTACTTTTTAGTGATTTTCCTTTCGTTATTTCAGATTGTTTGTTGCTTTTCAAAATTATAGCAGTTAATGCTTTCAAAATCTGAACAAAGTTATACCTAAAGGCGAGCAAACTATCATGTTTTGACAAAAATTTTGTTGAACAATCTTTTTTCAATGATATCCTTATTTCATTATTTTCCAAATGCATTGTCTTTAGAAAATTCCACCGTGTTACACTACAGCTAAAAAAATCATACACAATTTCAACGATCTCGAAGAATTTAGCAACCTTTTCATGGTCACAGCAATCTTTTGAAACTAAATTTAAATTATGATTTGCACAGTGTACATATGGGACATTTGGCTGAATACTTAAAAGTTTTTGTTAGATGTCATTGTATGCACCTTTCATAACTACAGCACCATCATATGATTGACTGCGAAGCTTTTCAAGTGAGAGTTCTTTATCCTGTAAATGCTTAACTATTCTACTATTAATAACTTTTGCTGAATAATTTTCTACATTAAGGAAACCCAAAAATGATTCCTTTATTTCTAAGCTTTCTGGATTCCTATATTCAGAGTAATTTATTTTTACATACCAAACTATCAAACTAAGATTTTCAACTTTAGATATATCTTGTGTTGTATCTGTTGAAATGGAATAAAATGGTCCTGATTTGCATTCATCTAGGATCTTTTGTAGCACAGAATTCGAAAGAAGTTCAATAATTTCATTCAGAATTTGGGGACTCAAATATTTATTACTCCTGTCTGGATGATTTAGGTTTTGCAGAGGAGAATCATAATTTGCTAACAGATTGATTATACTTAAAAAAAATTCTTCTGTTTGATGCCTCTCTATTTTCTCTGTGACCCCTGAACGCTAAGCCGGTTACCGCTCGAGTTAATGTAACATTCAAAATTCTGTGCAATACAACTCTCATAAACTTAGCCTCTTTTCGAATTTGCTGATCCATATTATCAGTAATAGTCTTGCTTTTTTCCACCTATTGAAAATGTAGCAACAATAGATATGATCCCTAGAATTTTCATGAATTTTAATTTTGCCAGATGAAGTGTAGCCAGTCTCCTATGCCTTGTCCCCAATAATTTTGCTCAACTGTTGAAAATAACCAACATGGCTGACAATAAGCTCTATCCAATATGGGATAATAGCAAAGCCAAGTTTGTTTTAATTCAATTTCTGCCTTAGTAGTTAATGAGTACAAGTATTTTGAAAAATGCCTATTGTTTTGGTTTAGGTCTCTTTTGAAAGGTCCTTCAGGTTGGTAAGGTCCACACAAGACAATTCTTTGCATATCCTCATAAGACGATTGACTCCGAAATGTGGCCTTATCTCTTGGCAAGTTATCATCGGGAAAACTTATCACATCACAACTTTCTTTGTTCACAGAATTACTATACTCTTCTTTTGAACTCCTCTGAAGATCCATCGATTCACTCTCAACACTTTTAAGCAACTGTGTACTCTTAATATCATTAACTTCAGGTTCCAAATCTTCTTTTAATTCATTTGTTTGAGAAGAAGACACCATCTTTTTTGCTTTTAAGAAAACATAATTTTTTCATTTTGTTTATGAGTTGTTTCTTTTCGCTTTTCCTTTCTCAGAGCCACTTTCATATACTCGTTTCATAGTTGTTTCTTTGGGTGTATTTCTCTAAAAGAAATAGAAACTCAATTGTATTTCCTTAAATTTTAAACATTAATTTAATAATTAACCATGTCACAGACTGATACTGAACATCACTCTTTGTATTATAAATATTATTATTAGTTATTCTAACTGTTAATTTTTGGAGATAATAGAAAAACTGAGAATATTGTAGGAGAAATATCCATTCTTGTGATCAGTTTTAGATTAAATCAAATTACATCAAATCGATTAATAGAGTACTTAACTTTAAAACATGGTATATGATGCTCTAATTAGTGATGATTGTTGTAAAAATTCTTATCTCTCGAGGGAGAATTTTTGCGTGAACTCAAAAGAAGTACTTAGGCTAGAAATTTTAATGTACATAATGGGGGTTTTCATCTAAGTGTGCAGAATTAGAAAAAGTAGCAAGTAAAGATATACCATATCTTATCATACGATGTAGGTAGATTAAAGTCGAATGATTGAATACTTCTTACCCTACGAGAGAAATCTCAGATTTTAAGTAGGTATAATATTCTCTGAATACAAATAAGTTATAAATAAAAACTAACCTCTATGAATTAAGAGTCTGCTGTTTTCTCTAGACACACACAATATCCTAACTGAAGTTGTTTCCTGGTCCTCTGATGATTTAGTCGAAGCAAGAGTAACAAGATTCGAAGCAACCACCCTCGTCTTTCTTGAAACACAGACCAAGACTGACTGATTGTCTCATTTGATGGAAATGTAGATGAGGGATAAATTAGCAAAAAGATTGCCAGAATAGATAAAAAATTTTGTCTTGCTTAACAATTTCACTACATTGACCGTTGATCCTAAGTTCACGCGGTAGACTCCTGGGATCCTACATCGGGGGCTTGCACTGTAGGCTCCTGTAAACATGTTTTCCCTTATGCAAATGAAAATTATAGTTTGTAACCTCCTGTGTTTATTTCATGATGACCGGTTTCTGAACTAGTTGACATCATCAGGTACAAAATGGTTACAGTTTTTAAGTATCTGTACAAGAAAATAGGATAGAAAGGCCACAACAGTAAAGGAAACTTAGTTGCACCCTTATGAAATTGGACTGATTTCTAATATAAATATCTTTCTAACTTTGTAGTCCAGGAAAAGAAACAATGAAGAATGTCCTAGAATTTTATTGTGGAGTAGAGAAATAGCAATGTTGTGTCGGTAAAACTGCTTGCATTAATCCTTTAAATCCGATGTAAAAGAGCAGGGCCTCTGAAAGGGGTGCAGCCACACTTTTGTTTTGCTCTTTCATAGGATCAACATAAGATGTCTCGGGTATTTGGGGATCCCCTATGGTTGGGGGCCCCGGTGCATTGCACCTGTTGGCACATTGTACGCTATGCCACTGATCGCACAACAAACTCATCACACGTCAATTCATCTCTTGACAAATTCGTCATGGTGTCTCACCTTCCAATTTGTCTCACAACGAATTTGTCTCTCAACAAAATTGGCACACGATGAATTTGTCTAGCAATGAATTGATGCGCGATGGGTTTGTCAAGCGATGTATTGTTGTGCAATGAGTTTATCATGTGACAAATTGAAGTACAGCAAATTGACACATGATCAATCAATTGACCGCGATGTATTGATGGTATATGACTTCGTACTCGAATTTAAGACGACCCTCGATTTTCGCAAGCTGAAATTTGGAAAGAAACCGCTGTTTTTAAAAGTTTCTAAGGATTGACTAGTCGTTCTCGACATGCAAAGATGTGACATCATTGATTGCATTCACATTACTACTGGAAGCCCGAAATCCTGTAAGGTAGCTTCATTTCATATCGTACCATCCGTGTGACCAATGTGTTTTGTGCTTGCAAGAGTTATTGCCTTTGTTGAGATTTAGTGCGATTTGTTTGGATTTATTGACAAACCAATATATTGACAGTTGAGGAACTCATGTTCATGCAACATAGGAACAAAACAATACTTATTTTTTTAATGAATTTTCTTCAGCTCGACCATATTTAAAAAACACAATCAATTAAAGCGACCTGAAAATCATATATGCATTAATGGTTTATAATTGATACCATTTTTTAACATAAATGTCAGAGAGATAATGTATTTTATGCTTATTCGTATGGGCATCAGTCAGCATCCCGGCATTTCTCTTTCCACGATATGATATAAAATGCTAACATTAACAATTCTTTCTTGCAAAATAAGGATCGAATTAAAATTCTGGCTTCAAATTCGTAATCAGGGAAAAAAGTGGATAGCATAAAAATAAAAAAGAATGTGAAACTACCTCATTATACAGATAACGAAATGTCTTTGAAGTTCTGATCTTCATCTAACCACAACATCGGTGCAACATTACAATATTGTAATGTTTCTGTATTTGCACAATTTTAGAAACAGAAGTTGTTATTTTATGCTAAATGTTTATAATTATCTCCATAACAAAATTTTATCAAGGTTGGCAACATTGCAATGATTCAGAGAAAGCGAAAAATTAAAAAAATCTTTATCAAAATATACAGACTAACTTAAAATATGCAAGGTTCAACATAAGTGATTGGGTGAGGCATCTTCAGAGGAGCAATTAAAATGGTATTATTAAGGTTTTTGCATATTTATATATTGTGGAAAGCTCATTCAATTCTACTTGTTGTCATAAATAATGTGAGGGTAATTATTCTGATTACATTTTCAGAGATAATTTTCAATTGTTAAGCTGGTCTCTCATTGTGTTAATAATGCCTTCTGTTGGTTAAGTGAATTGTGATTGGGATAAATTAACTCTTTCATGGTAATTGTGTGATATATTTTCTACTAAATTATTTGCATCATATAAGGCAATTATAATTCCCACATTTAGTATGCTGCCATCTACTCGGAACTTTTCTAAATTTTTCCAAGTTCCTAAAAGCATTAAGATTTTGGTGAGCACGTTGAGATTTTGTCTTTTTCTAATCTTTTATGAGAATGGATTCTTTAAATTTATAATAAACTTTTATTTTAGCCCATTGAAATATGAAAGTTTCTTTTCTATTTAATTATTTTTTCAATTACAGTTTGTAAATTCTCCAAATGTCAATTTAAAAATATTTTGTAATGCCAGTTTATTGGTATATATAGCTAGCTCAAATTTAACCTGCCAAAGTATTGATAAAATTGAATAATGGAAATGTTTCGTTTGTCTAAACTTACCTAAAATTAACGATGTGGCCATGAAAGAGTTAAGCCATTAGAGAGGGGCAATGTACTGTGTGAATGGTAAGCAAATAATGCCAGCAGTGTTGAATTAGTCAATCTATAAGCAGTTTCCAAAGTAGATAAATTAATCTCGAATTGCCGAATTTTATGCATTGACTATTTACATGGATATTGTATAAATGGTGCAGTAGTTTACTTTTTGTCATGCATTTGCTTTGATAATATCCAAGTTTTATATTATATCACTTTGAATCTTAATGCTATGTAAATAGCAAATGGTTGTGATACTGCATGACGTATCAAAATTTTGAGCTAAGTTTTTGCTGTTTTAAAAATTGTTCCCAGAAGTAACTGTCATTTCCTTCGAGTTCATATTATGCAATTCTAAGATATTTTTGAAAATGTTAAAACTGGAAAGCATATTCAGGTACATAGTGTAATATATACATATTATTATATGTAACGTATTTACTGATGCATAGAACTAATTATTTTGACCAAATAATGATATCGAAATGCCAGAAACATTTGGAATGGCAGCAGTCTTTTCATTAAAATTTTATTTTTAGCATTGTTTTTGTTCAACATTATTCTGGAATTGAGAGAGCAAAATTGAATTAGTTTTGATTTGATACTGCTGGCATTATTTTTTTACTGTCATGAAGTACATTGATCTCGTGTAAAATTCTGCAATCCCATTACTAATCTCTTGACCAACTGGAGGTAATTTAATATGGGGGGCATTGTATGGTGAAGCGTGTTTTAAATTAGTGAGAAGAAAGTGGAAGAAACTGAGTTGGAGTCTCTCATCCACAGAACTTTCATCTTCATGTTAGCTGTTGACTGGTGCAAAAATTGCAGCAAATGAAGTGAAAACGTGTGCAGGAAGGGCTGAGGGGCCTGTTTTCATGGAAAAAAAAGGCCTAAAAAAATCACCCTAAGTCCAACATACCTAAAATAGTGGCTGGGACAAGCCTTTTGGATTTAGCAGCAGGAAAGTGAAAAACAGATTCCGTTTAATCTTTTATTTTGCTTCTTTATGAATTGTGCACTTTACAAAATGTACAAAAAAATCAAATAAATACTTTTTCTAATTACATGTGGTAAATATTTCTTCCTCTGACAATCCCTGTACTTAGAAAAAAATTTCTGTACTTAGAAATATTTTCTAAGTGGCTCTTTATACAAGGCAAAATGACAAATACAAGAAAATTATTTTTGTTTCTTCTTCCTTCAAAAAAGGGGTGAGGGAATGAAGCCCTCACCCCCTCCAAATGTGGGTGTGAAAGTAAAGAGGAATTCGTATGCAGGGCTAAAAAAAAGATGGGATGAGGGACCCAGAGGCTGCTAATGCTGGTTTGTTCATAAAACAAAAACATGACAGTAATTGGAATTGTTACACCTGGATTAATATTTGCTTTCAATCATAACTCATACTTTGCAAAGAAATGGAAATTTACTAAGAAAAATGTCGAGCAAATTGGATTAATGGAATTTTAAAAGTACTTAATTTTTTTCAATTAAAAGGTAAAAAACTGAAATTTATTCACTTTAGTCCCCATATCTACTTCTGGTCCCACAGTAAGTTGCTAATTGAGTAGTTACTCTGAATACATGAATTGTAACGATTTCCATCATGAAGAAAATTCATACTATCTTCGATATGAATTTATAATTTGAAATTTAAAATAAATGAAATTCGCTTTAATCTCCATCTCTAATTCTGGTAACTTCACATGTCCCAAAGTTAATGTTGCTAGTAAATGATGAAAAATTCAATATTGCGCTTATCATTCCTAGCTTCTTTAACACAACTATCAAATTTTGGAATTAATGAACATGGCAAAAACTTCTTTTCTATCATAATAAATCATTATACTTAGCAAAGAAATGGAAATTTACTAAAAAAATATATAGCAAATTGGATTGATGGAATTTTAAAAGTACTTAATTTTTTTTAACTGACTAGTTAATCTCAATAAATAAATTGTAAATTCTTAAGAAAATTCATTGTTAATAATTTATCCTTGATGTGAATTTATAATTTGAAAGATAAAAAACTGAAATTTATTCATTCTAGTCTCCATATCTACTTTTGGTTCCAAAGTAAATGTTGCTAATAAATGAAGGAAAATTCAACATTGCACTTTTTGTTCCTAGCTTCTTTAACACGTCTATTAGAACATTTGGAATTAATAAGCATGACAAACTTTCCCATTGAGTTTTAATATGGGTCTACCAAAAATGATAACCAAAATATTATTAAACTTTATGTCCACCTATTAATATTAAATACTTTCCACCATCCACTCTGCTAAACACTATTCCCAATGGAAATGCACATGTCTAAATGTCTGTAATCCTAAGAAACTTATTACAATATAAAATACGTATTAAAAGTAATGAAATTAATGTTCAATGAAAAAGTTAAATTTATAGGATGCTAGTTTTATACACGAAATACACTTCCGAAAATTAATAGAAATGGAGTAATCAGAAAGCTGCTCAAATCCTAGCGAAATTACTGCCTCATATTCCAAGAAATAAAATATTTTTACATTCAAAACAACAGAATTGGCATTGCCCAGCTTCTATAAATAGATGTCTTTGGGGTTGCACTGTATTTCCCATTTCTTTAACAATTGTAATGAGCAATCAAATTCTGGTAGGTCGTTTAATCCAGATGTAACAGTTCATTTCCATCCCAATTACTGCCATTGTCTGCTGATGTGAACAAACCAGAATTTGCAACAGCTAGGTAAATACCTCCCTCATCCCATATCCTCCAGCCAAAACTCTACTCTCACACTCAGATGCCTATATTCTGGGTGTAGCACAGCAGGACTTTATTTCAGGGCTCCAGTCCTCCCACCATGCATACCCACTTGCTCTGCTCAACCTGGTACATGTTGGTTCGGCATCAAGTGCAAGCACCTAAAAGAAAGAGGAAAAATTTAAGAATATTGTTGAATTCAATAAAGAAATACAAAAAAATTGACTGAATTTCGCAAAGCTTTTGACAATCTTTGGGTGGCACCAAGATTTTTATACTTGATTGTCTTTCAAGCATGCTGATCTAGTAAAATTATTGAAATTGATGGAAACATGGTAATAGTACTCGGGCATAAAATTGGTTTTAATTAGCCACCACCACTAGATTTGCTCTTAACTTTTGACAAGTGCTAGTTTTACAAGTTGAAAATATTGGTAATTTTGTCTGCACATTGGCTTGCAGTATAATCACTTCCAATTAATTTTTCTTTTAGTTGACTTATGAATTCATCATTGATATTTTTTGTTTCAACCTATTTGTACTCTTTGGCTTTGTTTTAAATTAATACTAGTAGACTTCACAAATAAATCGATTGCAACTACTGGCAAGTATAAATAAAAGTGAATCAATCATTTCATATCAACCTGCACCAAATAAGTTTCAACTCTTTCAATGAACTTCACATAAATGAAAGAAATTGTTCAAGTAACTTTCTCATATTTCACATTTGGGGTAAGTGATAAAGAATCCACCATTTATATAGACCCTAAAGTCTCATGTATAATGCACACACATGCATAACATGCATCATGCTCTGAGCTTATATAATATTCAGCATTGACTAAGGAGCGATTCCTTAAATTGTTTCTTTAAAAATTATTTCACATGATTACTTTTAAATACGACAATGAATCTAAAAATATTTTATATTCTCTTGAAAAAGCATTGACCAGAGTTAATTGGTTAATGTTCTCAATGAAATTGATTTGAATTATGAGGCTGTATCTGAGGATTTTGAATCATAACTTTGTTTTGCTAATAAAATATTTGTGTAAACATTTTCTCTTAAAAATTTATTCTTTATATGTAACACGCACTAAGAAACTGGAAGTGCATGAAAACATCTTGTATAATGCATGTTATACATAAGACTTGAGGGTAATCATATAAATACAAATCATCTATACCAAGTTCCATAGTGGATGAGTAATTACTTTACATTTTTGAAGTAATTTTGCCTTAAACAAAAAGTCCCGATTTCAACAAGATAAACCAGTATGAAAAATGGGACAAATCAGTTGTACAAATATTGAAATAGATACTTTTATGTTATAGAGACTTTGTTTAACCATTTAAATTCATTGAACTTGAAATTGCTCCTTTTATCAGGAGCCCCATTATAATTTTCCTTTAAACTAATACTCTTAACAAATTCACAGGTCCTCTTGACTCATGCCTTAAATAACAATACTTTTAACATTCCCTCCATATGCAAGCAAGTTAAAGAAATTATAAATATTTTTAACTATTAATTGTGGGTGAAAATAACATTTTCAAGTTGCTTTTAAAGAGATCAAGATACAGGAAAAAAATACCATCCAGATAAATGATATCAGAATATCAGACCAATAACATGAAAAATTCTAATGTGGCCACCACATGACTTTCTCCATATCTGTAATATTTCTTAAAATTACAAATAGGTTAGATAATAATAAATATTTTAAGAAACTGTGAGAAAATGTTCGACTACAAAGAACAGAAATAAACGCAACAATAGCCTTCTGATATTGGATATAGCCATAAAGTTCCAACAATTAAGAAAAGAAAAAGGAGCATTACTGAGACGTAACTAAGTGTCAATTGTTAACAACAGTTGTTGATAGGTGGCGTGGTGGTGGCAGCTAAAAATGTAAGATATCTCAACCCTTTCCGTACTGAGATTTAAATGGACAAATTCTGTCTCCTTCCTAAGTCATCCACAACTGCCCGCTAATCGATATAGCTCTCCCTCCGTAGTCACCCTATACCGCTCACTCCAAATTGCTGGAAGTAAAGCCTTCAGCATTACAAGACTCAGATATTACACTTAATGTGGTAAAAGCTAAGACTTGTCCGATTTGATGTTACTTATCCAACACCCATACTTAATAAATAGCAGGGCAACCAGATTCTAACAAAATAAACCAGGATGAAGAAATGGGACAAATCAGTTGTACAAATATTGCAATAGGTAATTTTATGTAATAAAGACTTTGCTTAATCATTTAAATTCATTGAACTTTAAATTGCTCCTTTTTCAGATTGATATTTAGTTTGAAAACAAAGACCACTATAAAGAAAAACTACTACGGTACTCAGGAGCCCCATTATAATTTTCCTTTAAACTAATACTTGTAACAAATTCACAGGTCCTCTTGACTAATGCCTTAAATAACAATACTTTTAACATTCCCTCCATATGCAAACAAGTTAAAGGAAATATAAATATTTTTAACTATTAATTGTGGGTGAAAATAATATTTTAAAGTTGCTTTTAAAGAGATCAAGATACAGGAAAACAATACCATCCAGATAAATGATATCAGAACAATAATATGAACAAGTGAAGATATAAAAACGAATTTTTATAACCAAGTTTCATATAGTTTATACTTTAATATGAATAAACTCTATAATATGATTATGGTAACCTTTTTTCTTTCATGGACGAAAAAAGTTGCAAAAGTGTCTACCAGCTGTTGAGTGATGTGGGGGTGTCTATATTTAACCTTTAATCTTTTTACAGTTGTGAGAATGGCAGACAGAAGTAGAGAACTGTAAGAATGTTTAGTATATAAGAAGATTGATAGTATCTTTTGTTTCATTAATGAAAATACTGACATATCCATTCATATTGCTTAAAATCAACGAAAATATACTGCTAGTTTAGAGTAATTCAGCTTTAGATACTAGTAGGAGTGAAACTTGAATATTTCATATTTTAGTCACCTACCATAAATACCCGTGTATAATGTGCACTTATTTTTTCGAAATATTTGAGTTAAAAATTAGGATGCGTGTTATGCGAGGGTACATAATCTTCCTATTTTCATTTGATCCCATATTTCCACAATTTCGGCACATTAATTACTGCTCAGGTATCCTCATAATTTTATTGGTGATTTTTACGAAAAGTAAGATAGACAATAGTTAAAATTTATTAACTAATTCTATAAACATACATTAATTAGATATGAAAAGAATTAATTCCGTATTTATTCATTTTAAAAGCCAAGAAATTCTTCATCACTGGACCATTCTTTCATTCCCTACTTTTCTCTCAGCATTCATACGTGGTTTATTCTTGATTCTTCGAGTCTGTAGTTAATTATGGTTATTTTCTACAATTTTTACGTGCTCCAGAGTGTTCTAATAAGGTTAAAACTGAATGACGTCACCCTACACCGGCACCCGGCCTGGTGGTAAGGTACTGGTACTACTTACAATTAGAAACAATGGCAGCTGATGCCTTTGAGTACGCTGGGAGTTGATGCGTCTTGTAGAACTAAATCAAGCTATCGTTCCCTACTTTTCTCTCAGTATTCATACATGGTTTATTCTTGATTCTTAGTCTGTAATTAATTATGGTTATTTTCTATCGTTTTTACTTGCTCCAGAGTGTTCTAATAAGGTTAAAACTGAAAGTTGGGCAAACCCGTCCACCTCAGGCGTGACTAAAACGTATGTAAAAAACTTCGACAGGATTATTGTCATTCAACGGTAATGCTAAAAAAATCTGTTCGTGCTATACACGGGTATATAGAAAAATCATAGATTACGAGGCTGAAAACCCCCCTGCGCATTATACGAGGGTGCACATTATATGCGGGTATTTATGTAAATGACAAAAATAATAAATTGTTCTTTTCCTAACATCAACCATCCATATAAAACCACTATAAGTATAGTTAGCCAAAAAATTGCTAAGCTACAACACAACACTTTAAAATGTTTTATTTAAATTTGTTCAAATTAACATCCTTTACAACAGCATTACCTATCTTAATGAAAAAAAGGAATACGATACTTAAATGTGAGGGTTTTTAGAAAAATGCAAGAACAACTGGCCTTAAAGGCCTATAATTAGAAAAGATTTAATCCAAAGTAAAAAATAAGCCAAATGAACAGTTCCAAAGAATAAAACTATGTTACTATGTTATGTTATTATAAGAGCAATAAGAAATTAATAATAATAAAATTCATCAAAAGCTTACATGTATCTTGATTTTCCAGACGTAATTCTTAATGAAACTCTTAGGGAAAACAGTTTTTAGAATAATCTTAAATGAATAAAGATAAAAAGTTTTTAAGATAAATAAAAACTTACTATCAATAATAATTACGATAAATAAAAACTTACAATTATTAGCAGAAATGTTCCTTCAAAAAATGTAGGAATTCTCATATCAATACAAATCCACATTAAAATAAAGACTTCTATTAAACAATGACAATAGTTTGTTTAATCTCGTTGCTATGAAGGATGCATCTATCTTCCCACATGAATCCAAATACACATTTATCGCAGCACCAATGCAAGGATCTGGTGGCTGAGGTGACTAAATCATTCATCTTACGCGATGGTGAGGTGAGGTGGTTTGAACCCCGAAAGAAGCTTTGGATTTTTTTCAGATTAGACGGGGTCTAAAAGACACACATTTATAAAAAGCAAAGTTAATATAAAAGTTGGTAAAAAAAGAGGCATATCCTTCAAAAACTGAGCATCTGGTCACTTTGAATGTGGA
The DNA here is from genome assembly GCA_028673005.1 of Tanypteryx hageni. Taxonomy (NCBI): domain Eukaryota; kingdom Metazoa; phylum Arthropoda; class Insecta; order Odonata; family Petaluridae; genus Tanypteryx; species Tanypteryx hageni. The sequence continues at coordinate 123,483,678 of CM054114.1, forward strand.
CAGCTATTTAGAGTGATTAAGGCTCATCCAAAATAATCCATCCCATCTAATTAAGACTTTTCTCTTTACCCAACACTTTCTTGAAACTTATCCAACATCACTTTTATCTTCCCTGAATTTTCCTAGAATCCTTCCTTTATGTTCTTATAACAGATGATGTCCCAAACTTCGATGCCCCAATTTCTCATCTCTACATTATTCAAACACTTTCCTAATCCTAATGCATGTATTACTTCACTTATCCCCTATCAGTTCAACTAACTTTCAGTAATTTACTCCATATCCACATTTCAAAGACCTCATCTTCTTTCCTTGTATCCGATGTCTTAGATATTATGCTACACTCCACATCTTTGGGCCAAGTGAATAAAAGTTAAGCAAATGTTTAATTTAAGATTTCTAGTATTTTATAAAAGAAAGCTTTACTGGAATTGAATAAGAAAAATAGCATACATTTATCAAATATATATATATATATATATTTTCATGAAAACAATACTTTTTCCCATACTACGTATGAAGAAAGTAAAAATAGCATTTGCTTTTGCTTGAAAGAAATAGCATTTGCTTATTTTAAAAAATTTCCTGTAGCAAATGCTTAAAAATGTGTGAATAAAACCATGCTTACGCTAAATTCTTTAAGCACACGCTTTGAATTTTTTATGCGAGGTCAAGGCCTCGCTAAAGATTTTTCAAGTTCACTTTTTATATTTTGGTGATAATTTGACCAAAATTAGAGATATGGCAGAGTTCATGATTCCATGAAAAGTGAAAACATGAAAAATATGAATGCCAACAACTAATGATAATAAATATAGCCATTGTATCACCAAAGTAAATATTGAATGTATTTGATAGTACCCTTGAAGTTTGTACTTATGAAGTTGTACTGTATTTGTTGTAAGTTAAATTAATTTTTTTAATATTACCCAAAAGTTAAGATGAAACTATAACATTCAACTACCACTTGTTTTTTTAATGCAAACAATAACAAGGGGAAAATGGCAGAGCAACTTACATAAGGCGCTTTTTTCTTTTAAAAAATATATGTAAAATAATTATACTTCAATCTTTCCTCTAAAAGCTTGTTATAACTAAACAAAGACTAACATTTCCAGCACTACGCAAGAAAAAGTTATCCTGAAAATTTAGTTAATCTATCTGCAATATATATTGAGATATAAGTCTGTCTGCTTGATAGAAGTACTAAATGTGCGCATTTACTATTCAGTTTTAAGTAAACGCTTTAAACTGAATAGCAAATGCTTATAAGCAAACTTTTATTCATTCAAAATTCTTTTGGTTTTACTATTTTCTTTAAGAATTTGCTTAATGTTTATTCATTCAGCTCTATGTTTTCACTAATACCATTTTAATATTTATTCAAACCTATCCTCATCAACTCATAACAGTGCTTATCCCTTTCTGATAATATAACATTTGAAATATTAAATACATGCTAATTAAACCTGGCCCTCTTATAGCACAAAATCACCAAAACATTTCATTTTTTAATAAGGAAAACTCAAAGCGTTCATAATAACACTGTTTGTCAGACCTGATATTCTAGATTACAGATTGAGGAAGAGCCTTTGGAGGACCAGTGTGCTTTCTTTGTAATCTTAGATAGTTGACATTTTATTTGAAGATGTGCATCAAAGGGTTGTTTAGGAATTTTGTGTGGCAAATCAGCCTCTTGCCGTAACTTGACGTACATGACACTATTTCTGTTAAAATCCAAATATTCACATCTAGATTGTTTAAAATTAATAATATCCTACATCTCATTCTATTAAATAAATAAAACAGTGGTGACTTGGGGAGTTTTGCATGTGGAGGAATGTGCCTGAAGGGGATTAGAACACTACTTTCACTATGCAGAGCTAATTTCAGATTATACTGTGCTATTTCAGACTATCCTTCATGTTATAGGAGGGCTGATTGTATCCAATTTAATCCAATAAATAAAATGAGTAGTGTGTTTTTTGAACTTGTTAGGATCATTAATTCATTATTAATTAATTAATTAATTAATGCTATCATAATATAGCTTATTGATTCCAATTTAAAAGCATTGGACTCATTGCATTAGTAAGTTGATATTTTTGATCGTTAAAATTTTTCCTATTACCTGATTAAAAACAAATTTTTGTGCCGATTTTGCTTGGGTTTGCATTTAGTTTTTGGAGAAAATAAACTTTGTACTTACAGTCTGTAGCACTTCTAGAAGTACCAAATACACTAGAATAGTAATACCATCCACTCTCCTCATTTAACACGGGAGAAGAGTGCAAACAATGACACTGTAGTAGGGAATAGGAACAAAGGCGGGTGATAACTGGATGCGCAGAAGGCCAGGAATATCACGTGATTTCTCTCGCTCCTTCACTTGGCAAATCAGTGTCAGTCGGTTACAGCGGCTCTTGGCATTCGGTTCGTACATTTGCGGCATGATTTTAGTGTTTATTTGCGTGTTTTACGATTGAGATTTAAATGGTACTGTCTTGTGATGTTCTAAAATGGAGGCGAAGGAAGTAAATCCAAGGTTTTGCACAAACAAGCCAGAGAAATCGTATATATAGTGTATCAGTACTTCAAAAATGAGACTGAGGATGCAGATGATTCAACACGTACAGCTGGTTACAATGTTGCCAGCTGTCAAGAGCGAATGGCGAGCGCTTGTGGCATAGGACTTCGTGCATCATGCGTTGTTTTCCGAGCGAAAGCTTATGCAGGCTGGCGGAGTGGCAGCAATGTAACATGTATTCTCTCTCTCTGCGCAGTAATCATGACTCACCCACCTTTGTTCGTGCTCCCAACTATAGTACCATCTAGCGGCAAGGAATGATCAGAGTGGCGGCAATCGAAAAGTGCAGTGTAAATGTGACGAGACTTACAGAACTGTTTGAGCAGCTGTGCATTCAAGCCACGAAATTCACAAATACGAACTTTTAAGTTCATTTCTCAATGTGGAAAATTTACTTTCTTCTGTCACTTATAATTAGAACATCCGTAAACTGCCCAGATTATTCCACCAATGTAATTTGACATTTTTCAACATTTAATTATGGTACAACACTGAATTAAATTTACTCACGTTACACACGGAATGCATATAGCTTTCTGCTGTTTACTCTAGGGGCGCTATCATCGCTGTTCTCGCAATACGAATGGGAGTGGATGGTATTACTATTCTAGTGTATTTGGAAGTACCTTAGGTTTTACATCATCCTATATCCTCCTATATGCACTGGTGGAGTAGTGGTTAGCGTGTCGGCTTTCTATTGCAAAGTTCGGGGGTTCAAACCCCTCGAATGGAGGTTTTATTAAAAAAAAAACTATCATCAGTGCCTGGCAGTAGGCAGCAGTACTGTCAGTATGGTATAGAGCCGAAAACAAATGATGTTGGTTGGGTCTATATCCAATAAAGCTGTAGGCGTGATCAGGACGATTTGAACGGCTACAGTACTGCGATGTGGAAAGCAAGAGGGAAACTACCACATTACAATCCCTAGTAAAAATTATATGGTTGGACAATATGAGTTCTCTCGAGGTAAAACAATCCGGAGGTAAAATAGTCCCCCAATTGGATCTCCGGGCGGGGACTGCCTTGAGAAAAACATTTGTTGAAAGTAAATTACGAATAGGGACTTGGAACGTAAGAACTATGAGAAAGGCAGGAAAGCTAGAGAACTTGAAAGAAGAAATGAGAAGAAATAGAGTTGACATTATAGGGCTAAGCAAAACTAGATGGGAGGGAGAAGGACAGTTCGAATCGGAAGAATTCACGGTAGTTTATTCTGGAGGAAATAGTGGGGAAAGGGGAGTAGCTCTGGTACTTAGGAAAGATATGATGAAAAGCGTGACAAAGATAATAGCAACGAACGATAGACTGATGGCAATAAAGCTAAAAGCAGTCCCAGTGGACATGCTGATAATCCAGGTATATATGCCAACGTCAGCTCATGACGATGAAGAAATAGATGAGATCTATGAGCAAATTAATGAAATTTACGAAGAAGACGGAAGAGGAAAGGTAAACTGCATAATAATGGGAGATTGGAACAGCATAGTCGGAGAAGGACAGGAAGAAAATGTTGTCGGGCAATACGGACTTGGGAAGAGAAATCGAGGAGGGGAGAAACTCATAGAATTCTGCATCAATAATGACCTTGTAGTGACTAATACATGGTTCAAAAACCATAAACGAAGGTTATACACATGGAAAAGCCCAGGAGATAGAATGAGATGCCAAATAGATTACATCCTTGTAAAACAAAGATTCAGGAACAGCATAAAGAACGCCAAGGCATTGCAAGGAGCAGACATTAATTCCGATCACAGCCTTCTAATACTTGACGTGAGTACAAAGCTCAAACAAATAAGAAAAACGAGAAGAGAAAGACAAACCTGGGACCTAGAAAAACTGAAAGAAAGGCAGGATGTAGTCAGCATGAAGTTGGAAGATAACCTAAGAAAGTTGGAAAACAAACCGAAGACCGTTGATATAGAATGGGATGAAATTAAAACCAGTATCAAGGATACCTTGGATAAAGAGATTGGAAAACAAGAGAAGAAAATCAGAAAACCATGGATCACGAAGGAAATGCTGGAGAAAATGGATGAGAGACGAAAATGGAAAAACGTTAACAGTGAAGAAGGTAGGGCCAACTATAGGCGTATAAACAATGAGTTGAGAAGGGTAACAGGTAAAGCTAGAGAAAATTGGATAAAAGGAAAATGAGATGAAATAGAACAAATGGAGAAGTTAGGACGGTACGATATGATGTACGCTAGGGCACTGGAATTAGAAGATAAGAAGTCTAATGGAATTTGTGGTAAAGGAATTATGAATACGGATGGGAAGATAGTCTCAGAAACAAAGGATGTAGCACAGGTATGGGAAGAATACATTAAGGAATTATACAGCAAACAGGCAGGAGCGGCAAAAATAGAACTGGAAAATGAGGAAAACATTGAAGAAGACAACTTAGGACCAAGTATTATGGAGAGCGAAGTAGAAAAGGCGATAGTGGAACTAAAGAAGGGGAAAGCCACGGGCAGCGATGGAATACCGGCTGAGATACTTAAAGTCATAGGATCAGAAGGACTAAAAGCGATCACGAAATTAATTAATAAGATTTACGACATGGGAGAGTGGCCTCAGGATTTCCTAGAAGTAACAATGATCCCTCTAAAGAAGAAGCCAAAGGCAGTGCAGTGTAAAGATTACAGAACTATAAGCCTTCTGTCACACACATCGAAGATCATCACGAGGATTCTTAATAAAAGGCTGGAGAAAAAGGCAGAAGAAATAATAGGGGAAGATCAATTCGGTTTCAGAAAAGGACTAGGAACTAGAGATGCTATAGGAGTAGTTAGAATCATATCAGAAAGAGCCATAGAATACAGTCAAGATATCTGCGCATGTTTCGTAGACTGGCAGAAGGCCTTTGATAGAGTGAATTGGGTAAAGTTGATGAAGATATTAAAGGATATAGGTGTAGACTGGAAAGACAGGAGACTGATTAGGAATCTATATGAGAATCAAGTTGTAAAGGTCAGGTTTGAGAATGTGGACACCTGCGGAATAAATATCGGTAGAGGAGTAAGACAAGGCTGCTGCCTATCGCCAACCCTATTCAATATATATGGAGAAAGTCTAATGCCAGAAGCTTTAGAAGGCACAGGGGATTTCAAAATTGGAGGAAGGATTATAAGAACAGTAAAATACGCAGATGATCAAGTACTTCTAGCAAGAAAGGAAGAGGAGCTACAAAAAATGATAAATAGACTAGTGATAACAGGTAGAAAATACGGTATGGAAATAAATACAGAAAAATCCAAGGTCATTCGAATATCGGGTAAAGAAGAGAATCTGAACATAACTATTGGGGGAAAGCCATTAGAACAAGTTTCAGAATATAAATACCTTGGAAGTATCATAACACGAGAGGCAAAATGTATGGATGAGATCAAAACTAGAATACGAAAAGCAAAAGCGGCTTTCAGGAGAAAGAAACAACTACTTACAGGGAATATAAGGGAAGATATCCGCAAGAAGTTGATAAAATGCTACGTATGGAATATAGCATTGTATGGGGCAGAAACATGGACGCTAAGGAAAAATGACATCAAATACTTGGAAAGCTTTGAAATGTGGACTTCGAGGAGAATGCTGAAGATAAAATGGACAGATAGGATGAAAAACGATGAAGTGCTACGAAGAATAGGAGAGAAGCGAATGATTATACAGACTATCAGAAAGAGGAAGGCTAACTGGGTTGGACATTACCTGAGGAGAGAGAGTATGATTAAAGACGTGTTAGAAGGAAAACTAGATGGGAAAAGGGAAAGAGGTAGGAAAAGGTTTCAGCTGATAGACGATTTGAAAGGGAAAGAGAGTTATCAAGATATAAAGAGGACAGCGGAAAATAGGAGTATATGGAGAACCAGGTTTAACCAAGAATAATCATGGACCTGTCTATGGACAGACTACCTATGATGATGATATCCTCCTATGTAAGCTACTTAATAGAGATAATATATGCTGCGGGATGTAAGCATGCATGCGCACACCCACAATACGTGAAAGCAAGCATACGCGAAAGCAGGCATATGCAAATTTAAGTTCATTCGTTCACTAATTTCAAAATTTAACTACTTCAGTATTGGTCCAGATTTACATTTCTAAGGAATGGCCAAAATGACCATTCCTGAAATAGTGACTAATGAGACCGATCTCCAGCACTGTAACTAGAAATTTTGGCACCCAGGGCAAACTACTAAATATTTACCACCACCCCTCCCCCATTCAATAAATTATTTATTTAGTTACTATTTGGATTTTTTCCACCCCTTACTTAGTTGTGTCCGGGGCAGATGCCCCGCTCGCCCCACCCTAGTTCTGGCACTGCCGATCTCACGCCAGGATAAATTGAACTCCCATTTAACATACATTTGACAAATAGGCCAACAATGTTTTACTATGTTAATCTCTGCATTGAATGCCTAACTTTTGATTCTGAAGTCATGAATCAATGATCAATTTTACCGTAATATTTTCAGGCAGCACTTCAAAACGTCTTAATGACACTGCTTTAAGATATCTATAAGATCGATTTCTTTTAGACCAGGGCTAAAAATTCATAAAATATCACTATCCACCATATAAAACATGGATATTTAAATGTATATGAAATAAAATATTTCACCAAAATTAAAGAAGATGATCATTTCCGGCGTCAACACCAAAACTCCGTTTAAGTAGACCAACGCTCTCATTCTTATGTTAATCTTTGAAAATTTAGATGCGCATATACTCAGGTTAAAATCCTATGGGGGATCCTTACCTTGTCCAATCAAAAATCCTCCAGCTGCAGGAATTCCCCTTTTGATGAACATCCAAGTGTCATGCTGCATCGCATGTCCATATCACTTCGCAACGACTGGTAAATGAGGCCTGCGGAACGGGAGAAATAAAAAAGCACGATGTGGTTCAAACAGAAAGATATTGCTTTTAATACTACGAGTATCATTTAATCCAATAAAAATTCTAACAAAAACTTAACGAATGGTACAAGCAATTTTCATCGCATCTAGCAAAATTTCAACAAAATATACACTCCTGTAGATATACTTACATCATTCTCCTCGCAATGCAGACTGCTCGTCGGCTGCCACAGCGACAATAACTACCGTACTGGTGCCTCAGCCAAAACTGCACCTAGTAATGGAAAATTCCGTCAGTCAATAGAGGTTGATAGTTCTCAAGTTGAAAGTAGGAGGGGAACGTAAGGGCACATGATCGAAAATGGAGGTGGGAAATTTGTCGACCAATATAAATTACTAGTCAAGTGCGAACAAATCGTTTAGCTTACGCACAGCCAAAATCAAATTTTACCCATGTAAAAAGAAAGGAAGTGCTGCTTAACATAGCGCTTGAAGTACAGAATCTCATGTGAATCAAATTAAATGATCAGATATGTGCACATAAAATGTCATATTTTAAGCGTCCTAGGACCGGCTCCAGATATTTCTATAGATGCGTCACTCTTTTAAAGACTAACAGAATTTTGCTCTCTCTCTACGTTGCAATACTGCTATATAAGTTCATATACCTACAGGTATCACCATTCACCACATTCATTTGTTGGCACTAGATTAATTCATCCTATATCCTCCTATGTAAGCAGCAGCTACTTCATAGAGATCATATATGCTATGGAATGTAAGCGTGCACGTGCACACACACAATACATGATTGCAGGCATATGTGAATTTACGTTCATTCGATCACTAATTTCAAATAATAATAAATTGTTTTTCCTAACATCACATCAACAACCCTTATAAAACCACTGTATAAGTATAATTAGCTGAAGAATTGCTAAGCTACAACACTTTATAATGTTTTATTTAAATTTGTTCAAATTAACATCCTTTACAACAGCATTAACTATCTTAATGAAAAAAAGGAATATGATACTTAAATGCGAGGGTTTTTAGAAAAATGCAAGAACAGCTGGTCTTAAAGGTCTATAATTAGAAAAGATTTCATCCAAAGTAAAAAATAAGCCAAGTGAACAGTCCCAAAGAATAAAATTATGTTCATGGTACAAACTACATAAACAAATATAGTCATCTAAAGTAGTTTTCAAATGGATTTTCAATGTGAACTATTTTGAGAAGATTGCATTAATGATTATTAATAGTAGAGCAATACGAATGTGATTATAATGTAATAATTATAAAATATATGCATAAGGCAGTATTATAAGAGATGCAGTGATCTAAACTATCTCCCCGGTGCCTCCAATTTATGCAGCGATACAACCGTAGACTGCATAAACAACAAAATTCATAATGAACAAATTACATTTATTAGCCCAAAAGCAAAAGTTCTTTAACAGAAAATACCAGTCAACACAATAGTGACTGGGGTTAAAAATTTCAATATTGAATAAGGTCCTTCCCATTTCGGAATAAGCTTTGAAGTCAGATGTTTTGCCTTAGAGCTTTGAGTGAAATTCATAGACATAACAAGGTCTACAATTTGAAACTGATTATAAGAAGCAGACTGTCTTAATTGTGCTTTCCTAAAATTAGAAAATGCTTCCTTCCAGACATCATCCATCCATCAAATAAATACTGTGGGATAGACCATATATTACTCCAAGGATGAGGTAGTCCACGACCAAGAAATATTTTTGCTGGAATATAACCAGTGCTACTATGTAGCACTGAGTTGAATGCAAACACCAAATTAGGAATATCTTCATCCCACTTGGTATGATTATCTTTAGATAAAATAGTGAGAGAATATTTGAGATTTTGATTTACCCACTCAGCCTGATTTGGCTGGGGATGATAGGGGACTGCTTAATTCCAAATTTTATGCACATTTCATGGAAGGTATGGGGCTTGAATTGAGCTGCATTATCAGATGCCAAATATTTTGGATAGTCAAATTTAGAGAAGATTGCATAGCATCCATAAATAAGTGAAATTCCTCCATAAAATCTGGAAGGTGAAGAACAGGGGAATTGACTAAGCTATCCTTCAATTTAACGAATGATTGCTCCTGGGCAGAGGTTCACTGAAGTTTGGCATCCTTATCCCTTAACCTATTAAGTGGTTCAGCAATCTGTGCATAGTAGGGGATACATTTTGAATAAAAATCACAAATACCAAGAAATCTGGAAATGTCAGCTACAGAGGTTGGACAATGGAAGTCAGACAAATTTTGAGTTCTATCAGGATCAGTCGGAAGTTGTCCATTCGAGATGCAATTGCCCAGAAATATAATGGATGGTTCTGCAAGTGTGGTTTTCTCTGGGTGGACTGTTAAGCCAGCTTGCCTTAAATGCCCAAGAATCTCCTAGATGTGGTGTAGAAGCTCCTCAAAGGAATAGATGCAAAGATCATCAACGTATGGAAATACACAAGAAAATTTCAAATCACCCATGAGGCGACAGAAGATTTGAGGGGAAGTAGTCAAACCAAAATGAAATCTATTATATTGTTAACTCCCAAAAGGAGTAATAAAAGCTGTATATTGCTTTAACGAATGAGAGAGGAATTTGATGGAAGGCCGAATTTAAATCCAGTATAGTAAAATATTTAGCAGATCCCAAATATAATAATGCATGGTCAACCGAAGGAGTTGGGAAATTATCTGCCTTCACCTTGGCATTTAATTTTCGATAGTCTACTACTAGACGTTCAGATCCATCTTTTTTCGGGATGAGAAAAGCTGGACTGCACCAATTAGAATTTAAAGGTTCAATAATTCCCTCATTTAACAGCTTTTCTACGTTTTTTTCATAAGCTCAATTTTTGGAGGGGAGTAATTGTACGGGTGGGAACGCATTGCTGTAGGATCAATTAACTCGATCTCGTAATTAATTAACTGTGTTACTCCCAGAAAAATCGTCAATTAATATATTAACCCTGATTTTAACCCGTGATTGGGGATGAGTCACCGGCAGGGGGTGATCGCGAGCCGGTGCCGTAAACGCGTTGCGCAATAGCCGAACTCGGCGTGCGAAACTTTGCCTCCTGAAATATTTTCGATTTATGAAGGTTATTTTCCGGAGGTTCGAATAACGGGGAAGATCGAGTGACGAGAGCGATTCTTGAATGGGGAAGAGACTCAAACATGGTTGCGTCAGGAAAGATTGCCATTCTAGTTCTTTTAATGAAATCTCGTCCTAAGATGATAGGAACGGGAAGGGACGAGAGATAAAAGTAATGGGACCACACACGAGAATGAATACGAATTCTAAGCTTGACACGCTTAGTCAATCGAAACGGGGTAGCTCCGACGTTGAAACATTCAATATTCGAATGAACGATTTTCCCTCGTCTTGGCATATTAAGCCAGGTCTTTTCGTCTAAGAGCGAAATAGAGGAACCAGTATCTAAAAGGGAGTTACATTGATAGGAATTAACCGAGACATTAACGAATGGGAGGTTAATTAGAATTTGTCATTCTTCGGCGCCATTGACGGACGTCATGACCACTACGACCACATATTTGCCTGGAGTGACGAGGAGGGGGGGTTAGAGGGATTAAAATGCATTGCTAGGCTAGCCGAATTTATCAAATCTTTTTCCTTTTAACAGCTCCTCAAGTTGGGAAATTGTTGTCGGTTTTGCAGAAAAATAAAAGGTGGACTTAGTCAAGGCGTGAACTCCTTCCAATATTAACTTAATAAATTCCTGATCGAAAAGTTTAACTCCGAGGGCCTTAGAGGCATTATAAATGGAACGATAAAAATCACGAGGCAATTCGCTCGCGAATTGGATGCGTTTTACCCTTTCTCTGACGAGCCGGCCGAAATCTCGCGTAGAGGCGTACGTTTCCCATATCTGATTTTTGATCTCGTTTCAATCATACCGTTTTACAATTACACTTAGCCAAAATTGGCGACAGCTCGAAGGCACCTTACAAAGTAATACGAAAACTTGTTTTTCGGGATTGAGTGAGAAAGAGCTAAGATGTCGAAGACAATGAAATCGAACCAATTATCAGGGTTTACCTGTACGAATAGTGGAAGTTCGTCCAGCAATTGGTTGACAACCTTGATGGCGTCGAGAAATTGTGGAATGAGATGATTGATCAGGATCTACTTGCTTCGTTTCGTACGTCATGGTGCCCTTTTCTCTCCTTGTTCAGCTGTTGTCAAAAATTGCTTGCTATAGGGATTCGGGTCATTCTGGTCCATCAACACGTTAGCAACCGACACAAAACCAATCAGAATCCCCAACGTTCACGGAGTGGGAATCACGTGACCTTGTAGGAAGAGGGAACGAAAATGTAATGTAGAAATCAAAACCCCCACCCGACGACAGGATCGGATTACAGCGACAGAACGATTTGATTTTGCCCCTTGTTACATCAAAACTCGGGAGAAAATAGAATAGAGAACATACATAGGCAAATATATATTTTAACAAGCAATAAATTGGATTTACAAACAGTTGAAACGCTATTATTCGCCCATCAGAATGGCACGAGATACTTAATTCTAGGAAACGTATGGTTTTACAGAAAATAAATTAATTTTGGGCTAATCTTAAAAATATTTCCACTCGAAGAGACCATGAGTACGGAGCAGAAATTTAACTAATGTCTTTGAGAAATCTAAACTATCTCCCAGGTGCCACCAATTTATGCAGCGAGACAATCGTAGACTGCATAAACAACAAAATTCACAATGAACAAATTACATTTATCAGCTCAAAAGCAAAAGTTCTTTAACATAAAATACCAGTGAACTTACGACGTGTATAGATTTCTTCAATATTTACTCGAACTGGCAATGGAATCTTCATCAGGGACAGGTGCCACACTCAACCTTCTCGTAGCGTATACTCCGGGTAAAGAGAGATAAAGGTCTCCTAGACAAGCGCAGGCGCAGACGATAAGCAGGGGGAGGGGGTAGCACGTCACGATCGGGCGTTTTGCTAGAAAATTTTTACTGGACCAATATTTGAGGAAAACACCTATCGTTACAGAGGAGCAACAAGAATTTACTAATTTGCAGACCCTTTTTTCATATAAAATGATATTGCTAAAAAATAAAGGGTAGTTTATTCTTGGCGATTTTTAGAAAAATTTTATTTACTCAAAAATGGCTGCATATAATTTGATTAAAATCAATCCAGTTGTAGAGCCCGATGTCACAAATAATATTACGTAAGCCATATATCTCTTGAAATCACTATATGGCGTCCAGTGGCATTAAAATTTAAGTTACCTTATCCAAGCCCTACGACGTCACGCCTCCGCCGCGATTCACTCAAAACCTTACTACATACAGCCTTACGGTTAAACTAAATGGAATGATATATCACATTTGTGGATAATATCATCCATAAAAGACATTCTGAAGAGATGAACGATATTGCGCAACAATTAAGGCTATCCAATTCTTGGATATTTTGAAAAAAAAATTAATTTACTCAAAAATGGCTATAAGGATTTTGATTAAAATCCATCCAATCGTACAGCCCGATGTCACAAATAGTACTAACTGAGCCATATAAAAAAATCACTAAATTTCGATCAGTGTCATTAAAATATACGCTAAACTACGGTTAACTTTGAGTTATGAGCGTTTTTCTTTTACAAGCGCACACTGTGGACCAATGAGAAAGTTTGTGCAATGTATATTGCGCCGTTTATTTATATAGATAATCAGGGACACATAATTTTCCTATCTATAGAGTTGTTCAACCACTTTTAAATGATGCAATTATTAAAGTGATAAAACCCACCATTTTAATAAAAATCGCGCAAAATATTTGTCCCGTTTTTTACTTTCTCGTATACGTAATGTATTTTTTACTTTCCCATATACCCAGTATATTGAGAAAGTAGTAATCGTGAAAAAATTCGACTTCGAGATCTTGATGGAAATACACGTTTTAGGGGTCCCTGAGTCCATAAAAGTGGTTTTCGCCATGCCGTCTGTCTGCTCGCTGTTCAAGGGTCCAAACGCGTATATAAAATCGATTTATATCTCGTATTTGTGCAATATATCATCCTTTGCAGACCCTTTTTTCACAAAAATGACATTGTACAAAAATAAAGGATAGTTTATTCTTGGCAATTTTTAGAAAAGTGTTATTTACTCAAAATTGGCTCCAGAGAATTTTATTAAAATCGATCCAGCTGTAGAGCCTGATGTCACAAATCTTACTACGTAAGCCATATATCGCTTAAAGGCACTATATGGTGTGCAGTGGCGTTACAATGTATGCTAAACTACCTTACCTAAGCCCTATGACGTCACGCCTCTGCCGCGATCCACAAAAATTCTTATTACAGCCTAAACGGTTAAATTAAATCGAATGATTTATCATATTTGTGGATAATATCATTCATAATGGACACTCTAAAGCATGGGTGTCCAAACTGCGGCCACTTTTACGTTTTTGTGCGGCCACTTGCGGCTCGCTAGTTTTTAATGTACTTGTGGCCACTTTTGAAGGAAGAAATTCCAAAATATTTTAAATTTTCGTATTTGTATTGGCTGTTTAAGTATATATAATTATTGTTTTAGCAATATGATCAATTAAAGTTTACTAATTCTTAATTCCCTTTGGTAAGGGTGAATGTGTTTTCGGCATTTTATTTCTGGGACTTGTTTGGTAGTTTTTTCCTCGCTTGTTATTTTTGTTCCCAGGATGAATAAATATGTACCTATCGTCAGAGTTGGCAATTTAGTACCTTTTTACGTTTATCGACTTTTTTGTGCTTTAGTGAATAGTTATATTTATTATTATTTTAAAATAATTTGCAATTATTATTTTAAAATACTTTTTAGCGATATTCTTTTGAGTTTAGTTATATTTTAGCATCTTTCTTTGATAAATTTAGGTCCAGTATTACAATGCTCAGAATGAAGGTATAATACCAATGTAATATCTTATAAGTGAACTTGAAACAAAATCAATTAATTTCGTTTTTAAATGGTAACCTCCTACCTTAAAATTACCTTCTTCATTAAAGTCTTTGATGCAATAGTGTTACTATATTAAGAATTTTATGATTACAGTGATTACTAGCGTTTGCTTGCACGTTCCGATTTTGTGCGGGCCTCTAAATAAGTTCTTACATATGGTAGTACTAAACATGAAAGTAAAAGGGCTTTTTATTTTTCGAGAATGGAGGAAATTGCCGATTTATTCCCCGCAAGAGTTGAGCTGTGCTGAGCGAGGGCGGCATATCGCTTCACTTCAAAGCTGTGTGATGTCATTCCAAAGAGACAAAACTGTAACGTAATAATTGTAGCGTTGACGCATTTTCTCCCTTACTCTTCGAAAATTCGAAAATTTATTTGAATGCTCAGTTACCCTACGGTGTTATGCTGTTATGCTCGTGGAAATTAAGAAGTTTATTAAAAAGCAGAGACGGCCGGCGGCTGCTTTACAATACCCACGTTTTCTTAAACGAAGGTAAACTTTAATATATTTCCCTTTATTCAGGCGTGCCCAAACTTGATACTCCTAGAAATAAAACTACAATAGTAAATTCTATTATAATTATAATCCTTACAAAATGTAAAAAAACTTTATATTTATTAAATTTAGATAACTTCAAATTCTATAACCCCAGAAATGACTCATCAGAAAAAAAGAAGACTTTTTGATGAAAATCGGCCATTTAGGAGCTCATGGACAACTGGATACTTCGTTATAGATAATTCTATTGATGATAAATCCCATATTTTATGTCTACTCTGCCGTAAATCAATTGCTCTGAAAACTGACAACATAAAACGACACTATGAGACACACAAGGATCGAGTTGGAGAGCTAACAGCACCGCAGAGAGAGCCAAGGGTTGGGAAACTAAAAGATGAGCTTGATAAACAGCAAAATCTTTTTAGAAAAGGTAATGATCAAATTTCAAAGCTTGAAAAAGCAAGCCTTGTGATGGCAAAAATTATTGGTGAGCATTTGAAGCCGCATACGGATGGAGAGTATGTGAAAAAATGCATGGTGGCTGTGGCAGAGATTCTTGCACCAGAGAAAAAACAGTTATTTGAAAAAATAGCCGCCTCTAGACACAATTTGTAGAAAAATAGTAAACATTTCTGCAAAATAGTGAAATTTTGAATTCTAAAATCCAGAATTTTGCCAGGTATTCATTGTGTATTGATGAAAGTACAGACATCACTGATACTGCTCAATTGGCAATTTTTATTCGAGGTATAACTGAGAGTTTCGAGGTTGTGGAGGAACTGTTGAATATAGTTTCTTTGAATGACTCCACAAGTGGAAAAAATATTTGTGATGCGGTTCTAAATGAAATGCAGCTACACAAAATTGACTTATCCAAGCTTGTTGAAATTGTGACTGATGGGGCGCCGCGAGGTTCTAAAAATGGTGCAGTATCGTTGCTGAAAAAAAACATTATACAAAAATTCCCTTGTGCTTAAGTCAGTGATTTGCATTGTCTTATTCACGTACAAAATTTATGTTCTAAGTGCATTAATATGGAGCATATCATGAATATTATCATCGAAACAGTTAACTACATCAGAGGCAGTGCTTTGAGACACCGAAAATTTAAGGAAATGATTAAGGATGTGGAGGAAGCCGAAGGGACTGATGTTATTTATTTCACTAATATTCGCTGGTTAAGCAGAGGAAAAGCGCTGAAAAGATTTTTCGAGCTACGAGAGGAAATTAACTTTTTCATGCAAGCAGAAGGGAAACCCATCAATCAATTCGGAGACGAAAAGTTTCTCTTGGAACTTGCCTTTTTTGTTAGTATAATGCTTCACATCAATAATTTAAATGTGAAGCTGCAGGGAAAAGACACAAAAATTCCTGAAATGTATCGTTTGATAAACGCATTTATTGGAAAGTTGAATTTATTTAAAAATCAGATAAAGGAAAACAAATATGATAATTTTGAATCTATAAAGTCAATCATATTAACCGAGAAAGATACTAAAAGATTTGTGAAGGACATTGATATTTAAATTCTTGAGTTCAAAGAACGCTTTTCCGTACTTCGGAAAATAAAAAATGAAATTGAAATTTTCTCAAACCCATTTATTATGGACTATAATTCTGCACTAGATCGTTTGCAAATTGAGCTTATTGAATTGCAGTCTGATATTGAAGCCCATTGTGCTTTCAAAAAAAAACAAGAAGGTTTTCATTTCATTTATATTACCCGAGAAAAATATCCACGTCTCAGAGATCATTCCTTAAAAATGATATCGCTTTTTGGAAGTACTTATCTTTGTGAACAACTTTTCACCCAAATGAAATTCACAAAAAATAGATACCGGTATAATTTTGACCGATGAAAATCTGACCCATCAGCTCAGATTATCATCCTCAAAATTAAAGGATTTACAAATAGATGATATTTAAATTAAACTACTTTAAAATACTTTGTAAAAAATTAAACCTTATTAAAGAAAAATGTATTAGAAAAAAATAAAAATTTGCAATTTGAATTAAAATAATTAAAAATACTATGCAAAAAAGTATTTTTTACTTAAATATGTAATATAAAAAACAAATATTATTACTGTTTTAGCAAAAAATCCCATAGACCCCTCTTCCTTCTCGTGCGGCCACTTCAAGATTTTTCTGCCCACTATGTCCATATCTGGACACCCATGCTCTAAAGAAATGAACGATATTGCGCAACAATTAAGAGTACCTACTTTATTCTAGGATATTTTGAAACAAAATTCGATTTACTCAAAAATGGTTATAAGGATTTCGATTAAAATCCATCCAATCGTACAGCCTGATGTCACAAATAATACTAAGCCGTATATCCAAAACATTACTAAATATCGACCAGTGGCATTAAAATATACGCTAAACTACGGTTAACTTTGATATATAAGCGTTATTTTTTATAAGCGTACACAGTCGACCAAACTTATATACGTACGATATGTCTGTACTTGCATACTGCGAGCGCTAAAAACTCACCATACGCCAAGATCTAAACTCGTAAATAAACCAATGCGATCTCCAGGGCAATAGCACTTGAGCCACCTGGATCATATATGCATTACATAATAAATTCCATGAGTTCTAGCAGAATATTTATAATTTTCCTCGAAATTAATTCCATATCCATAGTTTCCAAATTCTCTGGGAATCGGCTCGTGTTTCAATTTCCGTGATTCGGATCGCCCTGCATGAGCAATAAGAATAATCATTAAGACAATAAACTAACATTATGTAAAAATTAGGATATTTTGTGTTAAGATGATGGCATCATTGTCCTTGCCTTTAGCATATATTTGGATTAAAAAATCGCGAAATAGGCATGATGCCATTGTATTTAACAATTGGAAAGTTAAAATTTCTCAAAAACTACGAAAAACAACATTAAAATACTTTTCACGATTTACTAAATTTCGGGTGTTAGTATAATGCCGTCGTCATAAGTTTCCATCGTGATTTAAAATCAATGGCATAATAATATATAAATAAGACAATAATTATCATTTTCCGTGACATTAAGGCATCTATCCGGATTTTCTAAATTCTCTGGAAATCGGCTTCGCGTCCAACTTTTCGAATTTCTAGTTTAATGGCTCAGATCGCCCTTATTAAACAATAACTATAATCATCATTAAGACAGTAGCCTCTATGTTACACTAAAACTTATTTAAAAATTACGATATTTTGTGTGTTAGGATTATGATTTCATCATCCGTGCCTTTTAGTACGTTCGGGATAAAAAATTAATTTAAAATTATCACGTCATCATATGTATACGTCGTTGGCTGAAATCAAATGGATTATAATTCAGTCAAAGCATGATGATAATTTTTAGACGTTCTTTACCAGCGAAGCGGTAGTATCGAAACGCCTTATAGGGATGTATTGTCCGTCAGTCGCAATTTTAATCTCCTAAACCGCTGGACAGATTTTAATTAAATTAAGTACGAATGATTATTATTAAAATTTATCGCCCAATTGTGATTTTGAACTGAATCCGTCAATTAGAACTTTCACTTTACATAATTATTTTAATAAACTTATACTCGTATCTCGTTAAATGTCATCTGTCAAGAAACAATGAAATACCTTACTTTTCTCTCTCTAGCTCTTATATGATTTCAACCTTCCCCCTAATCGGGAAAAACGCGTTAAAATGCGATTGATGACGTCAGCGTTATACACAAACACCACCATCTAGGCTTTTATTATAGTAAATAGCGTAATTGCCTGTTAAATATGACGGGATTATGATAAAAGTATTCAAAATATATTTGATTTCGATATGAAAAATCAGTAAGATATGCTAAATGATGAGCCCCTTGTCAAAAATAAAGTATTAATAACAAATAAATAATAATATTCCCTCCCTCTCTCTCGTCGTCCCTCTCTCCCTCCCTTCCTCTCTTTCCTTCTCTCCCTCCCTTCCTCTCTTTCCTTCTCTCCCTCCCTTCCTCTCTTTCCTTCTCTCCCTCTCTTTTCTCCCACCTCCCCCTCTCTCATTCCCTCCTGTCGCAATCCATAGCTCTCCCTCTTTTTCTCCGTCTCCCTCTTTATCTCTTTCCTCCCGTCCTTTTCTAATTCAAGACCTCTCTTACTCTCAATGTACCTTCCATTCTATATCCCTTTCTTCCTATCTCCCTCCCTCTCCAATCCCCTCTCTCTAACTCTATATAGTCGTTTATATAAGCAAAAGAATCCAAACTAAATCCCAGTCCCATTTGTATTACGTAATTTCGCGAAAAATCCTACGATAATTTAAAGCAATCTATGCACTCGTATATATTACACGTATGCGGGTTATGACAACAATTGATTCTCGAAGTTTAACAATGATGTGGTCGGCAAGGCAACATCCCGTTTAAAAGCCGATATTTTTCCCAAAATATGTGATTTAAATGTTTAATATGAGAGATTTCGATTGGTAAGCGGAAAAAAGATGAATAGAACAGGAAACTTCATTAATTTTTCTAAAACATAGTTTAAATTTGAAGATCGTATGTCAATTTGTTCTAAATTTAATTTACAAAAGAATAAAAGTCTACACTTTAAAAAGTCACTGTTTACGTGTTATCTTACGGGAAATGGAAATCGCCCCCTGGATTCAAACCCGGGTTTTTTTCGCATTTTTTTCGTCATTTAATTTTCATATCTGAATCAAACATTCCTGCGAAATTTCAACCCTCCACCTAATCGGGAAGTTTGTTAAAAACGCGTTAAAAAGTGCCATTGGTGACTTCAGCGTTTAACACAAACCCCACCATCGAGGATTTTATTATAGTAATGTAAATAGATTTGGTAATGGACGTATTTTGATGAAATTTGGAATTGGAGAGTTTTACCAAAGTTTGTTGATCGATTCCAGTTTTGGTTACAATCGGAGGATAATAACGACCATTTTACATGAAGACCCACATGTAGTTTACAAAGTACCGTTTCAACTCGAGAACCGCTGGATCTATTTCGATGAAATTTATTATTGGGGAGTTTTACTAAAAATTTTCGATCTCATGGAACGCATTTGGAAAAACTGTGTACTCCGACATGGATTACACCTTTCCGTTCTTGTTTAGTAATCTGTATACGTTTAAGCCATCAGCAAATAATCTAACGCTAGATTTAAGGGTTTTTTATGTATAAAATAACATATTTTCTCCGTATTTCTCTGCGATTATCTTATTATAACTCAAAACTGTTGCTTCTTCTCTTGCTAATCCCGTAATCGCAAATAGTATTCAAATTGAATAAAGTCAAAGAATTGAAGGTTTTATCCTCCATCTTTTCGGTACCATTTAGCAACACTTCCTGTGAAAGCTAATTCTTCACGACTGCATCGAACGCATGACGTATATGCTTACCCCACGACAGGTTCGGCGTGATTATTTGCGGGGCCTAGTTCGACAGTGAGCGGTGGCGGGTCCTATTTATGTTTGTGCATATAACCGATGGCGCAAAAAATGAGGTTTTTTTAAGGACATTGGTAGTTATTCAAATAAAAAATAGTTACCGTAAAAAATTAATTTTTAGTAGAAAATTTATTGTTTAACAAGATGATCCAAACAAAACTTATGATGCCTGCTTTCCATTTACTCATTTATTTAATAAGTACTTATATTGGCTTCAATAGCTTTAAAGTCAACGCGGATATGTAGCTCTTTGTGTTCCCAAATTTCGTAATTTAGCGTTACAAAATACTACAAATACATTCGAACGGAATATTAAATTGATCACGCGTATTTGTGCGGCAAAAATAAGGCGTGTACATATTAGAATATACCGAATCTGAGTCCAATAATAGTTGTTGCTATGGCAACACTCGTAATGTATGATAAAAACTGAAAAATCGCCAGTATTTACGCGAAATTCTAAGAAATACGACAGATAAGCAAAATTCTACGATAAAGATTAGAATCTTTATTCTTTTCCTCAGAGAATAGTACAAACCTCGCTCGGATATTACAATTCTAAAATATTTTAATGTGTACAAGAGAAAATTACCCTGTACGATGCATTTGAGATTTCCCATGTAAATCAAATGGGAAGGATAGTTTCTGGAATCGAACCGGGGACTTCAATCTTCGCAACAAAAACTATCCTCGGGAGTTCGACCCATGTAGCAAGAGATTTTCACCAAGTTTCATGAAAATCGGTCTATTGGTTCAAAAATTAAAAGGGGGGACGGACGGACGGACAGACAGACAGACACAACGACAAAACTATAAGCCAATTTCCATTCTGGAAAATAGGCTAAAAATCTAGTGGTATAAATGTTTATTAACGGAACATAAAGTAATACCATAATGGAATAGATATTAAATGTGCAATTTAGAAATGAATATACTCACATATAGTTAAACATAGCACGAACGATCAACTATCACAGATTTTTATAAAATCACAAAATCAAATCGTTTTGTTATATACATGGAAAAATATTATTTTTCTCGCCCTTTTTTCTGCAAATTCTTGACAGATATCAAAATTTCAAGTTTTTTATGTCATTTTCTATTGATAACACTGCAAGGGAAGGGAAGTGAATCGCTCTTGAATTAGTGTGAATCTTTTTTTATTAACGAATATTTTATAATTCTAAGTTTCGAAAATCAGCATTCTGCAGATGCAACTGTAACAGGTGTAGTGAGTAGTATTCTTGAAGCCACTGTTATATTTGGGTAAATTTGTAGAAATTTACAATAAAAGGAACTTTCAGGCGTGTTTTTTAATTTAATAGAATTGATCAAATCGGAAAAGAGACAAGCAAGTGGTTTTGCCGACGATGCTCGAATGGCAGAAACAATTAAGTGAAAAATGTTTGTTTTGAGAGAGCGTCAGAGAAGAGAAGGATAAGCATTCTCACGTATGGGGGTTCTGGTTCTGTTTATGCTGTCTTAATTTCACACACGATGAGAGTCTTTTCATATTGGAGAGGGCGATTCGGGAATGAACCGGGAGAGAGAAAGACTGGCTGCTGCTACTGTTCTGAGATTAACAAGCACTCTATACTAGGGGTCCTAAACCTTTTGACACATTTAATATAAAAAGTATCTAGCGATTCACCTACGAAATATACTAAAGGTAGTACATTACAAATAATACAGTGGAACCCCAACATACATACAAACATAATGAGTACCATGAAATGTGTTCGTAAGTTTAATTGGTTTTTCCATTAGAAAGAGAGTTAATTTTGTTAATGCGTCCCTGAATCATTATCAAAAATCAATTTCTACGTATAAAGAGGGTGAAAAATTGCGCTATCAATACATCAGAATTGGGCTTTGTCCGGGGCCGTATTCCAGGGAACCGACTGAACTTGCCTTACGCCGGCCCTGTCCCACGAGAAATCACGGCAAATAGCGAATAGCAATTAAAAATTTGGGAATATCTGAATGAGATTTCCTTCCTGAGTTGTGGCGCGAGTTGAATGCATAAAAATCAATAATATCCCAACAGTTTTGTCCGATGACTCTTACTGTTGGTTATAATGTTTTCACTTGCGTCAAATGTCCACCAAACGACGCAACTCGGTATCGACGTTGCTTTCGTCCTTCTCACACTCCAGTTTGACCAAGAAAAACTCGGGATTACAACGGCTCAGGGGCACGTGTGACCTGCACTTCCTCGTGCCTCCTATGCCGAAACCTCATGGATAACTTGTAGAACCCTCTTATCATGCAGTCGTTATCTTCTTCGTTATTTCTTTCGACCTGCAATGCCGATCCATTACGACCTTGCTGCTTATTCACCAAGTAGCTCGTGGAAAAATGCTCAGGCTACGAAAAACACGTGATAATTGAGGTAATTTCGGTTGAGGTGTAATGAAAAGCACTCAAATTTTCCTGTCGACATTTAAAAAAAACAGGCTCTAGCTTCTCGCCAAATTTGTAATTTGTCCGGTTAAGGACGAATTATAAAAATTTGTCTTTAACTGAAGCACATTCCGATTTAAATAAACAACCTAATTTGGCCAATACTCAGCTTAGCTGAACAGAACCTTCTATTTCAGATCGTCGTCTTTTGGATGAAATGAACCCGCCATAAAAGATTCTTCACGTTCAGCAGTGCAATAATGCTATGAATCGGGAAACCAACTAGGTATATAAGTGCAATTCTCCTAGATTTTTAACGCCCCAAAAAGTTACGAAAAGTGGCTCTTTCAATTAATTAATAAAATTTCATAATATTCACTTAAATCATGGTAAACAATCGTCCTCCAGTGAGGTTTTGACGCATATTTAAAAAATACCTTAACCCTTAACTGGTATTGTGGGGTCAGGTCTGATCACAGGCGTGTTTAAATTATACATATACTTTCGATGACTGTAACCGTAACGCTGATGTCATCAATGGAACGTTTTAACGCGTTTTTAACAAGCTTTCCGATTAGGTGGGAGGTTGAAACCTCGCAGGAATGTTTGATTTAGATATAAAAATTAAATGGCGAAAAAACACGAAAAAAGACTCGGGTTCGACTCCAGGGGGACGATTTCCATTTCCCGTAAGATAACACGTAAAAAGCGACTTTTTAAAGTGCTGGCTTTTATTCTTTTGGAAATTAAAATTAGAATTGACGCACGATCTTCGAATATGAACTGTTTTAGGAATATTAATGAAGTTTCTTATTCTATTCATCTTTTTCCGCCTACCGTTCGAAATCTCTCATATTAAACATTTAAATCACATATTTTGTAAAATATCGGCTTTTAAATGGGATGTAGTCTTACCGACGACGTCATTTTTCAACTTCCAGAATCAATTGTTGTCTCAACCTATAAACGTGTAATATATACGAGTGCATAGATTGCCTTAAATCATCGTAGGATTTTTCGCGAAATTACCTAATTCTAATGGGACTGGGATTTAGTTTGGATTCTTTTGCTTATCAAAACGACTGTATAGATATAGAGCAGGGGTCGGCAACCTACGGCCCGCGGGCCACGTGCGGCCCTCGAGAACGCTTTATGCGGCCCGCAAAGCTGTAATGAAAAAGTGATCAGGAAAATTTCTCATGGGCAATTTTATATTTTTTGAGTAAAATTATGGTCTCAAAGCCTTTTCTGGTGAATTTTTAACGCTAGTAAATTACGTAGACTTGATTTCGTTCATATGAAATCACAGATTCTCTAGAAAACTTCTGATTTATTCGCTCATGCGGCCCGCCGAGGCTTTCTTGACTCCCAATGCGGCCCTCCAAAACATTCACAACTGCAAATGTGGCCCGCCATGCAGAAAAGGTTGCCGACCTCTGATATAGAGTAAGAGGGGGATGTGGGGAGGGGGATGTGGGGAGGGGGATGTGGGGAGGGGGATGTGGGGAGGGGGATGTGGGGAGGGGGATGTGGGGAGGGAGATAGGAAGGTAGGGATATAGAATGGAAGATACATAGAAAGTAAGGGTGGTGTAGAATGTCTATTTTTCCAGAGAAGGAGAGAGAAAGGAAAGGGAGGGAGGATGGGAGAGAAGAAGAGAGAAAAGGAGGATGAATGGGAAGTTCCTTAAATTTAGTAGTACTTAATCCACGCATACGCGCCATATTTGACGGGCTGTTACGGTAGTTAAAAAATATTCACCATGGCCCATTCTAGGCTTGCAAATTATCATTGTAATCTTATTTGCTAGCCTGAACTACGCTTTAGAGGACCTTGCAGTGTTTTATCTTAATTAGATTCCCCCCACCCCCCAGGAACCCCTTGGGGTCAGATTTGACCCCGCCATAGCATAAGAGCAACTTTTTTGTCATAAAATTTCTCCACAAATAAATCATGTAAACCGCCGCAGATAAATAAACTTTTGCCTTAATAACATTTAATAATAATTATAAAAGTTTTATTTAATGTTAAAATAGGCTGAAATCCTTGCAGAATGCAACCACTGCTTACTACTTTTTATAAAAACTAATAGGTTATAATGAATAATTTTGTTACGAAAATAATTTACGATAAAAATCACTGTAATAGTTAGAGTTGTAACAATTGTTGTAATAGAGAGTTGCATGCGACGTTTTTGCCGACAAATCAGAGTGGGTTAAACCAATTTCTGTTTACTAAAATTCCTTCACAAACGTCCTTGTTGGTTTATATGCGTTCGATTATTGTTTATATTTTCTTGTTTAGGGGGAACAAAACAACGCCGGAGAATTCAAGAATGAAGACGATTTCATTTTTCTTTTTATATAACGCAAATAAAAATTTTTTAATTGAAATATATATCTTAGCAGGCAACTTTTGTTTTTTATTACCTAATTCAACTAAAGTTACCTTTAAACGAAAGCAATGAGTTTTATCCCTTGAAAAAGAGTGTACATAACGCATTAGATCAAGTTTTTGGTTAAAAAAACAAAATTGTTAATTGATACAGAATTTTTACTTTTGGGGTCAAATCTACCCCACCATACCAAATACGGTGCCTTTTTTCGCCACACCAGTTAAGGGTTAATTTACATCTGGCATTTAGGTTCGTCGATGCAATATCACCAAATAATCATCTCCTCTGCTAAAAATAAGTTGTCAAACCATCATAATGGCAAGTGGTGGCCAATCTACAGTCCGCATGTCACATTCGGCCCTAGGAGGATTTTAATACGGCCCGCCATAGGGTTTTCAAATTCTCGACGTTTTTGAACCTTCGGGAAATCGTATTTCCCGGGAATTCTCGAAATCATCTTTTTTATTTAATTTTAGTAGACCACCAGTAATAATGAGAATAATAGTAACTATTAATAAACAGAGCATCATTTTGGATAGGTTTCTGCTATATTTGAGGTTTTCTCAAAATATAAACAATGTAATGAATACAGACTTTATTATACCATACCTTATGGTATGCAATACGTTTTTACATATATCGCATAATGTATTAACGTTCTCAATCTCATTTAAATATTTTAGTTATGAAATTAAGCATTAACACAAAAACAAATATTATTCGTTTGAAAATTGAAATAATACTTCAAATAATTTTTATTTATCATTTAAAAAATAAAACTTGAAGAGGCATAGAGCATTAATTGCCCTATCAGACAATCGCGATCTTTGCTTTGTAACAAATATGCCAGACGTGGAAAATTTTCTGTCATTTTCTGTTGACGTTGGCCGAATTGTTATGAGTGCGTCTAAAAGCATCTTCAAGTTGGGGGTGAGAAAATGTGTTGCTTCATATAAGCTCCTTAGAGAAGCAAATATTTTGTCTGCTTGCATAGAACTAGGTTTTGATATCGGAATTGATATTGCTTTAGCCAATTCACACTTCAAATCAGATTCTGATTTAATGTCATAACCCTCTGTAAGGACATCCATTTTTTCTTCTTTTTGCACTTCTTCTGTTGTAAATGTTCCTTTAAAAAGTCTTTCCATTAATGACTTTGCCAATCGTGCAATTTCATTCTTGCTTGACAAGGCAAAAGATTCATCCTCTTCCATCTCACATAGGCAACTAACGTTGCTCAAGTACTTTGTGAGAGACACAAGATCTTTATTTCTACGTTTAACCAATTCAAATTTTATTTCTTTTAAAAGCATTTTGCTCATTGGAGAGTTATGTTTTTCTAAATTACTGAACAGGAACTTAAAAATTCCTTCACTTTTAAGAATATTAGCTTCTCTATTGCTGAAAGCCTCAAACTGCTAATTGCACAGGTTGTAAGCAATTCAACATACCTCTCACAATTTCATAATATTCTTCTTTCCACGAGTGATCGAGTTTCAGCTCTCGTAAAACAATCTTAATTGGGTTTAGGATCTTTAAAAATCTCTCTATCATTCTCTCCAGTGTGTTTTACAGTCCAAAATGACTTCTAGTTCCCCTTTTTCACTCTTCATTATTTCTTGCTGCAAAAGAGAATTTCTTACTGGAGAATATTTAAACAGTTTTGCAATTCTTTGTACACTGCTAAATGCCGAAGATACATCATCTTGCAAATCATACTGATTGGCTCGGGCCACATCATCTGATTCAGTCTTTCTCGTATTCAGAATCTGTATTGAATTCACTATTGCTGCTACATGTTCCTGTTGCTTCATCTTTGAACTTTTTAACGTAAAATACTTTTGTTACAGCTAGATGTATAGTGCATGATTGTAGCAGAACTGTTGAATAGTCGGTGTTAATTTTCCGAATTTTTCCATAACAGCTGCACCATCACTAGTTGTGACTACATCTGTTTCAAGTTTTAACTGAAAGTTTTCTAATCTTTCCTGGAGTAAGGATAGCACTTTTTCTGCAGGACACTGCAGCATTTTCCTACTTTTGACAGTTTATCGAGTTCACCATCAGTTTTTGGTGTTCGCCAGAAGTTTTTGTGTTCGAACTCTTTCCAATGGCATTGGTACTATTTACCACGGTTAGTGTACTCCAGCCCCAATTGAGCTAGGATACTTTAAAATGTTTATCTATGTAATATGTATCTATGTACTACCTTTCACAGTGATTTTTTATATTTTTTTTATATACTGTGAATTCCTTGGCACTCTACTTAAACAATGTGAGGCAAGTCTAATCTATTTAGTTATGCAATTATTAACTCTCTCTTGCATTTTCATAATGGTCGGACAATGCCAGGGTTGCCATTCCTTTTTTTCTCGTTCTCATCTAATGGTTGCTATTAATTTTCAATTTTGCCCTGTTGGCAAATAATATTTTCTCATTAATTTTGTAACTTTGTAATAATAATGTGTTAATGTACCTTGGAACTTTTGTGATTATTTTCGGATTCTTATGCTGTGCTTCAAGCTGGTGCGTTGGTAAACTCTGGAGTGTGACTTTGTTTGCTGAACTAAATGGTGAGGGAACTCATCGAAAGTGAGGGGGGATGCAGCATTTTCCTACTTTTGACAGTTTTTCGAGTTCCCCATAAGTTTTTCGTGTTCCGGCAAATGACGACCCCTGCCTGCGACGCACCCTGCGTGCGACGCACCCTTTTTCGTGGGAAGCCTTCTTTTATAGCAACAGACATTAGCCCGGAAGAGGACACTAGTAGATCGAGGGTAGAACCAATTAGCGTTCGCGAGTGCAGTGCAATCTACCGGCACCTCACTGCGAACTGCATTAGTTCCGAGCCGACAACGTCGCCATGAGCAGAGGCAGTGAAGGAGAGGGGAAGAACGAGATAGGAGGTGGAGAGAGAGCGAAGACAGCGGAGCGAACGCACCTGTGGAAAGGTTATCTGCGAGTCGAACCCTTTTCCATATCATTTGTGATTCCTCAAGTGGACATTTCTACTAAGTATTGTACTATATTTGTGCTTTGTATTATGTCACTGCAATATAATTGTTAGTACATTTCGTGACATTTATCCAGTGTATGCTATTTGATTTGTGGTCGGCAGCAGCAATGTCACCGAGGGTATTGTATCGTTTAACTATTTTCAAGTACTTTTAGTATTACGAGAGAATAATGTAAAATGAGACAGTTTCATCTCAACACCTCCCATGTATTCTTATTAAACCAAGGTTCAGTGAAGTCTCATTGCAGTATACATGAACATTTATGTATCTGCGATTCTTACAACTGGTCCACTCGTCTATTGAAATATTCAGTTTTTTATTATCACATTTGAATACACCAAATTTCTGGATGTACAGTTGTTCCACTTTACTGTAATAATTATGTATTAGTGTCATAACTGAAGATGGACTTCTTGGCAACTGCATTCCTTTGCTTGTGAAACTTTCCCTAATAAACTCACTTTTTGTGATGGTGTTGATTGATATTTCATCCAAGGCTGCTAGTTTGCTTACGGTCTCTTCTAAATCCAGTCC
Organism: Tanypteryx hageni; assembly: GCA_028673005.1. Taxonomy (NCBI): domain Eukaryota; kingdom Metazoa; phylum Arthropoda; class Insecta; order Odonata; family Petaluridae; genus Tanypteryx; species Tanypteryx hageni. The sequence goes on from CM054114.1 coordinate 123,512,432, forward strand.
CTTGGCATACTGTAAAATTGTGATTTGTCTCTTAGAAGATGAAGGCTTTGGCTCATCATTATTAATTTCAGAGTGCTTTTTCCTTTTCATTCCATGAATGTATTCTAGGTGCCTATGTAGACCACTGGTTGATGATGCTTTGCATTGCAAAGATTTGGAGCATATCTGGCAACGAGCTGATTGATTTCCTAAAATATTCCCAACATTCTTTATACTCTTTACTCATTGTGACGGTAATCTATAAAAAAATTTTAAAATGTGTTATCATTAAGAAATAAGAATTAATATAATTTATAAAGATCTGTATTGTACAGTGAATATTCAAATACTAAAAAGTGCCATCAAACATCATGATGTGATATTGGAATAATATAATATAACAAAATTCTAGCATGGTTAACAATACTACGCAGAATCAAGTGTGGAAATTACCAATATATTTCCATTCTGTTTTGTTTCTGATAAGATTACGTAAAGCATACTACACGTTTAAACGGAGTAATGTATATTGTGTTTTAAAAAATTACTCACTGGTAACAGCTGAGAGAGCCACGAATACGCGTCTATATCAAAATCATTAACTGATCGGTTAAGCGACTGCTTCGCTTTCTGGCAGGTCTGTAATCTGCAGCGAATATTTAAATAGTGAAAAGCGCCATCAAACATTATGGTGTAATATTGGAATAATATAATAGCAATGTAAATTGTATTTAAAAATAGACTGACTTACCGATAGCAGCTGAGAGAGCCAAGAACACTCACATATGTCACAATCATCAGCTGCAAACAAGCTGATTGAATGAATTTGACTTGGCAGAGCTAAAATTAGCTGGCCATGTGATAGCTGATTCTGGTGTCGCACGTACATGTCTGGCGGCGTTCTTCTAAACTTTCCCTGGGATTTTTTCCGGCAATGTAACTGTAGGATCGCGATAATTAGGAAAAATTTCTAAGAGATACATTGTGAGTAGTGGCGTTTATTTCCCATTGTGGGTACTCCCGGGTTCAAAGAGCAATTTTTCCTGTTTTCCCGATTTCCCAACCAATTTTTCTCGGGATTCGGGAAACCATAAAAAATTCCTGAGAACCGGCGGGAAGGAATTCCCGCCCGGAAACACTAGCCCGCCATGAGTCTGACGAAGGACACAATACATTGTAAAAGTAAAATTACAAAAGCTATATGTTTTATTATTACCTCTCTATTCCCGTAATATGTTTAAAAATCAATGAAAACAAATCGGGTAAAATAGATTTTGAAATTCACCCTTAGTATGATTTGCAAAATACGATGATAGCAACTAATCGTAAGCAATATCTCCACAAATACCTTAAAATTCTATTTATAATACAGTCACTGTAATAAAAATAAATTTAATTGCATTTTCACCCAAGTTTCTTATGATTCTCATGGCTTTTGTGGAAATACAACTGACGAGGGACCGGTGGTGATGGTTGAGAGTGTGTGTGTGTGTGTGTTGAATGGCGAATCAGCCTCCTGGGCTATTATCACCATACCCTTACTGTAATGATTCATTCATTTTTGCGGAATATCAAAGTTCCACACGACACAAATTTTTTGGATGAGACAAAATACAATAAAATAAAACTATTCCCATGTCTCATCTATGACATAAATAAATAAATAATTCATAAAAATTCATTAAAACCAGATTGAGAGAGACTTAGGTGATGGTTGAAATATGGTACTTGAGGTAAGTGGCTTTCGTTAATAACATGGTTACTGCAAGTCTTATTAAATGCGATTTAATAAATAGAAAGGTGTGGATGTGGGCAAAATATAGTTTTAATGCTGGCGAACTATTTTTTTATAATGTAGGTATACAGATAATTCTTCATTCTTCACACCATTTACGATTTGTTCAGTTGATTTGATGTTACAATTTAATATGCTGAGTTATATTAGCATGCTGAAATAGTATCAATACTGGTTTTATATTGGTATATTAAAGCATAAAAATAATGACATTTTTAATACGTCTCTATAATAATGCACGGGAAGCTTGTTTTGTTGTTTACCTACTCCTTAAGCTACAAAAAACAAATCACTGTATTTATATTGCCTTTTATAATAGTGATATACTTATCCAAATGCAGCATATTATTATGAAGAGGGAATTGAATAGTAGGCATCCATTTTAAAATGCATTTCTCATTGTTTTTCATGATAAAGTTCCCAATAGGAAATTTCTTGCTGCTTGTAAATTTTCGAATTAAACGGACTATATCAATTAATAAAGTAATAGCCGAGTTCATTCTCTGGAAGGTAAACATATGTAGAGTACAAATTCAGGCCTTGTAAATATGCAGAAATTACTATTCGAACCAAGAAAATCAATAAAAAACTCGTTACGATGGATGCCATAACATGAAACTATTAAGTACTGTAACGAGACCAGACCGATAATGGACTTTGCTCTTCATTTTATTTTGTTTTTGCACACAGCCAACAGGGTGCGCGTCAGTTCTCTCTTCTCTTGTGGAAGCTTACGGAGTGTAATGTGCGCCCCAGGCGATTAAAGGTGTTTGTGTTATTACGTGTAACTTTCATTTGTGCCCTTTCCGAGAAACCCTAGCCCGTCACAAATGGCGCCCAACTCGCGGCTCGGGAGCAGATAAAAGTGTGCAAAGGAATATATGCGTTTCCAACACTCATCAGATCTGAGCATCGGATTCCGGAAGCAGCGCAACCAATTCCATGTTGTGTATAGATACCTCCTCACTTAGTGCCATATACAGCGAAATTAAGTGCGATACTTGTGTCCGCAAATTTCAAATTTGTATTTTGGCCATAATTAATGTGTGCTGTTTATTTTCTACGTGTTAGTGCTATACATCCTGCCATGTGGTTTTTTTATGTATCCTTCCGCGAAGCGATACTTCTTCGCCTACTTCCACCTACAGTGAAATTTAGTGCGATACGTGTGTCCGTAAATTTCTTATTTCCACGTGATATTATTCGCTCGCTGCGAAAATATTTGTCCTTTCGCGCTGCGACAATTAACTGTCCTTCAGCGCTGCAGCATTGTGTTCTTCAGCGTGGCCATATTGTTTTACTCGTGGCCATATTGCTTTTTTGGCCAAACTGCGATCTTCCACGTGGTTGTTCCTTTTGCGGCCATATTGCTTTTTCCGCGCTGCGACCTTGGGCCTTGCCGCCTAGCGAATTTTTCCGTATTTCTGCTGAGTGATATTGTTTCCTGCGTGGATTAGTTTAGAAATAGCTACCATGCCTAAATCTAAATCATCACCCACGGAAGGGACGAGTGAATCTCCGCCAGCCTTGACGTTATCAAACGAACAATTTCAGGCGCTGATTGCGCAAATTACTGACTCGGCAAGAATGACTGTTCTTGATAGGCAATTGACGAGCCCCGTCCTTGTTACACCAAGTAGTGGCAATTTTTCTAAATGTACTTCTCGATTTAACGGCAGTGCTTCGTCTGATGTTGACGCATTCTTAGACTCGGTTTTGACCTTTAAGGATTGCGCAAATGTCAGCGAAGAAAATGCATTACGTGGTGTCTCAATGCTTCTGGAAGGCATTGCTGTGACATGGTGGCAGGGTATAAAGAGAGATATTTCGGACTGGGACGGTGCCGTGTGCGCTTTTCGAGATGCGTTCTCTCGCAAATTGCCACCTCATCTCGTCTTCAGAGAGATTTTTGCACGTGAGCAACACGAAAATGAAACATGCGAGATTTTTGTATGCCACATTCGCGCCCTCCTGTCACAATTACCGTATATCTTGCCAGAATGCGCGCAATTAGATATTGTATACGGGTTAATGAATAGAAAAGTTAGGAAAAGACTTTCACCTAGCGATTTCGACTCATTCAAGAGTCTTTTGCAACGTGCAAAAGACATTGAACACTCACAGCGTGAGGTTCTGCGACCATTAGAAGATGTCAGTAGTAATGAAGGTAGAGACCGACCGGAGAAGAAACAGCGTCCAAGGTGTAGTTACTGTAAATATTTCGGCCACGTTGAATCAGATTGCAGGAAAGCAAAGGCAACTAAGGGTGATGTTGTACAATCAGTAAAATCATCACCCCATACCCCAAAATCTGATTCGCCAAAACCACAAATAACGTGTTTTGGGTGCGGTGCCCCAGGTTATGTCAGAAGCAACTGCCCTAACTGTGCGCCTCCCATGAAAACTGAAAGAACGATTGTCTCATCCTTCAATTTTATGCAGTCAACCTTCTCTATTGATGATCGCGACCAATGCTCCCGGTCCAGATTTTAGGACTGGATGGTCTAGCTTGTCTTGACACTGGCTCCCAAAGAAGTATAGCCGGTGCACAGCTTTATCATATATTAATTTCTGGAGGGCGTCCGTTCAGCGAGACTTCCCTGGACATGAAGTTAGCTGATGGAAAAACGCATCGCGTATTAGCCAGGAGTTTTTCTGTGGAAATTTCTGTCGTCAACCGTACGATCCTCACGACCTTGATCGCAATTCCGGACCATCCGGAGAGCCGGATGCTACTTGGAATAGATTTTATCCGAAGTGCTGGCATGGTTCTGGATCTTCCCGGACATGAATGGTTCTTCAAGGAAGATCCCAGTAGCCGCCACGGTTTTGTACGAGAAGAAGATATTGCTACATCTGTACCTGTGAGCAACGTCCACGTCAGCAACCTGCCATATGTGCTCCGAACAGACGCAAGCGCTTACGCTTTGGGAGTGGTTCTACTCCAGGGGGAGCTTCCAGACCAACGCCCCGTCGAGTATGCGAGCAGACTGCTGACTCCCTTTGTCGCCACTCATGGTGCCCCTGATCCGTGTCTATTACGACCGCTGCGGACACGAGGCCGTCCACGGCAACAGCAATCAGCTCCAAGACCTGCATCGGTGCCTTCCACGCCATCGGTGTCTTCTACATCATCGGTGTCTTCTACATCATCGGTGTCTTCCAGGACATCGTTCCCTTCCAGGACATTGGTGCCTTCTGCGTCATCAGTACCTTCTACATCATCGGTGCCTTTCCGGACATCGGTGCCTTTCTGGACATCGGTGCCTTTCCGGACATCGGTGCCTTTCTGGACATCGGTGCCTTTCCGGACATCGGTGCCTTTCTGGACATCGGTGCCTTTCCGGACATCGGTGCCTTTCTGGACATCGGTGCCTTTCCGGACATCGGTGCCTTTCTGGACATCGGTGCCTTTCCTGACATCGGTGCCTTTCTGGACATCGGTGCCTTCCACACCATCGGTGTCTTCTACATCATGGGCATCTTTCAGGACATCATTCCCTTCCAGGACATCGGTGCCTTCTACGTTATCGGTGCCTTCCAGGACATCGGTGCCTTCTACTTCATCGGTGGCTTCCCACATACCTGCGCTACCTACTAGGATACAGCCACCTAGGAGATCCCGCCAGTGGCAGACCTTGTAGAATTGCATTCGAGGTCATACATGCCATTCTAAGGGGGAGAATGTAATGAGACCAGACCGATAATGGACTTTGCTCTTCATTTTATTTTGTTTTTGCACACAGCCAACAGGGTGCGCCTCAGTTCTCTCTTCTCCTGTGGAAGCTTACGGAGTGTAATGTGCGCCCCAGGCGATTAAAGGTGTTTGTGTTATTACGTGTAACTTTCATTTGTGCCCTTTCCTCTCCGAGAAACCCTAGCCCGTCACAGTACCTAATAGATTCAATATGTAAAGACCTATTTCTGATATAGGTACAAGAATTTACCCATTAACTAATTAAAATCCAGAGATGAAGAGCAATAAATGTCTTTCTTCAATTACTAATATCAATAAAGTATCGCTCTCTCTCCTTATACACATATATGCAGTTACATATATACTTTTTTTGATTTCTCATTTAAATAATCATAAAAAGTTTTAATTTGATGTTAGCGCTCACAAATCTCTGTGTTTAAGGTATATGATGCTGAGGTGTCGGCAGTTTCTTCCACTTTAAATAGATGTCACTTGCTAAGTTTTATAAACTGTTTATTATTTAAAATTTTGAAATTATAAAAATAAGAGTTTTATCATGGATATATATTAACAAATATTTTGTGTAATTAACTTAATATATTTAATATTATTAAAACCGAATTTCTAGTTATTATTATAAACAAATGAGCATAGTGCTGAGTTACCCATCTGGAATTGGCTAAGTTTTTTCATTTGGATTTAGGCTTCCTTCGGGTCAACATCAAAAACTGTTTTGGACGTGTGAAGTTCGGAGTGTGCAGAAGTTGACGCTTGCAGTAAGTTGTTTTCTTACACTTTGTTGGTGGTGGTGTAAAATTGATTGCATTTATTTAAAAAGTTTTAATTGGTGTTGAATACGTCTTATGTACTCGATGTGTCTCAGAAAGGATAGATTACTTGAAATCATGTGCATTTATATTCGATTTTTGTAACTTTTGTAATTTTTGTTAGCAAATTTTATCGTATTATATACACCGATGCAATTTCTGTCCATCTTTCCTTTCGATTACAAAGTTCGCATCCTATTCTCTACGATATCTTTGCTCGCTGATCCTTAGGTTGAGCCACCTTTCAATTTTTAAAATGATTTAAATTGCGTTAATACAGGGAAATAATGTCTTTTTAATTTCAGCCTCCCCCCCACACACACACAAACACACACACACACAAAAACACACACACGCACGCACACACACTTTTGTCGTCGACCCTATCGGACGCTTGTTTTCTGCTCTCTGAGTTCGACTACTGTTTCGTGTGAACTTTCTCGGCTTTTGCCAAAGTTTGGAGGTGGAGAAGGTTTGTTATCTTGTTGTTGTTCCTTTTGTTGAGTTTCTTGTTGCTGCCTTCGTTATTTTGTTGTTAGTCGCTGTTTTTGTGTTACTTTCGCCCAGCGAGTTCAGTTGGGCGATCGCTTTTTGTTTTTCACCGACCGCGTGGCCTTGGCCTCCAGGGCGGAGAGGCCGTTATCGCCGGGGTTGTCTATAGACCGCGGCCGGCGGAGCAGAGTTTCGTGTGCATCTACGTGCCACAGGATGCAACCAGGGCAATTGAAGTACTCGACCAGGTCGAAGCGCGCCTATCGACAACTTCGCAGTCACCGCGAGGCAACACAGCCTCCATCCTCTTCGGGGGAGATTTTAACTCCACATTGTCACCGGCCACAGATCGGTCGTGTGGAACACATTTCCTTTCGTTTCTCTCATGCCTCTCCTCCCATCCTTCACCCACCAATCCTCTACCTCCCACATCACATTCCTGGATGTCGATCTTTACCTTCAAGACAGCAAAATTCGCACCTGTGTTCATATCAAACAACAGCCTCCAATACCTCCACTTTGATAACTGTCATCCCCTTCATACCAAAACCTCTATCCCCTATGTCCTTGCTCGACGAGGATGGAGGCTTTGTTCTGATAGAGCTTCCCTTCAACAGTACTACTCTGTCCTCGAGGACGCTCTTCTCAAACGTGGCTACCCTCCAGTCTTGGTCCGCAAACATCCATAGGGTGATGATGCCTACTCACTATGGATCCCTTCCACACACACCTACTATCCCTGCATCAACCCCTCCACTCACTCTTACTACACTTTTCCTTCCTGGTGTAAAATGTGGTGTAAAAGTGTAAAATGTTTAATATTGCAACATTTGAGGATTGTTTTAAACTATTATTTTTACGTGGGAAAAACGAAAATCGCTACGGAGGTGAAATCTTTAGAATTAATAGAATATTTGTAATGATGAAATATCTGTCTGAAAATTAATGTTTTTTCAAGGTGAGATGAAATGCTTGCAGTTTGCAAGTACCTTCTACTAGTAAGTTATATCCTCCTCCTCTGTAAGGAATGTCTATATAGAATGACTAGTAGAAGGTGCTTGCATACTGCAAGCATTTCATCTCACCTTGAAAAAACATTAATTTTTCAGACAGATATTTCATCATTAAAAATATTCTATTAATTCTCAAGATTTCACCTAGGCAGCGATTTTCGTTTTTCCAACATGTAAAAATAATAGTTTAAAACAATCCCCAAATGTTGCAATTTTAAACATTTTACACTTTCTCCATTATGGGGTACTAATGCTACAAATTTGAGCCAAATTTTAAAGTTGTAGCACTTCTAGAAGTAAAATAATATTTTTCTAATTGTTTAAAATTTAAACATTTTTAACGGCCGCCGCAATATATATATGGAGAAATTGAAATGTTTATTTGTGCAAATGCACTGTTCTGTAAATAATTTGAAAATTGCAGCTTCCTAGCTCATCCCGTATTACCTAAAAAATTATTAAACTTTAATGTTCAAAATGGGTTAAAAAAACCCCTAAAAATTAACAATTTTATAATTTTTTATTTTGATAGTTGGTTATGAGAAAATTTTTATAATCTTGCAAAATTTCAGCTTCCTAAACTTATTAGATTGGTCTACACACTGGATTGCGTTTTCCCATGCTAACTTATGGGAGATATTCCGGGGTCTCTGGAGTCAAACCCAAGACACTGTAAGCAAAAGTGACAATAATTCCTAATAGATATTGCGGCCATCTAGCAACACTAAAAATTTCATTTTTCTAGCTTACCGGCAAGTGCCCATAATTAATTTACAAAAATGGCGCAATGCTTTTCTAATGGGAAAAAATGCAACTTTCGGAATTTCTGGAGTCAAACTCATGTCACTTAGGTAAGAAGTCTCATTTTATCTGTAGGTTTCTCCAGCATATCTACAAAAACTAAAACTTTCAGCTCTCTAGCTCTTGTAGTTTGGGCTGGACATTAGTATCCTCCTGTTATATCCTCCTCCTCCTCCTCTGTAAGGAACGTCTATATATAATGATATATATAACAGCTTACGGAAAAGGAAAGGTAAAATGGATAGCAACAAGGTGTTGGGATGAGGAAACCTAGTGAACACTCACCAATCGGACGACTTCAGGTTGGCGAGGCCCCGGGGATGTCGAAGCGACACACGTAAAAGAACACTAAAACACAGAAACATCACAAACGTAGAAGCTTTCGGAGTTATTCCTTCATCAGCTAATGATATATATATATATATATATTTTGTTCATTCAAATCTATTTTTGTATTGTCCTTGTTTTCTTAGTGACAATAATTTATTTGACTTATAGAACCTATTTAAAATTTTGGTCCAATATTCTACTTATTTAAAATATAAACAAAGATAACAGAGGAATGAATAGCTTACCAGCTGAATAAATTGTTGATCTAATCATACTGCAGACTTTTTAAGAGAGTAAATTACTGTTAAAGTTGTATTCACAATTACTTTTTAAATCAATTTCTACTTGCATAATATATTACATTGAATAACATATTGAAACTGTAAAAATAATAATACAGTTGAAAAAACTAATTTTTCTTACCAAATATTGTGATGAATTTGCCTTCTGCATCCATATCATGGAATCCCACAAATGCTTAGGGCCGTATTCATAGAATCGTTAGTGAGCTACTAAGGCCTACTAAACACTCTTAGTAGCGCGCTGGTCCGTATGCCGTATTCATAGCACACTATTAAGGGTGATTAAGCTTAGTCATCTACTACCTTAGTAACCCTTAGTCACTCGCTCGCTAAACATACGACACCGGTGTTTAAGCGTGTCACTAGTGAGTTCTCTCCAGTTTTCGAAGTGTTGTCGTGCTTTTTAGGTGATCGTTTGTTTTGAATATTTCTGTACGTATTCCATAGGTAATTAAGGTAGTTTAGGTTAATTCTGTAGTAGTGTCTCATTTTTGGTTAGTGGATTCAGAGTAGGTCAGTTTAGTTTCGTTCTTATTAATTTATTTATCGTATTGTTAGTTTACAGCATTCTTCATCTTATTGTTTATTTTTGTATTTTGTCGTAATTGCAGAAGCTAAGGTATATTTTTCGTGGTTGTTTACACCATTTTCTTCATAGTTTAATTTGTTTTGAAATAACTATAGTGAACGATAGATTTAATTAATTTAGTTTATTATTACGATACATCTTTAGTTATTTCATTTTGGTTTAATTCATTGTTGTTAAGTTAGTGTAATTTAGCTTCAAAGTAGAGTAGGGTAGTGCAATTTCGTTTTTATCAAATTAGTTAGCGCATTGTTAGTTTATTTATCACGCATAGGTAATTGTTGTTGTTTATTATATTTTAATTCACATTCAAAATTCACTAATATTGGATATGGCAGTGTCCGATTTTGAAGACTTGGAAGAAGCATTGGAGTTGAGGGAAATGGAGGAAATTGGAGTAAATCGCGCTATGAAAGTGTATTTGCAGCGTCAGGATCCCTTCAGGATATACTTCGATAGACTTTTTTGGCGTCGGTATAGGTTCTCGAAAGCCAAATGCTCAAGCATTCATCAACAGGAAGAATTTCTTCAGCATAAATGTGCAAGTAAGTATCATTGTAAGATGTAGGTATATGTATATTTACTTGATTTTTCATTCATTGAAACAGACCATTAAAATGTAACTTAAATTATCATGAAATAGGTGGTTGCAGCAGCCAATTTGAAGATAAAAAATATTGTGGCATGATGGAGAGGCAGCACACGACTTAAGGATACTTAACAACTCGAATTTGAAAAAGAAATTTGAAAGTGGCAACTACAAAAGACTCCTGTTGGGTGACAGTGGTTATGCTTGTTGTCCATACTTACTGACACCCATGTGGAATCCGAAGGTAAACCTAAAATAGTCATTATATGGGCATATATATTGAGCTTACTGTATGTTAATGAGTAATTTATACCAATGATCATTACAGTCAGCAGCAGAGGAAGCATACAATGCAGCCCACATTCAAACCAGAAACACAGTTGAGAGGCTATTTGGTGTTTGGAAAATGACATTTCGATCACTGTACAGAGGCCTCACAGGGAACCTGGAAACCTCTAAAGCCATGATAGCGGCAATGGCTGTACTCTATAACTTGCGGATATAGTTCAGAATGGAAGGTTAGCAATCTTACATTATTTCCTAGTTTTATCCTTGGACACATTTTACCACCCAACTTCATCCATTACATAGTTCAAAGTTTGACAAATCTGTGCAACAATTATATTTTTTATTGCTCACTACATCATTCTCTGATAAAAAGCCATGATTTAGCTATATATGTATTTCTCTATAATTTTACTTATGGCTTGAGAGGGAGTTATATTACTAACAGACTGCAACATAATTATAAATTACAATTAACCTGTCCCTGTTACCTGCAATAAAAACATCGTTAATTTTCTTTGACAGAATCAGAAAGCAGTGATGATGACAGTGAAGATGAAAACTTGGAAGAAAATGACGAATATGAGGATAATGAAGTACCTACAGGAGGAGGAAATATATTTAGGAGAAATTACATTGCTAACTATTTTGAGTAGAATAAAAAGAAATCATGAAAATATTTGTTTTGTACTCTTTTATTTCATTTTTATATTTTTCAGCCCAATACAGTTTTTAAATCTCCATTTCCTCCTTCCTTATCTTCATTTCCTCCCTGTGCAGCACCTCTTCCCTTTCTCCCCACCTTCTAAATGCATCCTTCTGCAACTCAATTTTTTCTTGGTGAAGTTGAATTATTATTATTCTTCATAAGGAGACATCTCCTTACTCCTTTTCCTCCCTTGTTTCTGCCTGAAAGGTCAAGAAAATAAATTAGCGATTTACATCAATTACTGCTGTCATCATCAGCACTCATGTTTATTAGGGATGGAAGGAATATTTATGCTGATGTTGACAGTTGTTAAGGGAAGTGGAAGGTGTGTAGTAGGTGGTTAACTGAAACAAGGGAGCTAGGACCAGGTTCATTATTCATGATGCTGTTTTTGTGCATATAAATGTTTTCATAAGCATCTAGTTTATTTCTCTTGCATGCTATTCTTTATATATTACCTTTTATTGGAGCACTAGGAAGGATGAGGAGGGGTGTCAACTGTTTCTCTCTCCTGCTCGACATTGCTTAAAACTGGGATATTTTCTTGCTCCTGCTCCAAGTTAAACAAAACGGGTGCTGCTCTCTGTTTGTTTATCCTGCTGTTAATTCAAGAAAAGTCTTATTTAATATAATTTGCTCAAATTAGTTCAATTATAATAATTATTTAATAACTTGAAAATAAAAACCACCAGTATTGTGAGCTTAACAGTGATAAGAAATCGAGTTCTCACCCTTAGCACTTCCAATTACATTGAAATTCATTTTTCACCATATATATTCTCAAGTTCATTCTTAAATATTAAGCTTACCAATATTTCAAGTTCAGCATCGTCATCCAACACAAATTGATCTGGGATAAAATTGTGGATTATGTAATCCACCTCATTTGGGGGAGTACTTCCACTTCCAGAAGGAACTGGTCCACCACCACCTCCATCTTTATACATTCATCATTACTCAATAACTTCAACTTGAAAGGCTCTTACCATGGTGATCGAATCTTGGGAGGATAACTTCATCCTCCTCCATTGCTCCTTGATCCTCTGCAAATTTCTTTCTCCACCATGCTCGGCTTCAAAAAGTCTTCACCTCCATCCACATTTTCTGCTTTTTTAGCACCATGCGGCCATCGCAACTTTTGTCTTCGACTATCGAAATTCTGTCCCCTACTAATGCCAACAACGAATCTCTCTCTCCCTGCGACCAATTAAGAGGTCTTATCCTTTTCGCTTCCATGACAAAAATAACTTCAAACCCACTACATAACGACCCAATAAAATAATAAATCAATTAACAATAATAACAATGAACAAAAACAACCCTATTAACAATAACAACACAATTAAATCCAATAAACAATGACGCAATGCAAAGGAATACTTACACCAATAAATCCTCTATTAAAATAACTACAATTATGTAACCTATATGAAAATTAATATATAGTAGTAGTAGAGTTGGTTATATATATATATATATATATAAAGCTAGAAATATAAGGAAAATAGTAAATAATACGTCCTAACTTAAACAACCAATCCACAAGAAACTACACCAACAAACCGACTAAAATAACTAGAACGATGATACCTATATGAAAATAAAATAAAACACACAATAAATCCACAAATACAAGCAAGATATTATATAATACGAGCAAACTAAACCACCCAACCCACAGTAAACTAAATTGATAATACAGATAACTAAACTAGCACTAATCTAAATGATTTAAGGAAAAGAATTATTAACACCGAAAAACAAAACAGCAATGAATTAAGCGTACCCTGCGTGCGCATGCGAAATAAGAGCAATCCCAACGTTGCCAAGCGTTGCATGACACCATCACTATCGTAGTAGCACATTAAGTTAGTGACCCTTAGTAGCTCACTTCATTTGGACTATGAATACCACCTTTTAGTAACCCTTATTTACTCGCTTAGTAGGTTACTAGTAAGTAAGCCTTAGTAGCGTGTAAATATGAGAATCTATGAATACGGCCCTTAGTCTTTGGATAACCAATTCTCTATATTAAATCAGTAGCTTTGACAGTTCTTGATCAAACTAATTAATAAAAACTATTTTTTTCTTCATAAATTCATAACATAGAAATTACTATACTATATTCTATATTATTAAAATTAAAATACCTGTTACTACTCCATGAAGATTCAATGACTGGATTCCTCCATATTCAGTCACACTGCTTGTCACATCAACTTTCATATTATCAGGCAGTTTGGGTGACTTGTTCTTCACAATCCAGGGGGTAGTGTATGTTCTCTCTGATTTTTACAAGCCATGAAAGACAATTCTATTGTTCTGTTTAAATAGGTGGAAATAAAACTGCCCTGGGTTGTTAGTTGAGCTTTATCAGCAATGATGCACAGTGATGCTAACAAGAAAGAGAATCTTGTGTATGCACTCATCTTAGAGTTGGTCAATCAACAATCAAGAGGGTTCTCCAGTCACAAAATGATGAAATTATATTATATCTCACCTTGAAAGAACATTATCAGTGAGATATTTCTATATTAGAAATATTTTCTCATTTAGAAGATGTCACCTCTGCTCAGATTTTTGATCTTTCTTTATGTAACATTACCTGAGTAAAACAATCCCTACAAATATTCTCTTTTTAGAATATTATACTTATTCCATTTTAGGGTACTAATGCCACACATTCCTCCAAAATCATAAAGTTATAGCTAATCTAGAAGTGAAATAACTTTTATTTTTTTAATTAAAAATTGTTTACACCTGTCTTATCATATTCATGAAGATTTTTAAATGTTTATTTTTGCATTTGCACTAAACGATAATGACACTTATTAATAATATATTAATAATTATAACTTATTAATAAAATTATAATTATTAATTCCATGGTATATAAATTGTTTACAGGTTATTAACTATTATTTTAATAAAGATGCTTAAGCAAGTCTTCTTTAACATCCCATTTCCAACTTACTTGGTCTAACCATTTATTACAAAGTATGCATTGCCTATTAATGTTGATACATTGGTTGGACTACTATTTGTCTGGCCCCTCCTTACAGATCTTCCTGGCATGGGTAACCCCACCAGGAGCATTTGCTCCAGCCAGTATAGCTCTCTAGAGCCTTGGGACACACAAACCCTCTCGCAACGGTAAGTAGTAAGTCTTAGAGAGGGAAAATAACTACAAATTACATTTTTTTATTGTTTTTGATTTTTTAAAAGTATTTAATAATATATAACAAAGAACACTTATATCATATTTATTGGACTAAACAACTACAAATATGCATATGTTATACTAGATTTTAATCAATGCTATAAATTAAAATGAAAAGTATTAGTGGAACCAAATAAAATAAAAAAGGACTTGTCTTCCCAATGCAACTTCCAGCTCTTTTGTTAGTTTTCTGTTGCCATGGGGATGACTGGGTTCCAATGTTAATAAACTGAAACAGTAAACAATACTGTTAGACCATATCAGTATGTGTGTGTGTTTATTGGCGCACCAAGAGTTAGAGTTATAGGTGCCAGTACCTGCTACTTACACTTACACTGTGGATAAAAAATACTTTTGCTGTCCTTCAGATATTTTGCAATAAATAGTTAGGGCATTGTCATAGACTGTTAAAAAGGCCTGTATGCTTAAAAAATTCTAACACTCGGCTGGTCACAGATGGATCGTCGCCCAAGGCTTGGTGGAGTTGCTCGGGAATCTGAAAGGCAAGCCGCTGTCCTCTCAGATCCAAACATTCCGTCAGAATATGTCTGATGGACAGAGATACATGACACGTATCACACATTGGTGGATCCTCCCTGCGGAGTAAATACCCATGCGTGAGCCTCGTGTGCCTGATCCGAATTCTGGCCAGCTTGATCTCTTCCCGGCGATCCTTTCTTGAGCAGCTACTCCAGTGCTCAAGGGTCCTCCTAACACTCTTTAGCATATTATCCTGTAGGAGTGATGAGAGACCTCGTACAGGAGTTGCTGAAAATCTACTAGGAGTGGCTGTCCTTGGTACAAAGTATCCAAAAGCTGAAGGCTGCTCAAAGAGTCGCTGCAAAGCATGAATCGTCGTTCTTTATGTCGAAGGACTAGCTTTAGGGCCATGTTTATAGCAGTCATCTCAGCTGTAAAGATGCTTGCTGTAGCTGGGAGTGTGCATGTGGAGGATACGACCTACTCTTCCACCACAGCGCATCCGACTCCATACTGTGTTTTTGATCCATCTGTATAAATAAAAACATAGTTAAAATATATATCCTGCATTTCTAAAAACAGCTGTCGGTACATAAAAGGCAGAGTGTTAGGTTTTTGGAAGGTTTGTTAATTTTAAAAACATCCTAGGCCTTGGGATTTGCCAAGGTGGAATGCTGATTGAGCGCATCTTGACCACTTCTGGTATTGTGTACCCTAAATCTGCAGAGGCATCACATAGCCATAGCCTAATGGGATGAGTGGCACTTGGACGGTTAATGAACCTATAATCTAGGTGGCTCTGGAATGTGGCAGAATAGGCTGGGTTCCTCGGTGTAGCTCTAATTCGAGTAGCATATGAGAGCACGAGTTGCTGTCTTCGAAGATGGAGCAGGGGTTCACCTGATTCTGCATATAGGCTCATTATCGGACTGGTACTGAAGGCACCAAGAGCAATCCGGATACCTTGGTGGTGAATGGTATCAAGGGCTTTTATATATGACTTGCGAGCAGAGTCATAAACAATCAAACCATAGTCCAATTTGGACCGAACTAAGGCTCGATACAGTTTCATTAGGACCAGTCGATCCCCTGCCCAGTTCTTGTTTGTGAGGCTGCGCATTAAATTTAGGGGTTGGATGCACCTCTGTTTCAGATCTATGATATGGGCTTTCCAACTTAGGCGTCTGTTGAATACCAGGCCAAGAAACAGTGAGGGGTCACGAGTGTGGCCCCTTGCTCTTGAGAAATGAACACATGTGGTTTTCTCGTTAGAAAAATGAAAACCATGTCTGCTAGCCCATTTTTCTAATTTATTTATCGTCAGCTGTAGCTGACGTACGGCTGCAGAGATGGTGGATGATGAGCAATATATTGCAAGATCATCCAAATATAAACAGAAATGGACAGGGGCCCTTATAATGTCCGTAATTTCATTAATTGCAGCAGGAAAGAGAGTTACACTCAAGATGCTGCCCTGAGGAACCCCGTATTCTTGAGTGTAAACATCTGAAAGTTGCGCTCCAATTTTTACTCGAAAGGAACGCTAGCTTAAAAAATTTCTTATAAAATAGGCAAGATGGCCACGTATGCCCCACTTGTGTAATTGGCATAAAATATGCCATCGCCAGGTCAAATCGTATGCTTTCTCCAAGTCAAAGAACACTGCCACTAGGTGATGCCTTTGGATGAAGGCATCCTGCATTGCAGTTTCAATGGTTACCAGGTGGTCAAGAGTCAAACACCGCTTCTGGAAACCGCACTGGTAATCGGAGAGCAGATTGTTCTTCTCCAGGTACCATTGTAGGCGGATATTGACTAAACACTCCATTAACTTGCAAATGCAGATCGTCAGGGATATTGGACGATAACTAGATGGGTCTGTGTTCTTTCTGCCTGGTTTCAAAATGGGTATGACGTACACCTCCTTCCAGGTAGACGGGAAGGTGTTGGATTGCCAGCAATCAGATCAGATCCTCCATTTTGAGGTTGGAGAGCATTTCCATTCATACCTCATCCGGCCCCGGTGATGTTCGTCGGGCGACACGGATAGCATGTGATAGTTCCCATTGACAGAATGGGACATAATAGGACTTCTCATTACTTGATGTGAAGTCCAGGGTTTTGCTCTCTTGGCAGATTTTGTGGTGGAGAAAGGTGACTGGGTAGTTGTCGGTGCTAGATATTTGGGACAATTGTCTGCCAAATGCATTTGCTATAGAAGCTTTGTCAGTAATTAATGGTCCATTTACCATTAAGCCTGTGATTGGGATGCAAGTGTTTCTTCCAGAAAGGCAGCGTATCTTGTCCCAGACTGCACTTGAGGAGGTTCAACTAGTTATTGAGGATGCAAAACACTGCCATGAAGATCTCTTAGCCTCGAGAATCACACGCCTAGATCTTGCCCGCATGAGCCTATATCTCTCAAGTTTCTCCATAGATGGCCGGCGACGGAAAAGGGAGAGTGCTCTGCATTTTTCCCTCACAGCTTTGCGGCATTCCTCATTCCACCATGGGACGGGAATGCGACGGGTGATATTTGATGACCAAGGGATAGCAACAGATGCAGCATTAATGATACCAGTTGTAAGTTCTGTCATCAAAGCATCTGCATCACGCAAAGCTGGTCTTGGGAAAATACATTTTCCCGAAAAGTCTGCCAGTCAGCACGATCCACAATCCATTTAGGAGAACGAGATTCATTCATGACAGCATTCAGCACCACGATAACCAGTGGAAAGTGGTCACTGTTGTGTGAACCCTGTAATACCTCTCAGGTCGTGTGGCGCGATACCTGGGGAGCACACAGAGAAATCGATAGCTGTTAATGCTCCTGTAGCAGGTGACAGGTGTGTGCATTCTCCTGTATTTAGGAGAATAAATTCCGTCTTCTGAAGATATTTTTCTACCACCCTTCCAGGGCCATTACAGAACGTGGAGCCCCAGAGCGGAGAGTGGGCATTGAAATCGCCTAATAGGAGGAAGGGGGCCGGGAGTTGGAGAGATAATTCCTCCAACTCCCTTGAATGCACCCTCCCTATGGATGGTAGATATAATGAGCACACAGAAAGTCCTGACCCTAGGCTTACGCAGACAGCAATAGCCTCCTCGGCATGGAGGGTGTTCCGAACCACAATGGCTACCCTGCTGCAGGCTCTGTCACCTCCCAGGAAGTTCTTCCGGTAGCACACAAACCCGGGAATCTGGGTGGTATGCTCCGGACGAAGGTGTGTTTCTTGCAGGCAGAGTACTGCTGCTTTCTGGAGCTGCAGCAAAAGCTGCAGCTCGGCAGAGTGCGTTCGGTAACCATTACAGTTCCACTAGATTATTTTTGCAGCCATAGGGATCACGGATTCAATTTAATTTTCGTCTTCCCCTTCTGCTTGGGCTTCTTTGTATACTTAATATACCCTGCGGCGAGATCTGAGGGTTCGGCGTCCATGATGCAGTCGGACACCAAGTCTTCCTCTACCTCCCGCTCGCGAGAGCTTTTCTTCTTCAGGAAGTGCTTGGCCTTCCTTGGGGAAGAGCAGCTTTCGGAGGATGAGTCACTATTGTCATACACCTTTGTAGTGACGGCCTTATGAAGTTTCTTTGCCAGCACTGCATTTTCCTTAGGTGGATTTCGAGGCTTAAAAGATACAAATATGCCTTTTCAGGGGCCACAAACTGATGGAATGTTTGTTTGTACAGCAACATCCTTGGTGATGACGGACTTGGAAGTTATTTTGGCATAGGAAGGACCAGACATCATTGGATGAGTGATCCTGTATTCCTTCCTAGCCTCACCATAGGAAACCCGCTTGGTGACCTTTATCTCCTGAATGGCCCTTTCTTCCCTAAAGATAGGGCAAGAGGAAGACCAAGCAGGATGGTCACCTTTACAATTGACGCATTTGTCTTTTTCAGCACATTCTCCCTCATGCTTCTGTAGAGAGCATCTTCCACAGAGTTCCGCTCCTTTGCATGAGGGAGATGTGTGGCCATACCTCTGGCAGCGGTAGCACCTCATAGGTCTAGGAATAAATGGCCTTACGGAGATTGACTCGTAGCCAGCATAGATGGATGTAGGAAGCGAAGTTGTAAAGAAGGTTAGGACAATGCTGTTCGAGTCCTTTAAGCTGCCATTTCTTCTGGTTTTCAGGCGGCGGGCAGCGACCACCTTTTGGTCACGAAAACCTTCTAACAGCTCTTCTATGGTGCAATCTGCAAGGTCCCAGGAAGTGATAACTCCTTCACAGGTGTTTAAAGACCTGTGTGGTTCCACTTTCACTGGGACATCGAAGAACTTCGTCATGTCTAGTAGCTTCCTGGCCTGTTTGTTGGTCTTGACTTCGACCAGGAGGGAACCTGATCAAAGTTGTTTGATGCTGGCTACCTGTCCCACAAGTCCATCGATAAACTTTGGCACTACAAAAGGTAAGACTTTCTTGAGAGCCCCATCTTCCATTCCAATTATTAATAAGAACTTTGGTTCTTCTTTTACTATTTCCATTGCAGTGTTACTGCCATCATCAACCCGCAGTCTTGTACAAGATTCTTCCTCTACTGCCGAAGGGTTTTTGGATTTTTTGTCCATGTTGTGTAAGGTTTAATTTTTCATCTCCTGGCTTCCCACCCACCACGGAGCCCAACAAGGGGACGATGTACCGCAAACCGACACAGAGCAACAGGACTACCGGGAGATATAGCCGTGTCCTATTTTCCTGTCGAAAACAAGACGCTCAGTACACGACTCGCTCGACCTGGCGTGTGCTGAAAGGGCTCCCCAGCTGCCAGGAGCCGATTGACCGGGAATGGGCTAGTTCCCGGCCTCTCGTCTAGGAGAGGCAAGGGCCAAAGTGGAGTGTTGGGATCGCCTTCCCCCCAAGGAAGGTCCCCTCAGCCACCAGGTTCCCCCTTCCCTCCGACACGGTTCGCCACGCACGGCCAATGCGTGGGTGGGCCTATTTTACCCCCGAACCCATGGGGGAGACAAAATATTGTCAAGTCGTCAACAACAGAGAGGCTTCCACAGGTGGTGTGATGGAATTTACTATGACATAGATCGCTATTGCAAACAGCGTTACACTTAATATGGACCTCTGTGGAATTCCATTTTCCTGAGGATGTGTTGGAAAATGAGTTTCCAATACGGACCTTAAAAACTCTATCCGATAAAAATTTTTGAATAAAAGTAGGCAGATTGCCTTTAAAACCCCACGAAACTTTAAAATTTTAAAACGCCACGTCATGTTGTAGGCCTTCTCCAGGTTAAAGAAGACCCCCACAACATGCTGGTGACAGACGAATGCCTCTTGGATGAAGCTGTCAATCCTTACCAAGCTGTCGACAGTACTCCTATGCTGCCTGAAACCACACTGGATATTGGAGAGAAGATTACGGTTCTCAAGACAACAAACTAGCTTTCGGTTCACCATTCTCTCGATTAGCTTGCACAGGCAGGAGGTTAGAGAAATTGGCATGTAGTTCTCGAGGAGAGTCTGTTTAGGGATCAGGACTACTATAGACTCTCTCCAACTCTTGGGTTAGTTGGGTTAGGTTAGTAAGGTGAGGGGTACTTAGGGTATAAAAAGCAAGTAGGTACTCGCAGGACATGTCATCCTGAGGTTTGGCGTACTGAGGGCAAGGGCATTATGTCTGGCGATGCACAAATATTGGCGATATATGATAGCGGCATTATTCGAATGAGCATTTCGAATGTGCATGTTTGTACATGCCATTCGTTAAGTGCTATCGCGTAAGTGCAATAGGAAAAGGGGGGGAAGAAATAGCCACAATACATACACCATCATATCTCTGCTTCTACTGAATGAAATGGGACAGTTTTCACAATATAACTTTTGTAATGATGAAGAATGACTACTGTACAACTCAGAACTTTATATGAAATGTCTTTTAACAATATACTAAACAAAATTTATTTCAAATTTTTAATCAAGACACGAAAAAGTTAAACTGCGAGAAACTTTTTCCCTATTTGATTTAGAGAGGTGCATCCAACAAATGAAATGTTTATAAAAGCTGAAATTTTTCCTTGAAAAAGATTGCATATCAATAACGTTAATAGTTATCACAACACTGAAAGATATGAAAGCACGGGCACATGCTTGACTGGCTGGCAATTAGGGTGATTTCTCTTCTCTCCTGCAATGAGTGTGCTTGATGTAAGATAGTGTGTGTGTGTGTTGAATGGCGAATCAGCCTCATGGGCTATTATCGTCATACTCTTACCATCATGACTCATTCATTTTTGCGACATTTCTAAGTTCCACACAACACAAATTTTTTGGATGATACAAAATACAATAAAATAACACTATCCCCATGTCTCATCTATGACATAAATAAATAAATAATAAATTCATTAAAACCAGATTGAGAGAGACTCGTAAGATAGTGTAAAAGGTATTGTTTATAAATGTCATGTTCTACTAAATACCTCAAAGAATTCCTGACAAATCCAATGAAAATGATAGAAGTTGTAAAATTTTCAATTTTCAGGAATCGAAATCGCAATTTCAGCCAATCCAATGAAAATGATAGAAGTTGTAAAATTGTCAATTTTCAGGAATCGAAATCGCAATTTTTTAAAAAATCCCTTCGTCCTCTGACATGGGATTTTATTGTCCTCCAGGATTGATGGGTTAAAAATGAGTATCCTTTCTTAACACATATACCAATGTTCGTAACTTGCATACATTCTTTAAACTGTTAAGTGGCTTGTTTTTCAAAACTTAACTCACAATAGCCAATTTTTTTGCATTCCCACCATTTGGTGCATTTTTCCATGACCAGCTCAACCATTTTTAATGCTTTTCACAATTACAAATTAAACTCTTTCAGTAATTATGGGTTTGGAAGGAATTGGCTGAACAAATTCCAACTAAATTTTCTATATGAGATTTGTACAACAAACCATAATCAAAACAAGATGTTTTTACACGTACTTATAGAGAACTGGCAGCATGAATTTTAATCCAATATGGTACATATAATATTCATATAAATAAATAACCAAAACAGCCTATTTCAACTGGGTCAACTAAAGAGGGCTACCACAGTGTCAAGGTCAGAATTTTTCTGTAACTATGAATTTGGAAGGTATTGGTTGTACCGATTTGAAAGAAATATCATGTGTAGGGCGAGTATAGAATGGTAAAATGAAATGAACATGTTTCGAATGGATCTAAATAGCAGGGCTACAAAAATACAAGGAAAAATGATTTTTCTTTATACATGTACTATTTGTATTTTTAAAATTAACATTTATCTCCTTAACCATAAAATTCAATATTTAGAGACAAACTGAGAAAGAAAGTAAGGAAATGTCAGAAAGAAGGGCGAGAAAATAGAATTTTAAAAAATACAAACAAGTTAAGGGGTTGTTAAACCTTACCTTGGACCTTGCCCGGTTTTGATGCAAGCATTTCGTTCAGGATATTAATAAAAACAAAAGGGTTAGTGTCGGCCTTAGAGTACCTTGTCATATTAAATAAAACCTTGGGTTGTGGAACCTGCCATGGTGGCATTTTTATAAAACCACTAGGATACATATCCGGTAGAGTAAAACCAGTCTCATTAATAAAATTGTGAAAGCACACCCCTAATGGTAAAGTTACTCTGGGTCGACGATTAAAAACATCCATAAAAGACGGATTAAAAATAATATCAAAACAAGGATGTGTCCTCCAAGACAAAACTCTCGCTACATAATTAAAGGTTTAAATCTTTCGGCGTGTCTCTTCATAATAAATACTTTGTACCGGACTGGTTCTGAATGCTCCAGTAGCCAGACGGAGTCCTAAATTATGAACGGTCGAAAGTGGTCGTAGGTATGATACTCTCCCTGAGGCGTAGATAATGGACCCGTAATCAAGTTTAGACCATATTAATGCTCTGTAAAGGAGAAGCATTGATGTGCGGTCTGCGCCCCAATTTGAATTAGTTAAAAATCTTAAAATATTTAGTGATCATAAACACTTATCTGCAGATGTGAGCCTGCCAGTTCAATTTCCTGTCAAACACCAAACCGAGAAATCGGATGGTCTCAACAAATTTTAGAGGTGTTCGTCCAAGGTGCAAACTAGGTTGAGGATACATGCCTCTGCCCCTGTAAAAATGTATGCATTTGGTCTTCTTGGAGAAATTGAAGCCATTAGATTGAGCCAAATGTTCAAGGCGGTTCAGCGTCAACTGAATTTGACGCTCTGCAGACCTCAGTTTCACAGATCGGCAAAATATTGCCAGATCGTTGACATGTAGCGTTGCCAACACCGGGGATGTAATACACCTGACAACGTCATTAATGGCAATCGCGAAGAGTGTGATGCTTAAGACTGACCCTTGAGGCATACCATTCTCCAAGTTAAAGGGGCGTGATAAACACTTGCCAATTCGTACCCTGAATACACGGTTTGCTAAGAAGTTGCGAATGAAAATTGGAAGATTACCACGAAATCCCCAGTCATGTAAAGTCTTTAATATCTTGTGCCGCCATGTCTTATCATATGCCTTTTCAATATCAAAGAATACGGCTATTACATGCTGGCCCAGGAGGAAGGCCTCCTGAATAAAGTTGTCAATTCGAACTAAATGGTCCGTTGTGGATCTTCCACGTCGGAAGCCATACTGGGTGTTTGAAAAGAGGTTTCGGCACTCAAGGAACCAAATCAGCCATCTATTAACCATTCTTTCCATTAGCTTGCACAGGCAGCTAGTAAGGGATATAGGACGGAAGTTCGAAGTAACTTTCTTTTCCCTGCCCTGTTTAGGGATTGGAATCACAATGGATTCACGCCAGCCCACCGGGAAACTTCCTTCACTCCAAATCTGGTTAAAGATGTCTAATAAATTCCTTAAACTTGAAATTGGGAGGTTGCAGAGGAAAGCATTGTGGATCTCGTCTACTCCTGGGCTGGAATCCTTGGTTTCCTTGATAGCGGAGGTTAACTCCCATAACGAGAAAGCATCATTGTATGGATCAGCATTGCTACCTCCCTCAAAGTCAAGGCTCCAACGCTTTGCATTGCGTTTGATGGTTAAGAAAGCCTGATCGTAATTTGCTGTGCTGCTAATATCAGCATAGTAAAGGCCGAAAGCTTCAACGATTTTTGGCATGGATGTTTCTATGCGGCCACCTATTTCCAGGGCAGTGACTGGAGATACATGTCCTAAGCCTGAGATACTTCTCACCTTTGACCAGATCTGTGCTATTGGTGTTCTGTGGTTTATGGAAATTACATATTTCATCCAGGAGACCTTTTTAGCATCCTTAATTGTTTGCCGGGCCTTCGCCCTTTACCATCTAAAGGCTGCCAAGTTTGTACTTGTTGGGTACCTCTGAAAGATCCGTAGGGGCCTTCTTTCGCCTACGGATTGCCTCAGCACACTCCTCATTCCACCAAGGAACATGAGCATGCCGCATTTTACCTGAGGACCGGGGGATACTTTTGATAGCTGCTGATGTTATATCTTCCATGTGTAGTTCCATATTACGTATGCCACCAAGAGTGTGATCAAAGTTAAATTTTAGGTTATTTTTAAAAACTGGCCAATTGGCCTTCTTCAAGAGCCAATTCCCATGTCGAGTACAATCACAATTATTACTACGCTTAGTAATAATAACTGGAAAGTGATTGCTGCCACAGAGTTCTTCATGAACAGATAAATTAAACAATGGGGCTATATTAGCAGTGGATAAAAACAGGTCAATGGAGGAAAAATCTCCGTTAAAACTATTAAAACGGGTCTTCTCATCAGAGTTTAAAAATATTAGATTGTGGTCACTAAAAAATCTTTGCAGAAGCTTACCCCTTCTGTTACCGTCATTCATCGAGGCACCCCAAAGAGTGTTATGGGCGTTGAAGTCCCCCAACAATACAAAAGGCCTAGGCAGCTGTTTGAGTAGGTCTTCAAGGCTTCTGCGGTTAACTGGTGCCCATTCAGGTAAGTAAACATTACAGAAGGTAATGACATCCGGTGTGGCCACGGTCACCGCAACAGCTTGTAGAGATGTCTGCAGGTCAACCCGGGAGGTGTATAAGGTCTCCCGGACTGCTACAGCAACACCACCTTTAGCCCGGTTGCCACTAAGGTTGTCATTTCTAAAAATACTAAAACCTTTGATATTTCCCGTCAGAAATTTTAAATGTTTCCTGCAAGCAAATACATGACGGCTTAAGATTGTGTATTAGGACCTCAAGTTCCTCCTTGTGCCTGTAAAATCCATTGCAATGTTAAGAACATAAATAATTTAATAAATAGGTAAAAGGTAAAAAATTGTTTCCC
This sequence comes from Tanypteryx hageni, assembly GCA_028673005.1. Classification (NCBI taxonomy): domain Eukaryota; kingdom Metazoa; phylum Arthropoda; class Insecta; order Odonata; family Petaluridae; genus Tanypteryx; species Tanypteryx hageni. The sequence goes on from CM054114.1 coordinate 123,537,824, forward strand.
AAAGTTGTCAAAAAACAAAATTTTTATAATTATGGGAGCGATCACCTTTTAAAAGGCCTACGACTGTTCTTCCTATTGAGGAGGACCTCTCGTATTTCTGTCTCTGAAATACTTTCATCCTCCATGTCTTCCACAGAGGATGAAATAGGAAGTTTAGAGGGCCTAGATGGTGGTGTGACTTCCCGCCTTGACCCACTAGTCTTGGCTGAGGAAGTGGCCTCTTGTTTTTTTTCCGTGGTCGACTGAGCTTTGGTAGGTGGCGGAGTAATAGGCACTCTCTTCCTGGCTGCTTTTTCATTGCAGATGTTCTATTTTTTCTGTTTCTGTTTGAGTTGCTATGGTGGCCTTTTTGACAGACATGCCAGCGAGTGATGCAAAGGAGCGAGAGAAAGTCATCGCCATCAGCTCTCGATACTTCCTCCTTGCCTCTATGTATGGTAACTTTTCCATGGTCTTAATTTCCATTATTTTGCGTTCCTCACGCATCCTTGGACAATCATGAGAGTACACAGGATGTGCACCCTCGCAATTTGTACAAAGAGTCGAGGACACGCAGATTTCCCCATCGTGCTTCTCCTTGCCGCACTTTGCACAGATTGCCTTACTTTCACACCGAACCGCGGTGTGGCCAAAACGCTGACAATTAAAACACCTCAGAGGGCTTAGGATAAAAGGTCGGACAGGAAGTGATTCGTACCCGACCTTCACCTTTTCCGGTAGCTTATTCAGTACAAAAGTAAGCAAGACTGATGTGGAGTTAATAGACTCGCTGTTTCTTCTGGTCGAGAGCCTTCGACAGTCTATGACCCCCTGAGGGGCCATCTCCTTCTTTATCTCCTCGACGTCAACATACATCAGGTCATAGCACGAAATCACACCTTTGCATGTATTCAATGTCTTGTGCATTTGCACAGACACCGGAATATCATGCAGCAAGGACATATGAAGAAGCTTGACACTTTGCTTGTCATTAGCTGTTTCAATTAGTAGGCTACCATCTCTAAGTCTCTTTACAGATTTTAGTTCTCCTGTTACAGCGCTGGAGAGTGATTTATGAATAAGGAAAGGCGAGACTTTCTTGAAGTCTTCCCCTTCCTTTGAACATCGCATAACTAGATATTTTTGCATACGTTTCTTACTATATCTCCCCCATCTGGTAAAGGATGGGATCTCTTTGGAAGTGGTGTACTGCTCATTGCAGAATCCATTTTAGCCGCTGCTTGGCCGAGTCAATAGAAGACTCGTTGCCCCCCCTCAGCCCCATGGAGGCGGCGGTGGGGTAAGAGCTTTCTACTGTCTTTGGTTGTTCTATAGATGTTTTAAAGAACAAAAAGACGGTATCACGAGATGTGATACAAACGATGGTTACAAGAACCGAAGAGACTGGGTTACCCCCCAGCAAGTAGCAAAGAAATCACTGGGTTGCCCCCCAGCAGGTAGCAGAAAATACAGGGTTACCCCCCTGCAGGTAGCTCAACAGTGGATGGTGAGCGGTATCCGAACCTGCTCAAACACCAATCCACTGCCCCATGAGGGGGCAATTCCTCCTCGTTCAGGCTTTCTTCCTCCACCTCAGTGGAAAGAGGACCCTTGCTGAAGGGACCAGGTGGTGGTGTCTTCCCACGATTGTCAGCATGGGATTCCACTGGTGGCCTGGGTTTAGGTCTTGGTGACTGACTCCTCTTTGGAGAGTCAGCACCAGAGGTGATTTCCATCTTCATTGAGGTGGTTTCTTTTTTGTTTATTATCTGTATTTTAGGTGTTAAGTTTTTCTTTTCTATTTCCTTTTTTCTGGTTTTAATTTCTCGTTTATTTTTTTCCTCTTTTGCCTGCAGATGTTCTGCCTCGTGCTCGGTTTGGGTGGAACAGGTGACAATTTTCTTCAGAGTTGCTACTTTCTCCGCATAAGACTTTGAGAATGTCGGTGCTATCAGGGTCCTGTACTTCTTCCGTGCCTCAAAATATGGAATTTTTTCGATCGTTTTGATCTCTACGATCTTACGTTCTTCCTCTACATTGGGGCAATGTCGCGAGTAGAGAGGGTGTGGCCCCTCGCAATTGCCCCAAAGTACAGGTGAGGCACATACCTCCCCCTCATGCACAGCTTTGCTACATTTTGGGCAGATGGCTTCGCCCTTGCACCTTAGTGCAACATGACCAAAATTTTGGCACTTGAAGAAACGCATTGGGTTTGGTATATACGGACGTACAGGACATTTCTCATACCCTACATTGACCTTCTCCGGAAGCTTGTCAAGCGAAAAGGTGAGAACCACAGAGGTGGTGTTTATGGTTTCACCATTCCTTTTTGTCATTAATCTACGACAGTTGATGACCTCTTGGGGAGCCATCTCCCTCAATCTCTGCGACGTCGACATAGAGAAGGTCATAGCAAGATATGACCCCACGGCAGGTATTCAATGTCTTATGCAGCTCCATAGTGACAGGAATGTCATGCAGCTTCTTCAAAGCAAGCAACACTTCACTTTGCTTATCATTTCTGGTTTTAATTAATAGTGTTCCGTCCCTTAATTTTTTAACAGATTCTAGGTCCCCTGGGATTGCTCCCGAGAGGACCTTTTGTATTAGGAAGGGAGAGACCTTAGTAAGGTTCTCGCCTTCATTTGCACATCTCATAATTAGCTAGTTCCTGCAGGCGCGGGTTGACTTATCTCCCCCGTCCACATCTGGGCGGGTTCTTTTTGGGGGTGGAGGAAGTATGTGTTCCGCCATTAAATACAGAAAATTCATCCCCTGGTCTCCCCACCCACCATGGAGTCACATTTGGGATGCCACACCGCAAACTGGTGTGGTCGCCAGGGCTAACCAAAGGATATAGCACCCGCAGCTAGGCTGCCTGCTTCAGGTTAGGTCTCAGCTCCCACTCCATCCACCAAACATGGGCCTCCAACCCCATGCACCTTCGACCCCCCTCCACAGACCTCCATAGTCCAAAGCGCTCGCCACCGGAACACCGAAACGTGACGGAAGCCGATTGGCCAGGTGTGGCTAGCACCTGACCGCCCGTCTACAGCGAATCCAGGGCCTAAGTGGTGTATTACTCCATGGCCCTTCCAAAGCATCCAACTTCTTTCGGAACCAAGGAGCTCAACCACTAGGATCCCCTTCTCCCCCTTACGGGTCGCCGTGCACGGCAAACACACGGGTGGGTTCATAGCCAGATGTTGTGGCTTTATGCGTAGGTAGTAACCCACATACTACCTGGACACTGCCCTTGGCAGAAACTGGGGGTTTTTAACGAGGTCTGCTCCTCGCCTATTACGACCAGCAGAGGGGATGCGGGAGTATTCTCAATCCTCCTACCTGCAGGGGGTTTGAATATTTGGAACTCACTCAACTTTCTCAAACATGCACTGCATACAAATTGTGGGTAACAATCTTCCCGGCACACTTCAAACTGAAGCAATTCCGATATTAGGTCCACCACTATGTAACTGGTCTCAACGTTCACATTGAATATATGAACCAAATTTCCACTGCCGCTTAAACAAAGCCTACAATCATTTAACTGATTCAAGAACTTCATGTTTTTATGCTACACTAAAAATTTTTAACTACCATTCAAATACAAATCTAACCGAATATCACAACCAATCACAACCCCTTTTCCCATCATGTGCAGATTGGTCATTCTTCAGCTTAAACTTCTTGTCGAACTCTCATTGCAGTGTGTGCATTGGTACATCGTTTATCCTCTATGAGTTGTCAGATGCTTGATCAGGCTGTTTCTCCAAATGAATTTCTTTCTACACTCTTTGCATATAAAATCTTTGTCCTTTTTGTGCATTCTCTGATGCTGCACTAGGTATTCCTTCACAGTAAACCTCTTCCTACATGTAGAACACAGGAAAGGTTTCTCTGTCCCATGTATCTTTACATGTATATATAAATTCGATTTCATCGAACACTCTTTTCCATAATGGTGACACTTGTATGCTTGACAACTCCTGTCCTTCTCTTCTTTGTCTTCTTCTGCTTTTCTTTCCATGTTCCGCTGCTATGCAGAGGCAACTCGGACAACGATGCATTATTTTCTCTGGTTGGGACTGTTACATTGAGTGCCTGAGCGAATACATTGGCTGGAGGTCTCATTATAATAAATGGGATGCATTCCTACCTTCGCTGACATTTGCTTTTTATTCTGCCAAACACTCCTCTACAGGTGTTTCACCTGCTATGATATTCTTGGGTCGTGAGCTTCCTCACCCATTGTCGCTTCAATGGGAATTGCCAAATGAGTTGGCATCAGCTGATTGTAATTCAGCTTCAGGACAGGAATTTTGGAATAAGATTTTAGTCTAATGCTCGTGGTAGCCTGACATGCCTTCAGGTCACTCCGTCCCTTTCATTTTCCATTTTTAGCCATCCTGACTGCTAAATATGCCACTGAAGGCTTTAAAGAAGGCCCTTGAGTTTGATAGCACGGAGTTCCGTGCTATGTTGGAAATGGTTATGAAAACTATGTCTTCATTTCAAGACGAACTCAGCTAAATCCATTAGGAAGATACTCCTAAGAGGAAAGAATCCCTCTCATCCTTAGAGGAAAGATTTAACAGTTTCCAAACAAAAGTAACAGAAGATTTTCGCCGTCCCTCTAATCGCCTTAGTGATTTAGAGAACAAATGCGTGGAATTGGATGAGAGAAAAGATGCCTTAGAGCAGTATTCACGATGCAACTGTCTTCTCATTCATGGTGTAACGGAGAAAGAGAATGAAGATTGCTTACATTTAGTAACTAAATTCTTCAAGGATGAAGTAAAGGAAGAGATCGACTTGCAGCATCTTTCCAGAGCTCACAGAATCAGTATTCCCAGAAGCTCCAGTCCTCACCCCAGAGCTTTCATCATCAGGTTTCTATCCTTTTCCCATTGTGTGCAGATTAGTAACTCTCCAGCCAATGTATTTGAATGGTAGTTAAAAATTTGTAGTGTAGCATAAAAACATGAAGTTCTTGAATCAGTTAAATGATTGTAGGCTTTGTTTAAGCGGCAGTGGAAATTTGGTTCATATATTCAATGTGAACGTTGAGACCAGTTACATAGTGGTGGACCTAATATCAGAATTGCTTCAGTTTGAAGTGTGCCAGGAATATTGTTACCCACAATTTGTATGCAGTGCATGTTTGAGAAAGTTGAGTGAGTTCCAAATATTCAAGGAACAATGCAAAACATGAATATCATCATACTACAACAATTATTTCAAACCAAATGAATGTGTGGCTGCGAGTGACGAGAGATCCATGGAGAGAGATGTGGAAGAAGGATGTTTGCATGATGGAATAGACAAGTTCAGAGAACTGCATGAGTCCTTTAAAGTTGGAGTCTGACGAAGAATACGTTGATCCAAATGATGAGGTTCCTGCTGTCACACTACAAACGTCACATGTTAGTGAGACAGACGGCGGAACATCAAGCCCAAAGGAGAGTCTCAAATTCAATCTCGCTGGGACCTCCAATAATGAGACACAACTGTCTCATTATAATAAATGGGATGCATTCCTACCTTCGCTGACATTTGCTTTTAATTCTGCCAAACACTCTTCTACAGGTGTTTCACCTGCTATGATATTCTTGGGTCATGAGCTTCCTCACCCATTGTCGCTTCAATGGGAATTGCCAAATGAGTTGGCATCAGCTGATTGTAATTCAGCTTCAGAGCAGGAACTTTGGAATAAGGTGCTAAGCAATTTGGCCAAATCGCAACAGCATGTTGCTAGCAAACATAATGCTAGTCATTCTCCACAAGCCTTTTCAGGTTATGTTTGAGCTGAGCCTAAAGTTTGATTAGCTTTGGAGCTAATCAAACGGTCTTCAATTTGATGATGTGAACGATCGCCAAATCGAGGGTTGACAGATAAACTTGCCCCTATTAGATAAATACATGAATTATTCAACACAAACATCCAAAATGCAACCAATGTAGGTGCGTATGTCACTGTTGATGAAAAGCTTGATTTCGTAGGAAATGCAGTTTAGGCAGTATATTCTACCAAAACCTGCCAAATACGGGTTAAAGATATTTTCTACCATTGATTCAGGCATATATTACACTTCCTAGTAAGATATTTATTGTGGAAAACAACCCAAGGGCCCATATGAAGTTGATTTCAGACCTGCTGAAGTTGTAAAAAGAGTGGCGTCATTTGCTAAATGCAGGAAGAAACATAACAATGGATAATTGTTCACAAGTGTCCCATTAAGTTCAGAGCTCTTGCTGAAAAAAAAACAATGGTGGGAACGATTAGAAAAAACAAAAGGGAAATTCCGCCTAGTTTCATTACATCAAAATCACGTGTGCTGAAATCAACTATCTTTGGATTCCAAGAGAAAGCAACAATTTTGTCATATTTTCCAAAAAAAGCAAATGTGTATTATTGCTATCAACAATGCACCGCACAGGTGAAATATTTGAGGGTGAAAAAAAACTGCCAGAAATAATATCATTTTATAATGAAACAAAGGGTGCAGTAGATACGACTGATCAATTGTGGAGAAGTTATAACGTTGCACGTTCTTGCCAATGGTGGCCATTGGTAATATTCTTTTTATTTATGAACATTGCAGGAATAAATTCTAGAATAATTTTACTTTCCACTAGAAACTCACCAGAGAAATACAGACATCGAAAATTAATTTTGAAAGACTTAGCATTTTCTCTCATACAGCCTCACATAGATGAACGTAATAAAATAACATTTTCGTGCGAACTGCAGCAATCAATCAGAAAATTTTCTACCAAAAAATGTGCAGCCAGTCAAAACAAAGTAAGTTAAATGATCGCATTGTCAGGTTTGTCCAACTAAAATGGATCGAAAAACTAAATCCACATGTGTACAATGCAATTGTTATATATGCCAAGATCATTGCCATGGAGTTTGTGTGGGATGTTGGGAAAAGGTGAAATTCCCAGACAGTGAATGTAATGAAGAGGAAGAGGATACTTAACAATTTTGTAACCTATATAATCATAAACAGTGTCATAAATTAATATTTTATACCAATTAAAAATACTTGGTTGAATTTTGAATACATTTTCATTCTTTATATAACCTTTTTGATTTCTTGGAGCAATCGAATTTGAAATAGTCATAATGAGAAATCAAACTTACCGAAAAAAGTAAAAAAAATGGAACCATGGAACTGCAGGCTGACTTGGCTAGAAAATGCTATCTAAACAGTATAATTAATATGTCATAATTGTAAATGGCTAATAATATATTATATATTACCTATGATGTAAAATTTTACTGCTCCAATAAATATCAATATCATTACCGCTGTATTTCCTGTTAGGGGGGACTCATATTTGCCCGCTGATCAAGTGTTTGGCCAAGTTGAGCGTACACTAAGAAAAAATTCCACTATTTTATTATCAACACAGTATGAAAAGATTTACCAAGAAATGGGCATTGTAAGAAGTTTGGGGGTTCACTGGCATCTAAAAAACTATAAAAGCCTAATAAACGTTTTCAAAAAGACCGATAGTATACAAGAAATGAAGAGAATCTTTATTTCGAAAAGAATTTTCAAATCTGGTAAGAAAGATATCTGCATTAAAATGGAGCAAAATGTTCGTATGGATGATCCATCCAAAAAGTTTGTTCCACTATTTTTATAAAACAAAACAAATAGTGTCGTTGTAGAAGATAAACCTGCTAAATTACGGGATGTCAAAGACATTGCTTCACAACTCTTTTGGTGAGAACTGGGAATTTCGAAAATCTGGTTTGGTACAAAAATATTTTTAGTGTCCAAGAAGTTGATGATCAGCCTAATGCATAAATTGATTGTAGTGATCCCCATGATAATGATGACACTTGCAATTGCCTTGATGAAGAGCTAGAACCCCACCAAATCTGAATGCCCATTCACTTTTTCTTTATGCCTATAATCTAGGCATATTATTGTTTGTCCTAATGAATCAAACTAAGTTCAAATTCTTTAACTCATACCGGCACATATATGCAAGCTGACAGTAATGTAAACATTGATAAATGACTGTTTTTTGTATAATCAGGCCTCATTTAATAAAAACGTTATCTTATGCATTACTTAAATGGCAGTTTCTTTCAAAATGCAACATGTCCTCAGATTTGGTTCAAAATGCAGCTTGTCCAAAAAAAATTCCTGCGGCTACAAATAACAAAAACTTAGGTTTGTAATAATGACCATTTTATTCAAAAATTGAAATCAAAACTTAAGAAGAAACAAGTTATATGACTTTTGGTGTGGTTACTCTGAAAACAGAAATTGTCATTTTTCTCAAAAACATCTTTCTTGGACAAGTTGCACTTTGAAACTAAGCTCCTCATTTATAGTAGAGGATTGATATTAAAACTTCATCTTCAAGGCCCCAGAAATCAAAGCTCCAAATTCGCAGCAGGCACGTAATTTCATGCGTATGGCAGAATTCAATAAGCGGAAGACCGCTGATGTGCCATGTCACAATGAACGTGCCCCCAGGGACTGAAAAGAGCAGTACTATGGATGACTTCCTTGAACATGGTTATCAAAGTAGCAATGGAGTGTCTTGGGCCAAGTGAGAGAATAAGAAGGCTAAGACCTCCGGGGATGACAAGAAAGTGCAAGGCTAACAACAAACTTTGCATTGCAGCTGAGCACGATGGAAAGTGCACCAAAAGATCATCAGCTGTACGAAATCCCTGACATGACAACACTTGATCTGGATCTTCTGAATTGATGAATTTGGAGTACTCTGGTTTTCTTTCCTTGTTGAATGGATATATCAGAATTTCAGAATTGTCAACTCTAGAGTAGACAGATGCTTCTCCACCTATCAACATAGAATGTGAAAGCTCAAGCAAGTGCAAAAAAGGTAAAAACATTTTGCAATGACTGTGAAGGAAAGCCAGCATTATGTTTAGAATGTTTCAATGAAAAACATAAGTAAATAAAAAAAGCATAGCAAAGTTTCTATTTTTTTGCTATTTTATTTATTTGTATATTTTTTATTTATGTCTTATATTACCTATAAATGCAAATACTGTTTCATTATATTAACATACACAATCATTTATATATTCAAGTTTCCAATGAATTGCCAAGGTTAAGAATTTTATATATTACATTTTATACTCTATGTAATTTACCACTGTTTTTTATAATTACATCAACATAGAAAATATATTTGTAATTCAGCATTGCATTTCTTGTTCTCTTTCTTTTTTTTCATTTTGTTTCTCATTTATGAGTTGTTTTTATTGTCTTTTGCCATCTCTTTTCTTAGTCATGTATCGGTGTGTTATTTTTATAAAATAATTCATCATGTAAATAATTGGGTTATTTATAGATGTTAATTAATAAAAATATATATCAAAATGCCTGTCATTTAATATTATTACTTCACAATTCAATTCGAATTTTGATATAGTTACGATGTTTATATTGACGTCGGAAGGGAGGGAATATCTGGAAAAACGTAAACGTTGTATTAAAAATTATTATTAAAATTAACATGTGAAATTACTTTTCAAGTTAAATTGAAAAAGTAAGAACCCAAGTGTTACTGAATCTCTTATTATTTATAACATTTATTACATTTTATGTTTTAATTTTCACGTATTTGTTTCTGTCCCTGTGTATTAGGCATATTTGTGTTTTGCATTCCCCCGCAAACTTTTATGCCAATGCCCATAGTAAATAAGGCTATGTATTGTTTAGAATATGGCTTATTAATATGGTTTCGTAGGTGCACGTATTCTGTCGTTGACTCTCAATGTAGTGAACACGGAAAATTATGGGTGTTCCGCATTTTTTCATAAAAACCACAAACTGTAATTATTTCTTCCTCTGTGAGCGTATATATGAAGAATAGATTCCTATCAAGGGGCGTATGCGCATGAAAACTGCATCTCAAACTTAGGTATCGTGTCCCACCGGTGGTACATGGCGGCTGTGCGGCCGAAACACCCGTGACCCAAGGGTGGGTCACGACGACTGTGAGAAGAGACATGCGTGACCCACCGGTGGTGCACGCCGTCGCGAACGTGCTAAAAAATATTTTCATCCTCTATTATTACAATTGAATGTACCGTTGTAATGTGGACAAATACCAGGATTTTGGTGCTGGCCATTAGGTGTACCATGATGCCCTCCACAACGTCGGCAGGAAGGAATGTTGGTATATTATTCTTGCGGTTCCATCTTTATACCATTTCTTCCATAAATGGGAAGTGGTCTTTTTATCTTTGGTTTTATCGTATTCACAACCTCTCCTGCATATTGGATATCATCATCCTCTTCTGCAATATAGACTTTCCAATCTATAATGGCGTACTTGTTCCCACAGTTGGAACAATGAATTGGAGGCCAAGATCCTGGCCTGTACAAAGTGTGGTTTTTCTTGTCACCACTTTTCTGGCAAAAAGTCACAGCAGTAAAAAAATTGTCCTCTTCATGGATAATTTGCAAGTGCCGACTAGATTGCCGTAGGACAGGAGGTCCTTGTTGTTGGTAAAACCTAAGTTTAGTAGTAGTTGTATGTGGCTGAGTAACAGGTGTCACATCCCAATGCACGTGCTCTTGGTTGACCATGGGCGTTTCTTGTATTCTACATCTACCTGGATTTGGTAAGCAGGATGTAACAGTGGATGGATTTGGCAAACAGGACGTAACGGTGGTCTGCTTTGCATTTCTGCTTCTCCAATCTTCCTGTTGGGGTGTCTGCAATGAGTAACATTGACTTTGGGTGGTCGCAGTTGAAGGGCACTGCTTACTGGCTGAAATTATCTTAATTCTTCTTTACTAGCTATGGTCCTGAACTGACTGCTTCCAGGCTGGGTCACCATTTGTCCGCTTATATGACCTCTGCCAATGGATGTGGTGAGCGAAGGCAAAGGACTTCACCCGAGCGGATTGGGAGAGCTTCCGCAAGAACATCGCGGCAAACCTCCCGATTGCCCGACTCTACCAACAACACCGATGGAGGCGGACGCCATGGTCCATCGTCTTACCTCGGTGATACAGGAATCCATGGGAGCCCATATCCCCATGGTCCAGACTCGACACGCCATAAGGATTGCGCTGCCTCCCGGCCTGCGGAAAACCATCACCTTCCGTAACAGCATCCGGAGGCGATGGCAGCGCCACAGAACTCCGGACCTCAAGCAGCAGCTCGCCGACCTCAACTTTGAAGTCCAGTTGCTGCTGCGCAAGGTTGGCCAAGAGTCCTGGGAGCGATACCTGTTGTCTGTCTTCCTGGAGGACCATTCGGTGTGGATGGTCTGCCAGCAGCTGCGCGGAGGGCAGCACCGGGACCCACTCCTCTCCCATGGGCATAGGGTGGCAGCCACTCCCTCGGAGAAGGCGGAAATGGTTGGAGAATACCTCTGAGAGGTTTTTACTCCCAACCCTTCCACAGCGGAATCGGCAGAAGCTGAGCTTGAGGTCGCAGAGGGACTGACGGCGATGGACCAAAGGCCCTTGGACCCATCCCGGAATTCCGGCCGAAGGACATTGTTAATGTCATCAGGGGGCTTAACCTGAGGCGGGCGCCGGGGGACGATGACATCTGCAACACCGTCATTCGGCAGCTACCAGTGGCAGCCATTGAACATCTGGCCAACATCTACACAGGCTGCCTGAGGATCTCTCACTTCCCATCGTCTTGGAAGCGGGCGAGGGTCATCTGCATCCCTAAGAAGCAGAACGCAGAACTTAGCCCAGGTGATCTCCACCCCATCTCCTTGCTGGTGGGCTTTGGGAAGATGTTTGAGAGACTGCTGCTGCCTGAGATCCAGCACCACCTACAAGAGGGGCAGTCCCTTCCAGCAGAGCAGTTCAGATTCTGAGAGGGTCACCTCACCACACACCAGCTGGCGCAAGCAATGTCCTTCATCACCGACGCCTTCAACAGGAAAAACGCGGTCGCAGGGGCCTTCTTCGACATCTCGCATGTGGCACAAGGGACTCCTGTTGACGATGCATCGACTCCAATTCCCGGCCCGGATTCTTCGCCTTGTGGAATCCTACCTATGCGGCTGGGAATTCGGGGTGAAGTGGCTTCAGGACGGATCGGATCTCCAGCAGGCACGGGCTGGTGTTCCGCAAGGATCCGTTCTGGGGCCAGTCCTGTTCAACATCTCCACCCACGACGTGCCACGAGACCATGGGTGGAACATCATTTTGGCCCTGTACGCGGACAATGTGGCGATCCTTTGCCGCTCCTCCCAAAATTACGCAGCGGCCCTGGGATTACAGGAGGCAGTGGATACTCTGGTCTCGTGGTATCGTCGATGGCAGATTAAAAAAAAAGGGGGAAGGGGGACTTGAGGGTAGGGATATGTGACCGCACTCCCGGATGGTCACGTTACAACTGAATATGACAAAGAATGAAAAGTTATTCTTAAATGCCAAATCAAATTATTTTTGACCAGTAATTGGTGAGATGAACCTGTGTTCCAGCATGATATCCCTTTACATGCTTCTCTCTTTTGTGTTTCACACAGCTCTTCCCCTTCCTTGGCTCTTGTTGACACAGCATGCATTAAGTGATGCCAATAGCCGTTAATATATTTTAACAAATTTTCATAAGCTTTCTTTTACATCATCCAGCAGCTTTCACATAATTTCCTTTCTTTTATATCAGCACATCATCATTAATACTGATACATTATGAGTTCATAATTAAGAAAAATAGACATTACAACTAAAACTGAACAGAATTAAATTTATGTGGTCTTTATGATGGTATGGTTTGAACATTGAGAAAGTAAAATTTATTTATGCATTAAGAGAACATTTATGGGTAAAAACTTAAGGAATGCATGTTACATCTTTCAAACATGACATTTTTCTGCATAAAATACCACATCTTTTACCACATCTTTTTAAACATCTTTTAAAAAATATTTTCATCCTGTATTATTACAGTTGAATGTACTGTTGTAATGTGGACAAATACCAGGATTTTGTTGCTGGCCATTAGGTGTACCATGATGCCCTCCACAATGTCGGCAGGAAGGAATATTGGTATATTCTTCTTGCGGTTCCATCTTTATACCATTTCTTCCATAAATGGGAAGTGGTCTTTTTATCTTTGGTTTTATCGTATTCACAACCTCTCCTGCGTATTGGATATCATCATCCTCTTCTGCAATATAGACTTTCCAATCTATAATGGCGTACTTGTTCCCACAGTTGGAACAATGAATTGTAGGCCAACATCCTGGCCTGTACAAAGTGTGGTTTTTCTTGTCACCACTTTTCTGGCAAAAAGTCACAGCAGTAAAATAACTGTCCTCTTCATGAAGAGTCTTCCATAAGACCAACCCTACCACAGCCAATCTGAACGCACCAGATTCGGCGACCAACAAGAGCACTCCGAATGCGGCGACCAACCAGAACGCACCGGATTAGACGTAACCTTCCTATATATAGACGACCAAAAATCTGCACTGACACTTTGGACCTGAAGAAGCCGACTGGAACGTCGGCTAAATATTGCCCAGGATATGGATCAACATGGCAGAATCCCGGAAATCATCACCATGTCAACGTCTTACCATGAATAACAGTTTCATAGTCATTAATAAATGTCTAACATTCACCCGAAAATTATTTCAAGTACATAACTAGGGATTCTTCATTTGTTCACCAAATTATATATTACTTTTTAATGAATGTACTCAGTTACTTCAACAATCACCCTAGCATATACATATCATAAAACATCAATTTCCAACCTTAAATATAACATTTTTGGTGCACACCTTTTTTGTGAAACCAGAGATCATGGAGAGCTTATTTAAAATACCCAAATTGAAAATTCAATAGAAAATGGATCAATTATGGTATAATGCATGGTATAAAAGTATGAACCTATAACCTTTCCCTTAAGGCCTCACTCCACCTACCATGAATATGGTAAATTAAGCAGCAATAAATGACAACTAAATAGGAAGGTTTATTAAATTTTAGAATCCTGAGGGGTGGTGACAGTAACAGAAGGAATAAATTTATAGTCCTTTAAAGGTGTTGCAACTGCCTACCCAGAAGCCATGTTAATCTCTCTCCCCTGCCATGCCACAGCTCCATTATAGCCCTAGCTGGACTTTACAGCTATATCTCAGCATCACGCCGTGACCCCAGGAATTTGGCACAAGCATTGTAAATCATCATGTCAACTCCACAAATCTAACATTTCAATGAAAAGGCAGTCATGAGGCAATGGTCTCGATTTTCAGAAATATGGGTGAAGCCCCCTAAAATATTCTTCAAGAATATTTAGGGTAATGGATTATTTTTTTAGTAATGTTTATATTATCATCTGGACATTCAGGGAATCATAATTGTGGCAGTTGACATAGGCATCTTCATGCTGCTTAGGAGCTATGACAGCTACATGCGTGCAGTCAATGGACGAGTCTAGCGTATACGTCACGTGACCAAAACAAACTCTGGGTTATGGGACAAATGAGCATCAGTCGGTCTGAGTAGCATTAAGTAAAACACAGAAATGGTACAATACTGTGTAGTCCCTCATTGCAAAAGTTCATGCAAAACGCCAGGAATATCATTCCACAAGTTCCCAGCAGAAAAGGAATTACTCAACCTGTGGGCGATTAAGATAAGACGAGATGAAAGGAAATCTAAAATCTCGTCCACGATGCGAGTGTGTTCCAAGCATTTTCTGCCGAGTGACTTCAAACAGGTATTTTCAGGAAGGGAGTTTCTGAGAAAATCAGCCATGCCCAGTATATTTAGCTTTATTTCACCAAGAAAAATGAATTACCTGATGGAATGTTTGTTTGTACGGCGACGTCCTTGGTGATGACGGACTTGGAAGTTATTTTGGCATAGGAAGGACCAGACATCATAGGAAACCCGCTTGGTGACCTTTATCTCCTGAATGGCCCTTTCTTCCCTAAAGATAGGGCAAGAGGAAGACCAAGCAGGATGGTCACCTTTACAATTGACGCATTTGTCTTTTTCAGCACATTCTCCCTCATGCTTCTGTAGCGAGCATCTTCCACAGAGTTCCCCTCCTTTGCATGAGGAAGATGTGTGGCCATACCTCTGGCAGCGGTAGCACCTCATAGGTCTAGGAATAAATGGCCTTACGGGGATCGACTCGTAGCCAGCATAGACGGAAGTAGGAAGCGAAGTCGTAGAGAAGGTTAGGACAATGCTGTTCGAGTCCATTTCTCCTGGTTTTCAGGTGGCAGGCAGCGACCACCTTTTGGTCACGAAAATCTTCTAACAGCTCTTCTATGGTGCAATCTGCAAGGTCCCAGGAAGTAATAACTCCTTCACAGGTGTTTAAAGACCTGTGTGGTTCCACTTTCACTGGGACATTGAAGAACTTCGTCATGTCTAGTAGCTTCCAGGCCTGTTTGTTGGTCTTGACTTCGACCAGGAGGGAAACTGATCGAAGTCGTTTGATGCTGGCTACCTGTCCCACAAGTCCATCGATAAACTTTGGCACTACAAAAGGTGAGACTTTCTTGAGAACCCCATCTTCCATTCCAATTATTAATAAGAACTTTGGTTCTTCTTTTACTATTTCCATTGCAGTGTTGCTGCCATCATCAACCCGCAGTCTTTTACATGATTCTTCCTCTACTGCCAAAGGGTTTTTCGATTTTTTGTCCATGTTGTGTAAGGTTTAATTTTTCATCTCCCGGCTTCCCACCCACCACGGAGCCCAACAAGGGGACGATGTGCCGCAAACCGACACAGAGCGACAGGACTACCGGGAGATATAGAAGTGTCCTATTTTCCTGTCGAAAACAAGGCAGTCGGTACACGACTCACCCGACCTGGCGTGCGCTAAAAGGGCCGCCAGGAGCCGATTGACCGGTAATAGGTTAGTTC
The DNA here is from genome assembly GCA_028673005.1 of Tanypteryx hageni. Classification (NCBI taxonomy): domain Eukaryota; kingdom Metazoa; phylum Arthropoda; class Insecta; order Odonata; family Petaluridae; genus Tanypteryx; species Tanypteryx hageni. Next base: position 123,553,678 of record CM054114.1, read on the forward strand.
CCGGCATCCCATCTAGGAGAGGCAAGGGCCAAAGTGGAGGAGGATTTTCTGGGGAACTTTGGTTTTTTGTTGCTTTTGTTTTTTTATAATTTCTTTTGTTTTCTTTCCTTCCTTTTCCTTAATTTCCACTTTTTGTATGGGTGCTACCTCATCTGTCTGGGTAGCGATGGTACTCTTCTTGATATGGGCAGCTGCCAAGGATGCAAAAAACCTTGAGAAAACTGAAGCAACAAGCATTCTGTATTTTTTCCATGCCTCAAAGTAAGACAGTTTCTCAAGCGTCTTAAGGTCCAAAACCTTTTTTCTTCCTTTAACTTTGGGCAGTCCCGAGAGAATGCCGGATGAGGACCTTCGCAGTTCACACATGACACCATCACTCATTCTGCTCCATCGTGCTTATCCCAATTACATCGGGGGCACACTGCTTTGCCCTTGCAACGTAGAGCAGTGTGCCTAAACTTCTGGCACTGGAAACAGCACATAGGGTTTGGAATATATGGCCGAACTGCACATGCCTCATAACCAATCATGACCTTCTCTGGTAGCTTCTCGAGGGAAAACGTGAGGACCATTAAGGTAGTATTGACTACCTCACCGTTTCTCTTCGTTGTCAATCTCCTGCAGTCAATAACATCCTGAGAGGCCATCTACCACTTACACTCCTTGATCTCTACATATAGGTCATAATTAGATATGACCCCTTGACAGGTGTTGAGGGTTTTATGGGTCTCAACAGTTACCGGCATGTCTCCCAGCATTGAGATGTTTAAAATCTTCCTGCTTTGGGTTTTGTTCATGGTGGTAATGAGAAGAGTACCATCCCTAAGTTTTTTAACCAATTCTAAAGATCCAGGCACCTGTACCGACAAAGACTTGTATATAAAGAAGGGAGACACTTTTGCGAAGGTTTCACCTTCAGTTGAACGCTTCATAATTAAGTACATTGTAAACTTCTTAACATTATCTCCCCCATCCGAGTCCGGATGAGATCTTTTTGGTGGTGGAGAAAGTTTTTCTGCCATCCAAAATAATTTGTATTCATCTCCTGGTCTCCCCACCCACCACGGAGCCACAAATGGGATGCCTCACCACAAACTGATGCAGACGCCAGGGCTAACCAGAGAGATATAGCACCTCCGACATGTTTGTCTATTTCAGGTCAGATCTCCAGTGCATGGGGTCTCCAAACCCATACATTTTAATTATTTTCAAATCAATGATTGCTTAGATTTATAATATATTAATAATTTCAAATATAAATTAAATTACCTTTGGAGAGCGATCTTATGCGTGGAATACTCTGGATGAATCTTTCTTCGAGAAACTCACTTATGCACGCATCCGTCCTCTGCCGAGTCTCAAAACCGAATGAAACCTTCTAAGTGCAAGATTGCAAAAATGCTGAAGTTGCACGTCTGCGAGACTCTGCATAGTGATCTTGAGTCAGCGACCTGGATGTGATCACTCCAAAAAGCCGATTTCGTGCATACACCGGATGTGATCTGGAGAGTGGGGGTTAACGCATAATATCACGTCAACACTTTCCCAACTTGCGATTTGAAGAAAGAGTATATGTATCAAGCCATAACGCTTTGAGTCTTCGACTTGATTTGACGTTTTCTCAGCATC